>BLBF01000031.1:4462743-4507139 GCA_015471245.1 Laticauda colubrina
GTCAGCATCAACCATGGCAAATAGGATGATACTGAAGAAGCCCTTGTAGTTGAAATAAGTGGACCCTGAGTTGGCTGGAGCTTTACAGGCCACGTGCTTCCCATCTATGGCTCCAACGGTGTGGGGAAAGTTCCACCTCTGATACCACTCTTCTGCAAGTTTTCTCCAGCCTTTTTCAGTGGTGGGGCACTTGAGCAGCTCCTCCACATATTCTTCGATGATGGCCTGCACCACTTCTCTGACTACTTTGCTGATGCTGTTGTGTGGCACCCTCCAGGCATACTGCATGTTTCCGTATGTGGTTCCAGAGGCCAGGTGGCGCAGAGTCAGTGCCACCTTCAGTCCAGGGTCCAGGCTGGGACGGAAGTTGGTGCTTGGCTTGGTCAACCTGGGTCTCAGACGCTGTACAAGTTCGCTAAACATGGCTTGTGGCATCCTCATGAAGTGATGGAATGCACGAGGGTCTTCATTCCTCAGCTCCACCATCAACTGGTCATACAGTCCAAACTCCATTCTTCTCACGATCCATCCTCGGACCCACACACAGCTCTTGGACGTCTTCTTCTTCTCCTTCTGTATAAAAGGTGAAACAGTCTGAACAGGTTTTGGTTCTGGTGATGAATGAGTGCTGCTATCATACAGACTGTTTCATGATCCATGGTGGAGAACAATGGATGATGTGGAAGAGCAAGACCAAGGGTGAAGAGGTCTGTAAACCACAGCTGCTGGACTCATACTGAGGTCCAGATGATTTTCTCCCCCTTTTTATAGGAAATATCGGTTGTCCTCTAGGTGTCCTACTACATACTCTAGACATACTGCAGACATCCTAAATATCCGAGATACATCCCAGATACAAACGTATTGTCCATTTTAATCCTTTATATATGAGATGCATATGCTTACATCCTTTCTATTTCTGTGCTACTAACACTGTGTAGACGTTCCGTGTTCCTTTTGTTTCCTCTCTCTTTCCGTTTTCAGCTGCAGCGGATGTGAGTTGCGAGCATGTCCAGAGGATGCAGAGAGGATACAGCGGACGTTTAACAGATGATAACGGACATAGAAAGTTTGTTCCCCATATATGTTGCGGATGTACATCATACGTGGCGGAAAGTTTATCCGCTCACAAAGTTTTGTGCAGCTCAAAACTTCTTGCGCGGATGAAATCTCCGTGGACGGATGCTCGAGGGAGAGAGCGTATGAAACACTTATGCAGTGAGTACCCAACGGATGCATCGCGTTTTCCAACAGATGGCAAGCTTTTTTAAACGTTTTACGTCCTTTTTGCATCCGTAAGTACAGTGGGACCAGGGCTTTAGTTCCTGATTGGATCTCTCTTTTACAGTTTCCACCCATTGCTTCTTGTCCTGGTCTGCAGTATACTTCTGGCTCATATTTTAGTGATATCCACTATGACATTAAGATCCCCCTCATGGTTACTGTTGCACCAGCTACCGCCTATTCTATATCTGTGCATTTGGCTTTTCCTGTTTAGGTGCAGGCCCTTACTTTTTTCACCATTTAATTGCATCTTGTTGGATAGGACCCATTGCTCAAGTCTGTCAAAATCCTTCTGAATCATGAGTCTTTCTTCCAAATTCCGTCCAGTTTGGTGCCATCTGCAAATTTGATGAGTTCTCTCCTTCTACCCCTTCAACTACGTCATTTATGAAATGTTGAAAAGGACTGGGCCAAGATGGAACCTTGAGGTACCCCTCTACATGTTTCCCTCCATGAAGATATAGTTCTATTAAAGACTGCACACTGAGTGTCGTTATCAACCAATTGTGAATCCATCTGGTGGTGGTCTATCCCACATTGGTCTACCTTACCAATGAGTAAGCTGTGGTCTACTTTATCAAATGCCTTAGTGAAGTCCAAGTAAACTATATCCCCAGTATTTCCAGATACACTAATTTAGTTACTTTATCAAAGAAGGAAATAAGATTTGTCTGGCATGATCTGTTTAATGAACTTGTTTGTTCATTTGTTCATTTCTAAATGATCATAAATTGCAGCTTGATTATCTTTTCCAAGATTTCCTCAGGTATTGATATCAAAGTGATTGGTCTGTAGTTTCCTGGTTCCACTTTTTATCTGTTCTTGAAGATTGGAACCACATCAGATTTTTTTCAGTCCTCTGACAGTTCCAGGATCTCTGAAAGATTTTGTTCATGGATTCCAAGATCACATCTGCAAGCTCTTTCAGTACCCTGTGATATAAACCATTTGGTTCTGGTGATTTGATATTGTCTAAAGTGGATGGATATTTTTTAACCAAATTCTTGCCTATTTTGACATGCATTCTGTTCTATTTTCCACTGTGCTACTTTTGAAGGGTTCAGTTATTTTTTTCTTTTTGCATAAAGATGGATGTAAAGAAGGAATTAAACAGCTTCACTGTCTCCCTGTCAACCCATCATTTTCTTGCCATATTCTTCTGTTAGCGGGCTGGTCATTTCCTTGAGTTTTTTCTTGTTCCTTACATATTGAAATAACCTTTTTTTGTTATTTTTGAGCATTTGTTGCAAATCTTAATTCCTTCTGAGCCTTAGCCTTCCTAATTCCATGCCTGCAGATTCGGGCTATTGTTGGTGTTCTGTTTTAGTTAATATGCCCCTTTTTCTATTTTTTATACTTGTCAGTATACTCTCAGTTTGTCAGAGAGCCTTGTTTGGGCCTTTAGTATTTCATTTTTCAGAGTTTCCCATGCATCCTAAACTGCTTTTCCTTCTAGATTTTCCATCCATGAAATCCTTCCTGATACTTCTTTTAATTGTTGAAGTCAAGCTCTCTTAAAGTCTAAAACACTAGTTAGACTTTGTTCAATTGCCTGTGCCTGCTTTACAATGAATTCTAATAAGACACGATCACTTTCCTCCCACAACTTACACTCCCTCAATCATTTCATCCTTATTAGTTAGGATTAAGTCCATTATAGCTCCTCTAGTTCAGGACTGTAGGTGACCAGGTTGATCACCACCTCCACAGGGAATGAGCCAAGGTACCGATAGTCAAGCTTCCTAACCGGCTGGTCTAACGGAAGGTGTCAAGTGGACCACCACACCCAATCCCCCACAGCCAATGGTGGCATCACTGAGATCGGTCCGCGACTCATTTGTCATCCTCCTTGGCCTTCTCCAGATACCGTCACACCAATTGGTGAATGGCCTGTAACTCAGACAAATAGTCCTTTGCCTCTGGAACCAGCGAGTTGAGTGGCGTCAGGGGAAAGAACTGAGGATGATATCCCACACTGGCTGGGAATAGGGTGGTTTGCATGGAGGTGTGCTGCGAGTTATTAAATGCAAACTCTGTGATTGGTTGGACTAAGTAGTCCGACCAATTGTCCTATTGCTGATTAACAAAGCAGCGCAGGTATTGATCCAGCATCCCAATAACTTTCTCAGTGCCATTATCGGTTATCAGATGATGTACTGATGACAAGCAGATTTTAATGTCCAGAGCCATCATGAGCCCTTTCCAGAATTGGGCTGTAAGCTGAGTCCCTCAGTCTGACACAACCCGATCAGGTAATTCATACGGCCAGAAGATGTGCTGAATAAACATGTGAGCGATGGCACAAGCTGTGGGTAAACCACGACACGAAATGAAATGCGCCATCTTCATCAGCATGTCGACCACTGGTGAATTCGACCGTGGTGAATTCCGATGATGGGGACAAATCCATCAAGAATTTCATCGAAGGACTTCCAGTGGCATTTCCGTCATGAACAGATCGAAGTCCGTGATCATGCACAGCTTCGATCTGTGCTGTCCCTGTTAGAGGGCTCCAAACAGGGCCAGAATCACTCTGAAGGGGTGATGAAGAAGGGGGAGACTACCTGTCAGGTTGAGGGGAGCTGCATCTCCCCTCCTTGGCTAAGTATACTCCATCCGAAGACAGGTTGTATCATTGGTCAGAAATGGCCATCCTGAAGACGGAAGGCTATCCAGGACATAAGTATCATGCTGGAGCAGTGATGAAGTGGCAGTGTGGAGACCAGGAAAACCAGATATAACATATGAACAAAAAGGTACCCCGGAATTAAACCATATAGAAATTTTAAGAAAGATCATAATAGTGGCGATCAGAGAAAGTGAAAAGAAAAATTGGATATAAAGGAAAGTGGCTTTGAACTTTGAAAGGGCTAAATTGAAGGAGAATCTCAGAAAATAGTAGAAACATTTGTTTAAATTGGATAAATATATCTTTTTGGCACTAGATAGGCACAATTAAGGGCTGAACTTGAAGGTGTCAAAAAGAGGAAAAGAAAAATTTGATATTTGGCCTTATTGAAATTTAAAAGCCTCAAATTGGAAAAGAAAGTGAAAAGAAAGAGTGGAACTTGGACATAATGGAAAGTACCACCTAATGGTAAAGGGAAAATTTCAGTGACTCTTTAAAAGTGTCTGGTTCTTTTAAACTTGGAAATTGATACAAAATAAGAGAGATTTTGTTACATTTAACATTAACATTGAAACCCTGAAAAGTGAAAATACAGAATACTAAGATAAAAGAAAGAAGTATAAAGAAATTGCCTTGGGATTGTTTGGTGACTTTGGAACAAATTTAAATTTATGGATATTGGATTACTTGATGATCTTGGAAAAAACCTAAAGAGGAATTAATAGAAGCTGATTGTTGGAAATAAACATCCAAGATGCTGGTTGAATTAAATTACTGGACAATTGGCTTGGACTTAAATATTAAAGAAAGGGATAAAGAAAATCCAAAAGAAGGGTATAAAAATGGCAGAATTTTTCTTGGAACTAAAAATGGAACTAAGAAATATAAAGGAAATGTTACATGAAAGAAATGAATTGTGCTGTATTGCCTTACGACTAATAGAAATGGCAATTTTGGAGAACAAAGAACAAGGAGTGCCAGAAGGGGAGGAGCTGAATAGAGAAGAAGCCAGCTTTAATAACAAATGGAACAGCAAACATTAAAACAAAGGGAAAAAAGAATGGAAATTAAAACTTGGAGGCTTGAGGAGGTAATTAAAAAGGGAAATGTCCAGAAAGCCAAACAAAGAAAAAGGAAACAGCAAAAACGGGAATTACAGAAGAAAGTTTTAAAGAGGGAGGGGGATAAAGCTGGAGTAAGAAAGGGAGGAGAAAATGAAGGAGGGGAAAGGTAAAGCCCATGTCACACTGCCCAACGGATGCAAAAAGGACAGAGCAGACGAGAAAAATGTTCCATCCGTTGTTATCCGCTCTCAAAAGGGGCAAAAAGTTGCATAACCGGAGCGGATAACACGGACGCGGGGAGGATGCAGGGCGGATGCAAAGCGGATGTGGAACGGAAGCCTAGCAGATGGAAGCGGATGGGAGCGGATGGCACAACCGCAGGGCTTCCAGGGGGCCTCAGCAAAGCGGATGTGGAACGGATACAGCGGATGCAGAACGGACGCCGAACAGATGAAGCGGATGCACAGCGGATGCACAGCGGATGCACAGCGGATGCACAGTGGAAGCCTAGCGGATGCCGAGTGTTAATTGCACATGCGGGGGAGATGCATTGCGTCAGCCCCGCGGATATAACGGAAACAGCTCGGAAGCAGGTCGCCATTCAGACGAAAGACCTGCTGCTGGAAGGATTGGCTGCCTTGCCAGCCCTGCCTGCATGTCTGCCTGCCAGCCTTGCTGCCAGCCTTGTTGCCAGCCTTGCTGCCAGCCTCCCTGCCAGCCAGCAACCCCACAACCATGCGGAAGCACAGCAAGCCTCAGCCATCTGCTGCCAGCCTTGGCAAGAGGGACAGGGCTACCATCCCGCCCCCTGGCCCTCACTCTGGTTCTGCTGGGGCTTCTGCAGCACGGGCTCGCTCTTCTGGGGCTGGCGCTTCTGCTGCTTCTGCTTCTGGAGGAGCTGATGACAAGCACTCCAGCACCAGCCACCTCCACAGCACCTGGACCCTTCACCCCTGAGACTGAACGACCAAGAGGAGTGCCAGAGACTCATTTTTGTTTATAGCTTGTTGTTAATAAAGTCTGTTTTTGATTCACACACTTGCTTCATTTCTTTTTTTAAAAAAAGTCTTGCTGGAAGCTTTTAGAAATGGTTTAAGCCTTTGCATGCTTGTGGGATGGGTTAAAATAGCAGTGGGATGGGTTGAGATAGCAGTGGGATGGGCAGGGATACCTTTGGAATGGGTAATAGCTGTGGGATAGATAAACCTCCAGTGCAAGCATAGTGGGACGGGATGGTCCACCCTCCCAGGTGCCACACCTATGGCCCTTTATTATCAATAATAATGTAATAATCATCCACACATGTCAACACAAACACAACTCTTTATTAAATGCCCTGATCACTGTTGGCCCACCCAACATACATGACCCAATCTCATCAGTGTGATGAGACAGGCTGAAGAAAGCATCCATTAAGAATCTACCATCCTGTCTTGCCACTCCACTGCTCCAGCTGGGGAGTTGCACCAGTGTTTCAGGAGGTTGCGCTGCTTCTTCGCTTCATGTGAGGCTCTGTTGGGGCCTTGCACATCCTCAATGTCGATCAGGTTTTGCCCTTGCCTCCATTCCCCAGGCTCCATGTCCCCATTGCCTTGCTGGAGGTCCACGAGCCTGTTCTGCAAGACTGGGTAGCGGGTGCGCATGAGATTGTGCAGAATGCAGCAAGCTTCCATGATCCTCCTCACGGTCTCTGGGCGATGCTGCATGGTGGTGAGAAGTACCTGGAACCTGTTGGCCAGGATGCCAAAGGCGTTCTCCATCACCCGCCTTGCCCTGGACAGCCTGTAGTTGAAGATCCTCTCTTCACGGGGGAGGAGTCTGGAACTGTAGGGCTTGATGAGGTAGGTTCTGAGGGAGAAGGCGTCATCCCCCACGATGAAGTAGGGCACATCTTGCGTGTCGTTGGGCAGGGGTTCTGGATCTGGGAAACCCATGACGATGTTGTCTTCCAGCTCCTCCTTGAGGTGACTGGCATTGTATACCTGGGCATCTGAAGATGAGCCGTTGCCTGAAACATCGATGTACATGAACTTGTAGTCAGCATCGACCATGGTGAAGAGGATGATGCTGAAGAAGCCCTTGTAGTTGAAATAAGTGGACCCCGACTTGGCTGGCGCTTTGCAGGCCACGTGCTTGCCACCTATGGCTCTAACGGTGTGGGGGAAGTTCCACTTCTAATACCACTGCTCTGCAACTTTCTTCCATCCTCCTTCAGTGGAGGGGCACTGGAGGAGCTCCTCCTTGTATTCTTCGATGATGGCCTGCACCACTTCTCTGACCACAATGCTGATGGTGTTGGATGGCACCCTCCAGCCGTACTGCATGCTCCTGTAGGAGGTCCCTGAGGCCAGGTGGCGCAGAGTGAGTGCCACCTTGAGCCCAGGTTCCAGGCTGGGCCGGAAGCTGGTGCTCTGCTTGGTCAACCTGGGTGTCAGCCGCTGCACAACTTCGTCAAACATGGCTGGAGGCATCCTCATGAAGTTTTGGAACGCACGAGTGTCTTCGTTCCTGAGATCCACCATCAGCTTGTTGTACAGTCCGTCCTCTGCTCTTCTGGTGAACCATCTTTGGATCCAGACTCTTTTTGGGTGGCTCCTTTTCTTCTCGCAGTAGAGTTCACAGAGCCTGCAGATGCCTTCGCACTGTTGCAGAACGATGGTGGCTGCCCAAAGGACTTTGTTACAATCCACAGTGGACATGACTGGATGCTGTGGAAGAGAAAGAGGCAGATGAAGGCTGCAGAGGTCTGCACCGCTGGGCTGCTGTTCTGAAAGTGAGATGCAGACGAGTTGCTTCCCCTTTTTATAGGCAATATAGGTTTTCCGCTAGGCATCCTCTAGGCATCCTCTAGGCATCCTGTAGACATCCTTAATATCCGAGATAGGTCCCCTCTGTGAACGTTTTTTCCATTTTAACCGCTTTGTTTCCGTTCTGCATCCGCTAGGCATCCGTTCTGCATCAGTTCCGCATCTGTTCCGCTTCCTCCCTGCGTCCGGGCGGATGGGAGTTGCGCGGATGCGTAGCGGATTCCTAGCGGATATAGTGGATGCGTAACGGATGCATAGCGGATGCGTAGCGGATGCAGCACAGACGAATTGGATACATTTTCCGCACAAAAGTTTTAGGCAGCCCAAAAGTTTTGGAGCGGATTAAACGTCAATAAACGGATGCTGGACGGATAGAGAGGAAGCAAAACGGAGGCAGTGAGTACATCGCGTTTTCGAACGGATGGCAAGGTTTTTTGTCCGTTTTACATCCTCTTTGCATCCGTTGGTTCAGTGTGACATGGGCTTAAGAGAAAGAACCAGAAAATAAGGAGATATGGAAGCCAAACAAGAACAAAAATAAATTGTTTAGTTAGGAGACATACAAATCATGGGTAGATAAAGATTAAAGAAAAGGGATTCTGTAAGGTAATGTGTTGTAATATATAAGAATGTAGTTTTTAAAAGCTAATGGAACTGATATTTTCTTTTAATTGTTTTTTTTAAGGATTATTGTTAATTTATAGATTGATATAATTGAACTAAATGTGAAAATTGGAAGCTATGATAACGAAATGATACAAAACAAAGAATAGTTAAAATGAATTATGAGGATTTTAATGAAAAAACTAATGTCAGTTTCTATAATAAACTAAATAGATCAATATATTTGAAATAATAAATGATTTAGAACTTAACTGGGGAAAAGAATACCATGCGGAAATTTTGATTATGGATTAAAGGGGAATAAATTAAGGGATGTATAAAACAAAGGGGTGGCACACTCTAATTGGCAATTAAAGGGAGAAATTTTTGGAAATATTAGATTTAAGATGAAACCTACTGAATAATGAAATAAAAGTATGTGATAAAGTTGCAAATGTGACAGATAAAAGCATAAAGGAAAATGATTTTAGAATAAAAAGTAAGAATGATAGACTATGAAATAAGATGAGAATATTTAAAGAAAAAGAAAGAAAAAGGTATTAAGATATAAATTGAAAATATAAGTATAAAGAAAATAAGAATATTGAAGTAAATTTATGAAAAAATAGAAGTAGTGATATGATATAGAATTGAATGTGAAAGAAAAATATATATTAAGGTCATTGTATTGTTTGTATTGAAGTGCAAAAATCTGGAACCACATTGTTCACTGAAAGAGTTGTTTTTAAAATGTAAAAATAAAAAAAAATGTATTGACAAAAAAGGAAGTCCGTCGAAAGGGCACCCCATCTCTCTGATGTCGGCAAGGGCTGGAGCAGTCCCGGGGAGCCCCTGTCGTCAACTTGGCCTGCCGGCAATGCACACAAGACATAACATAGGACTGCACATAGTGTTGTAGTCGGGTCCACCAGAAAGTCTGAGGCACGAGATGCAACATTTTGAAGAGACCGAAGTGCCCCACTGCAGGGTCATCGTGGCACTGTGACAAGATAAGTCCCTGGAGTGGCCCTGCTGGGACATAGAGCCTGTCATGCTACCGCAAGAGTTTCTCCGGTGCTGCCCCTAGAGTCGTGCAGGAGCCAGTGGACTTACGGGCGCATATACAGGAGGCACAGCGGCACGACACTTGGGAGGATAAACAGAAGCAAGAGGTGGGACTCAATTCTCCATGGTCATTCACTGGACAATTGGTTGACAAGTGCTGCAGTTGTAAAAGTTAAACCATATGACTACAGTTTTATAACAACCTTACTTCCTCCTTGGTTATTAAGCAAATCACTGTGGTTATTAAACAAAATATATAACTGCAATAGGCTTAGGACTTCACTTCCTCTTTGACTGTTAAACAATCATTCTGTTTGTTAATGAAACATGAGTTATTATTTTTATTTCCCCCTCTACGAATCCTTGTCACAATCCAGGTTCAAAGCATACAAATAGCAGTCATGTTACTATGGAATGCTGCTATAGTAAAAATGCAACAATTAGTCACAAGGCTATTTTATTAACATTAAATAAGGCAGTTAGTAAACAAGGACTATCTATACAGACCTTCAACATGAAACTTAAATATAGAGTAGGATAATAGAGCTAGATAGAGACCAACAAAATGTAGACATCTCTAATTCTGCTGTTATCTAGTGATTGTGCAGATTATACAGCCTAAATATAGCATGCTTTTAAGAGGTGGTTGATACAAACATATCAGAGATGGTATTCAGCAGGTTCTGTCCAGTTCTGGAGAACCGGAAGTGGAAATTTTGAGAAGTTCAGAGAAAGTTCAGAGAAGTTCGGAGAAGTTCGGAGAAGTTTGGAGAACCAGCAAATACCACTTCTGACTGGAGATTTTACAGTATCCTTCCCCTTCCACTCCCACCAAGTCATGCCCACAGAACTGGTAATAAAAAAAATTGAATCCCACTACTGAAACACTTTTCTTGAGTTGCAACATGTACAGTTCCTATAATCTTCAGGGCTCTCTATGTGATGGTGGATGGAAAGGAAGATACCACCCACTTAAAGCAGTGTACCCCAACATCATCACCACTTTGAGTGCTGCTTCCTAGCATGCCTTATTTGAAAAAGGCAGTGTAGGATTCAGTGACTGGCAAACCTATTTCCAAATTACAATGATTTTTGTGATCAGATTACACTCCTGTGATCATCAAAATCTTGTGAGGGTGGTAGTGAAAGTATCGGAGAAAGTTATATTCAGTTGCTTACATTTTTTGCCAATAAATTAACATTAGATATTGGCATTTTAAATATGTGGATTTATTTCCTGATTTTTATGGAAAAGTGTCTCTTTTACTTCTCTTTTACATTTGTTTCTGATGGTCATTTCCAAATCATTCACAAGCACTGTTGTTACTTGTTATATTCCTTTCTCTTAGTACTCCCAAGGGTGCTTTTTTTTCTAGAGGCAACTAGACTTTCTGGTTTTTCTTTGAAGACGTTTCATTTCTCATCCAAGAAGCTTCTTCATCTCTGACTGGATGGTAGGGAATGGAAGGATTTATTCTCCTTACAGACAGCTGGACATTTGCATTCTTTTAGCCAGTCTTTAAGGTCGCTTGGAGGTTTATCTGTGTAATCAGGGTCACTTGAATGGTGCAAATTGGTGTGGAGCCTTCTTGGAACTGTTGAAAGGACTGTGTTGTTGACTGGAGATAGATGGTGCCTTATCCCTCTCCCTCCGTTGAGAGAGGGCTGTTTGTTCAATTTTGACATAGATGGCCTCTTTGACCCCTGTTTCAAACCAGCGATCCTCTGTAGTAAAACTATAATAATTTTCCTTAAAAAATCTTCACTAGAGAATATATTTAAGTTTTGGTAAAGGCTATTTAAGGTAATTGTTAATTCCACCTAATGTCATTATTAAAATAGTGTAATAACCAAGCCTGCATTTCTTTTTTTCCAGGAAAATATCTAGACTTCAATTCAGTAAAGTGAAAGTTGAGGATACAGGAGAATACAGTTGTGAAGCAGAGAATGTCCTGGGAACAGACATTGCCACAGGCAGTCTCATAGTCAGAAGTGGTAAGTTATAATATTGAATCAAAACGATATATTTAGTTTCAACTGGCTTTTACAATTGTTGGGAGAAGAAGAACCACATATAAGATGCCTTGAGGGTATATGTGTACAGGTATGTTAACTGAGTTTTCATGAAAAAAGATGGTTATGGTGTCAATTTCATTAAAGGATCTGTGTTATTATTAATTTTTATAATATTAAGTTGTTCTGGTAAATATGTCCACTGTGAACTTGGGATACATGTGTTATTTTAGATTAAATAATGCTAAGTATAACAAGACAAATAAAGCTGTTGGATGCAGGTGAAAAAAAGTGTAGCTGTCCATTTTGTGTTTGTTTGTGATGTTTCCCACAAATTCTGTGCATTTTGGATCCCAGTTCTATATTCTCAGAAGTAAGTCCCAGATCATAGAGTACTTTCTCTGAAATAGGATTGCAACCACATGCATGTCTACTCAAGAAGAAGACTTATTGAATCAAATGGAACTTTCTCCTAGGTAAGTTTGTGTAGGAATTTGTTGTGAACCGGGTATTTAATTGAATGTGCAATGACAGAATAAGCTTAAATCAGAGGTGTCAAACTCAGGGCCCGTGGGCTGGATGGGGCCTGTAACATGGTCAGATCTAGTCTGCAGGGCCATCCTGGAAAATGTAAAGGGCCAGCCCATGCTGCTTCTGCCCGGTCTACCCATGCGGCTTCAGCCTGGTTTATCTGTGTTGCTTTGGCCCAGTCGACCCAATGCAAAGAGGAAACATCGGGCCAGCATGGCTTCAGCCCGGCCTACCCAGTGCAAAGAGGAAACATGCCAGCAGTTTGGGGAGTGGTGTCAAACTGGTCATGCTCACCCAATTGGCCACACCCACCCAGGGACCATAGCAGCAATAGCAATAATACTGTAAGGCCCAGACTCTCTTCCCTTCAAACGATAAGAATGAACTTTTGAAAACTGCTGGGTATTTCAAAAGGAATTTTTTATTGAAAAGGAAGTTATCCAGGTGATATTCAAAGCAGGGTCTAATGTGCCTCCAGGCATGCAGTTTAGATAAAGGGAGTTAGAACACCCCCCAAGTCTGATATGGATTTCGTCAAATACAAAGAAGCAACATGTTAATTCCCCCACCCCCTTTTTTCTGGGAACATAGTTGAGAAGAGCTTCCCAGGAAGTTTCTTTCGAAGCTGGAATTTTTATGGCCCCTTCTCCTCTTGCTATCTCTCCAAGAGGTGACAAGTTTCTCGGCATCTGGGCTCCACTCCCCAGTTGTATATCATATGCAAGTTATACAGATTCAATAAAAGAATTTAAGATATTCAGATTACATCTAAAAGGATTACTTCTTCTTCCATTGAAGAATGGCAGTTACACGGAGCTAACAAATACTTTCCTTCTTGCTTCATACTATATAGCCATTAACAAGAACACTCCTACCCCTGACACTAAGAGAAATGTAGATAATTTTTTCTTCATATTTTAAATCAAAGTAATCCAATGAAACTAAATGCAGAGAGACTCACCACCAATAAAAGAATATTTCACATAATACTAGATTACAGAAGGCATTATCATCTCATGTGGCAATGGCCAGTGTAATGGTTTTAAAAGGGGACTAGATAAATTCATGGTGGCTTTGATATCTGTATGCATCAATATATCAATTGAGATGTCATTATAATAAAAGAAATAACATTCATATCTTGCTATGACCCCTTTTCTGACTTTTCTATAGAAATACTTCATTGGCTTTGCCTCTTTCAGGTTTTTCTTGCTGACTTCTTTGTATCCCATCAAGCTTGATGAAGGGGCTTGGAAAATAAGATTTTGCCTTAATATAGATGTTGGTATTTTGCTTATGACCTGCAAAAATCTTTGATTTCTTGTCAGTTCATAACCCTGCTCAATCTTTTCATTGTTATTGGCATATGTTCTCTTCAGCCTTGGCTTTGACTTTTACACTTTTAACTTTGTCATCTTCACAATACTCTACATGGCTTAATACTGAGACCTTAGAGAAGACAATGAAAGACAAAAGCAGAGCTTAATGATAAGGAAAACGTAGCTTTTAATTTTAATTGTAAAAATAGCTTTCTGTTAAATAAAAATATTCTGAAGCTGTGCAACTCGGATTTCAGAATAATTTAAGTATAAATATTGGTTTCTAAATGATGTATTGAATAAAACAACTTTGTAATTTAACTTTACATTTTTGCATGATAAATAACAAAATTATTATGAAATCTATATATTTTGAAAGTGGTGAGTACATTTGTTTTGCGCTTTGCATAATTTGCAATGTACTGTACAATATAAATCAAGGAGTCAATCTATTTTCTAATCAAAATTTAATTTTAGATAATAGATAGTAAAATGAATATTCAATAATACATAAATTATAAATAATATAGTTAAAAAAACAATTAGGAATTAGAAAAGCCATTGAGATATGAGGATACAAAATATCCAAATATTTGGCATTGAGAAAATCGAGATAATAAATGAAATCACCAGTTCTCAATTTAATAGCTGCTAACTTGTCCAATCCAGATGTAGGAAACAGAAGGTTTAGTTCCCAGTGCAGTGTGATGGATAATGAGAGAAAATAGCAATGTAAACTGCATGTCAAGTCGTATTACTGAGCTATTCTCCTTGGAGGCTTCTATTTGAATTACTTCCAGTGGCCACCTTGTATTAACTGCCATATTAACTTCTGTATCCTCTGCTGTCACTATCCTGTTGCCATCTCGACACCTCTTTAACTCAAAGTTATATTTTCATGAGCTGCACAGCCAACCATGGGAGCCCAGAAAGCTTCTCTAAGGAGAAGTCAATCCATAAAGGATGCCCATTCTTTTTCCAAGGCATATTTTCTAATGCTGGGACTCTCTGTCCCTCCCTTCCTCTCTCTCCCTCTCCCCTCCCCCCCGCCGTGTGTGTGCGTGTGTGTGTGTGTGTGTGTGTATGAGAGAGACACAGAGAGAGAGAGGCAGACAGACAGACAGACATACAGACGATGCCCATAATGATGGCTATCACAGGCCCAGGCCATAACTCTCTTTACTTCTTTTGTTAATAAATTGTGATCACAATTTAATTTATATGTAGCAATACCCAGTTCTTCTACCTCAGAAATCCTGAGTTTTCACAACCTGAGCCAATCCCCCTTCCCAATCTTTGGGATAGAAGAAGGTAGTATCTGTCTTCCAAAAGTTGCCTCTTTTGCCAGTTGTTTCTGTAACAATGCAAGAGAAACAAGCTTCTCATACCCCTGCTATTTTTCTGGTGATTAATACAAGGTCAAAATACAAATATCAAAATAATTTTGATAGTGCTATCTGTTGACTATGTAGTGTAGAAGTGTGGTGATTAAAAGTTTTTACCCATCTACCACCAAATAGGAAGTTGCCATATCTCCTCCCCATAAGCTAGATCAAACAAGATTAAACTTTATTATACAAGATAAAATTTACCCATTTCAACTATTAAAATTTAGACATTCAAAAAAAATTATAATTATAGAGCTATCCAGATCAGAATAATACAAGAGCCTGCAAATTATTCAAAAACAAAAACCCAAGAAAATCTCGCTGTAGACAGACCACAGGACGTGCTGGTCTGCTACAAATCAAGAAAATGTCAAATTGTTATCTATCACAAGGAGAACTTTCAAAATACTATAGACTACAAGAAGATTCTAAGGGAAAAAAAACAGGAACAAAGTTCAAAGTATAGAGGTTGTTTTGTTTCCTCTATAGCATTATTGTAAAAAAATAGAATTTTTGAATTATATTGACAAACTTCCCTTGAATATTTGACTCCTGGTTCTCTGATGCAGATATTTATTTGAAGGAAAAGTGCTTTCTCTCTTTTTACTAAATCTCTCACATGCTAAAACAAAATGTATAAAACAAAAAGCTAAGTATAGCATCTCATTTACATCGCCAATCATGAACAGATTTCTATATCAAAATGCCTCTTTAACCAGCTCTACTCTATCTGAATATAATATAGAAAAAAATATTTTATTATGTTTTCTAATCTAAATTTTCTAATCTATTTAATGTTTATGTTTCATGGCTATTCAGTGGCAAATAACCTCAGATGATATTATCCTTTTCTTCAAACTTTTAGCTTATTTCTCTGTCAAATATTGACATAATGCAAATTTTTGAGGTCAATCATGATTAAATAAGACAATTCTCTTTAAAATGTCTGTTCTTTTTTCAGTTCATTGTCCTTCTGGAAATACTGCCAACTACAAATTCTACACAACATGCAATGTGTGAGGCAGCTTACATTATACGATCCTTTCTGGTTCTGCCATCAACAGCTAAGATGTTCACTTGATGCTATGCCAAGGAATGTCTCAAGTCTCTTAACAGAAATCTCCTTGAATTGCTTTTGGTCTACATGAACTTCTGTTTTCACAAAAACTGATTTGTCAGATCCGTGTATCTGTCATTTCTTCAGTGGAAGAAGAAAAGCGGGGCGGGGAGGCTGATAAAGAAATCCTTTCTTGATGTAATATATTTAACCTTATATCGAATTTGTATAACCCACACATGATACAATGGAGAGAGAAAAGCCGGATGGCCAGAACCTATCACCTCCGAAAGGCATAACCAGGAGATGAAAAGATCATAAAAATTCCACAGTGAGATGTATCTGGGGAATCTCTGGAAAAAGTTCATTCTAAAAAGGGGGTGGGGGGAAATTAGGTATGTCCTGGGAAACTGTGAGAAAGATCATTCCTACAGAAGGGGTGGAAGGGGAATTAACATACTGGCTTTGGTTTCTCTAAATACACATCGAGATAAGGGGACGAGTTCGAAACTCCCTTATGTATCCCTGTATGCCTGAGGGACCTCAGACGCTGCTTTGAACTCCTACATGAATTGTCTCATCTCAATAAAGGATTCCTTTTAATACGTTTGGTTCTCAGAAGTTAATTCTTGCTAATTGAATGGGAAAAAGTTCTGTAGCCTGACACATGTCTTCCAAAGCAAATGGTAGTTCTTATGTCATGGTGGCTTGTTTAAAAAGCAGCTTTAATCCCATTTGATAACCTCCACTTTAATCTCATTTGATAACCTAATAGCTCAAGTTGCTATTACAGAATTGTAGTTTGATATGTCTGTGTGAGAGAAGAATAGAACAACAAAATTAGAAGAGACAATTTAGGCATGAAGCCTTTGAAAAGAGTAGGAAGGCATGTTCCGTTCTTGCACAATTTTTGGAGATCTAGAAGCTTTATGAAAGCAAGACTTCCTCACACATTTCCAGAGGCTTCAGAGGTCACATTAGAGCACACACTACGTTGTCGTATAGTCTCTGCAGCAGTAGAAAACCTCAGTCAGAAAAATAAAACAGGACAGGCAGAAAACTAAGCAAGAATAAGAACATGCTGCCATGTCACCAAAAATGACATGGTATGTCACTTATGACATGTTTGTCATAGGTTCACCTTCATCGGTTTAAGCTCTAAAGCAGTAATCCAAATTCAATCATCCCACAGTAATGGCTCTCTAGCTTCTGCCTGAACATTTCCAACTATTGGGATGATAGGGCCCATATCAGCTAGTGTTATAAATAAGATTTCCCCCCTAACATTCCTTAGGATTCTGCTGTCCTGTTAACCTGTGTCTGTTATTCCATAACTTGCATGGAAGAGTTAGGCAAAGAAAACAGACTTGTCTTTATAACATACTTTTAATTACATCATATTTTCTCAAGGTTAAGCATTCCTATGTCCTTCAAATGTTGTTGTAGGCCATAGTCCATCTCTGAAATCTTTTTGGGGGGAAAATGGTGAGCGTTCTTGAAATAGTGCTTTGATTATTTTGGGTAATATGTCAGTACCAAAGATATGTCAGGTTTTCAATCCAATTTTATGTAGCTGATTCTTTTTTTTAGAAAACACTGGAGTTTTATTTGTTTCCATTTGTATTGTATAATTTATTACACTTTTTGGTGTCCTTGTAAGATGGCCTAAAATTGTTGAAGCACAACATATAAATTCCTATATTAATCATAGTAAATAAATGAAATGTAGCATATTTAAGAAATCAGAAGGTAAAATAATACATCTCCATTTCTTTACAGTAACCACAACTCTGTCTTCTGGGCCTGGACATACTAGACAATGCAATGAAACAGTGAAATCCTATTGTGTGAATGGTGGAGTGTGCTATTATATTGAAGGCATAAATCAGCTGTCATGCAGGTAAGAGAAAATGTTTGTTTTCTCCAATTCAAAGGTATCTTTGCAGTTCAATAGAATAAATGTTATATGCAAAAGGGCAATGTTGTATTGGTGGGTATTTGGCAATAAAATTAATTAAGAAGAGATGCTGGCTGTAATGGCTACTGTTTCCATTACTTTCAGCTTTGTTTAAATCAATGCTATAGGAAGTTTCTTTCTCAATCCATTTGTTCTGGATCATTAAAAACAATGCCCCCCACTTTCTCCCCCATCTCCATATTCTTTCTCCAACTTAAGGGTGGCCTGTTTCCCTTTACTCTACAACCTAGCTACCTGCAATCTTTCTAACAAAAACGTATTTGATTATTCATAGACAAATCCCATTCCATAGTTCAGCCCAAATTTCTGGACTGTATAATTTGGATGGGCACTAGATGGAAGCAAAGAGATACTGTATAGAAAGTCCTCATTCTTTTCTGCCATTCTTTGGCAAGCTATATTTTTGCAGTCCAAATTTGGTAGCCCAGTCACTGTCATAATCAAAATAACACAACAAAGTATCAGCAAAAGACATTGGTTTTTTTTATTTCTACTTTTATTTATCAATAATTAAAATAAAGCCCATGTCACACTGGCCAATGGATGCAAAAAGGACACAGCGGACGAGCAAAATGTTCCATCCGTTGTTATCCGCTCTCAAAAGGGGCAAAAATTTGCATAACCGGAGCGGATAACACGGATGCGGGGAGGATGCAGGGCAGATGCAAAGCGGATGCGGAATGGAAGCCCAGTGGATGGGAGCGGATGGCGCAACCGCAGGGCTTCCGGGGGGGGCCTCAGCGAAGCGGACGCGGAACAGATACAGCGGATGCACAATGGATGAAGCGGATGCACAGCGGATGCATAGCGGAAGCCTAATGGATGCTGGCGTTAATTGCGCATGTGGGGAGGATGCAATGCGTCAGCCTCACGGATATAACGGAAGCAGCTCGGAAGCAGGTCGCCATTCAGAGGAAAGACCTGCTGCCAGACACATCGACTGCCTTGCCTGCCCTGCCTGCATGTCTGCCTGCCAGCCTTGCTGCCAGCCTTGCTGCCAGCCTTGCTGCCAGCCTCGCTGCCAGCCTTGCTGCCAGCCTCGCTGCCAGCCTCGCTGCCAGCCTCGCTGCCAGCTTTGCTGCCAGCCGGTCTGCCTGCCAGCCTTGCTGCCTGCCTTCCTGCCAGCCTTGGTTCATGTCTGCTTGCCAGCCTTGGTACCTGCCTCCCTGCCAGCCTTCCTGCCAGCCTTGATTCATGTCTGCCTGCCAGCCTTGGTGCCTGCCTGCCTGCAAGCCTTCCTGCAAGCCTTGGTGCCTGCCTCCCTGCCAGCCTTCCTGCCAGCCTTGGTGCCTGCCTCCCTGCCAGCCTTCCTGCCAGCCTTGGTTCCTGCCAGCCTCCCTGCCCGCAGGCAACCCCACAACCATGCGGAAGCACAGCAAGCCTCAGCCATCTGCTGCCAGCCCTGGCAAGAGGGACAGGGCTACCATCCCGCCCATTGGCCCTCACTCTGGTTCTCCTGGGGCTTCTGCAGCACGGGCTCACTCTTCTGGGCCTGGGGCTTCTGCTGCTTCTGCTTCTGGAGGAGCTGATGACCAGCACCAGCCACCTCCACAGCACCTGCACCCTTCACCCCTGGGACTGAGCGACCAAGAGGAGTGCCAGAGACTCTTTTTTGTTGTATAGCTTGTTGTTAATAAAGTCTATTTATGATTCACACACTTGCTTCATTTCTTTTTTTTATAAAGTCTTGGTGGAAACTTTTAGAAATGGTTTAAGCCTTTGCATACTTGTGGGATGGGTTAAGATAGCTGTGGGATGGGTTGAGATAGCTGTGGGATGGGCAGGGATACCTTTGGGATGGGTAATAGCTGTGGGATAGATAAACCTCCAGTGCAAGCATAGTGGGAGGGGATGGTCCACCCTCCCAGGTGCCACACCTACGGCCCGTTATTATCAATAATAATGTAATAATTATCCATGCATGTCAACATAAACACAACTCTTTTTTAAACACCCTGTTCATTGTAGGCCAACCAAACATACATGGCCCAATCTCATCAGTGTGATGAGACAGGCTGAAGGAAGCATCCATTAAGCATCTACCATCCTGTCTTGCCACTCCACTGCTCCAGCTGGGGAGTTGCACCATTGTCTCAGGAGGTTGCGCTGCTTCTTCGCTTCACGTGAAGCTCTGTTGGGGCCTTGCACATCCTCAGTGTCTATCAGGTTTCGCCCTTGCCTCCATTCCCCAGGCTCCATGTCCCCATTGCCTTGTTGGAGGTCCATGAGCCTGTTCTGCAAGACTGGGTAGTGGGTGCGCATGAGATTGTGCAGGATGCAGCAAGCTTCCATGATCCTCCTCACAGTCTCTGGGCAATGCTGCATGGTGGTGAGAAGTACCTGGAACCTGTTGGCCAGGATGCCAAAGGTGTTCTCCACCACCCGCCTTGCCCTGGACAGCCTGTAGTTGAAGATCCTCTCTTCACGGGTGAGGAGTGTGGAGGTGTAGGGCTTCATGAGGTAGGTTGTGAGGGAGAAGGCGTCATCCCCCACGATGAAGTAGGGCACATCTTGTGTGTCATTGGGCAGGGGTTCTGGATCTGGGAAGCCCACCATGAGGTTGCATTCCAGCTCCTCCTTGAGGTGACTAGCATTGTATACCTGGGCATCTGAAGATGAGCCGTTGCCTGAAACATCGATGTACATGAACTTGTAGTCAGCATCGACCATGGCGAAGAGGATGATGCTGAAGAAGCCCTTGTAATTGAAATAAGTGGACCCCGACTTGGCTGGAGCTTTGCAGGCCACGTGCTTGCCATCTATGGCTCAAACGGTGTGGGAGAAGTTCCACCTCTGATACTACTGCTCTGCAACTCTCTTCCATCCTTCTTCAGTGGAGGGGCACTGGAGGAGCTCCTCCTTGTATTCTTCGATGATGGCCTGCACCACTTCTCTGACCACAATGCTGATGGTGTTGGATGGCACCCTCCAGCCGTACTGCATGCTCCTGTAGGAGGTCCCTGAGGCCAGGTGGCGCAGAGTGAGTGCCACCTTGAGCCCAGGTTCCAGGCTGGACCGGAAGTTGGTGTTTGCCTTGGTCAACCTGGGTGTCAGCCGCTGCACAACTTCGTCAAACATGGCTGGAGGCATCCTCATGAAGTTCTGGAACGCCCGAGTGTCTTCGCTCCTGAGATCCACCATCAGCTTGTTGTACAGTCCGTCCTCTGCTCTTCTGGTGAACCATCTTCGGATCCAGACTCTTTTTGGGTGGCTCCTTTTTTTCTCGCAGTAGAGTTCACAGAGCCTGTAGATGGCTTCGCACTGTTGCAGAACGATGGTGGCTGCCGAAAGGACTTTGTTACAATCCACGGTGGACATGACTGGATGCTGTGGAAGAGGAAGAGGCAGATGAAGGCTGCAGAGGTCTGCACCGCTGGGCTGCTGTTCTGAAAGTGAGATGCAGGCGAGTTGCTCCCCCTTTTTATAGGCAGTATAGGTTTTCCGCTAGGCATCCTCTAGGCATCTTCTAGGCATCCTGTAGACATCCTTAATATCCGAAATAGGTCCCCTGTGCGAACGTTTTTTCTGTTTTAAACGCTTTGTTCCCGTGCTGCATCCGCTAGGCATCCGTTCTGCATCCGTTCTGCATCCTTTCCGCTTCCTCCTGCGTCCGGGCGGATGGAGTTATGCGGATGCGGAACGGACGCCAAGCGGATATAGCGGATGCGTAACGATGTGTAACGGATGCGTAGCGGATGCAGAACGGACGAACTGGATACATTTTCCGCGCAAAAGTTTAGGCAGCCCAAAACTTTCTGAGCGGACAAAATGTCAATAAACGGATGCTGAGAGGAAGCCAAACGGAGGCAGTGAGTACATCGCGTTTTCGAACAGATGGCAAGGTTTTTTGTCCGTTTTGCATCCTCTTTGCATCCGTTGGTTCAGTGTGACATGGGCTTTAGTAATTAGGAAATAAAATGAGGGAAATAAGAAACAATAATTCCAGGTTTTATGGGGGAAAGAATGAAACACTTTCACCTCTAAATTTCTGCTTAGAAATGCATCTATTGTAATTGAGAACAATAACTAAAGGCAGTAACTGAAAGCTGGCATTTTTTGAGGCTTCCCATAAGATAAGTATTTGAAAAATAGGTGTACAAATAGGATTCAAGATACATTTTGGTGAAATTTTCTGTTGCCGAGGGTTCTAACAGCAGTTATGGCTGGTGTTCCTAGTTTGTTTTCTAGAAATCTGGTTGAGTAAAAATCTATAGAGAGTGATGCTGAGATCCTCTGTAAGTCTTTCCAGGGGTAGAACAAAAATTTTATTTCCAAGTGGGCTTGAATAAACTTGCATAGTGAATCATTTGAAGATTATATTTTTTCTGGCTGGTCATTTTATCAGGATATTTGTCTTCTGGTTGATAGCAGTAGCACTTAAAATTATAATCTGCTTCACAGTACTTTATAGCCCTCTCTAAGTGGTTTACAAGTCAGGATATTGCCCCCAACAATCTTATATACCTCTTTTATTAAGATTATTGCCAAACTCACAGTGCATTTTGGATCAGACCATTGTAAAGGACAATGCTATCCTCTTTCACTTTCTTTAAATTGAGTGAGAATAAGAAAAAAATTAATATATAAATAAATAGCCTGTTTTAAACCAATGAATAGAAATTCTTTTCTGCAACCTTGCCATACATTTTAAAATTATTTTTTCTCTGCCTGATTCTATCATTTTGTCAAAATGTTCAACTTTACTTCTTTTTATTTTCTTACCCCTCACAATTAATTGATGTGCCCAATTATTGCAAATCTGACTAGAAAGCTAATATTATTCACAAAATTAGTATTTTCAACAACTTTTTAATGGCAATATTAGTAAATTGGTTAGTTCTTATGCTTCTTTGAAATGCTAAAAATCATGGTGCAAATTAACAAATGACTTTCTATGGTCAACCAGTTTTTAAAAGTTTCTTGAATGTGATCTCATATTAAATCTTTTTTTAATGATGTTTCTGTATGGGAGAAGATGGTCTTGATATAGTTTAAAGTAAGTGGAAAGATTATTCGATATTTTGATAGGAGAAATTATGATATTAAAAATGTCCTCAAATACTCTAAAATGAGAGATGAAAAAGATTAACCAAGAACAGGTTTCCAAATTGTTTGATAACAATGTCCTGCCCAAAAATGTATTGTAAAGGATTGTTAATGCTTTCTGAGGAGCCGATAAAGTTCTGAATTATGACATCAAATTCATTCAGCTCAAAGGAATTAAACAAAAAGAATCAAGGCAAAGATCTAACTAAGCCCATAGATAGAAGACAGCCTCTTAGTTACATTTAAATGTAACCATTGAAAATTGCATTTGAAAAAATATTTAATACTGTGTAGTCACTCTTGATTGATGCCATAGTTATTGTTCTTCCCCTCAATTGATCATTAACCTAACTTGGAGTGTAATACTGAGAAATCATCAATTTACCACTGGAATATGATTTATAATTAGCTAGGACATATTAATTAATCCAGGATGGATTGTACTCATGGCAGCTTACAACATTGTAAAAAAAAGAACAAAACATTAAAATATTAAATATTAAAATAAACAGTGTAAATAAATTAAAGATCAATATTATGGGAAATAATGTCATTGGAGAATCAGCTAATGAGTAGAAATGGAATAGAACTAAACAGAACTATTTTTCCAGAACATTTTTTTACAAGCTATTATCCTCACTTTCCAGAACCACTAATTTGATAGAATTTTACAGCAGGTAAACTTATGTTCAGCTTTAATGATTTTCAAGTAACTCCTCCTCCTGTTTAATCTGCTGGACTTTTTGCAGAAAACTGATTTACTCTTGTAATTTTAGATTGAATTTCTCCTCATAATCTGATCATATTATTAATTTACCCAGTTGTTTAGGTAGCTCCATAGGATTTGAGTGGTTTTGTCATTCACACTCTGTATTGGAGTAGAACGATCTCCCTGAAATGAAGGAAAGGCTTCCAAACTGAGCCTGGAAGCAAGTTATATGTGGAAATATCAAATAGTTTAATGGAAGTGCGAAGATGTGCTTGAAAGTAATTTGTTGAGTGTTTATAATTGATTATTAACAATACTAATTTATTTTGATCGATAGAGTTGGGTCAAAGAATGCTTGATCCTACTTTTGGTACACCCATTTAATTTTATTTTTCTTCTCTACATTTATAGTTGTATTATAAATGTATTACTTTAAGTCAGCAGGGAATTTTTAGAGCAGCAGAAGGTGCACATCTATTTTGTTGAGTCTGAGATTGTTTTTGAGAGAAATTGTTTTTCTGTTCACTTGCATATTTATAAGTTGTTATGAAAAATTGCAGCATTCTCTTCCATAAAGAAAGCTAAGTAATCTTCCAAATTTCTAACCTCCTGCCACAAGAAAGAAAGGACATTTGGAGCACCACAAATATAATATCTGCATATATTTAAAAAAAATAATATTGTTTTATTCATTGCTTTCAGTGTAATTTATGAAAGACATAACATTTGGTTGGTTTTGTAATACAAATGTATTCCATTATCTATTCAATTAACTGTTTTGTTTTGATTCTGGAGTCTGCCAAAGGAATCAATATAGTTCTCATTATCCATCTATGAAATTCAGAGCAAAATTTGCTTGACTTGGAACATGCACTGTGGCTTATGGGTAGGTTTGTCTGTGAGGATTTGCTTTGGTTTCATATCATTCTGCCATGTGAGTTCTCATAGGTCAGCAGAGAATGCCTTAGAGTCAAAAGAAAAGGAACCAATAGAGACTCAAATGAAGTTGTCAATTAGTTTTCTTTTGATGTATTTTCTTTTGAAAATACTCCAAAGAAATACTATATTATTTATATACAATAATTTACATACTTAACTACTTAAAAATATTTAGTCAGTGAAGTGTTTTTATATATCCCCACTGTCATGGAATTTTTTTTAAAAAAGAGACATTTTAAGTGGATTTGAACATTGCCTCCAAAGAATACATAGAATTGCATAAAACATACATATATATTGTGTGAATTGAGGTAGATTTGTACAAACACTTCCAGAATTCTGAACTACTTTCTGTAACTAGCTACTTCAAGAACCTTGAAATCTTCCCTAGATTTTTGTGTTTGGCTTATTAAGGAAACACACATTTCCTTTGTCAATATAATTTTCCCTATTCTCTCCCATCCTACTCTTTTGGTTTCTAGAATTTCCTTTTCCTTTCTTTATTAAAATACAAATTAAATGTCACCTCTTGGACGATTTGAATTATTTTGCATTTGATATAGTATCAGATATTCTACAATTATATTTCTGGCCTTTTCTCCTTTTTAGCAAATTGCTTCATATTTATCCTATTGATATAAATTCAACATGTTCCAATAATCTCAGCCCATAGTTATACAAGCCTATGCCAGAAACAGAGGAAAACATTCATGCTTTACTAAAAAAAAAAAAAAAGGAAAGAAAGAAAAAAAGATTGATGTTTTTGCCCCAAAATGCTTGCTGTAATAGGGATTGGGGTTGTGTTGGAGAAAAAGAAGAAACACAAAGGAAAGAAAGAAAAGAAATGTGAGCAAACATGCTAACCTATAATTTAAGATTTAAAAATGGTAGCTATTGAAAATAAATGCGAAAGAAGCATGTTTTTGGATTCATTATGATAGTTCTTCTAGATCACAAAATAATTGATTATTGTGCCTGGCAAGTGAACTGTCACCCTGTTCTGATTTTGACCTATTGGTAGCACCATCTACATGTTCTTAGAGGTGGAGAATAATGGGTAGTTTTAAGATACTGCCCATTTCATTCAATAACTATTCACTAAAACACTGTAGATGCTTAGCCCAATCCTCATGTTTTTAACAACTGAGTTTTTGCTTGTCGTTTATCACATGCTCTAGCAATTGTTTTCTGGAGGGATTCAAAATATGAACTTTCAAAATGAAGCTCTTCAAAATTGTTGTTGTTGCTTTTGTTATTTTTTTATTTTTATATTGCTCTTCCTCCTGAAAGAAAACAGTTCAATACCTTTTAAAATGTACTTGAGACTGCCTAAAATTGAATATACTGTATTGCACTATTCCCCTTCTTGTTTTTATACTAATCTTTAATCAGAACAAGAAAGATAGATCCATTTGGCCAGACCCATATTTTGCTTTTTTTCTTCAAGTGAGAGCATTTCGCCAGTATTATTAATGAATTAAATTATTGGATAAATGTATGCAAATAAAAAAGAGTATACTGCTGTTGCTAGTTTGTATTTTGCTCAATTTCTTTAGCATATGTAAAATAAAGGATGGATTTGTATTTTATATAAATCTGAATAATAACCTTCCAAAAGCTACTTTAAAAAGCAAATGGCAATGATACCTTGGGCCTCATTGGTGTCACAATATTTTTGATGGAATGTTTTTCTTGCAGCATTGTCTTCCTGAGAATTTGTGGGAAAGGTGTTCACAGGAGAAATTTTAATTTGGTTGATCCAAAACCTAAGATACCTGTTGCTAAAGTTTGGTTCTGTCATGTTTGGAATGGATGTAATAAAATCATAAACATGAATGAAACAATCTGTAGTATAGTTTCCTGAAATATCTGTGAAGCATATAGAAGAAATGAAGGAATAGTTTTTCATTAAAATTTGTTGCATTCATTTGATAGAAAATAATATCAGATTGAAAGTGATTTAAATCCTATGTTTCAAAATATATCTTATGAAGTCACCCATTCTTCCCCCAGCAGTTTTTCCTGATATACAAGAATGTATGTATAAAGTTTTTCAACTTGCCCAGAAAATGTACATCAGCATGTTACAAAGCCAAAAGTATATTCCTATGAATGATAACCAAGACATAAACTATAATTCCAAAATGGACCTTGTCTTTGATAAGAATGTCAAAGTCTTAAGAGATGTCTTCTGAAAAATGTATGGTACTTCAGTTTTCAGAAAAACATTTTTTCTTGTTCATTCACTTTTAGCCTAGCCACTTCTACAACTATTTATTTATGATTTGGTTGGTTATTTGGTTGGTTGGTCAGATACAGTTAGTTTTATGAACATTTTAAATTGAATTCTACACTTCTGTCAGTATCAACAACAAGCCAATGCAATCCTAAATTACAATCAAGATCAAGTGAGGTATTCATACCACTCTATAAAGCCTTAGTAAGACCACACCTAGAGTACTGCATCCAGTTTTGATCACCACACTATAAAAAAGATGTTGAGACTCTAGAAAAAGTGCAGAGAAGAGCAACCAGGATGATTAGGGGACTGGAGATTAAAGCATATGAAGAACGATTATAGGAACTGGGCTTGGCTGGTCTTGTGAAGGGAAGGATCAGGGGAGACATGATAGCAGTCTTCCAATATTTCAGGGGCTGCCACAGAGAGGAGGGGGTCAGCACCTGCAGGCCAGATGAGGAATAATGGATGGAAACTGAACAAGGAGAGATTTAACCTGGAAATAAGGAGAAATTTTCTGATTGTGAGAACAATCAACCATTATAGATTAACAGAGTTGGTTGGACCTTCTAGTCCAACCCCCCACCCAAGCAGGAGACCCTACACCATTTCTGACAAATGGCAGTCCAATCTCTTCTTGAAAGTCTCAAGTGATGAAACTCCCACAACTTCTGAGGGCAAGCTGTTCCATTGGTTGATTGTTCTCACTGTCAGAAAGTTTCTCCTTGTTTCCAGGTTAAATCTCTTCTTATTCAGTTTCCATCCATTATTCCTTGTCTGGCCTACAACCAATGGAACAGCTTGTCTTCAGAAACTGTGGGCATCCATTACTTGAGACTTTCAAGAAGAGATTGGACTGCTATTTGTCAGAAATGGTGTAGAGTTTCCTGCTTGGGGGGGGGGTTGGACTAGATGACCTACAAGGTCCCTTCCAACTCTGTTCATCTGTACCTGTAACATTAGAGAGCTAAGCTAATTTATTTCTGGTTCAGCTTAATGTAGCTGAAATTTCTAGAAATTTAGCAATACACACACACCCATTTTTAATATGCTGTGATTCTAAGTTAGCAGAAATGATAAGATAATAACTAGTTTGAAGATAATCACAGATCACCTTCAAACTACTTAAAAGGATTTGAGAAATGAAAATGGTGGTGGTGTGGAAGTCCTCTGTGTCACTGATAGCCTCACATATTTCCATCTGTTGATAATGTACTTTGCTTGGTCAGTTGATTATATCAATATGAAATCTAGCTTTAAACAATGTGAACAGAAAACTGGCAGTTCCAAGAGTGCATTGCAGATGACTTCAATTTAAAAAATAGCATTGAACACTATCTCATGTTCCACTATTTCCTTTCTAGAAATCAGGTTCATTTTAATCCTAGTCTTGAAAGAGTGGCAATTTTCTCAAGTCATACAGCTGAATCAGATTCTGCAAATTGTCAATGCTTATAAGGTTATAAACTCAGAAATCATGGAAAGAATAATTGCAGATGAAAAGATGTAGGGAAATCAGCAAAGATTAAGATGTTTTACATGAGAAGCTTAAAATACAAAACAGAAATCATCACTGTGCACTTTTGTTTCTAACCATAGTCTTTAGGATGATGCCAGCCTTGTTCTGTGATTTGTCCCCTTTTCCTCCTCCAGATGTCCAAATGGATTCTTCGGACAGAGATGTTTGGAGAAACTGCCTTTGCGATTGTACATGCCAGATCCTAAGCAAAGTATGTTTGAAGACAAAAATTATACCATCATACCACTTAAAAACCTCCTGGGTACAACACTGGATTTAGAGTTGCATAGTGAGGGTGTTCCTTTCAGTTAATATCTTAATTAAGGTTTAGGGAACACAGGTAAGGGACCAGACAAAAACACACACCAGGAGAAATCTTAAAAGGGAACTCAGTTGGCATCAGAAAGGACCTCGTTTCAGCCTGTTTGGATATCATGCTATCCTGTTTCTCTCTTTCTGGTTTTCTTTCTTTCGTTAGGTGTCCGAATGAATTCACAGGGGACCAGTGTCAGAACTTCGCAATGGCCAGCTTTTCCAGTATGTCTCTTTCCACTTCTCTCTTTCACTAATTGGTCTTAGCTGTATGATATTTTTGAAGCAAAATTTAATGATTTGGAGTCTTCATTCTTCTGCTGTGTAGCTAAGGAGTTATTAAATTCAATTCTACTCTGAACATTATCGTAGAGATGTATAGTCCGGGCATAATAAAAGACTGAACCAAGTTTAAAGTAAAGTGGCTTAAATTTTCCTAGATAGCTCAGGGGATTTTGGATGAAGAATACAGGTAGGGCCAACCTTGTACTAATCCACCTCATATGCTAGACCTTGAGGCACCTTAGAGTAATCTCAAATATAGATATCCTTATATGGAAGCTTTCTTTACGATTGCACAAAAACATATTAAATCAGTTTGTTTGTGATATTAGCTTTTTCAGAAGGATAATGCATTATGAAACAAAGGGGTCTGTGTTTGTTCAGAAGACATGGCTTATGGTTCAAATGTGTGGCTTGTTCTTACAAAAATGTAGAGAAAGTGAACTTTCCAATTCTCCACCATCAGAATTTCTTCAGTGGTTTTGCACTCTAATTCAACTTAAGTTTCAGACTATCGTCTTTACAGAGTAGAGTGAAGATTGGGTTCAAGCATAGCGAATGTCACTGCTGCAGTGTTAAATTAAGTGCTGACTAACAAAATTTTATGTACAGATTTGCAAGATTTAGTCTAAGTAATTTTGCGCCACCTGGAGAGATTTTGGGATCTTCTGTATCATCACCTCTATTGTTTACACATTTCTATCAAATTATGAAATATCATGGAAGTTCCTAAGACATTTGTCCCCCCACATACTCTATTTTCAATTTAACATTTTTTTCCAATTTCATCAAATATAATTAAATCTGAATACCTTTGTATAAATGCCAAACAAATTGTTATGAGAATCATGATATATGAAATCCCATTCTGTACAAATATGATTAATTACTTGATAAATATAACAGTTTGTAATAATCATAAAATAATAGTGTTGCCTTCCAAGCCAGGAAGATTTAGAAAAATCATTATTATAATTTCATTTAAATGTTCTGCAGAGTATTAGTTGCTGTTATAGCTATCTTAAAATAAATATTGTGAGAACCTGAGATCTCAGTACAACTTTTATCTTCTAGTGCCCTCTTGTGAATAAGGAAGCCTGTGAAGCAATATCTTCCAAGAGCAACTACAATACAGTATTGCTGATGTGTCCTCCAGCCTCATGAGAGAAAATATATGCTCTAGTGATTTAGAGATGCTGTTTCTAATATTAACCAAATCATATAACTATAATACAATCTAGTGGGCTATCTATATTCATGTTGGAAGTCCCTCCAAAGCTAACCAATTAAGGTGCTTCTGGATTGAAAGGATTTACCAGTAACAACACTGTTGCCCAGGGGATGCCTGGTTGCCAAATGTAGGACAATCTTCAGGCAGGCTCCCTTCATGTCCCCCAACTCAGTGGTATAATATAATATATGTGGTTATGTCCAGAAATTTTAAATAGTGCTGTTAATCAATAAGATTAGTAGGAATTAACACTTTAAATAACAAAAATGTTTTTAAAAAAACAAAATCAGCAGCACTGATTTCATTCTTACAACTGTTATGATTGCTGGATTTTACGCTGCCCAGAATGAATCTCTTGGATAGTGAGTTAGGCAACTTATAACATGACATACAGCAATTAAAAGCAAAATTTAAAATCCCAACTGTCCTCCCTCACCCCATCATTGACAAACAAGGCACTTGATCAATGCCATAATCATAGATCAAATTCATATAGATGGAACTATATGAAATGAATGGAAACTAATCAAGAAGAAATCCAACCTAAAACTGAGGAGACATTTCCTGACAATGAGAACAATTACTGGTAATTAGTGGAATGGCTTGCCTTCAGAAGTTATGGGTGCTCCAACACTGGAGGTTTTTAAGAGATTGGACGGACAACCATTTGTCTGAAATGGTATAAGGTCTCCTGCTTGAGCAGAGGGTTGGACCAGAAGATCTCCAAGATCCCTTCCAACTCTATTACTCTGGTTATATCAAGGCAGGGTTCCCAAGCCCGCTGACAGAAGCATGTCTACAGGGCACTTTGGAATAGTAAAAAGGTGGGGACCAATTTTATCTGTGGGGGAATGATGTTGCAGTGAGACTGCAGTGAGACTCACTTTTGCAGTGAGACTCATAAAGCAAGCTTCACATACTGTTTTCAACCGAAGAGTTCCATCAATGTCCATCCACTGTTGATCATCAGTGGAAGTTTTCACATTATCCAGTCTTAGAAATTTCCCTTGGACATACTAATAACAATCTCTCCAAAATATGTATGCAATAAAAGGATAATTGGGTATCTATTAACTGCGGGGGGAACCAAATAGGAGAATGAAATACTTTTTTATCGAACTGGGGGGTGGCTGCACAAAGAATTTCTGAATGCTGTACATTATGTTGAAGATGGAATGTTACATTTTTCTCTATAAATTGCTATGGATTTTTTTAAAAAGTAGTGCTTGGGATAACTGCTCCTTGAAAACAGATCCAGCAGGTAATTCTCCTATATTAAGAGCAGAAAATTAGAACTAGATCAAAAAATTAATAAGGAAGGTAAATTTTAATTGCCCCATGCTATTTGAGTCTGTATAATCTGTTTACTGTACACTTGATTTAAGGAAACTTTCATAACATATAATTTCCAAAATTTCTGATATATGAATAAATTTATAAACAATTTAATCTTATTTTAGAAAAAAACAGAGGGATTTAATTCTAAAAATTCTTTATACTTTGAAATAAAATGAATTAGATAGATTCTTGATAGGAAAGAATAGCACAATTTACTTTCATTATGGCTGTCCGTCCCAGTGAGGCTTGCATAAGTTGTATTACTATTATCAATTGCATTAATCCAGTGGTTCACAAAATGTACTAAGCAGCAGTGCGGCTATTGTCAGTATCAGAAGAGGGTATTTTAAAGTTTTTTATTTTCCCAAATAAAAAAACACAAATGGAACTAGCAGAGATCTGAAAAGAAATGTAGCAGATATCTTTTGAGGAAGTGAAACAACTACACATTATAACTGAAATTACCATATGGTTTTAAAATGTCATTATACTATGAAGGAAAAATGCATAAAAATAACACAAAATGACAAAATGATTATTTGAACCATTCCTTTTTTCTTTTTTCTGACACACATACAACATACACCACACAGACAAACATAAATGACAGCATTCCTTTTCTCTCAATCTCTCCTACACCTTTTGTTCCACTAACTTCAAGGTAGAAGCATTATGTAGACTCCAAAGCTGCTCTCTTCTTTGTGATGTTTTAATTAGCCCTTTCAAAGAGATTTGTTTTTGGGAACTGAGCATTGGGTTGGGTAATTTATAATTTATAATTTTCCTTTATCTCTTTGGGATTTATAGGCTGAGGTATTTATGCATTCATTTTAACTGAGATATGTTCTCATTAAATATTATAAACTTAAATGTTGTATCTACCAATTCCTATTTATTTATTTAAATTTATTATGTCCACCCACAAGATTCTGAACCAAATATAAAATTAATTAAAAAAAAAAAAAAAGACATGGCAGCCTGGATTGAAAACAGCCCCGCCAATAAAAAAAACAGACTGTCTCCAGCCTGGGAAATGAGCCAGGCCTTAGGGGCTTTCCAGAACCCCAGAAGAATGGGTGCTGTCCCTATCTCTGAGGCCATGGTGTTTTGGAGTATGGGGCAAAGAAGACGTGCTTTCTTGCTCTAATCAGAACACTTTCAATTGATGATTCCTGGAGGACACACACACTGCCCAAATGTAGTGGGTGGGGAGAACCAATGGGAGTAGATTGTTTCTCAGATAATCATGAAGGGCTTTATAGGTAATAACCAGCACCTTGAACCATACCTGGAAGTTTATTGGCAACCAGGTCAGTTTGCAACACAGCTGTAACATGGGCATAAAAAGAGTGACCATTATTGCTTGTACCACTGCATGTTGAACAGCTACATGAGGGTCTTCAAGAGGAGCCTCACATAGAGTATATTGCAATATCCTGTCATGAAGTGATCAGAGGGCATGGATGACCTTCTTAAGGGCCTTCCAGTCAAGGAAAGGATACAAGTGGTGCGGAAGATGAATCTGCGTAGATCTACCACTTGCTCATTGACAGTAGTTGCTGACCCAAGAAAACCTCCAAGAGGCAACCTCATCCAAGATCAATAGCTGAAATGTTCCCTGTTAAGAGGTGCCAAACAGCCACAGCCATTTCAGTTGTATCAGAATTTAGTCAAAGGCTGATCCGCCCCATCAAGACTTGAACTTTTAACACATTGGGGTTAGTACATTGAAAACTTCACCCGTGCAGTCTGGAATTGGGGTGTAATGTTGCCTATCCGCTGGATCCCAAATGATAGATGAACTTACCTAATGGTTTCACATGGATTTTAGAGCTGCTTCTAATTCAGGGAGAATATTAATGATCTCTTTTTAAGACCAACTATGTCTCACTGACTTTGAGACAATTTCTCTTCAAGTAAATACGTTTAAAATATATTTTTCATAACATCCAATTTCTTATAATTTTGGCTTCAAAATAATAATGGTATTATTGTTGTTTTTAATACTTTTATTTGTAATGCTGGTCTGTGACCATAATAGAAATTGATTGATTTAGCTTCAAATTAGTTTAAGTTATATTATTATTTCTGCATGTCATAGAAATTATTTGCAAGAATAATAAGGCTCTGCACTGCTTTAAAAATGTTTCAGAAGAAATATGCAAGCACAGTATCTCTCTGCTGAATCAGCTTTACTTTTTTTAGGCTCAAGGGCAAGCCTGAAAAAAGGATGCTGCAACTTTAAGAATCCTATTAAGGAGTGGACTATTAAAACAGCTATTTTCAAGGTTACATAGAAACCTAAAAAAGTTGGGCTGCCTATGTAAATAGCCAAGAGTTTCTGTGCTCATACACAATCTGAGGTATTTATTCTGAATCCCTTTTGAAGGTGCATAGACTCAAAGAATACTTAACAAGAAAGAAATTTTACTGTAGAAAGATTCTTGACTTGTGGGTGTGCGTCTGTGCTATTTTTGTACTTTTGCTAACGATATTGTTTTCTTTTGATACTGCCCCCTGGTTGTTGATAAGCCAAAAGCAAGCTATTCTAAATAGTTTTTTTTAATAAATTCTATGTTTGATGTTTCTTTTAACATTGGGAAACTTCTCTTACAAATATATTTATCTTCTCTTTTTCTTCTTTTTTCTGTATCGGCAGAGCATCTTGGATTAGAGTTAAAGGGTATGAAACAAACCATTCATTTGTTAAACAGATACCACAGTTCTTCACATTATGTTTTTACGGTTTTTGTAGGGTGACCAAGAATATTAGCTGTTCATCTCTTATTTTGGCCCAGTTTGGGGAAAAATCATATATATGCATATGCATATGTATGTGCATGTGCATATACAATATACATATGCAGTCAAAAGCCAGTTTATCTATATTAATATGAATATAGATAACTCTGCCTGGGTGCACTGCAGCACTTTTCTGTGGGGTTCAGTGAGAATAGAAGTAAAAGTGCTGGCTCAGTAGCACATCTGTGCCGTTTTAGTCTGTGCTTTTTGGAGATTAAGAAAATTACCTAGGTCAGTTTGGAAAATCACAGACATGTATAGGAGTAATAGTGGATACAAATCCTAGTTAATGAGAGATTTGTACTAAAAAAAAGTTATAGCAATTCTAAAACCAACCAAAGTCAAATTTAGAACCATTCCTTCTCATCTCATCTAATTTCATGCTGGTTTGGGAGTATTACTTTTAAAAAGATTGACCCAGCAGCAAAACAATATTGCAGCATCCCCCTTTGGATCAGCAGAATGTGTATTGCTCCAATTTGCTTCTTCCTCCAAAAGATTTTATATTAGTAAAAGGGGAAAGGGGAAATTGCAGTAGCCCCACTGTATGTACCCTCAATGTTTTCTCTTTAGACTGAATGAGGGCAGGCTGCAAGAGAAGGGCAGTAGAAATAGCAAATACTTTTAAGATGTATAAATTAAATCTTTGATTTCCAAGCACATAGACTTCTACATGAAGAAACATGAAGAATATTCCCAACTCCAATGCAGTAATATAATCCAACAGTGTACAACCTCAGGCTTCTATAGGAATGTTCATACAAGTGCATTTATGCCTTCAATGTGTGTGAATGGGAAAAAGCCAAAAACCATACATGCCCTGGCTACATTAATGAGGGTGAATTGCTTGTATTTGAATCTCAGTGATAACTGTTCCAATGGGGTAGGAAAATGCTACCTATGAACCCCTGTGTGAAATACTTTCTCAGTAATGCAGAATGCATGATTGCCAGGTGCAACACATTGCCTTGCAGAGCAAGTAGTTAGAGAAGAAAGGGCAGCCTAAAGGGTCCCACCTGATCCCTCTCATAGACTTTCTTCCAGGAGTAGTAATACTGCCACTTGATGACCAATCACTATGAATGGTGTTTGTTGAGGTAGTACCCCGTTAGGAGATTGAGCGCATACAGGGAGACATATAGAGAGTAGTGTTTGAATAATACACACAAAATACACAGATACGCTCTGCAGTAAATGTAGGTTTTTACTTCCAGAAAGGTTTAAGCAAAGTCCAAAATAAGCAGTCCAAGGTCATTCACAAGTTAAAATCAGTCAGTTTTCATCCAGGGATAATCCAGTAACAAAGTCCAGTGTCAAAAACAGATCAGTATCAGACTTACATTGAATCCAGTAATATCAGTCAATTAGAAGAAGTGGAGCAAGGCAATACTTTCCAACAGAAGGAAACAAAGATACACTCACACTCTCTTCTGAGACTCAGACTAAAACAACCCAGGTTTCTGGCTCCATCTTATGGCCATTTGAGAAACCACACCCAATTGCATGTTCTTGCATTCCCTTAAAGAGACAGTATTAAAATGTCTATCTTGGTTTATATATTTCTAACCCAAATACCTGTTAGGTGACTTATGTTCCTAACAGTGCTCTCATTGGTCTTCAAAGTGATCCATTGTGATGTGGCCACTGCAAGCACCACACTCAAACTATTGGAAAACATAGCTCCTGTTTTATTGGTAGATCCAATCCCTGGAATGGCTACATCATTGCACCAAGTTAGGGGAAGACACATTGTCAGTGAATTAATTTTAAGTCACTTTTCATGTATTCATCGAATGCATGTTTTATTCATTTGTCCTTTTTCCTACTGGAATTACTATCTTTAAAAAACAAAATCTGGTGGAAATTCGCAGCATAGAATTTCGCAGCATCTGGTCTAAATATATTTCTCCTTTCTAACTGAAAATTGAAGTTCATAGTTTCCTAATTAAAAATTATTAGTTTCAAGAGGAAACCAATGCCTTTACACGAATTAACAGCTAAATGCATACACATATAACAAAGCTTGTTTATGTTCAGGAATCATTCTTAGGAATAGCACAGTACTGCCTTTCTTAGCCCCTGGGCTTTTCTGTTTTTCCATATGAAGGTGAGTTACAGTTGTTTATCATTGATGCTGGGTCAGCCACTTTCATTCTCATCTATTAAAATTTATCTGTTCCATCTGCCAGTGGGCATCATTCTTGCACCTCTGAATGGCTGAGTTCAGCAAGGTGATTTCCAGCCATTTGAGATTTGGAAGGAGAGCATTAGGGAGGAATGGCAGTGGTTTGACTCCCAGAAGCTTCCACTTGCCCAATTAGTGGATGGGTAGGAGAGAGGAAAAGAAAGTCAATAGTGCCGTCTCCCACCAAAATGTGTACGATGATGGTTCTGATGGAATCATCCTGATTCTTACAGGAAAGTTGCTACAGCATTTAGTAGTGCTAATTCCAAACTGACCTATGAGAATATAATATTTTTCATGCATTGTCTTCATGTTCTTTGTGATGGAAACCATTTTTCCACTTCCATTTATTTTTGTTCCTAGGAATGCTAGTTTCCTATTTTATTTGCTGTATGACAAAAAATTTACACATTAAAGAATAATTGTGCCAGTAGCAGCTTGTGTATCAGATTTATGCTTCCACACTTGCCATGCTTGTCTAGGAATATGTCTCACTGAATTCAGTGAGATCTGTTTTTAATAGATAAATTTGACTGGAAATTATAAATCCTTCCCAGGAGCAAATTTTGTATAAATGAAAAGCATCATGTGGAAAGTGGCGTTGAATTGACATTACTATTAATTCAAAAACATTCTAACTTGCTATTTTCAACTGAGGATTTTTGACATCCATTCCTGACTTACGTTTTGTTTCACTTTATTTAAAAATCTCTTTCTTTCTAGGCTGATCGTTGTGCCGATAAACCTATTTTGCCATGCTGTCTCTTCTTTTTTTTCATACGTTCTGCCAGCCATGTATTTCCTGTGATGCTCGTGAATGACACTATGTCACGTGTGCTGGTTTGCACTTAATATTTTATCATAGAATGATAATTTGTGATATGCATTCAAAAATACCACAGATATATCACATGAACAATTGTCTTATCCCAATGTCTTATAATTAAGTAAATTTTGATATACATTGTCTTGTGTTCTTTTGTAATTCTTCTGTAAGGTTCATATAAAGGTTTATATAAATATATATATGCATATAGTATTTATTTATTGCAAAGCAAAGTGATAAATTTCTTTCCATCAAAGCAATATATTTTGTTGTATGAAAGTATCACAATTATATACTGACAGAATCATCAGTAATGAGATTTAATTGTGAATCTTGGTTGGAAATGGTTGAATATTGAAATGGTTTGCAGTTCTCAAATGGAAGTTTGATCAGTCCAAGTAACTCTGCTATGATAAATGACCAGGAGAATCATAGCAAATATTATTTTTTCAATAGTTTTATTCTTATATGAAAATTATGGCTGGTAAACTTGCAAAAATCTGCACAATATCTTGATGATGTGTATTTTTTGCAGCATGGGCAAGTGTATATTTACTAATTTGAGAATTAACATTTGCCACATTCTTAAATAGGTTTACTGAAACTGTTTTGAATCCATCATTATGTACATTGTACTAATGAGATCAATTTTTATAGCACAATTTGGCAGCTGTTTTTGAAATGAAGTTTCCTGACTTTGAAAAATAAAAAAATAGAAATCATGGTGAAGATGGATAACTAATGCACATTACAACTGAAATGGGGCAGATAGATTTTAAAACAGAAATAAGAAAGATAGGAGTATTGAGGGTTTCATTGAAAAGCAGAACAAACTATTTTCTGAACTTGAAGACTAGATTTGTAATTTCTTAATGCACTCACATTTCAAGAGTTGAAATCCATACCCAGTAATTTTGACCATTGAAATATAAACATGTTGAGGCTTCTGTGATTGAAATATAGCACAATTGTTTCCAGGTACTTTCTTATCAGAGGTTAAAAGCAACTGTTCCTTTAATAGAGTTTGAAATGGGGCCTCTGGGTGCTCTTTTGAGCTGGTATAGATCAGAGACATATGATCTGATCTGTTTTTGTTTGTTTGCTTCAGAAGGTGAAGCTTTTCAGAATCTGGGTGCAGCAGGGGGAATATTTTTTCTTACTCTACATTTTTATTTATTGTCTTAATCCCAATCCTATGTTCTTTACATATAACATAGTTATAACCCTTATGAAGGAGTACAGGAACTTTAGGTTGTTCAGCTGATCTTAAGAAAAAAATGATTCAGGATTAATGATTGAACCAAAGAGGCAATATTCAACCCTGTATTCCTTGAGTGATTCCTTCATGTACTGCACAATGAAGTGCCTCATTCTGAGACACACAAAAAAGAAGTAGCTTAATGGAAGATTAACTAAGAATCTATTGGTCTAGACCAGGGCTTCTCAACCATTTTTTTCTCGTGACCTTCTGAAATTCATATACTCCTGTGTAACTGCATCATAAATCACTGTTAGTTGGAAATATGGCATGGGTCTATGACCCATGTTCAGAAGCACTATTTAGGGAGGGAAGGCTTGGCAGGGCACTAGAAATACAAGAACATATATTATGACTGGATCTATAAGAACTTTCTTCATAAAAGAAAACACAGAAAGAGATAGATGATTCCAGACAGAGCACCTTTGATAGAGAAGTTAGAGGATGCTACATATCTGGTAAGATTGGCTATCCTGTCAGGGACAAAAAACCCAACCTCTCAGAGGCCCCATCTCATCCACCTTATAACAACCCAAAGAAAAGGAGATGGTATTTTCTACAGAGATGAATTGAAGGAAGATGACCAGTTTCAGAGAATATGATAGCAGGGTAACTTGGAGTGTCCATACTTAGTGAATGGGACCTCTAATGTGAATGAACAGAGTCTTATAAGAGTGGTATCACTTTGAAACACAAATCCCCAAACTCACAACATTCAGGGATGCTCCAAAAGTATAATATGGATGATGGTATCAAATGGAACTGAGAAGTTGAAAAGAACTGGTGATGGTACAGTTTCAAATTAACGTCATCAAGCGGAGGAACAGGTGCCATTTTTGTACCATACCTGGACTTGAATCCAAACTGAAAAGGGTCCAGGTATTCTTCAAGAACACTCTGTAGCTGAGGTAGCTATACCACTACCTTTTTAATAACCTAAAACTGTTGGGTTCTGGGACGATTTTTGAGAATGGAACATACCTCTGCCTCCTTCAATATCTTTTCCCTCAAACATTGACCATGTCCCACACCAGCCTGTCATTCATAGCTCACAGCCCAAATCAGCCATGAAGGTCATGGGTCAGGTCCAGCAGTGGTAGCATTCATATTCACTAGATTACACAAGCTGAATAATACTGATAATACTGTAAATCCTTTGTTCAGGGTACCATTTAACATTCTGTTTGCAAAATGTCAAAAGTATGGTCAACGTTTATTTGTCCAATTTAGAAACCATCTGTCTCCATCATAGAGGGACTCTTGGGAGTATACAAGTATCAGTAACTTTGTCAACAAAAACTTATACTGTAATAATAGGGCACAGTGACTAAGTGGCGTTTCTCCCTCCCATCTTCCTTAACAGCAAACAGGTAATTTTAAACAAAGCTACTGGATGGCAACTTATTGATGTAATAAGAGCAGAGCAGACCAAATGCTTTATTGCTTTTATCACTATGTAGGTTGAAAGAAGAGAGTGCATCTTTGCTGGGTCATATTCGCTTTTTACCGTTCTCCACTGGTACTCCAGTCATTGCTTTTCCATTTACCAGAGATCCTGAGTAAACCAAAGAGCCTCTGAGACCAGACTACTGAGGGAAATCACGTCAACTCTTTGGCTGCTTCCCAGGTTCTAGAGACCACAAGATAATGGAACAACTGCTTAAGTCATTAGGTCATTTACAAATTTCCTCTGGTATCCATCTGGATCTATTACACATCTGGAATGGACCATCTTAATAAGTCCATGAAGCAATAGAGACAAATTTCATCTGGATCAGGAAGTGATCTGATGACAATAAAGATCTCAGTTTGATGTCTTTCACATCCAAATCATACAGTTGATCAGAAGTACAGTAAGTTCACATTGTGATTGGGCAAGATATTATTTGGGGCAAGCCTTGATTATCACTTTGGCCTTCCAGACTGTTTCCTCCCAGCATATAGAAATTGAATTCCTTTGTACCAGTAGCCAAGGAAAGTCTAAAACCAGTCTGGCAACAAGCTCCAGACCCACTAGAAAGAATCTTTCTGGGCAGCAGAATGGCTAACGGGTAAGTAACCCTCACTTTTCCATATTGCCCAAGTTAACACACATTACAGTTAAGAGCTGTGGTGGTGCAGTGGTTAGAATGCAGTACTGCAGGTTATGACTGCCAGCTGACTGCAGTTTGGCAGTTCAAATCTCATCAGGCTTAAGGTTGACTCAGCCTTCCATCCTTCCGAGGTCAGTAAAATGAGGACCCAAATTGTTGGGGGCTATATACTGACTCTGTAAATTGCTTAGAGAGGGCTATAAAGCACTGATATAAGTCTTAAGTGCTATTGCTATACCCTCCCATTCCTGCAAGAAAGTCCCCTGATCATAAGCACAAAATCCATCCCAATTATTGCTGCTAAGCAACCCAACATTTGAAAGAGCACCGTTATAAGGCAGTTCTTGGCCTCCCTTCTCCTGCCTAACAAATTCCCCCCTCCTAAAATGTCTTCCATGACTAGGGGAGCATTAAAATGTTCTTTCTCTCTTCCTCCTATACAAAGTCAAGTCCTGTAGATAGGATTATCATGTCCTAGGAGCTACCCTATTCTTTCTACAGTCATCATCAGTGATCCAAAGGTTAATATTTTAAAATGCCACTTTCACATGCCTCCAAATTCTTTCCCATCTTTACTTCCATCACTTTTTCTTCCTCTTTCTTGTTTATCACCTTTCCCACACCAGCCCTATGCTCACTTGGCTGCAGAGGATCTGGATCTCCTCTATTTTTTCATTCTAGAGCAACCATTCATCAATAACTTTTGCTTCTCTCTTGAGAATATATTAATCAACAGCAATCTGACTAGACATTATCAATTTGACAAGATTTCTCCCCCCCCCCAGTTTTTTCACCATGGCAACAATTCCCTCTCTTCCCCAGCCATGGCAACTGAAAGAATAGCTGTGAGATGTTCCCATTAATTTCCAAAGGAATGCCTTTGTGGTACATGAAGGTCGAAATATAGTAAAATTGCCAGAACAAAATATGGCTAATGATCCATAATATAACCAAAACAAAATAAGGTTTTAAGATTTCCAAGAAATATCTTACAGATTACCTTGTAGGTCATCTAGTCCAACCCCCCCCCCCCCAAGCAGGAGATCCTGCACCATTTCTGACAAATGGCAGTCCAATCTCTTCTTGAAAGTCTCAAGTGATGAAGCTCCTACAACTTCCAAGGGCAACTCTTGTTCCATTGATTGATTGTTCTCGTTGTCAGAAAGTTTCTCCTTGTTTCCAAGTTAAATCTCTCCTTGCTCAGTTTCCATCCATTATTCCTTGTCTGGCCTACAGGTCCTTTAGAAAATAGCTTGACCCCTTCCTCTCTGTGGCAGCCCCTCAAATATTGGAAGACTGCTATCATGTCTTCCCTGGTCCTTCTCTTTACTAGACAAGCCATGCCCAGTTCCTGTAACCGTTCTTCATATGTTTTAGTCTCCAGTCTCCTAATTATCCTGGTTGCTCTTCTCTGCACTTTTTCTAGAGTCTCAACATCTTTTTTATAGAGTGGTGACCAGAACTGGATGCAGTATTCTAGGTGTGGTCTTACTAAGGCCTTATAGAGTGGTATTAGTACCTTGCTTGATCTTGATTGTATCTGTTAATTACAATCAAAAATACAATTACAATTGTATCTGATTCTATCTGTTATCTCTGTTAATGCAATTTAGGATTGCATTAGCTTTTTTTGTTGCTGCTGCACATTAGCTGGCTATCCATTAAGACTCCAAGATCTCTCTCACAGTTACTGCTATTAAGCCTGGTTTCACCCAGTCTATATGTGTACTTTTGGTTTTTCTTGCCTGAGTGTAGGACTTTACTTTTCTCTAATTGAATTTTATTTGGTTAGATAGTTCCCAGTGTTCAAGTCTGTCAAGATTCATCTGGTTCTTGAGCCTATCTTCTTGGGTGTTAGCTATTTCTGCCAGCTCAGTATCATCTGCAAATTTAGTAAATTCCCCTTCTATTTCCTCATCTAAGTCATATATTGAAGAATACTGGGCCTACCTTGTGGTACCCCACTGCTTACTTCCCTCCATGTAGACTTAAGATCCATTAAGGACTACTCTTTGAGTATGGGTTGTCAGCCAGTTGTGAATCCATCTGGAGGTGACAGTATCATTCCCACTTTTTTCGAGTTTACCAAGAAGTAGGTTATGATCTACTTTGTCAAATGCCTGGCTGAAATCTAGGTATATTATGTCCTTAGTATCTTCCCTTTTTTTCACCTCAAAGCACTAATCAATAGAAGTCTTCCTGATCGTGTGTCATTAAATAGAACACAGTGACCAGAGAAAACCACAGAAGTTATGAAATGTCTTCCAGTTGCTTAAAAATTACTAAGAGGTACTGACATAAAAATATGAACTATAGCAATCATCATCAGCTATGACAATGGAGTGTCATAGAACAAGACAATGTCTTGCCCGCAGAACCTTACTGACAACCCAGAACAGCACATGATGCTTGCGGTATTTAAAAGTGGAAAACACTCCTCTGATTGCTCATCTGCACTTAAGTTCATTTTGCTTCAAAGACTCAGGATTTTTGTAAGGCATTTCCAATATATAACAATGTGGGATATTTTGACTGATTCTCTAACACAGATTTCTTCTATCTGGGAGAATTAGGGATGGCAGAGTGGCACAAGATTAAAGAAGTCTGCTTTAATTAATTATGAAAGAAGAGGAATCACATTTTTCCAGATGGATTTAAGAATAGTCAGAATAAATTAATATTCTTATATACCAATCACATATTTGCAATGCATTCCTATACGTATATACTCAAAGTAGTTCCCATGAATTGACTATATAAAATAAAAACAACTGACATAATATAGAATCAATTTACAAAGTTGCATCTAAAGAAACATAATTTAGGAGAATATGTAAGAGTGAAATTACAGATGTAATATGATTTTATTTTAACAGTTGTCTATGTTTGAAATGCTATCATGTAGCAATTTGTTCCACTTGCTGCATAATATTTGGGAGCAGTATTGGCAGCAGGCAGCAAATACTAGAGCAGAGTAGAGCTGGGGCAAAAGAGAAGTCTTGTTTTCTTTTTCCAGTTGTCATTTCCAGTACTTGCATTTAATTTATGTATACTGGAATATTTCAACATGTCAAAACAATTTAGAAAAAGGCACTAAAATTAGTTTAATACTTTTTTTTTTTAACTTGGTTCTAACTTTCCACTGAATATTAATTTTCTCAATATAATATAGGGTTTCCTTTTAGATTCTGAATGCCAATACTGTTTTATTTGTATAGATATGTCTAAATAATGGAGCTTATTCATAGTGCAGCATAATAATTCATAACACTATAAGCAGAAATCCCATGATTACTTGTTAATCTTGCTAGTAGTTCATATAGCTTTCATGGGCAAGAACATTAAAAGAAAAATGGAGTTCACCCTGCTTTCAAACATATACTGTTGAGGTTTAAAAATGGACTGCTTCCATAAGAATATTTGGATATTCAATTCTCCCAGACACTTTACTTCCACCTTCTGCTCTTCAATGGGAGCATGTGGTAATGCTTGCCTTGTTGATTGTTAAGCTTATCAAATTTACTATTATTGCCTTCTCCTTGGGGCAAGCCTAAGAAAATTCCTTAAAAGAAACCCCATTTTTGATGCAGAAGTAAAGGTGAGAAGGTTGATGAATGGATGGATGAACAACCCCCTTTTCCTACTTTATACTATACATTTTTTCTCTTCTGCAGTCATAAGAACTCTGTACTATGGATTTACACATAATATTTAATTATGCCTTCCGATAGAGTTCTGAATGTTTTTAAGAGAAGGTGAGAAAGGTAAATGTGATAATCTATTGATACGTTTACAGAATTATGTTTAATTCAGGTACCCTCTATATTTTGGCTGTGTGTGTGTGTGTGTGTGTGTGTGTGTGTGTGTGTGTGTGTGTGT
>BLBF01000031.1:4507149-4579612 GCA_015471245.1 Laticauda colubrina
TGTGTGTGTGTGTGTGTGTGTGTGTGTGTGTGTGTGTGTGTGTGTGTAGAGAGAGAGAGAGAGAGAGGGAGGGAGTGAGGGAGGAGATACAAAGGGGGCGTACAAAAGTGGTACATTCTAAATAAAATATATTTAATTTAATTTCACTTATTTACAGTAAAAAATACATATACAAAATAATTTGACAATTGCACACAGGCGGCTGCAAGATGTAACAAACTTTAAAAATGATAGCACCTTCTCTTTTAAGAATTATGTTTGATGCATAGTACAGTCACAAAGCCTCTAATTCATAGAATATAGCCAGAATGTGAAATATGTATTGTATTGTCTACACAGCTGACATTCTCAGATCACTTGTAAACCATTCCTACATCTTAGTAGGTGTTCACAGTTCTCATTTTTGCTGCCTTCTAAAATAATATCTAAGGGAACTCTCAAACTCTGCTGCTGTTTCAGATGGAGATTAATGGAAAATCAGCTTCTTGGACTTCTCAATTTCTTGGCCTCATCCAACCAATTGTTGTATACAGGCAGTAATTCAATGTAATTTGAATTTAATGTCAAAAACATATTGCTAGCTGACATCAACTAATTAGTTAATTAGACTAAGATCTTCAATAAAGAACTTGTGGAGTACAGTAAACATTTGCAAGTTGCTGTAGTTTAAATGCTAGGAAGTTAAGCATAAATTTCAAAATGTAATTCTTGAGAAATGGTTGGAATTACTATATTATTGTAGCTTTCATCCTTAGCCCACCAAATTATTTTAATAAGATGATACTGATGGTATTCAGAATGTTGTTACTAAAAGATACCAAACCATCAGGGAGACCATTCATCAAAACAAACAGCTACCTCTTTGTCATATTTTAGATTTTCAAGAAGACTGAGAGATTAAGACTGAGAGATTTTCTGAGAGATTATATATTGTGTCATAACACATATTTATACAAATACATAGTGTGGATCTTTAAATAGTCATTACATCACCACCTAAATATAATAGAGGCCCCCAAATCGGCAATTTTAAAGTGACATTGAAATTTGAAGAATTACAACAATGTATGTATGTATGTATGTATGTATGTATGTATGTATGTATGTATGTATATGTTTTCATAGATTTTCACTGGTACAGGTATGCAGGTGTGGGGTGTTCAGGTCTTTTCCCGTGGAAGATTGAGAGTATCTTGGTAACGTTTTGACGAGGTCCAATTCGCCATCTTCAGGCTGGTACTTTCGGTTTCGTGCTTGTGTGAGCAAAAGTGTGATCGGAGCTGCCATCTCCCTATATATACTGGTGGGGAGGTTGGCTGTGTTGTCAGTTCTTGATTGGTTGATGGAGTTGATGTTTGCAGATTGGCTGGGTTTTTTCTAATAACATGTATGGCTGAGGTATTGGCTGTGTGTCTATCCTCCTCCTGTGTTGTAATGACCTGGGTAATGGGCTGTGTGATGACCTTCTGAGTTCTATTGTTTTGACATCCTGGGTCATCACACAGCCCATTACCCAGGTCATTACAACACAGGAGGCAGATAGACACACAGCCAATACCTCAGCCACACATGTTCTTAGAAAAAAGCTAGCCAATCTGCAAACATCAACTCCATCAAAAAGCCAACCTCCCCACCAGTATATAGGGAGACGGCAGCTCTGATCACACTTTGCTCACACCAGCACAAAGCCGAAAGCACAAGCCTGAAGATGGTGAGTGGCACCTGGTCGAAACGTTGCCAAGATACTCTAAATCTTACACAGGAAAGCAAAAATCCTTTCTAAATGGGTCAATGCTGAGGAACACACTGTACATTTTGTATCAGGTCCCACTTGTTTATATTGAATTGTGGAAACTACTGATTAAAATAGGTAAACAAATAAAAGGTTTAGGTCTAGAAAAATAAAAGCATCTTTTCTTAGCACCAAGCTAGCCTATGAAATCAGAAATCTGTACCCGGGAAACTAGCATAACAATTCTTTCTGCCTATACCTGTAGTAATTGGGATATCTGGGGCTATCCAGTGGGAACATTTTTGCACAAATCTGGTTCACATAGTCACAGGTAACCTGGTCCCATAGTCTCAGAGCAGGGATTGGGTAGATGTTTCAACACAAACTAAATATATTTCAACAGTTGCTCTCATTTAGAATTTTGACTTTATTTATTTGCTTCTTTATTTACTTTTAAACTAATTTTTCTTTCTGGCCTTGTAGAGCAGTTAGATATGAAGAGGGGGCTGCTTTAATGAATCACAAAGAACTGCTAATTCTTGCAGTTGTATATTATCTGAAGTACTTCTTCCAAATCTTTTTCAAAAATGCTACCCATTACCCAGGAACAGTTAAGGAATTAATTGTCACGGAGTATCAAGCCCTTTGAGGCAGACAAATTTGAGAAACAAGAACCACTTGGACTCTGGAATAATCTTTATTGCTAATAGACTAATATAATAGAATCTTGAAAGCCTGCCAAAGCAATTAACCTGAACGTATACCTTACATAACTAAGATGGAGTTACTTTGAGGCTCTTTCTCATGCTTCTCCCCTTTCCTGGACTAAGGAATGTTTTCTCTAACAGTCTTCCCTCTTTATTCCCAGGATTTGCTAGGCATTCCATCACAATGAGTTTGGTATTCTAGAAAATTGGCAGGAAGTTTATAAACAACCAGAAGTTATAAAGCAGGGGTGTCAAACTCATGCCGTCATGGTGACATCATCTGACGTATCGGAACTTTTTTCCCCTTCCCTAAACTGGGCATGGGCACGGCCAGTGCATGACGCATCTGGCCTGCAGGCCAGGAGTTTGACAGCCCTGAAATAAAGGATTCTTTCTCATCAATGTCTTTAATTAGCTTAACTTGTTTCCTTCCTCACCTCATCCACCAGGAAAGTCACTAATATATTTTCCTCCCTTGTCTTCAGAGCAAAAATAGAGATGCATATTTTAACAGCATATATTCTGCATGCACTTCTACTATGTTGGGATTACGTTGGGTGCCACATGATTTCTCATATGGCCCCCTCCCTCTCTCCTTTGATTAGAACAACAAAGAAAAATATTAAAATAGGCAGTGATGTATAGTCTCTTCCGTTTACTGTGAGCATGGATTCTGTGCCAGAAAGTGGCATTAAGTAGGGGACATTATATTGAGCTCAGAATGGGCAGAGTAGAGGAAAAATGTCTTTTGGTTGCTGAATCAAAAATTGGATCTCAACAAATATGTTCACTGTTTACAAAAATATACAATAATTTTTCTGTAATATCTTCGCCAAATACATTGGAAACAGCAATTGAATACTTCTAAGAAGTTCTAGAAAATATTCCCAATACAATATGAGGTTACTGAAAAACACACAGGAGAAGGTTCAGAAAAAAAGCCAGAGTAGCTTGTTCTTGTTTTGATTTTACAGGAACTAGAATGGAAAGGAAAGGTTTGGATAGAAGTTGAGAAGAGCATCAATATTAAAACAGATATAAAACTCTACATCCTACCTCAGGAAAATAAGTAGAATAGCTTCCAATTTCCACCATGGAATTGTAGTTGTATCTTCAGAATGCAATCATAATTTGAGAAAAAATGTAATTGTTAACTATTTTTATGTCCTTTGCAGAAGCCGAGGAGCTGTATCAGAAGAGAGTTCTAACCATTACTGGGATTTGTGTTGCATTGCTTGTTGTGGGAATAGTATGTGTAGTAGCTTACTGTAAAACCAAGTGAGTGATTTTATTTATTAATTTTAAAATTAATTTTAATGCAATGAACACAATAAAAGGAAAAAAGAAGGGAAAGACCTAAAAAAGAGAAAAGAGAAAGGAATTAAAACAATTTGGAAATACACCAGCATAGTTTATAAGCAATCTCAATCTTATGATTAAATGATTAAAATGGATTAAAAGTTACTTTAATTGCTGAGTGGTTTAAGAATTAAAGAAAATTAAATTTTAGTTTTTTAATATCTTGCAACAGAAAATTTGTTAGCTAACAAAAATAAATTCATATTTCATGTGGAACTGACATACTGTATATTTTGGAAATACAAGCAACAAATAAGTGGAAAAATTATTTGGAAAATATGGTTGGATTATTAAGTAAAATCACAAGAAATGTAACAATTTGTTTATAGTCATTCCAATGCAACTTATAAAAGTTCCAATGAAATAATACAGTTTAAGAGGAATATAATACTATGACTGTCTTTATTACATTTCTTCATGAGTTACCAAACATTTTTTGAAACAAATGTTATTCTGGTGAGAATTCTAAGTTCATAACCTAATTTTTAAAGGCTTTCAGAAGGAACAATGTCTTTATTTTATTAAACAAACTGATGGAGTTGCCTATCCACAAGAAGGTACTGGGAGGTGAACAAAATAGAAACACAGTATACTAAAAAGTTATAATAATAAACACAATGACATCCCTAATAAAACTCACATTCATCCATCAACCACTCCATCAATCTCCTAGTCCCTGTGCCTGGAAGAAAAACCACCTCTTTATCCCCTTTCTTGAAGGCCAATAGGGCCAGGTTAGGATGATCCATATATCTTGGGGGAGGCTGTTCCATAAAGCAGGCACATGATAAAGAAAGCAGTTGTATCTGGTCTGAATGTTACAAAATATTGAAATTGTGTCTACAATGTAGGATTCCTTCTTTGAATATTAATGAAGACTGTAGTTTATGAGATTTGATGAGCTTTAAAATTACCCCTTTTCTTTGTACAATTAATTGAAAATTTGTATGATTTTTACAGTTGCAATGTTGATTAACCTAAAAACACCAAGATTTGAGAAAGATACCATTCACATTTTAAGTCAAATGTGTGTACTTTGAACTTCCTAATCCACTAAACCCTCTGACGAACAATTATATATACTTCTTCCCAGGAAAACACATCACAGACTTCTATTGAAATAAAGTTGCAAATTGTATTTGGAAAAATCAGAAAAGCAATAAAAGGAAATTATACACCATTTTAAAAACAGTTTAGTGGTTAAGGCAATAGGTTAGAAAGCAGGAGACTATGAGTTCAGGTCCTGCCTTAGCTATGAAAGCCAGTTGGGTGACTTTGGGCCAGTCACTCTCTCTCAGCTCAACCCACCTCTTTTGTTGCTTTTGTGGAGAAAATAAGACAAAGAAGGTCTTATGGATATTTCCACCACCTTGAGTTATTTGCAAAAAATAATAAAGGTGGATTGCAAATAAATAAACTATACAAAATATGGGAAGAAAACAGAGATTAAGGCCCTGTCACACTGGCCGACAGATGCAAAACATTTGTAAAAAGGACACAGCGGACGAGCAAAATGTTCCATCCGTTGTTATCCGCTCTCAAAAGTGCCCCGAATTTGCATAACCAGAGCGGACAACACGGAAAGGAACGGACGGGGGGAGGACATAGGGCGGATGGAAAGCGGATGCTCCAGGGAAGCCTAACGGATGGAAGCGGATGGGAGAGGATGGCACATCCTCAAGGCTTCTGGGGAGCACAGCAAAGCGGATGCGGAACGGAAAGAGCGGATGCAGAGTGGATGAAGCGGATGCAGAGCGGATGCCTAACGGATGCCTAGCGGATGCCTAGCGGATGCCTAGCGGATGCCTAGCGGATGCCTAGTGTTCACTGCGCATGCGGGGAGGATGCATTGCGTCAGCCCACGGATATAAAGGGAAGCAGCTCGCAAGCAGGTCACCATTCAGAGGAAAGACCTGCTTCCAGACACAGCTTGCCAGCCAGCCAGCCAGCCAGCCAGCAACCCAACAACCATGGAGAAGAAAAGGAAGCCTCTGCCATCTGCTGCCAGCCCTGGCAAGAGGGACAGGGCCACCCTCCCAGCCCCTGGCCCTGACTCTGCTTCTGCTGGGGCTTCTGCTGCCCGGGTTCGATCTTCTGGTGCTGAGGCTTCTGCTGATGCTGCTTCTGGAGGTGGTGCTTCTGCTGATGCTGCTTCTGGTGGTGGTGCTTCTGCTGGTGCTTACTCTGCTCATGCTGCTTCTGGTGGTGGTGCTTCTGCTGATGCTGCTTCTGGTGGTGGTACTTCTGCTGATGCTTACTCTGCTGGCACTGCTCCTGGTGCTGGTACTTCTGCTGGTGCTTACTCTGCTGGCACTGCTCCTGGTGCTGGGGCTTCTGCTGGTGCTTACTCTGCTGGCGCTGCTCCTGGTCCTGCTGGTCCTGCTGGTGCTCCTGGTCCTGCTGGTGCTCCTGGTCCTGCTCCTGGTGCTCCTGGTGCTGCTGGTGCTCCTGGTCCTGCTGGTCCTGCTGATGCTGCTGGTGCTGCTGGTGCTGCTGGTCCTGCTTTTGCTGCTACTGTTGTTGCTGCTGCGGCTGCTGCTGGTGGTGGTGGTGGTGTAGAGGAGCAGCCCCTACAACCTTGAAGCTCTTCTAATGAGGGCCCATATGGTCCTGCCAAAGGGAGGAAGAGGCAGACGCGTGAACGGGAGAGGAGGCAATACACCATAGAAGAGGAACATGAGGAGGAGGTGCTGGAGTGGCTGAGGGAGAATGAATATCTTTGACGGAAGGGACACAGGCTCTATCGAGACACCAAGGGGAAGCAGGCTGCTTGGAGAGAGAAGACAAAGAGCCTGGGCTACACTTCAGAGGTGCTCCTCGGCTGGTGGAAGCACATGCACACCTGGTACGGGAAGCTGCACCTCAAGAAATCTGGCCAGGCCACGGTCAAGCTGATGGACACAGAGACCTACGTCATGGCCAAGTGCAGCTTCTTGGAGGGTGAGATCCGCCACCAAGGAGCAGCCCTTCTCACAACCCTCTCTCTCTGGCAGCCTGCTGAGAGCCAGTCCTCTTCTGGCAAAGAGTCAGCTCCTGTGTCCAGGCAGGTATCTGTGGTGTGTGCCACGACGGAGACCCCCCCAACAGCTGTACTACCCCTGGTGGAGCGCGTGGACGACCCCCTGACACAGTGGGAGAAAGGAGAGGGCACTTCCACCACAGCCCAACCTGGATCCACCCCCAGCTCCACCTCCACAGAAAGGCAGAGAGGCAGACCAGAGGGGCAGAGCCACACTGTCCTGCTGGAGATAACAGACACCATCAGGAGAAGCATAGATCTCCTCTCTCAGCTGGTACACACCGATGCCCCATCCTCCAACCGTAAGCCCTTCCTCACCTACGTCAACCAGACCCTCATGAACATGTCGGAACCCCAGTACCAGGTGGTGAAGGACAGGATCACCGATCTTCTTCACAACCCTCCAGACCAAGCTGAACCTGCTCCCACCCAGTCCAGGCCTGCTCTTCCACCCCAGGTGATGTCACTGCCCTTCGAAGGCTTTCCACAGGCCCTCCCTTACCAAGGCTACGGCTACCAGGAGGTCCAGCAGCACAGGCAGCCCTTCCCAGTCCAGGTACAGGTACATCGGATGCCACCAGTGCCACTGATGCCACCGATGCCACCCACGCCACCGATGCCACCCACGCCACCGATGCCAGCCATGCCACAGATGCCACCCATGCTACCGATGCCACCGATGCCAGTCCTCACCCAGCTGCAGACCAGACAGCCCCACTACACTGCTCCTTCCTCCACCCCACAGCCAAGCCTGGCCTCAGTACATCTGTCATCGGTATTGGGGCTGACACCCCATGTCATGGAGGAAGATGCTCTCAACATCACGGGGCTGAGCCAGCTGTCTGAGAGCTTCCTCAACACACCGTCCCCTGTTGTCCTCTCGGGGCCAGGCACCCCAGTGGTGCCTCAGACCAGCACTCCAGCAGCAGCCACCTCTACAGCACCTGGACCCTTCACCCCTGAGACTGGGCACGCCTCAGAGTGACCAAGAAGAGTCCAAGAGACTGGGTGTCTACCTGTTGACTTTATTTTTGCTTTGGACACTTGACTTGGGTCATTTTTCTTTTACAGCTTGTTATTAATAAAGATTATCTTTGCTTCACACACTTGCTTCATTTATTTTTGTCAATGAAGTCTTGGTGGAAACTTTTAGAAATGGTTTAAGCCTTTGCATGTGGGATGGGTAATAGCTGTGGGATGGGCAGGGATACCTGTGAGATTGGCAGGGATACCTTTGGGATGGGTAATAGCTGTGGGATAGATAAACCTCCAGTGCATTCATAGTGGGACTGTATGGTCCACCCTCCCAGGTGCCACACCTATGGCCCTTTATTATCAATAACAATTTAATCATTGATCCACACATGTCAACATAAACACAACTCTTTATTAAATGCCCTGTTCATTGTAGGACCACCCAACATACATGGCCCAATCTCATCAGTGTGATGAGACAGGCTGAAGGAAGCATCCATGAATGATCATCTATCATCCTGTCTTGCCACTCCACTGCTCCAGCTGGGGAGTTGCACCAGTGTCTCAGGAGGTTGCGCTGCTTCTTCCCTTCACGTGAGGCTCTGTTGGGGCCTTGCACATCCTCCGTGTCTATCAGGTTTCGCCCTTGCCTCCATTCCCCAGGCTCCATGTCCCCATTGCCTTGTTGGAGGTCCATGAGCCTGTTCTGCAACACTGGGTAGCGGGTGCGCATGAGATTGTGCAGGATGCAGCAAGCTTCCACGATCCTCCTCACGGTCTCTGGGCGATGCTGCATGGTGGTGAGAAGTACCTGGAACCTGTTTGCCAGGATGCCAAAGGCATTCTCCACCACCCGCCTTGCCTTGGACAGCCTGTAGTTGAAGATCCTCTCTTCACGGGTGAGGAGTCTGGAAGTGTAGGACTTCATGAGGTAGGTTCTGAGGGAGAAGGCATCATTCCCCACAATGAAGTAGGGCACATCTTGCGTATCATTGGGCAGGGGGTCTGGATCTGGGAAACCCATGATGAGGTTGCGTTCCAGCCCCTCCTTGAGGTCACTGGCGTTGTATAACTGGGCATCTGAAGCTGACCCGTTGCCTGAAGCATTGATGTACATGAATTTGTAGTCAGCATCAACCATGGCGAAGAGGATGATGCTGAAGAAGCCCTTGTAGTTGAAATAAGTGGACCCCGACTTGGCTGGAGCTTTGCAGGCCACGTGCTTGCCATCTACGGCTCCAACGGTGTGGTGGAAGTTCCACTTCTGATACCACTGTTCTGCAACTTTCTTCCAGCCTTCTTCAGTGGAGGGGCACTGGAGGAGCTCCTCCAGGTATTCTTCGATGATGGCCTGCACCACTTCTCTGACCACAATGCTGATGGTGTTGTGTGGCACCCTCCAGCCGTACTGCATGCTCCTGTAGGTGGTCCCTGAGGCCAGATGGCACAGAGTCAGTGCCACTTTGAGCCCAAGGTCCAGGCTGGGCTGGAAGTTGTTGTTTGCCTTGGTCAACCTGGGTCTCAGCCGCTCCACAACTTCGTCAAACATGGCTGGAGGCATCCTCATGAAGTTCTGGAATGCACGAGGGTCTTTGTTCCTCAGCTCCACCATCAGCTTGTTATACAGTCCGTACTCTGCTCTTCTCGCGATCCATCTTCGGACCCAGACATTTCTTGGCCGCCTCCTTTTCTTCCTGTAGAACAGTTGAAAGAGCCTGTAGATGGCTTCGCACTGTTGCAGAACGATGGTGGCTACCAAAAGGAGTGTGTTACGATCCATGGTGGAGATGACTGGATGCTGTGGAAGAGCAAGAGCCAGATGAAGGCTGCAGAGGTCTGCACAGCAGGGCTGCTCATCTGAAAGTGAGATCCAGGTGAGTTTCTCCCCCTTTTTATAGGCAATATAGGTTTTCCACTAGGTGTCCTTTTGCATCCTCTAGGCATCCTCTAGACATCCTTAATATCCGAGATAGGTCCCCTCTGCGAATGTTTTTTCCATTTTAAATGCTTTCTTTGCGAGCTGCATCTGCTTTCCTCCTTTCTCCGTCCGTGCTACGAACGCTGCACGTCCATTCCGCGTCCGTTTCACTTCCTCCCTGTGTCCGTTTTCCGCTGGAGCAGATTTGAGTTGCACGGATGTGCAGCGGATGCCTAGCGGATATAGCGGACGCGTAATGGATGACGACGGATGTAGAACGGATGTTCCCCGTATGCGTTGCGGATGCAGAGCGGACGCGTTGGATACATTTTCCGCTCAAAAAGTTTTGAGCAGCTCAAAACTTTTTGAGCGGATGGAACCTCAGTCGACAGATGCTGGATGGATAGAGAGGATGAAAAATGGAGACAGTGAGTACAGAACGGATGAATCGCGTTAACCAACGGATGGCAAGTGTTTCTCTCCGTTTTACATCCTCTTTCCATCCATTGGTGAGTGTGACATGGGCTTTAAAAGGGAAAGATCTTTGGATCTATACGATACTTTCCTTTTCACCTCAGAAGTAATGAGAAGTCACAGAACCTGTATCAGAAAGAGCACCTTTGTATTCTTACATAATCCCTTACCAAATATGTTAAAGAGTTAAATTAGTTTGACTCTTGGAAATTAACAATTGCAAAATATAGTGCATCTATCATAATAAACTAAGTTAAAACCCATAATACATGAAAATTAGGTTAAAACGAATTTAGGAAAACAGCAATTTGAATATTAATCCCATAATGACTGTTTTACACAGTTGAGATCATTGCCCTCCAAAAGTCCTCTAGAAGAGCTCCATTCTGAACAATTCCTAAAAGGTTAAAGAACAAAGAAGGAAATCTACTCTTGGGAGGGAGACTGCTCCACAAAGCAAATGTTCCCATTGAGAACATTTAGACGGTCAAACATTCTTGAAAAAACATGCGCTCAGTTTTCAGTGCTGATGTTCCAAATTTCACAAATATGTAAGAAAGTCAGGCAGAAAGGAGGAGAAAGATAGTTTAGGACACATTTTTAAATGTTCAGAAGAATTGGCTATTAATATTAACTTCTAAGGAAATTAAATAATAGTTTCTTACCATACAGTATTAATATTCAGTGGAAATATAAAAGAATGAAGTATTTACGATCCAGTTTTTAAATTCTTGTGGAAGTTAATAAATGAATTAATCAGTCTTACAGAAAAGGATATTATACTCTCTCATCATATCAAAGATCTTAGGAATGGTTGCAATGATAACAATTTGCTTCCGAATTATTTTAACTTTTTAACAATGAATTCCCCTCTTATCAATAAATATTAACAGATAATTTCAAGATTATCAATCCAAGTTGTGAATTCATTGATATTTGTAAAACTAATTACAGTTCAATGTCATGCCCTTAATATAGAGATATTAAATGCAGTAAAATAACCTTATTTTCAGGTCTGAAAAATATTTAGATTTACTTTGCTCCATCCATTAATTTATTTACTTAAGGAAATTCTGTTATTTCTCAAAGGTTCTTTTAAAATTTTCTGCATGATTCAAAAAGTTTTAAATGCTGGTTATTTCCTAATGATTTAATTTCATACATGAAATGTGTAATTTAACCCTATGTTACCTAACTGATCATCATTTCATTCTTTATGTACTAAATATGATTTCATATAGAGAACTAAGCATACGCATTGATAGGAAACATCTTCTGTTTCAGTATTTTCAGAACACAACGTTGTGATATAACTTTTACCTAATTAGAAACAGTGATGAAACATGACTAAATTTGAAATGCAAATTTCAACTCTTCTAACTAGATATATTAGTAAACTATGGTTATAAAATGACTCCAATAGAAAACTAAAGAAAACATGGTGTCCATGAAGAAAAATAGTCAAGATTTGAATATACTTGTAAACAAACAAAATAGCATTTTCTTTTACCAGCTAATAAATTAAAAGCAAATTAAAATGCAATTTCAAAAGTATATTTGATGCAATGTTAGCTTATATATAAATTACATATTATAATAAAATATAAATTTCATATTGGAAATGTTAAGAATCCAAAAAGAATTTCTTTGTAACTTTAGTCATGTGTACATACAAAATTATTCTGGAATTTTGTATTATGTAATATTTTAAAAAATCTGACTATGAGTTACTAGATTACTGTGCCATTTGTGAACATTGTACATTGAATTTTTTTTTTCTAACAACTGCTAAAATAATATTGACCAATGTTGCAAAAATATAAAGGCACTAGATTTATGGACTATTAACAGTAAAAGATCATTGTAAATTAACTTCTTTATAGATTAGTAGAATTATAATACAATTAAATTTATCAACATGGCTAGAAATTAATTATATATTCAGAATAAGATCCAACCTTATATATTTTCCTATGCTTTAGTTATTATTTTTACTTTTTTTTCTTTATACTTTCAGTATCTTTTTCTTCATATATTGTTTCAAGATATTAAACATTACTACTGTGTTTCTCATATAATAAGGCCGGGTCTTATTTTATTTTATTTTTTGAAATTTTTTTTATTAATTTTTTAACAAACAAACATATACTTATTTTTTTTTTGAGCCCTGAAAAAATGGCTAGTCTGTCTTTTTGGGGGTGACTTAATTCCCCCCCTTGCATCTTCGGGCAGGCCGGCGGCAATGGCTTGGATGTTGACCTCGGCATTGGTGGGGTTTATCGTATCGGGGTCAACGCAGGCAGCACCATATCCGGGTGTGCAACAAAAGTACTTCCTAACGGCAAGCCCCCCCACCATTCCCCCCCATTTCGCATGTTTTAATATAGGCCTTAATTTGGGGGGAGGGGCTTAATTTCATTTCATGCCTATAAAACATGCTGGGACTTCCTATTCGGGAGGCCATATTGTTGTAGAAACAGGGTATTAAAAAGAAAACTAGGAGTGATTTGTGAATTACAGAATGAAGACTTTCTTTATATCAAAACTAAAACTTTAAATTTAGGAAATCAAGATCAAAAATAGAAAAGCATCAAAACTATTTTCCAGCCAAACTGTTCAATCTAGGGCCCCCAACTCGACAGGATTATGTAGTCCATCAGAGTAAAATTGCTTCACTGTTCCCATATGAATTAATGCCTTGCAATGTACTTATTCTTCAGAAAACAGAGAAATCAGATGCACAATCATTTGCAGCAAAACATGTGTCCAGCACATCAAAACAGGAATCTAGCGAATGGCCCTAGCCATCCTCGGCTGGACCCTGAGGAAATTCAGATGGCTGATGTGAGTAATATGTCTTAATTCCCTGTGTAAAGACTCCCGAGAAAGTATAGAAGGCAGAACCAGAACCATTTTTAGACCCATCCTTCCATCCTCTGTTTACAACTCTCCCCTTCCCTTCCCTATTCCCTCACTCTCTCTTTCCTACCTTACCTTTACCAAAGACAACAGTACCATTATGATCAGAGGTGGGGGCACAAATTCATTTGCAGGAGGATTTCGTGAGCTTTTAGAGTACCAGAGGCATCAACCTCAACTGCTGACAAATGTGCAACCTCTCAATGAGAAAGCTGCATTTGGATTGAGCTCTTAACATTACCTGCAGAGGGATCACAACATACCAAATAAGACACCTGAAAAATTATTTCGCCTTTTAAGTGCTACTTCATTTCTTGAAGCTGTGAAACAATTTGACAATGTGAAGGCTTTGGGTGGCTGCTTTAATCTCTTCTTTAGGTCTTCTAAGAACAGTCTGCAAATATCCTGGCAAAACATGCCCCAAAAATTTCAGGATGATAGCTGAGATTTTAAATGGCTACAATTTGGGAGAGGGGGACTTTGAATACACAACTGATTTTTTCCCTTATAAGGAAAGCATCTCATCAAATGATTTATACAAGTCATTCTATAACCATATCTTTTCAGAGTGTCAGAATAGCAGGCCTCTGTGAAATAATCAGTGTTCTGTGATGCCTTTCCCTCTTCCCAGTCCTCCATGAAAATGGCTGCTTACTTGATCATTTCCCCACATTTGTTTTTGTATGATCTTCTCTTTCTTGTATACTTCTTTGGAAGGAATGGAATGGAAGTTTGCCTAGAATAAAGGATAAACCTCCTGCCTATAAGACTTGTTCCAGAACTGGCTTTTGATGAATTCATTTAGGATATTAATGTTTCCTAAGCATACAGTAATTATATAGTACAATTCGTTCAGCAAGGAAGCAAAAGTACATGTTTTAGGACAGACATGACAAAACATAGAACTGGCAGGAAACCCAGTCCTTCTGGACTGACATCTGTTCCATGGAAGACACTAAAGCATAATCTTAAAAGCTCAGCCACATTTTGACTTCTGTTGAATATTGGTATTTCTCATTTAATAATAGTTAATTGGGACTGCAATTTCTGTTGCATAGCCAAAATGATGGTAAAATGCAAAAACACATGATCACACTACTTAACAACAGAAATTCCAGCATCTCTGGAATTTAAGAGAATCACATATGTTATTCAGTGTGACATCAATCTCCTGTTCTCATTCCCCATTGACTTTGCTTGTAGGAAATGGACAAAGAAGATTGAAAATGGAACTGGGGAATGCTGTGACATCATAATTGCAATGACCATTAGCCTCTTTCAAGACCTCCAACAAAGAACCTTGTGGACAACCAGTTCCACTGTCTGATACATTCAGGCAGTTCTACCTAGTATCTGTTGTGAATCTATTTTCTTGTAGTTTTATCCTATTATGATTATTTCTAACATATCCAAATAACTGTCTTTTCTTGTTTGGGCATACCTTACAAGCCTCAGTTTACTGTGATTTTTACTGTTTCTGGCAAAATACCTACATTTTCTAGAAGCCACCTAATAATCCTTACTTGGGCATGCCTCCTTTAATTTCCTTTTCAATCCCCATTTGTCTTTGCATCATTTCGAGAAGCCCCATATTTATCCATATTGCCCAGGTTAGATTTCTCCTATTTTTCCTGCTTCTGAGAATGATTTGCTCTCAGTATTTTATTATGTAGGATTTTCCATCCTTCCTAGAGTCAGGATTAAGCAACTGGATCCAATCTGTTTTCCTTGTGTGACACTCTGCTAGATCGAAGTTCCCTGAGGATGGGCTCCTGCATGAGTCTGAAAGCTCAGAAATCTAAAATTCTGGTCCCAGTGACCAACCCAGATTAGATTCTGCAAGAAGACATTCAGAAACCCTGCCAAATCTACTCTTCTGTTTTAAATTGAACATGTGTTTACAAATCTTTGGATAAATAGAATCATGGGATAAAAGTGCTGGAAGGGAACTTGGAGGTTTCCTAGTCCAACCTCCTGCTCAACATAGGATACCATCCCAGAAAGATTGGTTGTCCAATCTTTTCTTGAAAATCTCTAGTGATGGAGAACCCACAACTTGGGAGTCAAGTTGTTCTACTGGTTAACTGATCTCATCGTCAAGAAGTTTCTCCTTAGTTCCAGATTGGATCTCTCTTTAATGAGCTTTCACTCATTGCTTCTTCTTCTGCCTTCAGGGCCTTTGGAGAATAAGTCAACCCTCTCTTCTCTTGGACAGCAAATACTGAAAGACAGTTATCATGTGACCTTGAATCCTTCTCTTTGATAGATTAGACATACCTAGTTTCCTTAACTATTATATAATTTAGCCTCCAGACACACGTTTATCTTCATTGCTCTTCTCTACACACTTTCTAGAACTGAATGCAGTATTCCAAGTGTGGCCTCATTAGAGCAGTGTAAAGTGTACTACAATGTTATACTATCACTTCTCATGATCTTGATATCCTTGTGTCACTGTAGCCTAAGAGTGTATTGCCTTTTTGGAGTTGCAGCCCACTGGTGGCTCATACTAAATGGTGGACCACAATTATTACTGTTGAGTCAGGTGCCATATATTCTACACCTGTGCCTTTGTTTATTTCTGCCAAGGTGCAAGACTTTACCTTTCTTACAATTGAACTGCATCTTGCTGGATAGGGTCCAATGTTCAAGCCTGTCAAGATCCTTCTCAATCTTAAATCTATCTTTTAAAGTGTTAGCTATTCCCCCCAGATTGATATCTACTGCAAATCTCTTCTATCCCCTCATCTAGTTCTTTTCTCATTTGGTTCCTCTTCTAGCCTCTCAACTAGATCTTTTATGAAGAAATTGAAGAGCACTGGATCCAAGACAAAACCTTGAAGCACTCTACTGCAAGCTGCCTTCCTTGTAGATGTATAGTAGTTCCAGTCGTGGGATTCAAATTTTTTTACTACCAGTTCTGTGGGTGTGGTTTGGTGGGCGTGGCAGGGGAAGGATACTGTAAAATTTCCAGTCAGAAGTGGTATTTGCTGGTTCTCTGAACTACTCAAAATTTCCGCTATTGGTTCTCCAGAACTGGTCAGAAACTGCTGAAAACCACCTCTGAGTAGTTCCATTGAAGACTACACACTAGGTATGGTTGATCGTCCACAAAGAATAAATTATGTCAGTGGTAGTTTATTTCAATTTTATTCTATACCTTTTGAATTTCAATTTTGGGAGAGGAATTTAACTGTATTGTTTTAAAGTATAAGCTGTCTAAGACTTGTACATTCCTTGAAAAGGCTGAAAAGAAATTAATCAAGAAATTAAATACATTTAAATACATATATCAATATTAGTTTCAAATGCCACATCTGCATTGGAATGCACTTTTTTGGTATTGTTTAGTTGGTAACGTCAAATTGCTTCCTAAGATCTTGGCTAACATTACTAGTTTTGGGGATGGCTTTACCCTAACTATACATACACAGAATTACCTACAAGTTGCCTGTATTGATCACAAATGTTTAATGGCTTATTTGAAATTTTGAGCTTTCTTATTATTTTACCATACTACAGTCCAAATGGAATGTCCTTTGTTATAAGGCCATTCGGAAATAACTTTGAAGCACCCTTGAACAATGATGCCCCAAAAGTGAAAAAGGATTAATATCTGTGAACTTGTGTCTTTTTCCCAGTATATATCTAAAAATGTTCCTGCTACTGAGCATGTCATAAGAAGAGAAATAGAGACTACCTTTTCAGGGAGCCATTCCTGTTCACCATCACATCCCTCTTCCACAGGAACACCAACTTCAAGCCAAAGGTATGAGTGAATATTTCATAGCTTAGATTTCTTTTTGACCTCTTTGGGATAGATATGATCAGAGGACCATTTAAATAGTGATGCACAAAACTTATTCTGTAAATGTATTTAGGAACTTTACATACTGTATAATTTAGACCTCCTGAATCTCTCAGTTCAGTCCTCATTTTAACTTATTTTAATTTTATCTATATTCAGCCTTTCCATTTGCAGAATACTGTATATGAGGCAGAACCAAAAGCAAAAATAAAACTAAGGCAAGACTACATTAAAACATAGAAGCATTAGGGTACTGCAGTGGTTTAACTTTAGCAATAAAGAGATGTGGAGAACTCTTGATAGAAGGGAATGCAGAAAGGTATAATTCTGTCCTGCCATCTTGTAGTTTTTGTCCAGTATTTAGCAGCCCAGTTATGATAAGCATAAGAAATCGAGTCTTCTCTTTCTTTTCTACTACTTAACTTCAATTGCATCAGCTTCAGCTCATCTTGATACTGGTGAGTTTCATTTATTTTTATGTCCATGAAATCATTAAGTCAACAGTAAGATCTTCATAAAAAAATTTAGAAAGCTGTAAAATGAGCTGGCTGTACCACTGGTCTTTACTATATGAGTATTCTGTATTTGTGTATTGTTGTTTGATATACAGATGTCCTACACAATATTTGTGAAAATGTGGGTAATTCATTAGGTACTGATTTAAATAAAGCCCTTAAATCAAAGCTTTCAAACAGATGAACCTAAGTGAAATTTGTAAAAAAGTGAAATGATGACAAAAAAGGAAAACAAGTCATAATTTTATAATAAGATAATGATGATGAAAGATGTATAAAATTTTAAAGAAAAGAAAAAGATGTAATGTGCATTTTAGAAAAGACAAAAACTATAAAGAAAAAAGTAAAATCCATCATTTCATTGGTAAGTAATTACAATTTTACAATATTTATCTAATGCAATTACCATTCAAGCATGCATATATTTCTAGTATCTTTTTATAACTATTATGTTTCTAATATATTATATTTTTATAAATGAGTTCCATATTTCATTATACCTCATTATAGCTACATATAAAATAAGAAAGGTGGGATAACAATATCATAAATAAATAAATTATATTTGTCCATACAGGGTCTACATCTAAAGCAGTTTGCTAAAATAGGTGGCAAGTGCTAATACTACTTCAATCCACTGAATGAAAGGGGCTGTAAATTTAGCTTTCCAATACTACGGTATCAGTCTTTTAGCCAAAGTAAGGGCATGGAGAACCCATTATTATCTTGTCCAGTTGTCAAATTCCAAGTAGTTCAAGAGAATAATGACCTTTGAACATTTTAGTTTATCTCTGATTGTCATATAATGTACACTTTTATCATTGTAGACATTAATTATAATGTAAGATTAAAAATGTTATACAAATCTACTATTAAACTACTAAAAGTGCTATGTTTGTAACCTTTAACTGGGTGAAACAGTGCATCGTTGAGTATGAATTTTTGAACTAAGAGGCAACATGTCTCCAAAATCCAGGACGTACAAAATTTGGCAAATTTTATAAAACATTTTATAAGAATTATCATAAAGCATTTTATTTTAAGTATTTGTCCAGTGAAGGCAGTACATTAAAAGCTCTGTCATTGTTGAAGGCATTGAAAAATCTGTTAAGGAAATATCTCTGAAACAATGACCCAACAGGTCACAGATTGCCTTATTCCTTTATAATTTTATGTACTTGCATTTCATAAGCCTTACAAATATGGCTTAGGAACTTTGCTTGGAAAAACTAGTCCATTTTAGCAAGCAGTTAAGTTTAGGAAATATCTATTTCTATCATTGTCCAATAGTTCTTTATCATTTGGCTTAACTTGCAGACATGAAAGCCACACCTGGAGCTTGGACCGCACAGAAAGCCTCACTTCTGATTGTCAGTCTGGGATGATGTTGTCTTCTGTGGGAACCAGCAAGTGCAACAGTCCTGCCTGTATCAAAGCGCATGCTCGGCGGGAAGCATCATACTCCATTGAGGAACAGACGAGGCCAATGATGCAGTACAGAGATTCTGTGGATTCCCTTCGCGACTCACCTCATAGTGAGAGGTCTCATTTTCTGTTGCTGTTATTATCATTTATACAAGGAAACCTCAATTTAATAACATACCTCCCCCCCTTAGCAGACTCTTAAGTGCAATAAGTTCAGATTTTTATCTGGATATCTCCCTCTGTATCCAAAGTAGTTTGGATGAAGCAGTGACATTTATATGATTTTTACCTTGCTTTTACAACATCTGCAATGGCATCATTTCTGTCAATTGCATCAGTTTGCATAATTTATGCACTTGCTTAACTCTGTAAATGACATAAATTGACGTAAATGGTATAGCCTCCTGTTTAATGGATCTTCCAAAATAAAAATATGTCCTCCCCCTAAAATGGCCTGTCAAAACAGTGTTTCATTAATTTTATACTGAAGTCGCAAATAATGGCCAGGCTCTAATACAGAATAAGACAAGAATGGGAGAGAAGGTTAAAAAAAGAGTTAATTGAGAAGATGGATAAGTACAGGTTGTAAATTTATATTTATATAACATAAGCAACAAATCAAACTGTAAACCAAATAGCCAGATCATTGACTTAACTTCCTCAGCTTCTTGAGGATCTGTTTCTAAATGATTATTAGACTTGCTTTCATTAAATTGCTTAGTTTTTGTTAACAGTTGTAGTGGTTTTAAACCTCATGTGCCACATAAAGTCACTTTGGGGAGATGTGTGGCTTAATATATAAATAAAAATGCTAAATTATTGTTATTTTCTGAAGGAAGAGTTTATCTCAAAGGCTGTGTATAGCAGAATTCTAATATCCTCATCCAGATTCTGGAAATTATCTAAAACTACTTTTTAAAATAATTCCCAGGTAGAAGAAGTGTAAAACTTATCCCCAAATATCTTTGCTGCAACCACTTAATATGAACTAATATTGACATGCCTGATAAAAACAAATGCCTCAATATTAAATGGTTTGTGTTGCTCTGAACCAAAACCAGAATCAGACCACTGAGGCCACTTTCCAAAAAAGTGTTGCTTCATTGTTTAACTTAACTGAGAATAATGGGGTTGGACTAGATAGAAGACCTCCAACTCTATTATTCCATTATGCCTTGCAGTACTGAAGCTTTCCTTCTACATTGTATTTTTCAGTACAACTTTTATCAGCAACAAATGACTTAACTTACTAGCACATAGCAAAACAAAATGCAACGGAAGAAATGAATATCCTGTCGCAAACAACCAAGAAAATATAATTAACATACATTTTTAAAAGTAAAGGACCTAGAAAACATTACTGTGTCTCTCAACATCACATTGACACATAATCATCATTGTAAAAGTTCAGATAAATTAGCATTTCAGAAATCTTGAAAAACTTGGGTGTTCCTTCAGGCGTATGTTTTGCCTGTCGCTGTAAATTTGTCTTTTTAATTATTGGACTTGGGTCTGTTTTTGACCATTTCATGTATTTATTTACATAAATACAGTTGTGAGATGTGAGGCTATATCATAAAGAATAAAAAATAATAAACTAAACTTTACCTTTGTAGAACTGCTTAAATAGATGCTAAATCTTCCTGAAATATATAATCCAGTCATTTCTTTCTTTTGTTATTACCAAATCCAGTCATTTTTATTTTAGCTTAGCAAATTCTCTTTTCACTCACCTTAAAAATTATTTATATGCAGGTCAGCTCAAATTAACTCTGATAGTGCCTTTCTTTATCCCAGATTAATTTTATTGGCCAGTTCTTTTCTTGTCCAGCTGCATTTCTAGTAAAACATATTCTTACAAAAATGATTCAATATAGTGTGGCTATAATGAATGCAGTTTGTTTTAGATATAATCAAACCCCAAGGTCTGGCAAGAAAAGAATTGGCCAAAGTATTCTTCCACAGACACAACTGAAATACTTTTTGTTATGTTCTTTGTATTGGCGTCCCTGAAATGATTAGAAATGAAATGGAAAAAGAGATTCTCTAAGTGGAATCTCAATCTCTCCTTCCATCTCTCTTTCCTACCCCTTCCCTACCTGCCAGTAAGGTATAAGAGCATAATAAGAGCATGATAATACTTGTTGGGGGGAAATGATCTGGGGGGGGGGGGAAGGGAAACCATCCTGAATTCAAATTACTTCGGGTTCTTTTTGCTATTGTTATGTTTTATTAAAGAAGCATGCAGTAATAGTGTTAACAACATTAACAACAAAAATACAAACTTCAAATCATTATTTTTAATTTTACACATGTTGATAAAGCATCAGTTAAAACGACAAAGAATCAAATAATACAGTTATCAATGGTTCTCCATGGAAAACTATGGAATTTTGACTGACTGTAAAAGAAAATGACATAATTTTCAGTGTTGCTTCTTTATCTAAAAAGCATTCCTGCATTAATACAGTAAAATACAATGGAATTGCTCTTGAAATAAAACAAAATATTCCATCTGTTTTGTAAATACATGATTCTGCTACAGTGATCTATTTAAATCAGTATTCAGTTATATTATGAAATAAAGCTATAAGCTTCAGTGAAGAGTTGTCTGAAATAGATACTTGCACTGATTTTGATACCTGGACATATTCAAAATAAAATAATTTCCATTTATGAGAAAATGACATATATGCAGTGGCAAGAATATTTGACTGAATATCAAATATTCTTGCAATGTGTATAGGCCATACAGTTATCAACTATCAACACACAGGATCTTGTAAAAGACTTAGTGAAATACATTTATTAATACACCTCATACAATAGTAAGTAGTAAAAATCTACTTTAATTATTTGATATTTTATACTTCAACAAACAACGTACATAATATACTATTTCTAATGACTTAAGGATAATGTTAGACTCATGTGGGTGGAGAAAGGTACATTTATATTATATAACCCTAGTGGCACAGATAGCTTCTGTGGCTGCTTTAACCCTTTTTTGCTCCAAAGGAGGACATTATGTCCCTGTCACACTGAAAGTATTTGAGGCAGAAATAATGGTACAGTTATTATATATTATGCAAATGACCCTTCTTCCAACTGGGTTTCAGAACAGAAAGTACAATCAACAATTTTGAGAGCAATTTTGCAAGTGTAGAATCACCCAAATGTGATTCTAATGTAGCTTTAAGACTGGATTTGAGTATCATGAGGGCAGAGGCTCAGATCTGGGTGACTATTTTTAGTTACTCATTAAACTGATGTTTAACCCAGCCTGCCTGGTTACTCTGATAAGTGATAGCTTTTGTTCTTCATAGCACGCATGCATTAGAAATAAGTTAAACTAACTTTCTCTTTTCCTTTAGTGATTCAGCTGTTTTAATTTTGATTTTACTATTTTTTGCTATTTGAGTGACTGTAAATAAAAATGCTATTCAATATTACAAGGAAGTCTCTCATAAAAGGTAATTATGAACAATAAAAACTGATAAGAAGGTAACTGCGTAGCCTATATCCACCCCAAGTAAAAAAAGCACACACAGTATATAAATATTCTAGGTCAGTGGGAGAGAGAACAGATATCTTTATGTAAGATCACTAATTAGCATCAAAATATAATGAAAACAAGCAAGAAAAAAAAAAGAAAAGAAAATATTAATACAACCATGGTCATTGTCATGTTGTATACATTTAAGTTCACAAAGCATTCCCATGACTATTTGTAAATTTTAATAAGCATATAGAATAAACATAGAAGAAAAAAGAATTTAAAACTTTATGTTATGAATCTCTCCAAAATTAACATTTGGATATGTATTTTACCCAAGGCTGATGAACATTCACCATAACCTGGTAATGATAGGTGAGCCATCTGTTTGTCTGGACTTGTGTTCTGGCATATTTAACATTGTGGCTAATTCATCCCAAGAGAAACCATACTGAGGATTTTCAGGTACTTCAGTGTATCAGAATTTTTAACATTACCAGATACCTAATTTAAATTAAGAGTTGGCTCCATTAATAAGTCAGACATTTTATTAACTAATGTTTATCATAACCCTGTGTATTTTTTCTTCTTTTCAAAATCCTGCCAGCTCTTATTTTAGACTGAAAAACCTATGTCTGATCAGTAGACTTCCCTCTTCTCTGATGACAAAAATCATATTCTACTCTGTGGATCTACTTCAATCTCAGATCTACTTCAATCCCCCTTTCTTTTATTTTATCCTGATCAAGCGTTTATAGGAATGGAAAAAAAATGTGCTGAAAGACTCAGCCTTTTTTCTAAGATTTAAGCTGGATACCAATGCCATTGTTTCTTTTTCTAGATATGTCTCTGCCTTGACCACCCCAGCACGCCTGTCCCCTGTTGACTTCCACTGCTCAGCTTCAGCCTACATGCCCACCTTTGAAATAACTTCTCCTAATTCTGCTCATGCGGTTTCACTTCCCCCAGCTGCATCCATTAATTTGCAAGTGGAGGAGCAACAGCCATTGCTGAGAAGGTACCAAGACCCCTGCCAAGATACACAGAGGTATGATACTTACTACCAAAGAAGGAACTATCTGAATGAGAGCACAGGAAGCTTGCCCTCCAGTCCCTTCCGCATCACAGAGGATGATGAATACGAGACAACCCATGAGTATATCACTGCACTAGAACAGCCAAAGAGAATAGGCAGCGGCAACAGGCGGTGGAGGAGATCTAAACTGAATGGCCACCTGTCTCACAGAGGCAGAATGCTTAGAGATTCCTTTTCAGTCAGCAGTGCCTCATACAGTGAGTCTGATGAGGAGCTGATAGCTGAGAGCACCCCTTTCTTAAGCAATCGGAACATGGAGGCAATCGATACAGATTTGTACCGCTCAGCTGACAACAGAACTTTCTCTTCTTTCAGCAGATTCAACGCACAGGGTGAAAGCCAACAAATACACACCAGATCCAGCCAAGGTTTTGCACCACCTTAGGTGTTACGCATTCTTCCTCATGTCCACTTCCATGAATACATCAGTACTGAGGAAGATAACATGACAGAAAAGACAAATTTTTATTTTATATAAAAATGCAAAAATATAACAAATGAAATGTTTTATTTTCATTTTAGCAATGATGTCTTATAAGAGCTAATGGCAAAGACCTTTTTGTAAGGAATCTATTTATATGTAACATCTTGATTTACAGCTTCTCAGAAAAACAGAAACTAACAAAAACATTTTAAAAGATGGGCCAATTTTTGACTACAAATCATTAAAAAATATTGTGGTGCCTTTTTGCTGTATGTGAATGCCAGAGTCCACACTGAATATTATGTTTAAGCATTCTTGAAACACAGGCTTTATGTTCAGAACAATTTGTTATAAAATATTCCAGTCAGCATTTTTCCATTTGAATTCCTTGATAACTAGAGATTAATGATCTAGTGTTGCTAAAGTAATGTGCTCTCGGTCTTTCCCATTTGTTTTCCCTCCTGAACATGTGCGCATAGACGTATGTTTCAATGTTTTCATAAATATTTTTCCCTCACAGGGAAAATATTACATACTGGTGAGTAAAAATTGATTTCTCTAATAAGGTAAACAATAAACAAAAAAGGGGGTGGAGAAGAAAGTATCTGTAGCCCTTCTGATCCTCAAGAGGTCTGTGATCAAGATACCACCCACACCCCCGAAACCAAACATTGCAAATTATTAAATACTAGTTCAAGTAATGCTGCTCCTAAAATTTGTTTTGACACCATTTCCAGATATAAACTTTAGCTGTTTAGTAATGATATAAGCCACTGCTGTGCATGCACAGAACAAAAACCTCCAAATTCTGACCACAATTTGATCATCAAAGAAACATGATTCCCCCATTATGGAACATACAAGACATACAAGGTGCTGTTGAGAAAGGGTTTCAAAAGCCTCCAGCCAAAGATCTAGATGTTTCTTAAGTATGCCATCACCTTCTTTCCCTCCATCCTTGTTCCTTCTCCTGAGATAGTGCCACCAGCATGCTAACTTTGCCTCAGTCTTCTTCCCATGGAAAGAAACATCAAAGACAGTGCTGTTTTCTGTGCTCCATTTTGTAAAGATGGTTGTAAATGTAACATTTGAGCATTTCACAAAAACTTTTCATTTAAAAATAAAGCCACCAGGTATCCTGGTTGATGAGCTAAAGAGCTTTCTGGTTGTGGGTGGCAAGAAAACTTCCCTAAAACAGAGAAAATGGCTCTTTTCAGTTTCCTGTGGAGCCTCTTTTTGACATTATGGCCTGCCTCTTTCTTTTTCTATTTTCACTTTGCATGTCCTTTGCATTTCAAATACTATAAATTGGGTGCATGGAGAACCTAGAACTGAAAAGACAAGATACAGTTGCCAATGTATTCATTTACTTTTTAGCAATAAAGTATTTTAAATCCTTTGTTCCTAATGCCTAACAAGGTCCAGTAGAAAAGCTGCTACTTTGTCATAAAAAAGATTGTAAAATTTTGCTCTGGATTGTCTGGATGTTAGAATTCTTGACTGTTTAACACTTGAATTTTTTAATACTATAAATAAAAATAAGAAATGGCTACAATGATTATAAAATTAATTTTACATTTGGTGGTGAGAGAGAAAATAGAATGAGGGTAATCTCAAATTATTCATGTTACTGGGAATTTCACTTTGGAAGCTTGATTTTTCTAAGCTAAAATGATCATCTGATTAACCCAACTGAGTCCAGACCCATCAATAAATATCAACGTGTAGATAATTCAAAGCCCTTCAAAGGTTTTTGATCACAACTCCATGAATTCCCAACCATCATGTTAAATATTTGGAGAATTTCAGTCGAAAACACCTGGAAAACTTATCTTTGAAAAAGTGATTTGTAATGTTAGAACACTTTGTCCCATATGAGCATAAATTTGCACTTTCATAAATGTTATAATCCTATGCAAATTTACTTGTCAGTAAATTATGCTTGATGGATGGGTTGACTTCTAAATAAACATGCATATGATTGGGTTGTTTATTTAAATGTTATTGTTTTTATTCAAATTCATAAGATTCCTTTAGTATTCTTCATTTAGTATTTCATTTCCAAAATAATTTGCAAATCTTGATACATTATATATTCGTTGGAAAAAATGAAAACTTCTGGATCCAATACAATCTCAATTTTTTCCCCATTCTCTGTTTACATCAGCAGTCTATTGAATGAGTCACTGATCCGTAAGAGAATGTGCCTGATACTCAGGAGTGGGATTTTGTCAGTTCTGACCGGTTCTATAGAACCTCTTGTTAACTTTCTAAACAGTTTAGAGAACCAGTATTTAGAAATCTCCTTTTGTTTTTTTCCACCCTTATTACATTCTTGGCAGTATGCCTAGACTTACTGAAGGAGGTTTTTTTCTTTCTTTCTTGATACTTTCTTAAAGGGGAAGGGTTGTTTTAAGCTTTTTACACTGCTATTGGGAGGAAATATTCCCCTGGAAATACTTCCATCCTGCATGCAATGATCAGCACTTTGAAGAAATAATTGAATAATGAAGCAAAGCTTTTAATGACAGGGAATCAAGATGAGTGACATTCAGCAAGTCTTCTTGGCTAGCTAGAAAGATTGACATTCAAACATGAGTTTACATACCCTTGCTGAGTTTTGGTCTAAAACTGGTTTTTGGTGACTTTTAATTCTGTGCTTGGTGATGTTTAATCCTGTGTTTATTGACAGGATAATTTTCCCTATTCAGCTTTGTTTGGAAGGAAAAAGATTAATCTCTGTTCCTGAAAAGAAACTGGATTGAGAAAATCTGGCTAGTTCCTGTGTCCCTTTGTTCTGGTAATTGGTTTAACAAGCAACAGCTACTGTTGTGATTTAATTATTTATATTATGTTTGAAAATTGTTTGGCCTCATGGTTTCTTTTTCTATTTGGGGAGGGGGTCTTCCTTAACTGCTTTAATACTATCTGGCACTGTCCTTTTGGGGTATACTTCCAGGAGGCAGGATGCAAGCTTGGCACTGATTTTTTTTCCTGCCTTTCTGGGGGGCATGTGACCTTTCCTTAAATCTGGAGGATTTCCTTAGGATATCTTGTGAGGTAAGTGAGACCAGCTGGTATCTTTAAGTGGTGCAAATGGATCTAAGGATTGCTTTTCCTGGGTGTGCTCTTTCTGGAGAGCTTAAATAACCTCTCTGCTAAAGGGTTTCACTTTATGAGCAAGAGTTGGCTGCTAATAGTTATCATTGCATTTTAACTATTAATTCCTCAAGGTGCTCTGACACCCTGTCTGATTTGTAACTCTGGCTTGCAGATATTTTTATTTAATGATTGCCATTTAGGGCAACTTTTTGCAAGCAAAAAAGCTTTTTGTATTTTTGTACAGGTAATCCTTGATTTACAACAGTTCATTTAGTGACCATTCAAAGTTACAATGGCACTGAAAAAAGTGACTTATGACTGTTTTTCACACTTACAACCATTGCAGCATCCCCACATGAAAGGCCAGGCGAGGAGAAGCACCCTTTGACGTGAGTGATGTTGAGTTGGCCAGACCCACCCAGTCACATGACCACCAAGCCATGCCCACCAAATAAGCCACGCCCACAGAACCGGTTGTTAAAAATTTTGAATCCCATCCCTGCTGATATTGTTCTTGGTAAACACATACTGTGTTTACATATACTGTAAACAAAAAGATGTTTAGGTTTGAACTTTTTTCTTTAAAGAAATATACTCCATTTCTAATTATTATTTCCCTTTTTTTCAGAGCATAATTTGTATCCTACCACATAAATTAAAACAATAAATTGTGCCTTTACTTTTGATTCATTCAATTAAGGAGTGCATATGATAGTCTTGAAGTGGTATTCTTTCATAAGAACAGTCTTCCATGTCCTTTTCTAACTGTTCATTAATCCCTGCAAAAACAGTTCTAGTTTCAACTGAACATTAGCTTTTAAAATTATTTGTATTATTGTATACATGTGCATATAAATACCCATGTGTACATTTGAACCCAATATTTCCTAGCTTTTTTACAAATCCACCAGGCATGATAAAATTACTTTTTAATCATTTGGGCATATACAGTAATTGCCCCCATTTCCAACATACTGTACATCTGAAATAAGATTATGCAATCTGGATAATTTTTCTGGAAGTACATACCAATGGTACATCATATTAAATTATTTTAAAGTATTACATAATGTAATTCTTAGCCCATTTTATCATATACTCTTTCACTTCTTCTGTAAATTGTTCTTTTCCTTCTGGCTCTCTCCATAATGAAAGGGGGCACTATTGTCTCAATGTCCTCCAAGTCCAGGAAATGAAATATATAAGAAAGAATCCTATGGACATACTCCTTCCTTTTGTCTCCTGGTAATGATTTACAGAGTTGTATTGCATGTCAGTACCTGTGATTGTGATAACTATGATTGTGAGTGTTCCAAAGGTGTTTTTCAAAAGGCAACTGACTTTCTTTCATCCTTCCAAGGTTGGTAAAATGAGGAGCCAGATTATTGAGGGCAAAATACTCTGTAAACAGCTTAGAGAGGGCTGTAAAACACTGTGAAGTGGTATATAAATCTAAATGCTATTGGTGTTCTTTGTTTCGTCCTTGAAAACATTTTGCTTCTCATCCAAGAAATTTCTTTAGTTCAGCTTTGGTGAGAAGTGAAACATCGTCAAGGAAAAAACAAAGCCCAGTTATCTTTTGAAAAGCACCTTTGGGATAACCATGACTTGAATGATTGAAAATCTCCATAGACATGTGATTGTGAGTGAATAGAAAATGACTTTTTTCTTGAATAATACAAAGCTGTGAGAATTGTATTATATAAAGAAATATAGCTCAAAATATTGCTTGAGATAATGCTGCAAGATAAATTTCCTTTAAAGCACATATGTAAGCCAGAGTTTCACAGAAACTCTGTTTCTGCACAGAAACAGACTTACCTTGTTCTCCCATTCACCAATTTACTTACTTATTGTTTATTAACAATTCCCTTCACATCTAAGAATATTCTTATTTCATTTCATCAGTAGCTATGCAGCATCCATAGCATAAAATTATTCCTTCTATGAAATCTTTTTCATATGCTCTTTAAAGATAAAACTACATATTTAGAAAGCAAGGGCATGAAATAGAGAGAACTTGGCTCTCCACTGTCTGGAAGAAAACTTCATACATTTCCAGAATTCTGTGGTTTGCAGGGCAATCTTTTCCAGAGCGTTGCTAATTCTTATAGCCTCCTAACAGTATAGTTAAATGGTGCAGCAGAATGCTTCTGTTAAGGATGCTTCTGTTAAGCATCTGGCTATTTTTTTCCTTTTCTAAAATGTCAAAATATTTAAAATAAAATAAATGACAAAAACAACTCAAGCCTAATTCAAAAAATATACATGGTGCCTTCCTTTTTTACAAAACGTCATGTCAGCCTTCAAGATCTTCTACTATTGCTTTGCATCTTTCGGCTGTCATAAGAAACGGGGGGGGGGGGGGGGAAGGGGGGGAAGGGAAAGTCTGGGAAATGAGCTGGAGGTGTTGCATTCTTCTGTTGTGTAAATGGGGGGGGGAAGCATACAATAGAGTTAGGTTTCTATTTCTCGCTTAGCTTTCTTTTCTCTGCGCAACTGCAACCCGTTATCAAAATATGCCAAGGTCAACGGACAGAGGCCTCATCACCACCTGAAGATGCCCACATGATCATATTCACAACTTCTAATTGGAAGTGTCATCTGAACTATTGCGGGTGGGAACATTTCCATCACTTTGTATATGTGAATTGCACGCCTAATTTCTCAGATTCAGAATTCTTTGGTTGCTACCACTTCACTTTCAGTAAAAGATATTTTTTCTCTAAACTAAAGAGTCTAAGTATTTCTTTCCTGGATTTTGAATGGAGCTCCTCCTGACATTATTCTGAATCTCTCCACCAGCCCACCCAGAGAGAATACCCAATTTTCTTCTGAGGGGGCCTGGACATCATGTCATCTTCAAATAGTGACCAAGAGGATCTGGGAGCCATTGGAGGGCAAGATTCTGTGCTGGTGCAGGAAGCCCAATTGCTAGCAGAGCTCAGTTTGGAAGAGGATCCAGCTGTGAAGCCCAGATGGTCAGTGGGGGTTGGTTGGAAAGATCCGGAGAAGGACACCCCCCCCGGGTCACAACTACCCACTGGCGTGGAAAAGAGGAGCCTTGGCAACAGAAGGAAAAGAGGGAACTCTTACTAGATCAAGCCAGGAGACTCCTCAATGAAGCCTTTGAACAACCTCAAGCTGCACAAAGGTATGAAGGGGGAGGGGAAGTAACCCCAGCCAGAAGAAGCAGAGTGGCTCCCTCTCCTATAAATCAACCCGATCCAGCAGCAGTCCCGAGGCTTTCAGCGGGAGATGTGATTCCTTGAAGGCGTAGAGCTCCTAGGCTGCCTCCGTTAGAAGTAAAATACGGGGGGGGGGGGGGATCCCAAAACCTTGGCATTTTTCCTAGCTCAAGTTTGGAGCCATATGGAAGAATACGGGGAGGACTTTCCCTCAGAAGCAGCCAAAGTGAGGTGTGTTACCAGGGCTCTGGAGGGAATAGCGGCAGAGTGGATGGTGACCTTGCATAATGATAATGCTCCTCAGTTGCTGAATTATAACCTATTCATGGCTGCACTGCGGGCTAGGTTTGAGGACCCATTGGCAGAGCGCAAGGCCTGAATTAGGATGAAAACCATAAAACAGGGGCGGAGGTCTGTGGCTGATTACACCCAAGAATTTAGACAGTTAACCAGCCATTTCCGAGGCTGGCCCCAAGAAGCCCTGATAGAACTGTTTAAAGATGGTTTAAATGAAGATGTGTACCAGAGATGCATTGCTAGAAGAGACCCCAATGACTTACAGATGTGGTACTTGCTGGCAGAAGAAGTGGAGATTGATTTAACCCGAAGTAAATGGCGGGGAGATTATGGGTGGAGCAAGCCTTCCCCCCCACATCCTCAAGAGGCTGCTAAATCTCAGAGGGGAGGACTGGCGGCAAGACCCAACCCCTCGGCCTGCTTTCGATGCGGGAAGGGAGGTCACCGGGTTGTGAGCTGCAGAGTCAAGCTGGAGCCAAAGGGGGCGCCAAAGGAAGGAAAGAAACCTGAAAAATCCCCAGCGAAGCCTCGCGAAACAGCACTAAAGTCGAAAGAGATGGCAGAGGTCGCCCCTCCCGCAGGAGAGGAATCAGAAGCCCCAGTGACCCCTGAGGAGGAGGATTTTGACTCGGAAGACGACTTCCTGGTAAGTCCAAGCGTGGGTCCTATGACCATTCTGGTGAAGTTGAGGGTACCCAATTCAGGGGTCGAAGGGGAAATGCTAGCCCTGTTAGATTCTGGGTGCACAAGGTGTATAATCAACACGGAAGTAGTGAAGAAAATGGGCCTAAAGCTAAAACCTTTGAAGATGCCCATTTCCTATTGCCAACTAGATGGATCAGTGGCTGGAGGCTGCCCCGCACGTTTTTTCACGGAACCTATGGAAATGGTCATGGGAGAGCATGATGAGACCCTGCGTTTTATTGTGGTTCCTGGGATGGAGCAACCATCAATACTGGGACTGCCCTGGCTCTGGAAATGGAACCCCCAGGTTAACTGGAGGAAGGGGTTGTTGCGCATACGCACAAAGCAGCTACCGAGAGGAGGGGCCAGATCCCAGCCGAAGCCTGAGGACCTAATTGAAATAGCTTCCACAGGTACTGAGCCCGTGAAAGGGGAGGAGAAAATTCCCAAAGAGTATTGGGATTTAAAAGAAGTGTTCAGTGAGAAGGCCTCGGATGAGCTTCCGCCTCATCGGCCAACAGACTGTGCTATTGAGATTTTGCCTGGGGTGAAGCTCCCAAAACCAAAGTTGTACTCAATGACCCCACGGGAATTGGAGGAGCTAAGATTGTTTATAGATAAAAATCTGGAACGTGGTTTCATTCAACCTGCTAGACCCCGGGTAACGGCCCCAGTGTTGTTCCGGGAAAAGAAAGATGGTTCCAAATGCTTGGTGGTGGATTACAGAAATTTGAACGCTATTTCTGTGGAAAACGTGTACCCCCTTCCTTTAATGAAGGACATGTTGGCCCATTTAGCGAAGGGAAAGATTTTCACGAAGTTGGATTTGAGAGAAACATACTACCGAATTTGAATTAAGGAAGGGGATGAGTGGAAGACCGCTTTTAACTGCCCGATGGGTTGCTTCCAATTCAACGTTCTTCCTTTTGGTTTACAAAGGGCCCCAGCTGTATTCATGCAAATGATCAATCAAGTGTTACATGAACATTTATACAGGGGGTTTCTGGTTTATCTTGATGATATGCTTATCTACACGGAAACTCTGGATGAACATGTGAAGTTAGTGCGGTCGGTTCTACAAAAACTGTGTGCCGCTAAGTTGTATGCTAAATTGTCAAAATGTGAATTCCACCAAGACAAAATTGACTATTTGGGATATCGCATTTCATCTGAAGGCATAGAGATGGATCCAGAGAAGGTGCGTGCCGTTCTGGAATGGGCTCCACCACGCACCAGAAAACAACTTCAAAGCTTTTTGGGATTTGCAAATTTTTATCGGCAATTCATCCTGACGTTTGCTAAGATAGCAGTGCCCATCACAAATCTCTTAAAAGCAAAAGGGGAGGTGAAGCCAAGGCCGGGCAAGCCGTTGGAGTGGTCCATGGAGTGCCAAGCAGCTTTTGAAAAGCTAAAACGACTGTTTGCTGCAGAACCAGTGCTGAAGGACCCGGAGATGGACACTCCTTTCGTGATTCAAGCCGATGCAAGTGATGTGGCTATTGGAGCGGTGTTACTTCAAATCAACGAGAAAGGGACCTTACAGCCTTGTGCGTATACCTCCCGTAAGCTGTCTGAAACAGAGAGAAGATGGACCGTCTGGGAGAAAGAAGCTTTTGCAGTTTGTTGGGCCTTGCTGACCTGGAGACATTTCCTGGAAGGAGCAAAACACCCATTTGAGGTATGGACTGATCATAAGAATTTGGAAGCCTTAAAAACGCCCCGGAAACTGTCCCCTAAACAAGTTCGCTGGGCCCAGTACTTCAAGCAATTCAATTTCTCATTGAAGTACGTTCCAGGAGGGAAGAACTTCATGGCGGATGCTCTCTCTAGATTACCCCAATATAATAGTATGCGCCAGGAGGTGATAAGCCCAATTGTCTCAGCCAAACATCTCGCCGCCCCAGTGATCACCAGAGCCCAAAAGAAGAACCAAGAAGTGGTTTTATCAAATGACCTAACCGAACAATTAAAAGAAGCTTTAAAACTGGACGAATGGTTCCTGGCTCATTCAAGTGACTATACAGTTAGAGATGGTTTGGCTTGGGTGGGGGCCAAGTTGTATGTGCCACAGGTGCTGAGGGGCCAAATACTACAACAGGCTCATGATTCTAAAGCAGCTGGCCACTTCAGATTTGTGAAGACCTTACATCTGGTTAAGCGGCAATTCTGGTGGCCTACTTTAAAGAAGGACATTGAAGCTTCTGTAGCTAGCTGTCCAATTTGTGCTTCAGCAAAGAGACCTCCTGGTAAACCAGTAGGATTGTTACAAAATGTAGCTAGACCAACAGCTCCCTGGAAGGAAATCTCTATGGACTTTATAGTAGAATTACCCGAAAGTGGTGGAAACATGGTAATCTGGGTCGTGACTGATTTGTTTTCCAAAAAAGTACATTGCATACCTTGTTCCAAGATTCCCTCTGCTAAGACGCTGGCTAAACTGTTTATTTCACATATCTATAGGTTACATGGCGTTCCGGAACGCATAATCTCTGACAGAGGGGTCCAGTTTACCTCAAATTTTTGGAAAGAGTTCCTGAAGTTAATAGGCTCCGCCCAGGGGTTAAGCTCCGCCCACCACCCCCAAACTAATGGGGCATGTGAGAGGACTAACGCAGTGTTAGAGCAATATCTTAGATGTTACATAAATTATCAACAAGATAACTGGTCCGAATTATTACCATTTGCCGAAGTGGCATATAACAACTCCGTACACAGTAGTACTGGATTGACTCCATTTAAAGTGGCTTCGGGACAAGATTTCGTTCCCATACCTGAACTTCCTTGTGAAAAACCTAACATCCATTCATTGGATGAATGGATAACTCAACTCCAACTTAACTGGCCAGTGACACGCAAAGCATTAGTTGAGGCCCATCAAGCTCATAAGAAATTTGCAGACAAGAAAAGATCCCCACAGAAGGAATATCAAGTGGGCGACAAGGTTTTCCTGTCCACCAGATACCTGCAGACCACTCAAAAGTCAAAGAAGCTTGGTCCTAAGTATGTTGGTCCTTTCACGATTGAATGGATTATAAATCCTGTAACAGTCCAGCTGAACTTACCCAAAACTCTTCGACGAATTCATCCGGTTTTCCATGTTAGTTTGCTAAAACCTGAACGTACTTCTGATTTAAGACCCATCCAGGCTGACCCTCCCATACCAATACTGATTGAAGGTGAACAACATTTTGAAGTTAAAGAAATTCTGGACTCTCGCAAATGGAGGGGTCAACTCCAGTATCTTGTAGCCTGGAAACATTTCCCTTCTTCGCAAGCCGAATGGGTTAACGAAACCGACGTTAAAGCCCCTAAGTTGATCAAAGCATTTCGTTCCAAGTATCCTGATAAGCCTTAGGAGTGTATGGTTTTGTAATTGTTTAATGATTAATAATTGTCTTTATATTTTCTCCTCTCTCTCCTCTAGGACAGATGGTTTTCCTTTTTCTAGGAGGGCCGAATGTCAGCCTTCAAGATCTTCTACTATTGCTTTGCATCTTTCGGCTGTCATAAGAAACGGGGGGGGGGGGGAAGGGGGGGAAGGGAAAGTCTGGGAAATGAGCTGGAGGTGTTGCATTCTTCTGTTGTGTAAATGGGGGGGGGAAGCATACAATAGAGTTAGGTTTCTATTTCTCGCTTAGCTTTCTTTTCTCTGCGCAACTGCAACTCGTTATCAAAATATGCCAAGGTCAATGGACAGAGGCCTCATCACCACCTGAAGATGCCCACATGATCCTATTCACAACTTCTAATTGGAAGTGTCATCTGAACTATTGGGGGTGGGAAAATTTCCATCACTTTGTATATGTGAATTGTGCTCCTAATTTCTCAGATTCAGAATTCTTTGGTTGCTACCACTTCACTTTCAGTAAAAGATATCTTTTCTCTAAACTAAAGAGTCTAAGTATTTCTTTCCTGGATTTTGAATGGAGCTCCTCCTGACACCTCACCAAACAGGATTCAACAATTTCAGTTTGTTCTGAAATGAAGCACCCTGATTAAGGCAGTCTGCTTGAAGCTTGCAGTAATCTTCATTTATAAAGACAACAAGAACTATTTTTCACTTTTTAAAATATTATGTTTTTTCAACAGCATATTATTTTGTTTAACAGCAACATATGTTTTGTCAACAGCACCTGATTTTTAAGATCAGTTGCCAATTGACAATTGCCATTTCATTTTTGCATGCTTCTCTGGAACAAAGAAGCACAATTATAAGAGCTTTGGAAGAGTGGGTTTAATTATCTTGAGATATGTTGAGAGGCAAGTTCTTCCAAGCATGGTTTTTCATGATTTAGGTTGCTGACTTTCTCCTTGTGAAGATGGAGGATGGCCCAAGAGAATGAGCTAATTCTGGGTCCAATCAATAGAGAAGATTTAGCTGAGGAAATGAAATAGCAGGAATATTGCACAGAAAGTGACCACGGGATTTTTGATTTTAAGATGAATAGCACACGATTCTATCAACATACAGTGCATTCAGAAAGTATTCAGACCCCTTTACTTTTGTCAATTTTGTTATGCTGCAGCCTGATTCTACAGTTGTTGAAATTTATTTTTTTTATTTATTTATCACTTTTGTTAATTTTGTTATGCTGCAACCTGATTCTATAGTTGTTGAAATTTATTTTTTTCTCATTAATCTACACCCAAGTACTCCATAATGCCAAAGTGAAAACAGAATTTTAAAAATGCCTGTAAATTTATGAAATATCATATTGGCATAAGTATTCAGACCCTTTGCAACAATATGTAAAATTTAGCTCAGGTGCTTCCCATTTCTCTTGATAATTGCTGACGTGTTTCTACACCTTGATTGCAGTCCACCTGTGGTAAATTAATCCACCTGTGATTGGTCATGATTTGGAAAAGCACACACCTCTTTATAAAAGGCCTCATAGCTGACGATGTATACTGGAGCAGAGCGAAAGCCATGAGGACAAAGGATCTGCCTGCAGAGCTCAGAGATTATTGCAAAGCACAGATCTGGGGTAGGCTACAATAAAATTTCTGCTGCACTGAAGATTCCTAAGAGCACAGTGGCCTCCATAATTCTCAAATAGAAGAAATTTGGCACAACCAGGACTCTTCCAAGAGCTGGTTGCCCAGTCAAACTGAGCAGTTGTGGGGGGGAAGGAGCCTTAGTAAAACAAGTGACCAAGAACCCATTGGTCTCTCTGACTGAACTCCAGAGATCCTGTTTGGAGATGAGCAGAGTTCCAGAAGCACAGCAATCACTGCAGCCCTCCACTGATCTGATTTTTATGGCAGAGTGACTAGATGGAAGCCTCTCCTCAGTGTAAAACACATGAAAAGCCCACTGGAGTTTGCAAAAAAGCACCTGAAGGACTTCCAGACTGTGAGAAACAAGATTCTCTGGACTGAGGACAAGATTGAACTGTTTGGCTTCAATTCTAAATGTAATGTCTAGAACCAGAGACCATTCATCACCTGCCCAATACCATCCCAATAGTGAAGCATAGTGACGGCATATACTGTGGGGGTATTTTTCAGGAACAGGGACTGGGAGACTGCTCAGGGTTAAGGGAAAGCTGAATGGAGTACAGGGATATTCTCAGTGAAAACTTGCTTCACAGTGCTCAGGACCTCAAATTGGGCCAAAGTTTCACTTTCCAGCTCTGTGAATGTCTCAGAGCCCAGACTTGAACCCTATTGAAGATCTTGGAGAGACCTTAAAATAGCTGTCCACTGATGGTCACCATCCAACCTGACTGAGCTTGTGAGGATTTGCAAGAATGGCAGAAAATCCCCCAATCCAGGTGTGCAAAGCTTGTCACATCATGCTCAGAAAGACTCTAGGCTGTAATTGCTGCCAAAGGTGCTTCAACAAAGTACTGAGTGAAGGGTCTGAATACTTATGCCAATGTGATATTTCAGTTTTTTTCTTTTTAATAAATTTACAGACATTTCTAAAATTCTATTTCACTTTGTCATTATGGGGTACTAAGTGTAGATTAACGAGAGAAAAAAAATGAATTTCAACAACTAAAATCAGGCTGCAGCATAACAAAAGTGACAAAAGTGACAGGAGTCAGAATACTTTGTGAATGCACTGTAAGTCCATTCGACATTAAAGAGGGATTTTAATAAACTCAGAACAAAGAAAAGTAGGGTTCTGTGAGAGGAACTGTATACCACGGTATACCAATTGTATGTTCAGTGATGCATAAAATGCTAATGGGTAACTTGATATAACTATTTGATTATTTTAGTTCAAATTTTTCCAAAATGAAAGAATTCTATTTGGATAGGACAATTCTAAAAGAGCAGGATGAATGAGTGGAATTGAGGATAGAATTGAATAGGAACATGGTTTTGGAATACCAAATTTTTAATGAGTTTAAATTTCCAGGATCAAATTCATTGTATCCTTGGCTACAAAAGGCACTTGCCAAGAGTCTAATCAAACTTTTTCCTCCCTCTCTTTCCTTCTCACTCTGTGTGTATGAGAGAGAGAGATTGCATTAGGTGATAGAGGAAAGAAGTGTGTTGATTAGTCTGTTCTTCTTAAGAAATCCATTCTGACTTCCCAAAATTATCGTCTCATTTTTAAAATTCCTCCAGACCATGTATTATGTGCTTATAGTTTTCCAAATATTGCTGTACGATGGACTAGGCTGGATTTTCTTTCCGTTTTTGAAGCAAGAGACAGAGGACCTCCAGTTGTATCATATTTAATCTCTTCCCAGGATTTCTGAGAAGACAGCTACTTTTCTTCCACATAGCTCTCCATTAAGTGTGGAGAAGGCCAAAACAACTATGGGGATCCTAAGCTTGGAAAGGGAAGCATGAGATATCTCAATGGGTACAGGAAGGCTTTGGGTGGCCAGAGGTAGGTGGTCTTTCCCTGCACTAGGCCTACCATGGTCTTCTCCACCATTGAGATACCTCATGTGCACTTAACCTATGCATTCTATTGACGAATTCATTGGAGAGTGGAGGGATGGGATGTATTCATTTAAGGTTATTAAATTAACTTTATGACCATGATGGATAGGGTCTGTTACTGTCAGATCCATGTATTTGCCATTCTTCAATAGAAGAAGGGGGGAGGGAAGTTGGTAAAAGAAATCCTTTTTTGATGTAACTTGAATATATTCAATCTTATATTGAATTTGTATAACCTACCCTTGATATACAACTGAGAGACTGAAACCAGATGCCCTGGAAACTTGTCACCTCTGGAAGAGACAGCAATAGAGAAGGGACCAAAAAAATTCCAGCCAGGAAATGTTTCCTGAGAAACCCCTTCAGAAGATTGTTCTCAGAAGAGGGGAGAGGGAATTAACATGTTGATTCTTTGTTTTACAAAATACACATCAAGATAAGAGGAAGGGTCCTAAACTCCCTTATCTATCACTGCATGCCTGGGAGAAGTTAGATGCTGCTTTTGAATCCCTACTTGAATTGTCTCATCTCAATAAAGGATTCCTTTTGAAACACATAGATTTCAGAAGTTCATTCTTGTCGACTGAAATAGGAAAAGTTCAGTAGCCTGACAGTTACATTCATAACTTGGGAACTACTGTATTTGGTTTCAGGCAGAAAGTTCCTTGGATACAACTTACTTGATCCCGGAGGTGGTTTCAGTTCTGCTCTTCATAGTGTTGTTCATAATTTTTTGATAAATATTTTTCAAATATTAAAACCAAATAAGTAATTTTTATTGCCTCTTAGTATTGCTGCCTTTACTGAGCAGTTGATACATTTTATGGGCAAGTGAGTTGAGATATAATTTTAGATCAGCTTGTTGCCAGTCAAGAGCTTGAACTGTCAACAACAATAGCAATTTCTTGAATTTTAAATTGCCAGAATTAGAATATGTTTGGTATGTTTCCAAGTTTATGGTATTTCAATGTAGAGTTGTAATTGCAGGAATGTTCCAATCTTGGATGGCAAACCTCACATAAAGAATGTTTCCAAGCAAATACAACTCAGGCAAACAAAGTCACTAATCTAAAGGAGGATTAGAGAGGGGAAGTAAACATATGTTAGACTTTAACTAGAGATAATTAATTGTATGGATTACTGTGCTGAACAGTGACGAAAGTTAAACAGTAACCAAAGTTAACCAATGATGGAGGATAACTAAAAATGTGTATAAATGCAAGACTATACTCCAATAAAGATCATCATGATTTAGTTGTTCATGATCAAACAACTCGACCGCCTCGTAATTACAAGTGGTGCCTGAACAGGGACCCTCTTACTTCATCCAGCAAGGATTTGGTGCACCTTCAACCCTTTGTGGTTTCTTCAACCTTTGGGTTTCTGTAAGTATGGGGCCTTCGCTTTCTGAGGAACAAAGGAAGCATGCAGATGAATCTTACAGGACAGGATCTCATTAGCATAGCTTTCACTCGTACAAAAGTTGAACATGAGCATTTGATGATGATTTCAGAATCATATCAGATAGCCTTTTCTCAATATGTGGGAAACTTGTATTCTTTACCCAAGGATCCTAGAATAGTGGTTACTACTATTTTAAATCCAGCCTTTTCCTCCATTTTTGTGCGGAATCCTATTTCTAAAGCTCTTACAGTCTTTACTGATGGATCACCTACAAGGGGTGTGGTTGTCTGGCAGATTCAACAACAATGGTATTCTAAATTTATTGCCATGCAGACTTCAGCTCAACATGCTGAGCTGGCTGCTGTGATTTTGGCTTTATGTTTGTTCAGTGATCAACCTATTAACTTGATTGTTGATACTCAATACGTGTATTTAGCTATGCAATCTCTTCCCTTTTCTTATTGTGCTCTCTCTTTGGATAATAATTTGTTATCCTTGTTTTTATCATAAAAGAATAGTTTGGAAACTCGCTTGTATTCTTTGTACGTAGAACACATTCGAAGTCATACTCCCTTTACTAATGCCTTGACTGAAGGAAATCGGAAGGCAGATGAATCCTTAAAAAATGTTGCATCTTTGTTTGCTGATCCTGTTGCTAGCCATTCTTATTTTCATCAAAATGCCAAATCGCTTGCAAAGCGATTTAAAATTTCATTATCTCAAGTCCGGGATATTGTCCATGCTTGTCCAGCTTGTCAGCAACTGGCAGTTCCCTTTCCAGTGGGTGTCAACCCACGAGGAACCCAAGCTAATCAAATTTGGCAAATGGATCTAACTCAATTTTCAACCTTTAAGCTATACTGTTATCTTCATACGTCTATTGACACTCATTCACACTTCCTTTGGGTTACTGATTCAAAACATGAACGTACTTCAGATATTATTTCTCATTGCCTATCCTCTTTTGCTGTAATGGGTCGGCCTTCTCAGTTTAAAACTGACAGTGGCCCTGCTTATATAAGTAAGGAATTTCAAACCTTTTGTCAGAAATGGAATTTTACTTTAGTGCACGGAATTCCTTACAACTCTCAGGGTTAAGCTATAGTTGAGCGAGCTCATCGTACAATTACAAACTGAGTCTGGCCCTTACCATCTGCGAAAGATTCAAAATCTCATTGCTGTAGCATTATATACTTGGAATTATTTAACCTTTTTAGATTCTCTTGCAAACTCACCTGTTAATTTGCATTTTCGAACTACTGAATCTTTAGCAAGGCCTTTGGTAAAGTATCGCCAAGCTCCAGATCCAACCTGGAAAGGCCCTACACCGCTGATCACCTGGGGTCATGGTTACGCCGCCGTGGAAGATCCTTCTACTTGACAAGCAGTGTGAGTTCCAGCGCGCTGTGTTCGTCCGTATCATGGCATGGCATAAGGGCCTTCATAACCCGATTCTGGATTTCAATCTTCATCTGAACACGAAGTCTGTCTTCCAAGGTTGACGCGCCCACAACCCATCACTCAGGGCCAGGTTAAATCTACTACATATCAAGCTCAACAACAACTGCAACAGGCCTCATTACCTCAAACTCCCGAAAATCTTGTTGCTGCTGTTTTTGCTATTATTACTGCTGTTACCATTTTACTTTGTATTTTCTTGTTTATGGTTAATGGTGTTTCTGCTCAAAATGACATTTCTGTGGTTCGTCTTAACCGTAATTTGTGGGTTTGTCATGCCCAATACATGTTTATGACCCATGGCGCAAATATTACTTTATACTATGAGCCCCCAATGGCATTTGGTCAATTTTTTTTTACCCCTAACCTGATCATGTCTTTGACATTTATTGTCTCACAACTACAATCGATTTCACACTCCTGGCTATTTTCTACACCCCCTCTCTTAATCCTCTACAATTGCGATACATTCATAAATCTTTGAATCCTCCATTTAAAATTAAAAATGAGGTTTTAATTCCCCCTTTTTAAAAATAAAGAATATTGCTAAGGAACATATGAATTATTTGAGGAATGTCCCATTAATAAATCAATGGCTGAAAGTTTCTATTTGAGAGAAAGAATTGGATGGCACTAGGAGATTGGAGGAAGGAAATTATCATGTCTCAGAAAGAAACAAGGGAGAATTTGTAATCCACTTACAATGACATTAATACCTGCAAAGATTCTATACCAGAATGTAAGGAGAGTGAACTTTACATTCTATGAAAACTCCATGGTAATTTATCAGAAATAAACTGTTCTCAAAAACAAATAATAGAGAATAACATTATCTCATATTCAATCGACTAACTTACTATGGAAATGCTACAGACACAATGCTTGTTAATTTGAGCAAAGCATTTGACTAAGTAACCCATGGCATTCTAATTATGGAGCTAATTAAATCTACTTGAATGGCATGACAAGTATCATAAAAAAAAATCATAGCCAAGAGGCATTCATCAATCATTCCTTATCAAATTGAAAGAAGTTATAAAGTGGGATGCTACATGTCTTAGTTTCTCTACTTATCAACATTTTGCTAATGATTTTGCTGAACAAGTTCAATACTTACCAGATCTGCAAATTAAACAAAATGGAATAATTTAATTACAAATGGGAATCTCAGTCAACTGGGGCCAAAAAGAGAAATGTCATTGTATTCTGTATCAGCAGTAATCATCACCAGAAGTTATTACTCCTTTATTGCCAGCCTCCCTCTATTTGGTTACTACATCTAAAAATGGGTGAATATTACCACTCCCTCTTTCAGTAAATCTCCCCAAAGGATCATTAAATAAGGATAAATATTTTACTGAATAGTTAAAAATCATGAAAACACCAAATGGAGCTTTAAATGAATTTTCTTTATTAACGGTTTTAGTATTTATTTGTACATAATTCTTAGTGCATTCTTTCAAATAAATTTATCAAACTATACAAAAATGATGGTTAAAAATTTGGTGACAAAAAGGGTAGCATCCTTGGTGGTAAGAAATATGGAAACTCAATAATTTATAAATTCTCCAAAGCTGTGAGAATCCAAAGAAATCTCTTTATTATCTTTATTTTAAAAAGCTGCAAAAATATAAACTGTAAATTACTGTAATTAGCAGCTACAAGATCCTTTAAAACTGGAACTTGATTGACTGTGAAAAATGTATAGAAAAAAAGATGATGATGAATCAATCCATAAATAAAGTGCTGGAGGTCTTAAAAACCACTTTCATCACAGCAAGAAAGGAACAGAAGCACCTCCCATTATGCAAGTATATTTATGCTTACAGCAAAATGGAATTCGTACAACTATCTGTGACTGCAATTAAGTTTTCTACGGTCATCACACACAGAGGTTATCTTGCAGATGCTTGGATGGCCAGGAAGAAGAAGCAGAAGGAACAGGAACAAGAACTGTGAATTGGCTATTTACAGATGATGAGAGCATAGCAACAGCAACTTTTACTGCAGCAAATTCAGATGGATTTTTGTTAGAAATAGAAAGGAAAAAAAAGTTAAACTATTATGTTTTCAAAACATTACTTAGTCTTGCTAAGAGTTCCCTGTATATTAAAGGAATTTTATTCCTGTTATTGTTTTGGCCTATGTTAGATTGCAAGTTTATTTATCTGAAACCAACTACACCTGTTTGGCAGTAGGAAGGTATAGTAATATAGTTTTTACAATTCGTGTGGAAATGTGATTCAACAGATACCCTGTCCAGTCCAGAACCTCTTATCAGCAATGAATAAAAATCTTCCCACTGTGTCAATAGTTTTCTTTGTAAGACTATTGCAAGGGCTGTGAAACTACCATTTCAATCATAGTTTTTTTTTAAAAAAACAGAAATTAATTCAGTTGGGTTCCCATATTATCATAGTTTCACACAAGTTGTTAATTGGAAAATGCAGATACTCACAAAACCCTTTGCCCTTTTATTGCATATTCAGGAAAACCAACATGGGCGGCCTAATTCCAAAAACATAAGCACCAGAATAGAATTAGTGTAACTAAAACACCTTTGAATTCTTTCTTTTGAAGTAACTCTATATCTGAGAAATTATTGTGCTCACGGATTGCAGATAAGGAGAACCAGCTCTCTCTTATTGACTCCCTGTGTGCAAAATATTTGGCTCTAGAGTGTCTTTTTCTGCCTTACTACTTTCAACAGACAACTGCCCTTGGGTTATAGAAGGACTGGAACAAGTCTTTCTCAAAGAAATATCCTGGGTCTCCATTGTGAAGAGGTTGGCTTCAATTCTTTCCACGTCATCTGTCCCAGCTTTTATCTTTGCACATAAGAGGTTGATATATGTCTCATATCGGTTTTTCTGTGGAGGGCAGTAAAATAGAATGAAACATATTTATCTGGCTCAAAATTATTTAGGAGATGTGCAATAAAAAACAATAAGGCTGCATGGATCTTGCAAATCACAGGTATATTTATGACTTTTACAGCTGAGAATTATTCCTTATTCCTCTAGAGAAGATATAGTGAATCCTGAAAGGACATAACTTCCTTTCTTAGCTAGGAAATACCTTTTGCTTGATCATAGGATGGAAGTAGATTATTTTGTCAGATGCTTTTGTGCACATCCAAAAATTCATCAAGTTCATTACTTCTACTGACAGCTATCATTTGCCAACTACAGTAGGTGATAGAAAACTCACCTCAAATATTAAGTAATGTTCCTTCAAACGATATTCTTCAGCCTCTTTTGACTTCAGACATTTCACTACAGGATGCAGTTTATGTTCAGTTAATTCATCTGTAATTTGCCTCATTTTATTCTCATGGGACTGTTGCTGTTCTTCCTGATACGAGAAAAAAATGTTAACTCATCCCTTCTGTAGAATAAACCATTTTATTTTAACAAATGTGTGTCTCTGATTGATTTCAAAGATGATATTTCAAAATGTATTCTTCTTGCTGTTTCAAATTATACAATATGCATAGCATAGCATAGTTATTTTAGGCAGGTTATAAGTATTTTAAATAAAAAGGTGGCATAAGTCACATAAGATAAGGAAAAGAAACTCCTCTTAGGTCTGGCAATATTTCACTAATTGCCTCCTGTCTTCATCACAAAACAGACCAGCCAATGCATGTTAAGAGGGAGCAGAAATTACTTGCCTTCTTTCATCTGAGTTTGGAGCCTTCTATAATTTGTGTTGCAAATCCTGCTCTTGCAAAGAAAATGCATGTTTCATTCAGTGCTTGCCTGAATTCCAGGCCGCCCTATGACAAATTTCAGTTTTACCTGACAGAGTTTAGTTAATGAAGATGGCAAAAGAGGCCGGCAGAACTTCTTCATGGAGCAAATAGCAGCTGGAAATGCTGGGGCAGAAAAAATGGCAGCTACCAAGTTGATTCTCAGGATCCATGACAGCATTTCTCCTTTACTTCTATGAAAAGCAGGCAGCATTGAAAGTCAAATGGTCAGAAATATAAGACAGCCAGAGAAAAAGACATTTACTGTGCCATTAGTATGAAACAATGGTGGGATTAATTTTTTTTTTTTACTACTGGTTCTGTGGGTGGGGTGGAAGGGAACGAAGGATATTGTAAAATCTCTAGTCAGAGGTGGTATTTGCCGGTTCTCCAAACTTCTCAAAATTTTCACTACCGGTTCTCCAGAACTGGTCAGAACCTGCTGAATACCACCTCTGGTATGAAAAGGAGAACTGATGATTGGTACTAAACTGACTTATCATATCGCTGCCTTTCTCTTTCACATCACTAATTAATCCTTTTCCTTTGCATTCTTCTAAAAAGATAGAGGTTTCCTCAAGTTGAGTTCCAAAGGCTGATTACATGTAGGTTTCTTGGCAATGGAGCAGTAATGGATTGCCATGGCCACCTTCTGCAATGTTGTTTTCCAATTTGCTTATCAAGATTACAACCCTGGTCTATTTTGATAGTCTCCTAATGAAGTTTTCAGGTTGACCATATGTTGGCATCTGCTTCTGTCTCTTGTTACAGATTATACGAGATTATGCCATGCTCCTTTTTGTGCCACTTCAGGTTTTTCTTTCTGTTATGTACAGGAACCAATTTTTGCAATATTGAAAATATTAGCTCCTTTTGATGAGGCTTCATTAAAGTTAACCTCTTAGATGATTCCCTACACAGTTCACAAAATAACAACACAAATGAACTTAATCAACAATTGCAATACAAGGAAATACAGGAAAGGAGCAACAAAGGGGACCTGGGTAGGGTAGATTACAGAGGATGCCATTGAAACAATAAGAAAAAAATGATTTTCACTGAATCAGAATAAGCAAACAGATATAAACATATCAAGAAGGAACTCATCATTTTCAGGATGCAAACAAGGTTTACTATTTCAGCCACAGGCTTAGATTTGCATATTTTTTTTGACCTATGTCAGTGGTTCTCAACTTGTGGTCCACAAAACTCTGGGCAGGGGTGTGATGTCATCCCAGGGGTCTGCAAAGACTTGAAGTTATATTATGATTTAAATCTTGTATTAAGTCTTGGGGGGTCCATGTCTACAAAAGGGGGACTGTGGTGAAGAAAAGGTTGAAAACCATTGACCGAGATTATTACCACTTCTTCATTACAAGGGAGAAGCTACAATTGCTTTATGTTTTATAGATATAATTATATATTTGTCTGGACAATTTATGAAACCTGACAGTTATATTGAGATTTATATTCTTTTTTGTTTTAATGTTGAAGAGGATGGATTATGTCTACAATCCAGGAAATTTATAGATTAGATCTACCTCTTCATTATATGTATAATTTATAGATTAGATCTGCCTCTTCTTTGACTATATATATTTTTATTTTACACAGTATTTATAGAGTAGCTCTGAATTGCTTCTATGGTACTATTGCTTTCAGATAATGGCTTCTAATGCTAATTACATAGTAATTGTAGGAGACGACCAAGCTAAGCCCAAGGGAGGGATCAAATGTGTCATATGTCATCAGTCCTTGCACACCACAAGAGATCTAAATCCAACCCAGCTTGAATGCCTTTCTTATCTCCCTCTCATTTCCCCTGACTGCTAGTTGGCCAGATTCTTGCAGAGAACTTAAGCTTGCAATCAATCTTTATACTCATTGAACTGCCTGAATTTCCTGATTTCCCCAGAGCTTGATAGTAATATATATATTTCATTTATTAAACAGTAAGATCTGATGATAATGTCAATTTAATAAGAACCTTAATGTAATTGTGAGACTTTGCTATATTAAAAGAGAACTTTTAACTGAGGAGACACAATCCACAGATCTCAACTCCCATTTTTGAGGTCTCAGATGTCTCCAAGATCATATCACTCAAATTTATAAACAAAATTAATGGTTGTGATGATTGTTCAGTTTTTCATTAACCTAAGAATGAAACAGATGAGTTAAGCTTCTGGAGGCTGAATATGCCCTATTTTCCCCTTTAAGTTCCCAAGTTTTTATGGTGATGTCATCAGATCCCCAGATCCTTTGGAAGGTGTAAAAACAACATCTCAAATAAGTCACCCCAAATTCCAATAATCCTGCCTAATCTTTCCTGTAATACTTACGGAGCTTGAAAGAGAAACACTCTCCAGTCTGCTGTCTTCAGTTTCAGCACATTAGATTTTTTGCTATAATCCGAGGCTTTTGTGGCTAAGGCATGATGAATGCGAATAGCATTCTTTAGATCTACTTCAGAAAGATCTTTATCAGGTTTATATTCGTCCTGTTACAAAACAACAACAACAGCTCATCCATAACCATTTGGAAATGACCCTTTATATCTGCTGGCAGATATTTCTCCAGATTTTCCTTTAAAAAACCTGAGACTCCAATCCAATGAAGACCATAAAAAGAAATAGGAAAGAGCAGAATCAGATGATACTTACAAGAGGAATTCATAAAGACTGAACAAATGTCTTGGACCCAATAAAGAAAGGAATTCAGCTTTGAATACTCTTCCAGCAATTACTGAATCAAATTTTTTGGATTTATTTAAAATTATAAGTATAAAGCATGCTAGTTCTTTTGTAAATTTTGTGTATGCAGCCCTGGGACTGTTGTTGACAAGTACTACATGCTGCACAATTAAAAAAAACACAAGTAAATAAATGCAGATTGCAAAGTATAATGTTGCATTTTTAATGCATGAGATATATGATGAGGAAGCAAGGATGCATTTTGTTATAAATAAGCCTTTCCTAGAGTAAAAGAGAGGGATCGATATACTGATGAGTTCATCTATGTGGTGATTCATATGTTGCCAGTGAATGAACAGTGTAATATTTTTACTGTTCATGTTAACCAAGATATAAAAGTAAAATGTCTACAGAAGACAAACACTTTATTGTTCTCCAAAAGAAGTTTATTAATTTAGTGTGGTAAAAATTGGGTACACAATTCTACACAATAACATATCCTGGAATTGTATGATGATATTATACTATTTGATGCTCCCTTTTGCTATAAACTGAATATAAACTATATACAGACATCCTTGCTGTTAGATTAATTTTCCAATCTGGAGTTTGCACCAAACTTCAGAAACCCAGGAGGCCCTGTCCCATAACTGATGTTTCACGGAGTTGTTTATTTCTTGTGGTTATTGCAGGCTCCATGATTTTTTCCTGCCCTAAAAGTCTGGATACCTGAAGATATTTAATTCGATTCCCTTATAATCTTAAGACATTGCCTTCCTACTAATGTCTTCACATTCATTAGTTGTTTCATACAATTAGTGCATGTATGTGAGTACCATTTCATCCATCCATTCTTCTTAATATTTCTGTTCCTCATTGACAATCTTTATGTAGATACTGTCAGGCATTTCTTGGCTGTTGGATATATGCCACATATCTCTCCATGATATGACTGGTGACATGTAGATAATTCTTATCTGTATATTAAGAGTACGTTGAACAATTAGCTGCCATTCATACTTTTTAAAACCTTAAGTAAGAATCACTGAATCCTTCAAATATACATGATCACAAACAGTTCCATTATGTAGTGTGTTTTAATCAGGTGTAAGGCAATATAGCATACTAACATGCATATGGGAAATATAAACCTGGTTTATACTTGTTTCTTCTTAAAGATCCAGTAGAATATTCCATTGTTACTCATTAATTTATCTATTGTAAGTTAATTTCAAGGGTAATTTCAAGGATGATTCTGATCAAAATTCTGAGGTACATTTTCTACCATCTTTGGACAGTATTTGCACCGAAACATTACAGTACTAACCCAATGTGCAGTTCTTCAGGTTCCTTGTTTTTACTTCTTCATTATTTCCTAGAATTTTTTTCTGCTTTCCACTTCTGCTTGGAAATGAGTGGTGGAAAATGTCATGTCCTGTCAGTGGGAATATTTTACATTTTTTAAAACATTTTATTTGATTTGTCAATCGCTTAAAAGATACAGGTAGAAGAATATAGTTTTGAATACATGAGATAGATACTAAAAAGAATAATAAAAAACAATAGGACAGGGACGTTAGGCACGATTACTGCGCTTATGCATGCCCCCTAAAGGCCTCTTAGGAAGGGGATGAGGTCAACAGTAGACAGTCTAAGGTTAAAGTTTTTGGGTTTTGGGGAAGAAATCACAGAGTCAGTAGAGTATTCCAAACATTGACCATTCTGTTGCTGAAGTCTATTTTCTGCAGTCAAGTTTGATTCGGTTAACCTTGAGTTTGTATCTATTGTGTGCTCTTGTGTTGTTATGATTGAAGCTGAAGTATTCATCTGCAGGTAGAACATTGCAATGTCTGATTTTTTATCCTATTTTTATATAGGACCGGAGGCAGCATAGTTCTAGGTTTTCTAGGTCTAGAGTTTCAAGTCTGGTGGCATAAGGTATTCTACAATGAGTAGAGAAGCGGAGAACTCTTCTTGTGAAATATTTCTGGACTTTTTCAATTGTGTTAATATCAGATACATGATATGGGTTCCAGACTGATGAGCTGTATTCAAGTATAGGTCTAGCAAATACTTTGTATACTCTAGTTAGTAGTGTGATATTACCAGAGAAAAAGCTACGTAGGATTAGATTAACAACTCTTAATGCCTTTTTGGCTATGTAGTTACAGTGGGCTCTAGCACTTAGATCATTTGAGATGAGTACTCCAAGATCCTTGACAAAGTATGGATCCTCAACGAGGTCTTGATTATTCAGCCTGTATTTTATTTTCTGATTTTTTTTTTTTTTGCCAATATGTAAGACAGAGCATTTATTTGTTGAGATTTGAAGTTACCATTTGTTTGACCATTCTGATACATAGTCAAGGTCTTTTTGGAGGGTAGTAGTATTGTCTGTGGTGTTGAATAGCTTTACATTATCAGCGAAGAGAATGCAATTGCTCTAAATATGATCACAGAGGTCATTTATGTAGAGTATGAAGAGAGTTGGTCCTAAAACTGCCTGGGGGAAACCACTGTTGACAAGTGCAGAATTTGACAGGACGCTCCCAATTTTGACCATTTGTTGTCTGTTTGAAAGGAATGCTTCCATCCAGTTATGTAGGTGTCCAGGGATACCATAAGATTTTAGTTTTAGGAGTAGTTTGTTGTGTACCACTGAATCAAAGGCTTTACAGAAGTCTATGTAGATTGCATCTATTGTTTTGCCCTGAGAAAGTTGTATAGTCCATACGTTTTTGCAGTGTAAGAGTTGCAGATTACAGAATAGTTTTTTTCTGAAACCAAATTGTTTATTAGAGAGTAAGTGGAAGATAATGGATTGGTTAATAATTGATTCCATGACTTTACAGGTGACGCAGCATAAAGAGATTGGTCTATAATTTTCAACTAGGCTGGGGTCTCCCTTTTTGAAGATGGGGATGACCGTGGCTTGTGACCATAGTTTTGGCAAGGAGCTGGTCCTGAAAGATTTTTCAAAGATTATGCTTAGATCAGGCTATGGCAGTGGATAGCTTTTTATGGCCGTGTCACACTGCCCAATGGATGCAAAAAGGACACAACGGAAGAGAAAAATGTTACATCCATTGTATCCGCGCTCAAAAGGGGCGAAAATTTGCATAATTGGAGCGGATAACACGGACGCGGGGAGGACGCAGGGTGGATGCAAAGCGGATGCGGAACGGAAGCCCAGCGGATGGAAGTGGATGGCGCAACCGCAGGGCTTCCGGGGGGCCTCAGCAAAGCAGACGCGGAACGGAAACAACGGATGCAGAACAGATGCACAGCGGATGAAGCGGATGCACAGCAGAAGCCTAGCGGATGCACAGCGGAAGCCTAACGGATGCCTGGCGTTCACTGCGCATGCGGGGGGGATGCATTGCGCAAGCCCCGCGGATATAAAGGGAAGCAGCTCGCACGTGGCCAGCATTCCGAGGAAAGACCTGCTGCTGGATACCTTGAGTTCTTGCCTGCATGTCTGCCTGCAAGCCTTGCTGCCAGCCTGCCTCCAAGCCTGCCTCCCAGCCTCCTGGGCAGCCTCCCTGCCAGCCTTGCTGCCAGCTTGCCTTCCAGCCTTTCTGCCAGCCTGCCTTCCAGCCTCCCTTCCAGCCTTGCTGCCAGCCTCCCTTCCAGCCTTGCTGCCAGCCAGTCTGTCTGCCAGTCTTGGTGCCTGCCTTCCTGCCAGCCTTCCTGCCAGGCTTCCTAACAGGCTTCCTGCCAGCCTTGGTGCCTGCCAGCCTTCCTGCAAGCCCTCCTGCCAGCCAGCAACCCCACAACCATGGGGAAGAAGCAAAAGTCTCAGCAACCTGCTGCCATCCCTGGCAAGAGGGACAGGGCCACCCTCCCGCCGCATGTCCCTGACTCTGCTTCTGCTGGGGCTTCTGCTGCTTGGGCTCGCTCTTCTGTTGCTGGAGCTTCTGCTGTAGCTGCTCCTGGCAGTGGTGCTTCTGCTGCGTACTCTGCTGAAGCTGCTCCTGGTCCTGCTGGTCCTGCTGGTCCTGCTCGTTCTGCTCGTGCTCCTGGTCTTGCTGACCCTGCTGCTGGTGCTTACTCTGCTGCTGCTGATCCTGGTCTTGCTGCTGCTGCTGCTGCTGCTGCTGCTGATGATGATCCTGCTGCTGCTGCTGATTATGATCCTGCTGGTGATTATGCTGCTGCTGCTGCTGCTGCTGATTATGATCCTGCTGGTGATGCTGCGGCTGCTGCTGCTGATGATGCTGCTGTTGGTGTGGAGGAGCAGTCCATACAACCTCAAAGTCCCTCTGATGAGGGCCCATCTGGTCCTGCCAAAGGGAGGAAGAGGCATATGCAACAACGGGAGAGGAGGCAGTACTACATTGAGGAAGCGCACGAGGATGAGGTGCTGGAGTGGCTGAGAGAGAACGACTATCTGTGGCGGAAGGGACACCGGCTGTACAGGGACACCAAGCAGAAGCAGGCTGCTTGGAGAGAGAGGGCGGAGAGTCTGGGCTATACATCGGAGGTGCTCCTCGGCTGGTGGAAGCACATGCACACCTGGTACGGGAAGCTGCACCTCAAAAAATCTGGCCAAGCCAGGGTTAAGCTGACGGACAGAGAGACCTACGTCATGGCCAGGTGCAGCTTCCTGGAGGGTGAGATCCGCCACCGAGGAGCACCAGGAGCCCCTCTGTCTACCCTTTCTCTCGGGCAGCCTGCTGCGACCCAGTCCTCTTCCGGCCGAGAGTCAGTCCCTGTCTCCATGCAGGTATCTGTGGAGTGTGCCACGGCGGAGAACCCCCGGGCAGGTGTTGAATGTGTGGTGGAGAGCGAGGAGGACTCCCTGGTGCGGTGGGAGAAAGGAGACATCGAGTCCACCACAGTCCTAGCCGCATCCACCCCCCCAGCTCCGCCTCCGCAGAAAGGCAGAGAGCCGGACCGCAGGAGGGGCAGAGCCACAAGGTCCTGGTGGAGATCAGGGACACCATCCGCACCAGCATAGGTCTCCTCTCTCAGCTGGTCCCCATCGACTCCTCCTCCTCCAACCGTAAGCCCTTCTCAATTATGTCAACCAGACCCTCAAGGAGATGGCGGATCCCCAGTACCAGGTGGTGAAGGAGAGGATCAACACGCTGCTTAACAACCCTCCAAATCCAGAGGCACCTGCTCCCACCCAGTCCAGGTCTGCTCCTCCACCCCAGGTGATGTCCCTCCCATACCAAGGCTTCCCACAGCCCCTCACCTACCAGGGCTACAGCTACCCAGAGGTCCAGCAGCACAGACAGCAGCCCTTCCAAATGCAGGCACAGAGTCATCGGGCGACACCGTTGCCACCGGTTCCAATGATGCCACCGATGCCACCCATGACAATAATGCCACCCATGACAGCGATGCCACCCACGCCAATGATGCCACCCACGCCAGTCCTCACCCCGCTGCAGACCAGGCAGCCCCACTACACTGCTCCTTCCTCCATCCCACAGCCAAGCCCGGCCTCAGTACATCTGTCCTCAGTACTGGGGCTGACACCCGATGGCATGGAGGAAGGACCTCTCAGCATCACGGGACTGAGCCAGCTGTCCGACACCTTCCTCAACACACCATCCCCTGTTGTCCTCTCGGGGCCAGGCACTCCAACAACACCTCAGACCAGCACTGCAGTAGCACCCACCTCCACAGCACCTGCACCCTAACACCTTAGACTGGGCACACACCTCCGTGTGAACAAGAGGAGTGCCAGAGACTGGCTGCCTGGATATTTGTGGACTTTATTTGGACACTTGAATTGGGTCATGTTTATTTTACAGCTTGTTATTAATAAAGTTTATCTTTGTTTCACACACTTGCTTCATTAATTTTTTTCTGTAAAGTCTGGGTGGAAACTTTTAGAAATGGTTTAGCCTTTGCATGCTTGTGGGATGGGTTAAGATAGCAGTGGGATGGAAAGGGATACCTGTGGGATGGGAAGGGATACCTGTGGGATGGGAAGGGGTACCTGTGGGATGGGAAGGGATACCTGTGGGATGGGAAGGGATACCTGTGGGATGGGTAATAGTTGTGGGATAGATAAACCTCCAGTGCATGCATAGTGGGACTGTATGGTCCACCCTCCCAGGTGCCACCCCTATGGCCCTTCATTATCAATTACAATGTAAGCATTGATCCACACATGTCAACAAAAACACAACTCTTTATTAAATGCCCTGTTCATTGTAGGCACACCCAACATACATGGCCCAATTTCATCCATGTGATGAGACAGGCTGAAGGAACCATCCATTAAGCATCTACCATCCTGTCTTGCCACTCCACCACTCCAGCTGGGGAGTTGCACCAGTGTTTCAGGAGGTTGCGCTGCTTCTTCGCCTCACGTGAGGCTCTGTTGGGCCCTTGCACATCCTCAGTGTCGATCAGGTTTTTCCCTTGCCTCCATTCCCCAGGCTCCATGTCCCCATTGCCTTGCTGGAGGTCCACAAGCCTGTTCTGCAACACTGGGTAGTGGGTGCGCATGAGATTGTGCAGGATGCAGCAAGCTTCCACGATCCTCCTCATGGTCTCTGGGCGATGCTGCATGTTGGTGAGAAGTACCTGGAACCTGTTGGCCAGGATGCCAAAGGCGTTCTCCACCACCTGCCTTGCCCTGGACAGCCTGTAGTTGAAGATCCTCTCTTCATGGGTGAGGTATTTGGAGATGTAGGGCTTCATGAGGTAGGTTGTGAGGGAGAAGGCGTCATCCCCCACGATGAAGTAGGGCACATCTTGCATGTCGTTGGGCAGCGGGTCTGGATCTGGGAAGCCCATGATGAGGTTGCGTTCCAGCTCCTCCTTGAGGTGACTGTCGTTGTATACCTGGGCATCGGAAGATGAGCCGTTGCCTGAAACATCGATGTACATGAACTTGTAGTCAGCATCGACCATGGCGAAGAGGATGATGCTGAAGAAGCCCTTGTAGTTGTGATAAGAGGACCCTGAGTTGGCTGGCGCTTTGCAGGCCACGTGCTTGCCATCGATGGCTCCAACGGTGTGGGGGAAGTTCCACTTCTGATACCACTGCTCTGCAACTTTCTTCCATCCTTCTTCAGTGGAGGGGCACTGGAGGAGCTCCTCCTTGTATTTTTCGATGATGGCCTGCACCACTTCTCTGACCACAAAGCTGATGGTGCTGGGTGGCACCCTCCAGCCGTACTGCATGCCCCTGTAGGTGGTCCCTGAGGCCAGGTGGCGCAGAGTCAGTGCCACCTTGAGCCCAGGTTCCAGGCTGGGTGGGAAGTTGGTGTTTGTCTTGGTCAACCTGGGTGTCAGGCGCTGCACAACTTCGTCAAACATGGCTGGAGGCATCCTCATGAAGTTCTGGAACGCCTGAGTGTCTTCGCTCCTGAGCTCCACCATCAGCTTCTCGTAAAGTACGTACTGTGCTCTTCTGGCTAACCATCTTTGGACCCAGACTTTTTTTGGGTGCCTCCTTTTCTTCCCGTAGTAGAGTTCACAGAGACCGTAGATGGTTTCGCAGTGTTGCAGAAGGATGTTGGCTGCCAAAAGGATTTTGTCGCAATCCACGGTGGACATGACTGGATGCTGTGGAAGAGGAAGAGTCAGATGAAGGCTGCAGAGGTCTGCACAGCTTGGCTGCTGGTCTGAAAGTGAGATGCAGACGAGTTGCTCCCCCTTTTTATAGGCAGTATAGCTGTCCCTTTGCATCCTCTAGGCATCCTCTAGGCATCCTCTAGGCATCCTCTAGACATCCTTAATATCTGAGATAGGTCCCCTCTGCGAACGTTTTTTCCGTTTTAAACGCTTTGTTTCTGTGCTGCATCTGTTCTGCATCTGTTCTGCATCCGTTCCGCGTCCATTCCGCTTCCTCCCTGCATCCGGGCAGATGGAGTTGCGCGGATGCGCAGCGGATGCCTAGCGGATATAGCGGATGCGTAACGGATGCAGAACGGACGAATTGGATACATTTTCCGCGCAGAAGTTTTAGGCAGCCCAAAACTTTTGGAGCGGATGAAACGTCAATAGACGGATGCTGGACGGATAGAGAGGAAGCAAAACGGAGGCAGTGAGTACATCGCGTTTTCGAATGGATGGCAAGGTTTTTTGTCCGTTTTACATCCTCTTTGTATCCGTTGGTGCAGTGTGACAGGGGCTTTAAGAAGTAGGCACATATTCCCTCCGGTCCAATAGATAGAGATGGTTTTAGATTGCGCAGTGCTTTTTCAACAATGTCTTCTGTAAAATCGATATGTATTAGATCATTGTAGTTGTCTGTGGTTCAAGCTAGGAAATACTGAGCATGATCCATTGCTGTTTACAAATACTGAGCCAAAGAATGTGTTAAAGAGGTTTGCTTTGATAGTGTCATCATTTCAGTCTTTGCCATTAGGTCCTTTCAGGGGCGGGATGGACCTTGAGTCTTTCAGTTTGTTGGTATAGCGACTATCTCCTTGCTCCATGTTTCCTGTCACTTGCTGTAGAAAAATCAGTTTCTGAATTTTAATCACGAGTTATATGCATAGAGGTAAACAAACAATAGATAGAAAAATTATATGGTAACAAAAATTAAACATGGGGTAGCAACATTTGCTATAATGTAAATAAACAGAAATTCATTCCTTTAAATTTTCTTATTCAAGCTGAATAAATGTAGGCACCTACTGCTGGTTGAGGACAGAAAGCTGTTAAATTACATATTCTGATTATATAATGAAAAACGTTCCTGGGAAAAGTATGATTTGTTCCTGTACTGTCTAGCTTCAAATTATTTTTTAAAAATGGTTATTTCCTGTGTAATTTGCAGGATCTCCATGAAGAATTGCCTTCAAATACACTAGTTAATAGCTTTTGTCTTTATTTTTTCTAATCTATATTTTGCACTTTTTATTATATTTTATTGCAAATTATTTTGTGCAAATTGTTTTACTGCTCATCTGTGTACTACAACAGTACACAAATCAAGCTCCAAAGAAAAGTGATATGTTATGGAAATAAATAAAATAAAATAAAGTAAAATAAAATGATAAAATAAAATGATTCATACATGATTTAAATGAGAGGAAAGAAGGGGAGCTCATAGGATATGCAGATAGCACCAAACTGAGGGGAATAGCTCACACTTTAGAAGATAGGCTTGATATCTAGAAAGATCTTGACAGGCTTGAACAGTGGGCCCTATCCAACAAATACAGTTCAGTGGCAGGAAAAGAACGTAGGCAAGAAAACCACATACACAGATATAGAATAGGTGGTATCTGGCTCAACAGCAGTAACTGGGAAAGGGATCTAGGAGTCCTGGTGGACAAACACTTAAGTATAAGCCAGCAGTTTCAGCTGCAACTTCTTAAAATGCCAATGGAGTACTAGGCTGCATCAACAGAATCAAGATTACATGAAATGTTAGAACCACTTTATACTGCATTGGTAAGACCACATTTGGAATAGTGATTCCAGCTTTGGTTATCACAATACAAAAATATGTTGAGTCTCCAGAAAGAGTGCAGAGAAGAGCAACAAAGATGAAAAGGGGTCTAAACTTTATGATGAAGGGTTAAGGGGATTAAGCATGTCTAATCTAATGAAGGGGTGGCAAGATCGCTGCTCACCAGTACTTGAAGGGCTGTGATAAAAAAGAGGGGGTTGTCTTTATTTTCAAAGGCATCTGAGGACAGGACAAAAAGCAAAGCTTGGAAGCTTGTTAAAGAGAGATCCAACCCAGAACTAGGGATTTCCTGAAAGTGGGAACAATTAATCAATGGAACTGCTTGTCTCTCCAAATTGTGGGCGCTCCAATCACTGGAGGTCTTCAATAAAATTTTGGACAGTTATTTATCTGGGATACAATAAGGTCTCCTGTTTTGGGCAGGGGATTGGACTAGAAGACCTCCAAGGTCCTTCCATCCCTATAATTCTGTGGTCCTATGAAAATAATAGGGTTCCTTCCATAGCAAAACATAAAATCACAGAACCAGTAGTTATAACCGGTCAGATCCCACCCCTCCTTTGAAGGATTTGTTTGGCGTTCTCACTTGAGAATTTAAAGCAACTGTAAGAAGAATCTTACTTTGTGTTTCTACTTCCCTGTTATCTCTTTGCTTTCTTCCTTTTACTCATCTCAGTCAATTTAATTATTATTTTTACAAAGCTTTATCCTGAGAAAAGAAGTGGAAGGAAAGGAGTGGCAAGATATCAGAGTCTTTTCATGTTCATGACAGGTGGAGAAGCATCACAAGCATTTGTTCATTCTCAAATCACTCTTCAGTGAACAAAATGCCCCCCCCCAATCCATGTTCATCCTTTTATATCCTGATTCAGATATTTAATTCACCAGGATTATTCATCAGATTTTGTAGTGCTTTTGCCTGCAGAAAAGGTTGAGTTAGGCCTATCACTTGATCTTCCACTGTTAACTGTATACATTGAAATGGAACTTTCTGAATGACATTTTTTTACTATATGTTGATTCACTGACTTAATGAATCAAAATGCTGAGCTTATTTTCCATATGTACTCATGCTATGCAAAAGCAGCAATCCAAAGTATTTTACCTTGCTTCCACAGATGATTTGTCAGTTTTCATTGATTTTGAAGAAGAAAATGATGTCAGAATCAAGTTGAGTAACAGTTGTTGAGCAAAAAACTGCTCTGGATTCGAGAGCACACCCATCAATGATACGAGCAATATATTTTTCTACACATATATATTTTAAAATATTTTATTATTTTATTATTTAAGTAAATTATATTTCACATTTGCTTTGGCTTGTTTGCAGCATCCAAAAGAATAGACAGGCTTCTATGGCAGGAAGATTGTTAGCATTGATTATATTTCCTACACTTGAGGAAGTAGAAGGGTACAAGTGTCAACAGTCACTATTAAACAGTGCTTTGGCCAACTTTCTGCAACTTGCCATCTGCCATGCAGTGAACCATAATTTTAGGTACGAAGGTGTCACTAAACTAAGTGGATTTTCTTTTGCAAAAATACTCAGATTTGAGACATGTATGCAATTTTAAAATAAGCAGATAAATAAAAATGTACTCTGCTTTCACAGTGAGGAGTTTATATCATTTGAAGAACATATTTGGATAAATCTTGAAAATTTCAAAAAAAAAAATATTTCCATGGAGAAAGTATTCAAGAGACAGAACATTATCAGTCTGGCAACTCCTCCTCATGAAACAGAAAGATGTGTTTAAGGATCAGGCAGCTCATTTGGATACTGTTGAAATAGAAATAATAGTTGTAAGCTTGGGTTTTAGATTTTGGCAATGGTTTGCTTTCTGAGCTTGCTATTTAGCTTCCAAATGTTTCCTTACCAAGCTAGGTAACATCATCAGCAGGACTTCAGTAGAAGTGTCTTTTTCTATTCCTCTTTAGCTTATATGTGTCTTGTGTGTTCATGCGGTAAGTTGGTTATATCGGTTATATCGGCTATCGGTTTAGTGATATATTTAATTTCTGAGGAGTTGGTTCGTTTGCTGTTGACTGGCTGTTTGGTCTGGTTTCTTATGTGTTCATATGCTGCATCTAAATCAGTATGCTTGTTAATTGCCCCTTTTGTAGAGTACTAAGCTTCAATAAATTCACATGCGTGGCAGGTGTTAGCATGGCCAATGATTTTCGTTCCTTCCCAATCAAACTAGTGTTGTTCATTGTCAATGTGGTTCGAAATCAGAGATTTTTGGTCATGCAGTTTGACTATTAGTTGATGTTCTTGTTTTCAATTGTCTTCCTATTTATCCAACATAGAACTGGTTACAATAGTTGCAATTGATTTTGCATACCATGTTGCTGTTGTCTTCCTGTTGTATTTTGCCTTTGACCCTCGATAGCACTTATCTGAATGTAAACCTGTTCGTGAGCTATCATTATTTCTAGGGATTGCAGTACTCTGGCAATCATTTCAGATATTCCTTTGATGTATGACAGGACTTCTTTCCACACTGAGGTTGGCTATATATTTTGTCTGGGTTTGGATTACAAACATTGCATTATTGAAGTTTTTTTGACAGATAATGCAGAGGAAAATATCAAAAAGGCATTTCTCTTCTGCTTTTCTTAGTGACTTGGTGGTGAGTACGTTTTGGCTCTTTTGAAAAGGGTCCGGATGCAGCTCCTCTTGTGCGCAGTGGGGTGGTTGCTTGTGACATTTAAAATTTGGTTAGTTTGTGTGGATTTTCCGTATACACAGATTGTTAATTTGCCATTATCTTATCTCCTTATATCAATATGTAGGAAGGGGAGTCATTCTTTTTCTTCCTTGCCTGTAATAAAACTGAAATAGCCTACTCCTAAATCATTTAGAAATATAAGAATGAAAATCAGAACCTAAACTTGGGCCCAGGAACAAATAGACAACCAAATTGGATTCTGGGAAGTGCAACATGATCTGAACATTTATTTATTTAATTTATATCCCATCTTTATTATTTTATAAGTAACTCTCAGCAGCTAACATATCTAATACTCTTCCCTCTCCTATTTTCCCCAAAACAACAATTCCAGTTTATTTCTTCCTCCTATCACATTAATCTACAAGAGTGGGGATTCCACAATTCATGGGGATAATTCTGAAAACCCAGAAAGCTCCAAAATAGCTTCATGCAATCAGAAGATGAACAAGACAGACAGAATTTATTATTATTTGTGTAACAGTTCAATTTGCAGAATGGCTTCAGGCTCATTTGGATGTGGGGGATCAAGAATAATGAAGCATCCCAAGACTAATTACCAAAGGGTAAATCTATCAGCATCACTTTCCAAAAAAAAAACAAAAAACCAGGAGCTACAAGAACTTAGGAGCTACTAGTGACTTTGGTTATAAATGGCAAAATAGAAGCTAGATGATACTATTCAATGCTCTAGGATCTAAATAATGATTTTTCCCTCTATCTCCCCCTGAATTCTCAGGAATTCAAACAAGATAGGATTGTTTTAGTTAACCTCTGTGTGCAAAAATCATCCCCCTTTAATGAGCTTTTTACACAAAACACACATGACAAAACAGTTCTGTGACATATAGTTAGGAGGAAAATGGGCAGAAATTATTGCCCCTCTACTAAAGATGGGATACAGCATCAATGGCATTCTGATTATATGGAAAAATAATAATATGTACTGTTCATGAAAGTCAGATAAGTAATAGAGTCAGAGTTAGCCTTCTGTTTAGGTAGTGGAGAACAAATATTAGAGGCATCAGACAATAGGGGGAACTATTGGCAGCTCCCCAGAAATTGCTCCTAAGCCCCATAGCCATGCCAATCTTTTTGGAATATCATTATTAGCCTGTAACCTCAATTGTGATGGATAAGCCCATCCCACTGGTATTGTTGCATCAATAGCCAAGCCATTTGTCTTCTGAAATTGGAACATGACCAAATGTCTATGCGTACCCTTCTTTTCATTTGGTTTATAAAGTAAAATGTTTAGCTGATTCCAAACAAAACATTCTGCTGCCTACAAAGCAAACTTGTCAGTTTCCAGAGCCTTGGTTTAAGACTAGATTTTGTAGATTTCTTCCTACATTACATTTCTTCTAATATCGATCAATTGGGCATTTTAGGTTTTAGTAGAAATCCTTGGCTTGAGAAAATATCATTCTGTAGTAAAAGGAATTTATCAACCATACATACCTTTTGCAAATACAGTATGGTCCCTTTAAGCACAGCATAAAATTTCTTCCATCCCCTTCGTCCTCTTGGGGCTAAAAAAGATAAATATTTCCCATGACTTCATGATTATCATGTGAAATCACAAGAAAAATCCACAGAAAGGTCCTTTCAGATGCAATCCATAAAAAAACAAGAAAACAGAGACTAATAAACAGAATCAACTTTCAATACTATATGTAAACATTTGTTTTCAATTTAATAAATATGATAATGTACAGGTAGTCCTCGGCTCAATTCATTTAGTGACCATTCCAAGTTACAACAGCCCTGAAAAAAGTTACTTATGACCATTTTTCATACATAAAGCCATTGTTTTATCCCCATGGTCACATGATCAAAATTCAGATGCTTGGCAAGTGGTTCACATTTATGACGTTGCAGTGTCATGGGGTCATGAGATTACCTTTTATGACCTTCCCACAAGCAAAGTCAATGGGGAAGCCTGATTCATTTAACAACTGTGGCAAGAAAATTCAAAAAATGAGGCAAACTCAGTTAACAAATGTTTCACTTAGCAACATAAATTTTGGGTCAATTGTGGTCGTAACTCGAGGACTACATCTATTTTAAAATAAATAGGACAAAATATGAAAGGAACACTTTTGAATGATCAAGCAAGAAATGGAATGAGGGGTCACTCTTGGACCACGCCAAAAACAAAAATCTGAGAAACAGTGGTACAGAGTCCATGCTGTAAGATGTTGTTTCCTTTAATCATAGCATGTTATATAGGATGGGTTAGCCATTCACCATGGCTTTCTACTGCACAATGAGCTAATTTGAAAGAAAACACATTAATAAGAAATAAGAGTCTAGTCATTGGGTTGCCTTTCAAAGCAACCCTTGGATTACAACTTGGGCATAGGAAACAGTTTCTAAACCAATCATAATCAAAGATTATTGATTCTGTGGTGCTACATTGACAATGGAAGTTATAAGCTATCAACAAACAAGAATGGTAACTATTTCATTGGTTTTGTGAGAAAGAAAAATATAGGCTATTGATCTATCAGATTCAATAAGGCCTTCAGATGATAGCAGGCCCCAGAATAAAGATACATGAACCAAAGTTTTAGATAGGATGATTTCAAAATGTACCAGAACTGTTTGTAATCCTGCCGAGTCATTGCTAATTGTGAAACATGAGTCTGTAAAGTCTGTAGATGTATAAATATATTTGGACATGGAAGGATGAAACCACAAGAAATAAGGAACTGAATTTAGCAGGTGAATAAAGTTTTAAGATGTGGAGATTGTCAGTAAGAAAGAACAAGGAAGAAAGTTGTGAAATGCATGCAGAAAAGTATAAAAATAATGTCTTGGGATAAGTTTGGAGCCACTGGCCACAGCTATTCCTTGCTAGACTCAGCTATGTCACTGGACCTCATTGCAATGGGTTATTGATATAAGTTGTGTTATGATGGCTGTTCATGTTCCAAATTGCTCATGAAATAAACCTCTGAATCTTAAAGTAAGAATTATTGTTTGTGTTACTGTCCTTTTGTTTCTTTATTGGAATTTTTCTATGAAAGTTTTGATTTGCTTAGATTTTACTTAGAATCTTGTGTAAACCTAGTCACTGTAGCTCATTAAAACATGATTAAAAGATGGATTTAATGTTAATTTGATATATGAAACTAGGATTTTAAAATCCTTTGGGTCTGAACTTAACTGAAAGGAAAGGTAATTGAATCTGAAAGTTGCCAGAGGAATATAAAATGAGGAGATGGAGATGATGCTTTCATATATGCAAAGCTGTGAAATAATTAGTAACATGCACAAAATTAATTAATGGTAAAGATTATTTATTCCATCTTTATTTGCCCTGACAGTTATAAATGCATCATAGATTCAAATTGTTATTTCATCATACCAATCTTGTCCTGATCCTGTCCTCCCCAGTTTAGACTTACTTCTCTTCCCATCCATGTCAGCATGGGTTTTCCGAGTGAGAATGCCATGTTTGTAAGTAACAGCATTCTGGGCCTGGGGAGCATCCAGGAAAGGGTTACTGCCATCAACTATCCTTGTCATTTTCTTTGCACTGGCACCAAATTTATCATCCACCAATTCCGATAATGACTTCCTGAGTTCATCTTCATCACTTTCAGGCAAGAAAAAAAAAAGAATAAAAAAATTAAACTGAAGCATAGTTTTTTTTTGGGGAGGGGGGAAATGCTACGCGCTATTTAGAAAAACAAAAAAGTCATCTGTTGCTGTTGCTCTAATGTTACTGATATAGAAATATTCTTTTCATTTTGTTTTTTTCCTTTTTATTTGTTTATAACATAAAATACAAACATACAAAAGCAAATAATAGGAAAAGTACGGAGGGAAAAGGGAAGAGAAAAGTGTAGAGAAGAAGGGAAAAAGAAAGAAAAGGCACTGACTTCCCAATCCCTTTGATGCAGTAGAATAAGAAGTAACATTGAACCTTAACTTTTTACTTTTACATAATAGCATGAACTAGCTATTTCTATAACAACAAATCTATCCAATCAGTAAAACCTAGGTTTCATTTTTTTCTACCTCAAGCCCACTTCTTTCCAAGTAAAAACAAAAGTACTTATGTTTTTTTTTATTTTATCAGTCAGTTTAGCCATCTCTGCTAACTCTTATCAGCTTTTGCAGCCACATCCATCTATTAATCTTTCATTTTTGTGCATAAAGTAATCTTGTTGCCATCAACATATATAACATCAATGTTCCAATTTTTCCCCAAGTCATTTAATATAGAAATATTCCAGACTGCAGGCATCAAAGAGTGGCCCACATGAAAATGAAGGGAATGGAGGTCATTGTCTCAATTTGTCTGCATACTGGCTAAATTCTGAAACTCTAAAACAGAGGAACTATAGCTAGACAACAAAATATGTTTTCTTTTACACAAGGGGGATGAGCGTCATCTTTGGGGATAGCTTCTGCCATGCCTAGTCGTAATTTTTCAAGGTTAAACCTCATATGTCCTATGCAAATGGATGAAGATGGGGAAAGTTCTTAAGATTCAGTTGAATCTTTAACCAGATGGGAACATGTCAGGTTATTTTTATGGCTTTCCAAATGAAGCAAGATCCCCTCCAAACTGACTTGATTTGTATATGGATCATCCTGAATCATCATTCACTTTTACAACCTTTCGGCCACTGTTGTTAAAGCAAATAACTGCAGTTGTTGAGTGAATCATGTGATTCTTAAGCAAATCCAGTTTCCCTTATTAGCTTTGCTTTTCAGAAGCCAGCTGGGAAAGTTGCACATAGCAATCACATGTTCCTGGGACACTGCGACTATCATAAATATGTGCTGGTTGCCAAGTGCCTGCCAAGGTCTGATCACATGACCATGAGAATGCTGCAAAGGTCATATATGCAAGGTTTGGTTGCAAATAACCTTTTTCAGTGCTACTTTGAATGGATACTAAGTGAAGTTATCAATCAAGGACTACCTCCACAGTACAGTACTCCAAGAAATGTGAGGAGAGGACTAATAGAACTGCCAGGGCTCTAAGTCCATGTGTGGCTCTAGAGCAGGGGTGTCAAGCTCATGTCATCAAGTTGATGTCACGTGACATATTGGGACTTTTTTCCCCTTTGTTAATCTGGATGTGGGTGCGGCCACCATGTGATGCATCTGGCCTGTGGGCCGGGAGTTTGACAGCCCTGTTTTAGAGGAGGAGAAGTGCAAGGAGGAGGAACTGGTACATATGAAACATACAGAGAGTATTTTACTAAGCCACAGTGCTTCACCCATGCGAGGGGTTAAATAGAAAGGAAGAGGCAGCAGAATAGTCAGTATCCAGTGCTCCCATCCATTTTCCTCACTCAATATAGCAGGAAGAATTCTTGGGAAACATAAGTACATGGAACAAATGGTCTAGCAAAGGGCATAGATGTTGGCCATCTCATATGATCCTACACTTAAAGGCAGGGAGAGAAGGTGGTGGGACAAAAAGGCAGATGCTGATTTTGTGGAAGACAGAGGGCTTCTTTATCATCAGTTCCTCCAAATGATGCACATCTAATCCTTTGGAAATTAGTATGTGAAACATGACTGTGGAGCTGATGACTTCAGGACAAAAGAGTAATCCGGGTGTCCACTACCAAGCTGATGCTTATGTTTCTGTGAAATTTTACTAGAAGATTGGTAGAATCTCCTATGACCTTTTGGAGTGTGTCTCAGGTTAGAGACAGTTCTTTTGATATCATCTGACCAGTGTCTCCAGCATAAGCATAGTTTGTGTAGCAGGCAACATTGTAAAACTCAATCACAGTTTTTCTTAAAAATTAAAGCCCCTGTCACACAGCACCAACAGATGGAAAGAGGATGTAAAATGGAGAGAAACACTTGCTGTCCGTTGGTTAACGCGATGCATCCGTTCTGTACTCACTGCGTCCGTTTTTCATACTCTCTATCCGTCCAGCATCCGTCTACTGACATTTCATCCGCCCAAAAAGTTTTGAGCTGCACAAAACTTTTTGAGCGGAAAATGTATCCAACGCGTCCGTTCTACATCCGCTACGCATACAGGGAACATCCGTTATATGTCCGTCGTCATCCGTTACACGTCCGCTATATCCGCTAGGCATCCACTGCGCATCCGCGCAACTTGCATCCGCTCCAGCGGAAAATGGACACAGGGAGGAAGCGAAACGGACGTGGAACAGACACGCAGCGTCAGTAGCACGGACGTAGAAAGGATGAAAGCAGATGCAGCTCGCATACAAAGCATTAAAACAGAAAAAACGTTCGTATAGGGGACGTATCTCGGATATTTAGGATGTCTGCAGGATGCCTAGAGGATGCAAAAGAACACCTAGCGGAAAACCTATATTTCCAATAAAAATGGGGAGAAATCACCTGGATCTCACTTTCAGTCCAGCAGCCCTGTGGTGCAGACCTCTGCAGCCTTCATCTGGCTCTTGCTCTTCCACAGCATCCAGTCATCTCCACCATGGATCATCACACACTCCTTTTGGTAGCTGCCATCGTTCTACAACAGTGCGAAGCCCTCTACAGGCTCTTTCACTTGTTCTATGCAAAGAAAAGGAGGCATCCAAGAAGTGTTTGGGTCCAAAGATGGATCACGAGAAGAGCCGAGTACGGACTGTATAACAAGCTGATGGTGGAGCTGAGGAACGAAGACTCTCGTGCATTCCAGAACTTCATGAGGATGCCTCCAGCCATGTTTGACGAAGTTGTGGAGCATCTGAGACTCAGGTTGACCAAGGCAAACACCCGCTTCCGGCCCAGCCTGGACCCTGGGCTCAAGGTGGCACTGACTCTGCGCCACCTGGCCTCAGGGACCACGTACAGGGGCATGCAGTACGCCTGGAGGGTGCCACACAACACCATCAGCATTGTGGTCAGAGAAGTGGTACAGGCCATCATCGAAGAATACCTGGAGGAGCTCCTCCAGTGCCCCTCCACTGAAGAAGGATGGAAGAAAGTTGCACAGCAGTGGTATGAGAAGTGGAACTTCCCCCACACCGTTGGAGCCATAGATGGGAAGCACGTGGCCTGCAAAGCGCCAGCCAACTCGGGGTCCACTTATCACAACTACAAGGGCTTCTTCAGCATCATCCTCTTTGCCATGGTTGATGCTGACTACAAGTTCATGTACATCGATGCTTCAGGCAACAGGTCTGCTTCAGATAGCCAGGTATACAATGCCAGTGACCTCAAGGATGGGCTGGAATACAACCTCATCATGGGTTTTCCAGATCCAGACCCCCCTACCCAATGACACACAAGTTATGCCCTACTTCATCGTGGGGGATGACACCTTCTCCCTCAGAACCTACCTCATGAAGCCTTACACTTCCAGATACCTCACCCGTGAAGAGAGGATCTTCAACTACAGGCTGTCCAGGGCAAGGCGGGTGGTGGAGAACGCCTTTGGCATCCTGGCCAACAGGTTCCAGGTACTTCTCACCAACATGCAGCATCGCCCAGAGACGGTGAGGAACATCGTGGAAACTTGCTGCATCCTGCACAATCTCATGCGCACCCGCTACCCAGTGTTGTAGAACAGGCTCGTGGACCTCCAACAAGGCAATGGGGACATGGAGCCTGGTGAATGGAGGCAAGGGCGAAACCTGATAGATACTGTGGATGTGCAAGGCCCCAACAGAGCTTCACGTGAAGGGAAGAAGCAGTCTTCTGCTCTCCACTGCTATCCTTACCCATCCCACAAGCATGCAAAGGCTTAAACCATTTCTAAAAGTTTCCACCAAGACTTTATTTACAAAATAAATGAACCAAGTGTGTGAAGCAAAGATAAACTTTATTAATAACAAACTGTGAAAGCAAAATGACCCAAGTAAAGTGTCCCAAGCAAAGATAAAGTAAACAGGTAGCAACCCAGTCTCTGGCACTCTTCTCAGTCACTCTGAGGCGTGCCCATAGTCTCAGGGGTGAAGGGTCCAGGTGCTGTGGAGGTGGCTGCTGCTGGAGTGCTGGTCTGAGGCGCCATTGGGGTGCCTGGCCCCGAGAGGACAACAGGGGATGGTGTGTGGAGGAAGCTCTCAGAGAGCTGGCTCAGTCCTGTGATGTTGAGAGCCCCTTCCTCCAGGACATGGGGTGTCAGCCCCAATACCGATGACAGATGTTCTGAGGCTGGGCTTGGCTGTGGGGTGGAGGAAGGAGCAGTGTAGTGGGGCTGTCTGGTCTGCAGCTGAGCGAGGTGAGGCGTGGGTGACATCTGTAGCGTGGGTGGCATCTGTGGCATGGGCGGCATCTGTGGCATGGGTGGCATTGGTGGCATCGGTGGCATTGGTGGCGTGCAATGAACCTGTGCCTGGACTGGGAAGGGCTGCCTGTGCTGCTGGAACTCCTGGAAGCCGTAGCCTTGGTAGGTGAGGGCCTGTGGAAAGCCTTGGAAGGGCTGTGACATCACCTGGGGTGGAGGAGCAGACCTGGACTGGGTGGGAGCAGGTTCAGCTGGGCCTGAAGGGTTGTGCAGAAGACCGGTGATCCTCTCCTTTATCACCTGGTACTGTGATTCAGACATGTCCATGAGGGTCTGGTTGACGTAGGTGAGGAAGGGCTTGCGGTTTGAGGATGGTATGTCGGTGTGTACCAGCTGAGAGAGGAGATCTACGCTGCTTTTGATGGTGTCCTTAATCTCCAGCAGGACAGTGTGGCTCTGCCCCTCCGGTCTGGCTCTCTGCCTGCTTTCTGTGGAAGTGGAGCTGGGGGTGGGTGTGGGTTGGTCTCTGGTGGAAGTGCCCTCTCCTTGCTCCCACTGCATCAGGGGGTCCTCCACGCGCTCCGCCACAGGGAGTGCAGCTGTCAGGGGGGTCTTCGTCATGGAATGCTCCACAGATACCTGCCTGGACACAGGAGCTGACTCTTGGTCAGAAGAGGACTGGCTCTCTGTGGACTGCCTGAGAGAGAGGGTTGTCAGAGGGGCTGCTCCTCGGTGGCGGATCTCACCCTCCAAGAAGCTGCACTTGGCCATCATGTAGGTCTCCCGGTCGGTGAGCTTGATTGCAGCCTGGCCAGATTTCTTGAGGTGCAGCTTCCCGTACCAGGTGTGCATGTGCTTCCACCAGCCGAGGAGCACCTCCAAAGTGTAGCCCAGGCTCTCCGCCTTCTCTCTCCAAGCAGCCTGCTTCCTTTTGGTGTCTCGATAGAGCCTGTGTCCCTTCCGCCATAGGTACTCGTTCTCCCTCAGCCATTCGAGCACCTCATCCTCATGTTCCTCTTTGATGGAGTATTGCCTCCTCTCCCGTTCTCGCGTATGCCTCTTCCTACCTCTGGGAAGGCCATCTGGGCCCTCATTAGAGGGGCTTCGAGGTTTTAGGGGCTGCTCCTCCACACCAGCAGCAGCTGCAGCAGCAACAACAACATAGCAGCAAAAGCAGGACCAGCAGCACCAGCAGCACCAGGATCAGCAGCAGCAGAGTAAGCACCAGCAGGACCAGCAGGACCAGGATCAGCAGCAGCAGAGTAAGCACCAGCAGCAGCAGCAGGACCAGGAGCACCAGCAGGATCAGTAGGATCAGCAGGACCAGGAGCAGTGCCAGCAGAGTAAGCACCAGCAGAAGCACCAGCACCAGGAGCAGTACCAGCAGAGTAAGCCCCAGCAGAGTAAGCCCCAGCAGAAGCCCCAGCACCAGGAGCAGCGCCAGCAGAAGCCCCAGCACCAGAAGAGTCAGCCCGAGCAGCAGAAGCCCCAGCAGAAGCAGAGTCAGGGCCAGGGGGTGGGATGGTGGCCCTGTCCTTCTTGCCAGGGCTGGCAGCAGATGGCACAGGCTTCCTCTTCTTCCCCATGGTTGTTGGCTGGAGATGTGTCTGGCAGCACGTCTTTCCTCCGAATGGTGGAGTTCCTTTCCGTTGTTGTCTGCTCTCTTTATGCAAATTCGGGGCACTTTTGAGAACGGATAACAATGGATGGAAAATTTTCTCATCCGCTGTGTACTTTTTACATACTTTTTGCATCCGTCGACCTATGTGACAGGCCCTTAAGCATTTAGTCATCAATTTCTCTGCCTCCTTTTAGTGACCACCAGTCAAAAGTGAGCCCTGCGCCTTATTCATGGACCTCACCTTTTCTTTCCTTCGGCTTCCCTTTCTGATTTGCTTTATTCTACCATGTCCACCGCTTGCCCATGCCCACATGGTAGCAGCTGCCTTCCTGTCTGCTTGTGCCCTGCCAATCATTTTTGGTGGCTGCCGAATTGTCCCTGTGTCCAGTGCTTGCTTATGCTCAGTCTGTCTTCACCACCTGCTTGCCTGCTGGCTGCCTCTCTACAGTGCCAGAGTGCCAGACTGCCTCTTCTTCATTCCCTGTCGATTGAGAAGACTGAAATAACAGTGTGGTCTGACAGCACAAATTTTTTAGCTTCACTTGGCAAAAAAGCTATTCAGCAGCTAGGCTTTGGTCTCCTCAGTAGAGCAGAAGAGAACAAGAAAAATACCCTGGAAGGTGTCTGCTGGAATTGTCTCTATTTCTCTGGAGAATTGGAGTGGAACGAATTCTGTGAGGAATGACTGATCTTCAAAATCTCTGCTTCTTTCTATAATTTATTTGGGGCTTCTGAGCAATAGTCACCAATTCAGCAATATCATAGAACTGATGAAGGCATGTATTGGGTGGATCTCATTCCATTGCACTCACAAAGAATTAGAGAGCTCTGAGGATGCCGCAGAAACCTCAGCAAGTGGTTACTACAGTCGAAAGAAATAAAGAAAAATGAGTCTGTGATTCCTGCAATGCATGTTACTAAACACAATAAGCTTGCCAGCTTGGGGGGCATTGGGGTATCTATAGGTAACAGATCAGATCTATCTTTTCCAACAATTTGTCTGATCCATTTCTTTCAAGAGGTTTGTAGGTCTATACTCTCATGCAACATAAATAACTTCTCTTGGAGAAGTTTTTTTAATCTCTTGGAGTGAGTCTTTTTATGTAGATTTCCTCTGAAGAATTAGTGGAAAACGGGCTTGGCTGCTTAGAAAAAGAGAAAAAAAGAGTTCTGGACTTGTTCTGAAACATTACATCTGGCTTTGAAACCTGATTGGATTGTCACTGCATATTGTATCGCAGGAGACATTTAACTTTCAATTTGTCAGTACTGAATCATATCAACCTTCTTCCTGCAATATTCAACAAAGGGCAAAGCATCTTCAAAGCATCCTCAAATATTTTGAAGCCTTTCAGAGTGGGAAGAGGCCATATTGCTTGAAAAGCATGAGGAGTCTCAAATCATTAAATTCTGCTATGATGCTTGAGGTGTATCTTCTTTCTAGTGAATTTTAATTATAAATATTCACTTCTTAAATTGCAAAAAATAGAGCTTTCCAATAAAATAAGTATTTCCCCCCATTAGTCCAGAAATTCAAAAAGATATAAGAATTCCCACCAAAAGGAAACATGTCCCTTAAAGAACCCTGCCCAATTCCTGGACTAGGAAGCAGGGGTGGGATTCTACCGGTTTGGGCCAGTTCGGGTGATGATCCAAAACCGGGGGTCCCCAAACTTGGCTGAGGAATTCTGGGAGTTGAAGTACACAAGTCTTAAAATTGCCAAGTTTGGAGACCTCTGTCCTAAACACTAGAGCTGCTGCACATAAAAAACAGAGAAGCTCTGAACAACTATCACAGCCACATTTTGGATCCTGGAAAAGGTGTCAGCATAACACTTAGAAGGGACCTTGGGGTGAACTCTATACCATTTCAGAGAAATGGCTGTCCAGTCTTTTCTTTAAAACTTCCAATGTTGGAGCACCCAGAACTTCTGGAGACAAGCAGTCCACTGGCTAATTGTTCTCATGGTCAGGAAGTTTCTTCTTAGTTTTAGGTTGCTTCTCTCTTTGTTCAGTTTCCACCCATTGTTTCTTGCTTTGCCTTCTGCTTCTTTGGAAAATACATTGTCCCCCAATCTTTCTGGCAGCCCCTTGAAAGCCTGTTGCCTATTACCCTCTTGGGCAAAGCATGTTAGCCATTTCCTCCTTTCAGTGTTCCATGACAGTACATCTATAGCATGTAGATAATAAAGTAAAAAAAAAGGTGAACAACGATTTTACAAAGCTATAGATATGTTGAGGCTGGGTGTGACAAGGAATGGCTGGGAGGTGCTAGGTGAGGCACCCCTTGACGTGAGTGACACTGAGTTGGTCATGCCCAGCCAGTCACGTGACCACCAAGCAATGCCCAGCCAGTCATGTGACCATCAAACCATGCCCAGCCAGCAAGCCACACCAACCAGTCACATGACCACCAAACCATACCCACAAATTAAACTATGCCCACAGAACTGGTTGTTAACAAATTTGAATCCCACCTCTGCTGGGAGGCCCTTCCCATCATCACCCATGCCCTTGTAACTTCTTGTTTAGCAATGCACTCTACATGGAGCGGCACCTAAAACTTCAACTGGTGCAAAATGGTGCAAATATATGACATATATAGCATTATTGCTGCTTGAACTGCATTGGTTAGTGGTGTGTTTCCAGGTGCTGGTTGTCACATGCACATCTGGTTGTCACGATTCAAGATGTTGGTTGTCACATGTACAGTCCTGTATGGTTTTGGGTCAAGGTTTTTGAGGTATCATCTTTTTCCAAGAACCTCCATCCATTCAATTTGATCTAGGAGATTGGGCATGCTGCAGATTCCATCAGCCAGAGTATTGACTGGCGGAGACTAGAAGATGGGCTTTTTCTGCAGTAGCCCTTGCTCTGTCAAATACCGTGGAGTTTAGAATGGCCCTAACTCTGTTGATCTTTTGTAAGGCCTTAAAAGTTTGACTGTGTTCCTGAGTCTGGGTCACTAAATCTGTTAAAGATCTCATTTCCTGCTTTTACTATTAATAAACCAAGCGTCCTGGCTGCTGTGTATATTTATTTTGGATGCTTTTTGTTGTTGTTGTTTTTTGTTTTTAAAATGTATTTATTGCATTTGGAATTGTAACTTGCTAAGATCGATTGAGACGAGCGGCTAGAGAAAGAAAGAAAGAAAGAAAGAAAGAAAGAAAGAAAGAAAGAAAGA
>BLBF01000031.1:4579622-4610322 GCA_015471245.1 Laticauda colubrina
AAGAAAGAAAGAAAGAAAGAAAGAAAGAAAGAAAGAAAGAAAGAAAGTTTCTCCAGGACTTCAATGAAAAAGAAATGAAATGAATCAAAATGTGATTTGAGATGCATTGTAATATTAGAAGCATAGAATCATAGGGCTGGGGGTGACCTTGGAAGCTTTCTAGTCTAACCCACTTATCAGGGCCCGAGTCCTTATTCCATCCCAGCCAAATGGTTGGCCCATCTTTTCTTGAACCACACCAGTTATCAAGCTTCCACAACTCTAGGGGGATAGCAGTCCCATTGACTAATTGTTCAGAAAGTGTCTCCTAAATTCCAGGTTGGATCCCTGCTTGTTAAGCTTCCCACTCATTGCTTCTAGTCCTGCCTTCAGGTGCTTCAGGTGCTTCAGGTGCTTTATCTTCTGTTCTCTGTCTCTGTCCATCTCATACTGGAAGACAGCTCTCATTGTGCTCCTAATCCTTCTCTTTTTAAGCTAGATGTATCTAGTTCCCTTAATCGTTCATCATATGGTTTAGCCTTCAGACCCCTTATCATTTTTGCTGCTCTTCTCTGCACACTTTCTAGAGTCTTGGTGTCTTTTTTGTATTGTGGCCACCAGAACTGGACACAGTATTTATGGTGTGGCTTTACTAGTGCAGTATGGAACTGTTCTATCACTTCTTGTGTTCTTGATTTGTGCCATAAAAAGAGATAAAACCAGGGTTAGGATTTAAATTTTGTAACAATTGGTTCTGTGGGTGTAGCTAGGTAGGCTTGGCCATGTGACAGGGTGAGCGTGGCTTCTTCTTCTTCCTTTTTTTGCAGCACACCCCCCACCCCTGGTTGTTGTTGTTTTGTTTTGTTTTTTGCCTCCTGGGCCTCAGGGAAGCCTCCTGGGGGATGTTTTGGCTCCCAGAAAACTTCCTGGGGCCCAAGAAGGCAAAAAACAGAGCCTGGGGAAGGGGCATCCAGCACCCCCCCATGCTCCATTTTTGGGCCTCCTGGGCCTCAGGGAAGCCTCCTGTGGGAGGGCGTTTTTGCTTCCAGAAGGCTTCCCTGAGTCCCAGAAAAGCAAAAAACAGAACATGGGGGGTGCAGCATGCGCGAAAAGGACGGATTGGGCGGGGGGGGGAGGGGGGGGGAAGGGTGGGGGCATCCAGGGGTACAATTTGTCAGTTCTCCAAATTGCACAGAATCATAACAACTGGTTCTATAGAACCGGTCTGAACCAGTAGAATCCCACCCCTGGTTAGAAGGCTGACTACAAATAAAAAACAAGACCAACCAGTAAATTAAATGATGCCTACACTAGGTAATACAGCTGCAGTCATTTTATTGAAGATAATATTACATTTAAAGTGTTTAAAAAAGCAACAGGACTACTAAATAGATTTTTCTATTGTATGAATTTTTGGAATTATAGATTTTAACAAGCTAGTTTAAATAATGATTTGCTGTATCTTCCTGTTTTATAATACTAAAGAAAACTGCTCTCAAAACAGTGTATATTTATTATTGAGAACAATGATTTTTACAAACTCCTAAAATTGTTCATCATCCATGTCAAGATGTGCATATTGTTTCTGTTTTGAACAAAATCCATAAGTCAATATCTTTGTAGGGATTATAGTCACCAGACAATAATCTATTACATATATTTAAACAATTACTTACATTGCCCATTCTAGTTTTTCATTTTTTATGGAGTTATACAGGGTCTGAAATAAGAACATAATATTATCATAATATTTCTGAATATCTATTAAATTGTGGGAAAATATTTTTACAGTTATCCTAATGTAGGGTATTACAGATAAAAATTGCACTTGCTCAGCAATCTGTTTACAAATCTAGACATATACATTTTGCTTCAGCACTGAAGGCACAGGACAGTATCTTTCACTTCCCAGGGACAATAAGCCAGAATTTAGTTTAGAATAAGGTGTGCAGTAGACATTTGTTCTTGAATACCCTCAAGCTGCCTCCTTTGTTTAATGGCCAGCCCTATATGGAAAAATAGGTTTGAAGAGCTTATTTATTTATTATGTAACCATTATTCGGAGTATATGAGCAATTAAAAATCAAGACAATTTACTTTTTTCATCAAGTATGCCTTTAGATGCTTTGGTTTTCCGCTAACATTTTTAGAACTATCTTAGTGTTTTATCTTCATAGCTCTGGTTTTAAGAACATTGTAACTGAAATAAAATTCTTCAATAATAAAGGTGAGTGAGCTTTTTTGTAAAGAACCAGTTCTATCAGCTGCTTCATATAAATCTATATTAATCATGTTAACAGTGTCACAGACTACATGACCATTTTGCATTACTTCTTCAGTTTTACTTCTTGTAAAAACTGTTGGCTTTTTTTACTGTGAAAAGGATAAAGAAATAAACATCTGTTTGGGAAAACCTATACAGCAATAGCACTTAGACTTATACTGTATATCATTTCACAGTGCTTTACAGCCCTCTCTAAATGGTTTACAGAGTCAGCATGTTGCCCCCAAGAATCTGGGTCCTCATTATACCGATCTTGGAAGGATGGAAGGCTGAGTCAACCTTGAGCCTGTGGGAATCGAACTGCCGAACTCCTGGCAGCCGGCAGTCAGCAGAATTAGTACGACAGTACTACATTCTAACCACTGTGCCGCCACAGCTCTTATACCCCTCCATTACGCTCTAAAGCCCTCTCTAAACAGTTTGCAGAGTCAGCGTATTGCCCCCAACAATCTGGATCCTCATTTTAGTGACCTTGGAAAGATGGGAGGCTGAATCAACCCTGAGCTGGTAAGGCTTGAACTCCTCACTATGGGCCGTTACATGACAAAATGGTTAGAAATTAGTATGTAATTGGAGGACATGGATATTTGGCAATTGCATCATATTCTGATACTTTGTTATCTCTAGGCTCTATTTTGCTTTCCAAGTTTATACTACTTCATAAGGTAATAGAAGATGCATCCCTTTGAATACTCCTAAGTGAGCAGCTTCCTACTTATACAAAATAAGTGCTTTAAATAAAAACTTTGTAATGTTTTGTCTTTAAAACTTAAATCATTTTCATGGTGGCTTTGAAGAGGCAGAAGGCTTTAACATGAAAGAAGTCTGAATTCATTACTTTCTATATTTGTAAGCTGAAATAGTATAACACTTTTTTTGATTATTTGCATTTCATCAATCTGAAGCCTCTAGATGTCTTGATCTATAATTTCCATAATCTCCAAGCATCATGTCCATTAATTATGTAAACTGAATAATATGGATTATAGTCCAAGACATTTGTAGAACTGTGAAAAAGGCTGACAGCATGTAAGCAGTGGTAGCTTATTATCCACTACTGTATGTGTAGTGTGAATAGGGCACCTGGGCTTTTATCAATCATGACTCATTTCTGGGCATAACATTACCTTTAACAGATCCTTTGCAAAATCTTTCCCATCATTTAGTCCATCCAGATTTGCTGTAAACTGTTGGCAGGACATCTTTTTCCCAATATTCTATAATGCAGAAGAGCAGATCACTGGACACCTTTTTTCAAAAAACCATAATGTTTTAAATACTATATGAAATATATGAATATTAAGATAAATGAGGCAGATGTTTCCTATATAGCAATATTTCTCTAGAGATCAGGTCCAAAGAGCAGCAGAATGAAATAGAAAGAAAAACAATAGATTCATTTAATAAGCAGCCATCTTTTAAATGAATCAGGTTTGCATGTGAACATGAAGTGAACTAAAAAATTCTTGTCTAGATTCCACACCTGAAAACATCCCAGAGAAATGAGAAAGAGGATTCCTTACTTCAATCTCACTGGTGTCTTTCCTTACAATCAGTTTGAAAAGCCCTTTTCATCTAGTACTGCATCATCGGACTCCAAAGTGTTTAACTGATAAACTATCAAAAACAGAAGCTTACCTGGAGGTAGGGACCTGGAGAGGCAATGGCCTAAGCTATTTCAAACAGTTGTAATCCCTTTTCATATATTGCTGATATGTTCCAATAACATATCTAGTATATTCCTTATGCTAGATATGTTAAATATTTTACATTAGGAAATAAAAAACATTCAGATCAGGGAATAACTTCAAACATACTTCCCACATTAATTTAACAAATAGAAAATCACCTGATGAAGCCTTCTAATGGTTTTGATGATTAAAATGTTCCTGTGTATGCACAGAAGCTGTATTATTCATTGATGCAGAAATCTGAATTGTATTTATCTGACATAGAGATTCAGTTGAGATATATAAATTGCATTGTTTTTGTACACAATTCAAACTGACTGATTTTCTGAATTTTCACACAATCATAATTCATAGATTAGCGCAGAGTATAGGTATACCACTGGCATGGCATCCCATATACATAATCAGAAGCTGAGTTTTTCTGGATGTGATATCAGAACCCTAATTTTAGGAGGCAGTCGGGGCTTGTTAAATCTGAGCAACTGCCATAGGTGGCCTCCAGTAAATGTTGTGGAACATGTTGAAATGGGTTGCTATGGGGGAAACTACAAGTAGTCCTTACTTAATGATGGTAACTAGGACCAGAATTCCTATCACTCAAATGAGGTTGTTGTATAAAGCGTGATGACACATGATCCCCATCCCTTAATGATGGCAATCCTAGCAGTCCTGGCTACTATCAATCATCCAGGATTACAGGTTCATAAACCTGGACTTCATGTAACTGGGGTTTGCCACTTCTTGCTGGCTTCCAACAAAATCAATGGCAGCTTACTGGCAGGTGGCAAGCAGGTGACTGCTATGGAGTGCAGCCAGGTGTGAGGGTGCTGGGGCACAAATGTGGCTGGGCAGACAGAAACCATATGCTATGGAGTACAAGTTCTGCTGCAGGCAGATACACACTATAGAATTTCAGACCCCAGGATCTTGTACTTGGTAGCAGGGTTCCTCAAGAGAAAAAGGGGCAGCAATTTATAGGAGTGACTTGAAACCTTCCCTGATGGCTTTGACTTTGCTTGGGAAGCCAGCAAGGAAGTTTGCAAATGGCCATCATGTGACTGAGAGACTATAACTGTTGTGAATGCAAAATGGTGCCCAAATCATGATTATGTGGCCCTTGGGCTGCTGCAACAGCTGGAGCATCAAGGATCGGTCATAAGTGCCACTGTTCAGCACTGTTGTAACAGTGAATGAGTTGGTCTGAACGAGTAATCCAAGGGCAACATATATTACAGTTTGTGGAGCTTATCCCTTAAGAACTGCACTGAATAAGGATCTTATTTATTTATTTATTTATTGAATTTATACTGCTGCCTATTCTGTAGCTTATAGAATATAAAACCCCATTTAAAATAATAAAAACAAAAAGAAACAAATAAATTAAAATAGTACAATATAACAAAATCACCCCCCAACTCCCACCCATTCCTGACGACAGCAGAACCAGGTCTTCAGCGCCTTCTGGAAGAGTATTAGAGTGGGGGCCATTCTAATTTCTGGGGGAATGATGTTGCAGAGAGAGGGAGCCACCACGGAGGAGGCCCTTCTTCTGGGTCCCACCAGGTGTATCCCCCTTAGGGCTGGGACCTGTAACATTCCCTGACTTCCTGCTCTGATGGGTCGGGTAGATGAGACCAGCAAGAGACAGTCCCTCAGATAACCTGGTCCCAAGCCTTGAAGAGTTTTAAAGGTGATAACCAGCACCTTGAATTGCACTTGGAAGCAAATTGGCAGCCAATGCAGCTCCCGCAGGAGAGGTGATACATACACATATCAGAGTCTGCACAAAACCATGCGGGGCCCTGCATTTTGCACCAACTGGAGCTTCCGGATGCTCTTCAAGGGCAGCCCCATGTAGAGCATGTTGCAATAGTCAAGACAGGAAGTGACTAGGGCATGAGTGACTGTGAGTAGGGACTGTTGGTCCAGGAAAGGGCATAACTGGTGCATAACCTGCAGTTGTGCAAAGGCCCTCCTGGCCACAACCACCACCTGCTCTTTGAGCAGGAGTCGTGAGTCCAGGAGACTCCACAGATTATGCACAGGGTCTGTTTGGGGTACTGGCACCCCATCCAAGACCAAAGATGGCAATTCTCCCTGAGCCGATGAACCCCAAACCCAGAGCCACTCAGTCTTGCCAGAGTTTAGTTTCAACCCGTTGCTCCCCATCCAGGCCCTAATAGGCTCTGTGAGAGGAAGGACACAGTATCACTTAAATCACCATGGGCTGAGACAACATATTGGTGATACCTCAGTCCATGGTGACAGATGATCTCACCCAGTGGCTTCATATAAATGTTGAACAGGAGCAGAGAGAGTACCAAGCCATGCAGAATCCCGCAAAGCCGTGGCCAAGGGCTGGATCTCTCCTCTCCTATCAACACTGACTGAGAGTGGCTGCAGAGGAAGGAAGTGAACAAGGATAGCACAAGGCCTCCCACTCCCATCCCCAAAAGCCACTCCAGGAGAATACCATGGTCAATGGTATTGAAAGCAACTGAGAGGCCAAGTAGAGCCAGGATGGATGCACTACTCCCATCCTGCTTCTGTCAGAGATGATCCAAAAGTACAACCAATGCTGTTTCTGTCCCAAATCCAGGCCTGAATCCTGACTGGTAGGGGCCGAGATAATCCGTTTCATCCAGAAACCTCTGGAGCTGCTGCATGACCATCTTCTCCACAATCTTCCCCAAAACGGGAACATTGGAGACAGGTCAGAAATTATTCTACCGGGTGGAGTCCAGCAATGGTTTCTTAAGAGCATGGACCACAGCCTCCTTAAAGTGCTGGGGCACCGTCCCCTCCTGCACGGAAGCATTAATCATTATGCTGAAATAACTGAAGGGGAAAATACAGGCTAGAAACAAGGAATTAGTGCAGAATAAGACTTTTTGATGATCATGAGAATATCCCAGGATTTCAGGTATTGCACTTTGTCCCTTCTTTTCTTCATATTGTTTTATCTGCTTGTTTTTTTACATAGCTACAGGAAAATGTATTTTATTATGCAGACACTAAGGAAAATTTCAATTGTTTCTTCTAATTGCCTGCCTGCCTCGCCTTCTATGTTTCTAAAGAAATTTACAGATCTGTAAACTCCCAAATTGTTTCACCAGATGGCAGCACTGTCCCACCTTTGTCTGTGCTTGGAAGTATGCAGAGTCAGCCCATAACTGAATGTTAGACCACCAGAGAATCTGAGGTGCTGATGCCAAGTAAACTGCATGGATTTGAAGGAGGTAAATTTGACTAGTGAGTGTCTACCTTTTTTCATTTAAGCTCCATATATAAGGTGATTTCAGCCAGGAATAGATATAAACTGTGCACAGAACACTCCATCCATGGAATGTCTGTTTTCAGACAATCAATGCATTGAGTGAAATTTGCAGGCTCCCTAGGTTTTGCTTTATCAGAATCCAGGACAGGGCAGGTACTTTGGACAGAATCTGAAGTCTGATATGCAGTTGTAGAATTACCTTATCTTGGAGATCGCTGATGTGTGTGTGTGAGTGTCCTTTCTCAACTTTTTAAAATAATTTTGATGCACACACAAGTACTTGTTGTTTTAAGTGGCACATTTCTGCACTTCCACATCCAAATAGCGGTACATCGCCAGATGACCACATTGGAAGACACTGTAAGATGAAAAGAATGCCTCTGCTGTTTCAGACAAGTGGTGAGTATGCACAGGAGTCTTTTTTAAACTTAAAAAAAGACCCACCACTTGGTTACCTCCAAGGTAAGATACCCCTTCCCCTCTTCAGGGCTCTTACAGAAATTTATTTCCTGTGAAAGAGAAGAAAATACTAATGCAAATTTCACAGGTATGTGGCAAAGGATTGAGTCTAACAAAGGTAACATATGAAGAGATGTGCTTTCATTTTTACAGCCTCAAGTGTCAAGTGATTCACACTTTCACCTACATTTCTTCTGCACTCTCAGCTTGACAATAACAGGAAGGTGGTTGGCAAGGGAGAAAGCAAAGGGGAAGGGGGAAGGCAAGGGAAAGAGAATAGGATTCAAGCATCTGTTGTCACCATGGGACATTGCTGGCATCCCAAGAAAATACCGAGCAGGTGCCCCGGCGTTGCAGACTCATAGAAGGTGCATAACAAAATGAGTATGTGTGATTGGTGGACACTTTGGATTGTAGCTCCATACCACAAGCCACGAGCCAGCCGAAGCCAAGAAAATAACCCGTGAAGCTGAAAGAAAAAACATGGGCAGCTCGTGTCTCCCCAATGCAGCAAGGGGAAGGGAACTCCAACCTATGTCAAGCCCAGCCTGGTCTTCTATGAGAGCAGCAGCGAAGGGGAAGATGACCCAATGGTATCATTCTCATGGTGACCCAAGAAGAGATTTTGGTGACCTACTTGGGAGTAAGCGGGACCCTCATGGCCTTATTGGACTTGCCAGAGAACCTCCTCCTCCTCCTTTCCTAGTTAGGGGAGAAGAGCACTATGAGGTCAAAAGGATACTTGCTTACAGTTATTACAAGGGAAAACTACAATATCTAGTGTTGTGGAAAGGCAACCCATTGGCAGATGTCGAATGGGTGGCTGTTCCACATGTTAGGGCGGCTAGGTTAGTTAAGAAGTTTCACAATAAATATCCTCAATGGCTCCAATAGGGATTGCAGTGGTAGGTGCTTGTTAAGTAATAATGTATGTTTACTATTGTTTCATGCCTACCCTTCTTGGGGGGGGGGGGTGTGTGTCAATGTGTCAAGACTGATTCACACTTTCACCTACACTACCTCTTCCCTCGAAGCCTGACAATAACAGGGAAGGAGGTGGTTGGAATGTAAGGGAGGGAGAATTATATTCAAGCATCTGTCAGCACTGTTGGACATTGCTGGCATCCCAAGGACACACCAAGCAGATGCCCCAGGATTGGATGAAATTTACAGCATTGGCAACATTTTCAATGGGAATACTGATGTTAAAAATCAAGTAGGCAGTACAAAGGTTTTTGAAAACTATGTTCACAAGAAGCTAGGAAGTTTTCTCTGACATTCAGTCAGAAGCTGCTTTTTATGACTTAAATCAGTGACTTCATCTTCTGCACTCCAAAACAAGAGACACTGGGACTTGATCTTTTTTTGAAATATTTTTTTAGGTATTCAAGGAATCCTATGGTGTCCCTACTCAGTTATCTTTTTCCAGAGCAATATGGATCCAAATAAATAAGCCTTTCTTCATAGGGTTCAGTTTCTACTTCCAAGATACTCTTTGTCACCGTATTCTGAACTGTTTCTCCAAATCCTTTGTAAAATGTGGTGCCCAGGACAAGACAGTGCTTGAGCAGAATTGGATCAAAGAAAAATAATGCTGCCTAATAATGATTTGCCACTTTTGACTTCGGTGGATGCCCAATAAAAATACTTTCAATAAAACAAATAAGTAAAGTTAACCTATTAAGTTTAGGTTCACTCTGGCTCATGTGAAGTTTGCAGTCAGTAATAAGATCACCATCGTATGGGGTGTGGGTGGGTGTACACACACCTACGAGTCAATGTTGACTTCTGTCAACTGCAGTTTTCTTGGCAAGATTTTGGAAGTGGCTTGCCATTGCTTCCTTCCTAAAACTGAGAGAGTGAGTCATTGGCCCATCAGCACCCAGCCAGGTGGGATTAGAGCTCAGTTTCCAGCATGGTACCTTAACCACTACATCAAACCAGCTATCTAAGGTTTGCTTAACCAAGTCAGGTAATTACATTACCAAGTCAAATTGATGCCAATTAGACCTGTCACCTGAAGTAATTGATCCCAATTATTTCAGGTGACAGGTCTAATTGGCATCAATTTGTTTCGAATCCTCACAGTAGTGAGTCAACAACTTTTAAAGTTGCTCTTTGTCTTCCTTCCGAGGCTCAGCTATATCTTACTCTACAGTGCTATTTTTCTTTCTAAAAATTCAAGAATCTCTACAATAAGGATTTGAAAACTGTTTCTGGGTTCTGTTATTACTCCTGTTTCCTGACCTTGCTTCTTCCTCACAGAGACTTATCTCTTTTTCTGAAATAAATCTTTATTCTTTCTTATTTGAAATGTGACCGTTGACAGCTGAAATGATGCTCTTCTTCAGAATCTGCTAGAAGTTTCCACTTACTGCAAGATACTTCACAGTCAATTGTTTTCAAGCAGGAACCCATTGTAGATCATGATTGCAGAACCACATCACTTTATCCTTTGCTTTAGGTATATTTGTTTTAGATTTCCCCAATATTCAAATCTAGATTTTAGTGATCTTATTAGGTGTATGCATCCAATTTCCACTCAAGTTTCAATACCCTGGATATCAATATGATATGCACATAATAATCCATGTAATGTGAGATGTAATATTTCATTCTCTTTTTTGTTGTGGAAGTATGTATAGCACAAATCATTCAACTGTAGCTTAGACAACAAAATAATATCTACATTTTCATGCCCTATAAAAAAAAATTAACTGATTTCTATCCTGAGATCTACAGAACCCAAAAGAGAGTCTTAAAAACCTAAAAGGTTGTTTCTAAAGGTCTTGGACATGATGTGACTCCATTAGTATATTTTATTTGTTTGTTATTAATTATCATGAGTCCTCTTATAACAGTCCCCACTTCCCCACCTTGGTTATTTCTATTTTTATTTTTAATTTATATATTTAAACTTGTGTAAGCAGCTCAAAGTCAGATATGAGTGGGTGGCCACAGCAATCAAAATTATACTGTACATCAGAGGTGGCATTCAGCAGGTTGTGACCAGTTCTGGAGAACTGATAGCGGGAATTTTGAGTAGTTTGGAGAACTGGCAAATGCCACCTCTGACTGGAGATTTTACAGTATCCTTCCCCTGCCATGCCCACCAAGCCACACCCACAGAACAGGTAGTAAAAAAAAATTGAATCCCGCCACTGCCATACATATGCTTAAAGAGCCTTAGACTGTCAGATCAGTTCTCGGCTGAGGGACTCATCCAAGCAGACAGTCAACAAGTGCATTCACTGGATAGAGACGCCCCCCTAGGGAATGTATGCCTGATGCATTTTCTCAGCATCTGGAGTTCCCCTTGAATTCCATTTCTTAAAATAATTGGTTAGGAAGAAATTCAATCATTGCACACACTGAGGACTGGGCAACTGCAGAATACAGGACAAGGTCATTCTGCTGAAATTGCTTTGCTCTGTGATAGAGGAAGCACCATCTATATAGCTTCATTTGCATGAAATTAGTGAATTAAATGTACAAAATCTCAGGGAAAAAAACCATAACAAAAGCTGAATCAAATGCAAAACAACATTTGGGAGGAGCTAGAATCAAGCTTGACAAAAAGCAGTCAATATTATTATTTTCACTAGTATCTGCTGACATTGGATTAATAACATATAAGATATCTATAATATAGGGGATTGTTATACATCTATAGTATATTTACATATTCTAATCAGAACTTTTGAAGATGACTTTAGATTGTATAAGGAAGACACTGAAAATATTTTATACATTAAAAATGTAAACATCAATATAACCCTATGTCAGGAATTTCAATGATGTTTGACGAAAGGATGTATTTTGATTTTAAAGAAAAATGGTGCTACTCAGGCATTTGAGTTGTATGTTTCAGTCAGGCTTGAACTTAATAAGTAAACAATTAGATTAGAAAAATTTTAAACTATGTGTATTATTTCAGCTCTCTAAAAGTAATTTTTAATTTTCTCTCTTTAGCTAGCTGGTTAGCTAGCTTGTATGTTTGATATATTTATTTATATGTCTGCTGTTCTGACTACATAGAAACCCCCCATGAAAGAACAATAGTAGAATAGTAGTGCCTAAGAACAAACCTAACTCAGACCACAAAAACATACAAAATCACATCATTGGATTCACCCAACATCCACACCCCATTCCTGAGATAACATCCAGGTCTTCAAACTCTAATAAAAGGTTTTCTACATATTTCAAATAAACATTTAGCTATTTCTTTATAAGACTTGGTACATAAATCTACCTTGGATCACATTGTAATCTTTTGATACTTTTTAAAAGCTTTTTCTAACATGTAAGAGATTTATACTGTATTTTAGTAACAATACAGGAAGATACTTTTTGACTCAGAATACAGGTAGTCCTCCACTTATGACCACAATTGATCCCAAAATTTATGTTGCTAAATAAGACATTTGTGAAGTGAGTTTTGCCCCATTTTATGAATTTTCTTGCCACATTTGTTAAGTGAATCACTGCATATTAAATTACTGTATTTTTCACTCCATAAGACACACTTCCCCCCCGAAACTGGGTGGAAATGTCTATGCGTCTTATGGAGTGAATATTGCATCACAAACTGTGAAATGTATTACCTCAGTGGTCCCCAGCGGTGGACCGATGCCAGTCTTTCAGTGAATAGCAGCCAGGTTGCGGCAGCAAGGTCCTTTGGCAGTGCTGAACCACGCCTCTTCTGTCTTTGTCATTGCCCACCTCTTCTGTCTCTTTTCTGCAGTGCAGGAGTCAATGGGCAGAGCTGGCACATAAGAGAGACCTATCTGTGGTCCTCTCAGGCTCTGCCTCTAGCCCTTACTACACTGCTGCTTGTTTTATTGTTTTCCTCCTCTAAACCTAGGTGCGTCTTATGATCAATGTGTCTTATAGTGCGAAAACTATGGTAGTTGTTAAGTGAATCTGGTTTCCCCATTGACTTTGCTTGTCGGTAGATTGCAAAAGATGATCACATGACTCTGGGACACTGCAACCGTCATAAATGTGAGACAATTGTCAATCATCCAAATGTAAATGATGTGACCATGGGGATGCTGCAATGGTTACAAGTGTGAAAAATGGACATGAGTCACTTTTTTCAGTGCCACTGTAATATCAAATGGTCACTAAGTGAACTGTTGTAAGTCAAGGACTATCTGTACTTTAAGGATAAGATATAAACTAAAAGGACTCCTGGGAATCTTGTAGAATACGTGAAAGAAGAAAGAAAAAAGCCTTAACTGGGCCTGGTAAGCATTGAATTTAATAACTCAGCTAAAACATCCCCGAAAGGAATTTTTTATTAAAGAGGAATCATTCATGTACTATTTTTTAATGAAAACATATGAATTTAGCTATCTAAAAACTCACCAATTCTCCCAAAAGGATTGAACTGTATTGCAGCAGTTTAAGACTTTTTTAAAAAAATATATAGTAAAGCTTTTGGATAATAAACAAAACAACCTGCACATCAACATGTACGTCAAATAGTATAATGACAATATATTAAATAACAATACCTATAAATCACTGTTATATTGATAACCACATTTAATTAATGAACCATAAACTACAGGTAGCCTCTTGACTTACAACAGTTTGTTTAGTGACTGTTCAAAGTTACAACAACGCTGAAAAAATTTATGACTGTTGCAGCATCCCCATGGTCATGTGATCAAAATTCAGATGCTAGGCAATGGACTCGTATTTACAATGGTTGCAGTGTCCCAGGGGCATGTGATCACCATTTGCAACCTTCTGACAAGCAAAGTCAGTGGGGAAGCCAGATTCACTTAACAACTCTGTTACTAACTTAACAACTGCAGTGATTCACTTAATAATTGTGGCAAGAAAGGTTGTAAAATGTGGCAAAACTCACTTAACAAATGTCTCACTTTGCAAGAGAAATTTTGGGTTCAATGTAGTTATAAATCAAGAACTACCTATAGTGGCAGTATATAATCTCATAGTATAAATGATATGATAAAGTTAGAGTATGCTATGTTTTATGTTAAGTCACATGTGGGAAAGGGAGACAATGAAAACAGATGAAAAAAGTTAAAAAAAAAACTTTTTCCAGGAAAAATTCAGCATATGCAGCTAGCGTAAAGGAGCAACTTCGATGCATTCACAATAAGACACACATGACTTCCAGAATAACAGAATGTTCTCATGTACACCAAATAAGGAAACAAGACACCATAGTGTGTGTGTGTATGGAGGGGGCGTGGGGGGGAAACGGACCTAGAAGGTGTGAGGAAAGTGCAAAGATAGCTCTGACCAAACTTGGATAGAAAGAATAAAAATGTACACAAATAATAAATGTGGCTCTCTGAATTAACTTCAATCTGTTTTCAGTCTTGGGTAAGGCATGGAAACAACACTGATTATTCTTTCCCGTGATTTTAGACAAGATAGGAAAGAGGGGAAGATGCCTTTATGGGTTTCTTTGATTTCCCATTGTCCTTCAGTATCATTGAACATTATATCGTTTGGGGCCACCCCCTCTAATTAGTTCTTCCTAAAGCAGAGGTGGCAAACTATGGCCCCTTTATGACTTGCAGACTTCAACTCCCAGAATTCCTGAATCAGCATGGCTGGCTCAGGAATTCTGGGAGTTGAAGACCGTAAGTCATAAAAGGGCCACAGTTCTGTATCACCATCCTAAAGGGACAGTTGCAGGAGGGCCGAGAGAGATTGGGTCCTATATTCCTCATGACACTCTCCCTGCTATTGTTTAATACCTGCATGGATGGGCTCATCCATGAACATTGGGAGTCAGGTCACTAGTATGCTGCTGATACTAATTTTATAACTTGACAGTAAGTCAACCAAATGGTATCATTAAAATCCTATCTGCATGTCTCAAAGGTGCTCAGGCCTAGATGGAGAGGAATGGATTAAGGTAAGATAAAGATAGCTCTGGATTTGAAAGATACCATCATTAGTTCATGACAGAATTGTGCTCTCCTCTGCAGACTGGTTTGGGAGTTTTAAACTCATATTTCCTGCCTGATGAGTAGATAGCAGCCGGGGCAAGTAGAACCAGTTAAGTATGAGTTGTCCCCTTTAAAACTTTCTATGGTGCAGATCAATTATACTAATAGCAAGATATTTTTTTTTTTTTTGCAAAGCAACCTGAAATGCATACCTGGTAGTTAACAATAAGATCATGTTAAAATGTTTAAATTCTGGGCCATAGTTTCTCATAGCTCTACCATACAGAGCTATCAAAATTAGGTGCAAACATTCATTACCAGGAACACCACTTTCATTTTGCCAGGGGGTGGGGAGCACAGCATATTCAAGGACTGCTAAAATTATACACTGGGCTAAGATATTGGGACATTTTTATTCCTTTCCCTCTCTGGACAAGATTCAGTCTAAATTGTCAAGAATGAAACCACCAGGTGAGATCATCCGCCACTATGGGATGAGATACCATCAACATGCTGATGATATTCAAACTTACATATGCACCTGATGTTATCACTGCCCTCTTGTGGTGCCTGGGATCTTGTTGTGTAACAGACTTTGGCTAAACCTGATAAGACCAAGTGGCTGTAGGTGTGTGGAGCTCCAGGTTATAGAACTTTCACACCTTTAGTTCTGGATGGGGTTGTACAAATAAAGAAGTAACTTCATGATACATGGTTCTTTTTCTAATAAATGAATATCCACAGACATCTCAGAAGCGTGTATTTTGAGAAACGACACTCGTACACATCACATTAGAATGGCCCTTCCTTCTGCCTTAAAACATGGCTACAACATAATGCCACAAGAACTGGAATGTTATAATTCCTCCCTCTGGGGAGGAAGAATATTTTGATATTTGGCTCATTGTGGGTGATATTCCTATTTTTAAAACTTTTGTACAAGTTTTATTATTTTTCTGGTTAATTTGTTCTGTTCTTATTGTTGATATTGCTGTACTCAATTATTTGTTTTTAATTTGAATATACAAAGAGGGGGATTATATGGCTCATATAATATAAAAATGGCTTATAAGTCTCACAAGCAAATATTACTAATTTCAATAAGCCAAAATGTTTGAAAAAGTTAAGAAAAAATATATGTTGCATATATTTCCTTTTTACAAAGTACACTTTAATAATAAACACATTTATTTATAAAAATATTCTAGTGACTGAACTTACCACCTGAGAAAGGTTAAACAATACAGTAAAAGTAGAAGATCCAGGAGCAGGAGAGAAAAAAAGAGAAAACAAACAAACAAACAAAAAGAAATTAATGTCAAGATATACTGCTGAATGGCTACAATTCAAAGAAGCCTTCCAAACTTACACCTTCATCATATCACCACAACCATCTCACTTACAAAGAAACTTGAATTTGGGATCTCAAAAGTTCTCTGCCAAATGTCCTCTAGATATAAAAGTTATGCTTAATTCTCAAAAATAGAGCATGGCATGCTAAATCTATTTTATGTTTGAGTAATTTTAGCTGAAACTAGAATTTCTGTTCACTGTGGTTCTGTTCACTGTGGTTCTTCTGTGAATGTGATCTCACATCATCTACAGTTATTTATCGATGCCCAATATGGCAATAATGCTATTTAAACCCTTGTGTAGGGAGTGAAAAGCCTGTGGATGAGCTGGTAATCTTAGGTATTCTATGGTTTAAAGTCATCATTCTTTTCCAAAGAAAGCTTGTGTCAGGATCTGCCAGGTTCGGCTTGGTGCCTTGCACCAAGTAGCTCACTGGCATCCTGCCATCAAGGATGGATGGCAATAAAGCTATGTGTGTAGGTGATGGGAAATTGGGAGTGGGGGTGACAGGCAATAAAGGCCAGAGCAGCTTGGAACCAGTTTTTATCAGCATCCAAGGCCAAGCACCCTGAAAAAAATATGTGGGTTACCCCAAAATATCTCAGCATTCTCAAAACCCCTCAGCAAGTTCCAATTGGCTGAAGACAGACTAGTCACATAGGAAATCAGAATCAGAATAGAGCTGAAGGGACCTTGGAGGTCTTCCAGTCCAGCCCTCTGCTCAAACAGGAGAACCTATACCATTTCAGATAAGTGGCTGTCCAGTCTCTTCTTAAAAACTACCAGTGATGAAGCAAGCTTTTCCACTGGTTAATTGTCCTCACTTTGAGGAAGTTTCTCCAGATTGCTTCTCTCCTTGATTAGTTTCCATCCATTGTTTCTTCTCCTGCCCTTTGGTGCTTTGGTAAATAAATTGAAATTGACCCCCTCCTCTTTGTGGCAGCCTCTCAAATACTGGAATACTGCTATCATATCCCCCCCCCCTGCCCCCAGTCCTTCTTTTCTCTATAGCCAACCAAATCCTACAACTCTTCTTCACATGTTTTAGTCTCCAGGCTTAAGCTGAGATCAGCTTAAGTTGCTCTTTGCACTTTTTCCGAAGTCTCAACATCTTTTTTGTAATGTGGCAAACAAAACTGGATGCAGTATCCAGGTGATCTTACACCTGCCCAGGTGTAAAACTTGCTTTTCTCCACATTAAATTTCACTTTGTTGGATAGGACCCAGTGTTCAAGTCTGTCAAGATCTTTTTGGATCCTGAGCTTGTCTTCTGGGATCTTGACAATTCCTGTCAGTTTAATGTCACCTGCAAATTTGATGAGTTACCCTTCTATTCCCTGATCTAAGTGATTGATGAAGATATTGAAGAGTACTGAGCTTAAGACAGAATGGTCTTAGGTACCCCACTGCTCACTTCCCTCCATATGTAGATGTAGTGCCCTTAAGGATAACTCATTGAGTTTGGTTCATCAGTCAGTTACAATCCATCTGGTGGTGATGCTGTCTATTCCTACTTATCAAGAAGTACGTTGTGGTCTACTTTGTCTAAGTATACTAGCATTTCACCGGTCCACTAATTTAGTTAATTTGTCAAAGAATGAAATAAGACTGGTTTGGTATGATCTGTTTTTAACAAACCCATGCTGGCTTTTAGTTATAACTTTGTTTCTAAATGTTCATAGATCTGTTTTTGATTATTTTTTCCAGTATCTTCCCAAGTACTGATGTTAGGCTGATTGATCTGTAGTTTCCTGGATCTGGTTTCCACCCTTTTTTTTGAAGATGGGAACCACATCAGCTCTTTTCCAATACTCAGGTAATTCCCCAGTGCTCCAAGATTTTTTAAAGATATGATACAATGACTTTGAGGTAACATCTGCCAGCTTCTTCAGAATTCTGGGATGTAATCCATCAGATCCTAGTGATTTATATTCATTGAAGTCAGACAAGTGTTCTCTTACTATTTCCTTGCTTATTTTATTTTTTATTTCTAGTCTGTCTTTTTAACAGTTATGTTTGGGTAGGTTTCTTTTTGTGTCCCTTTTTTCATTTTTTGTACTTATTGTTTTTGTCTTTCAGTTTATCAGAGAGATCTTGGATTTCTTGTTTTTCTTTTTTCGTGGTATTCTGTTGGATTGGGCTTTTATGATAATTATTTTTCAGTGTTTCTCATGCTTCTTCAGTTGTTTTCCCCTTTAGGATTTTTATCCATGAAATTTTGCTTAGGCTTTCTCTGAGTTTGTTAAAATCAGATATTTTAAAATTTAAGAAACTGGTTGGATTATATTCTATTGCTTCTGTTTGCATTATGCTGAATTCCAGTATTAACTGATCATTCTCGCCCAAGGTTCTGGCAACTTCAGCTTCCTCTATCACTTCTTTTTCCTCTAGTTCCCTCCTTTACCTTTTGGATGACAAAATTTGCCTCCCAGTTGATATCAGGGCAGTTAAAGTCTCCCATTAATACTTTGGTATGTTTCCTACATATATTTGTTAATTGATTAGCAAAGAGTTCATCTATTTCTTCTACTTGGTTGGGTGGCCTGTAGTAAATGCCTATAGCAATGTCATTTTTCCCCTTTTATATTGACCCATATGGATTCTAAGAGGTTTTCATCCTTGGTTTTGTGTATTTCTGTAGAGCTGTAGTGATCTTTTTTATATAATGCAACTCCACCTCCTCTTTTGTTAGGTCTGTTTCTTTTGAATAGTTTGTATCCTTCCATCAATACATTCCAGTCACGAATTTCATCCCACCAAGTTTCAGTAATGGCAACTACATATCTGCTTTCATGTACTTGAACACTTCAAGTTCACCCTGTTTGTTCTCTAAACTTTGCATATATAGGCATTTCAGTGCTTTATTGGTCTTGGGTATGTTTCTTACATTTCCTGCTTTGTAATACAACATGTTGCACAGTTCACCTGAGCACATTCTTTCAGATATTTACATCACAGTTTTGGCAGAAATTTTTGAAGCTGTTGGGAACAGCCCAGGGCTTAAACTCCTCCCATCACCCCAAAACTAACAGGGCATGTGAGAGAACCAACTCAGTTCTGGAACAGTATCTCAGTTGCTACATTAATTACCAACAGGACAATTGGGCTGACCTTTTGCCTTTTGCAGAAGTAGTGGAGAACAATTCTGTGCATAGTAGTACAGGGTTCACCAATTTAAGGTGGCTTCTGGTCAGGGCTTTGTAGCTATGCCAGAGTTGCCTCAAGAGAAACCACACATACCCTTTTTAGTGGAGTAGATAACCCAAATGCAGAACACTTGGCCAGTCGCCTTAAGGATATGTGAAACCAAAAGATTCTAAAGTAGGTGACAGAGTTTACCTCACCACAAAATACTTAAAGTCCATCCAACCATCTAAAAAACTGGGTTCTAAATATGTGGGCCCAGTCCCAATTGTTAAAGTAATTGACCCAGTTATTGTACAGCTGGAGCTGTCCAAGAACCTTAAATGTATTCAACCTGTGTTTCACTGTACTTTGTTGAAACCTGAAACTGTGTCACCCTTTCACCCTGCACCTGACACTCCTCCTATATCCACTTTAATTGAAGGAGAGCAGCACTTTAAAGTTAAAGAAATTCTAGATTCCAGGAAACATAGACAGAAGGTCCAATACCTCACTGCCTGGAAACATTTTCCCTCTACACAGTCCAAATAGGTGGATGCTAAACATTCTGGGCACCAAAACTCCTCCAGATTTTTCATAGAAAATACACCGACAAACCCTGAAGGAATCGTTGTTCTTGGTGTGATGTATTGTGTAAATTACCTGTATAAATTTTCTCTATATGGCTAAAGCCTCTGTCATAGGGGTGGGGGCGAATATCAGCTAGCCTGCTGCTTGCTGCCATAGCAAAGCAGGGAGGGATCCATGGAGAATTTTTCATTGCAGCTTTGCTATGACACTCTGAACTTTGCTTATCTCTGCAAAGTAAGTTCCTCTAGCATTGGTATGCAGAAGCCCTCTGGATGCCTAGCTACAAGGGGGTTAGGTTGTACAGTTTTTTTCAAGATGCTGTTTTTGTGTGCTTTGTGAGTTTGCATGGAATTTCTTGTTTTCAGTTCGTTCCTAGTAAAAGTACTTCTCTTTAAAACTATGGAACTGATGGTTTTTTATTTCCTAGGAAATTGACAGAGGCAGCCCTGACACTGAACCTTTGCTTTCCTGATTTTTGCAGATTCGGGCTATCTGCTGATATTCTGTCTTAGTTATATGTCCTTCTTTCCATTTTTTGTATTTGTCCTTTGTGTCTTTCAGTTTATCAGAAAAATCTTTGTAGTTTCTTCTTGGTTTTCTTGCTTTTCAGTGGTATTATACTGTACTGGGCTCTTATGATCATATTCTTAAGAGTTCCCCATGCTTCTTGAGTTGTTTTCCCTTTTAGGATTTTCACACATGGAATCTTTCTCAAGCTCTCTCTGAGGTTGTTAAAATATATCCCATCATTTGCAAATAGCATTACTTATCACTAACCTTCTAAAGAGAGAAAAGCCAAGCCAGTCCCTCAAATGGACAACGGAGCGCCAAGTGGCATTTGAAAAATGTAAATGCTTGTTCACAGCTGAGCCCATACTAAAATACCCAGATCCAAATATTCATTATTCAGATTGATGCCAATGACATGGTAACTGGAGCTATCCTACTTCAGAAAAACAGCCAAGGGGTTTTACAGTGTGCTTACACCTCTAGAAATTTGTCTGATGCTGAACATAGATGGGAAGTCTGGGAGAAGGAGGTGTACACTGTGTGATGGGCACTCCTCATGTGGAGACACTTTTTTGGAGTTAGCATTTTTATTTAGTTATAAGATAAAATAAGATACAAAATACAAAAGAAAATAGGAAAACAGTGGGAAGGAAGGGGGAAGAAGAGTGAGAAAGAATTAGGAAAAAGAAAAAGAAGCATTGACTTCTGACTCTCTCTGTTGCAGTAAAATAAGGCATTAACATCAATAATAGCTTTTTGTTTTTTCATAATAATATAAACTAGACATTTCTGTAAGAATCCATCACTCCCCTGGAGACACTTTTTGGAAGGGAGCAAAGCCCTCTTCAAAATATAGACAGACCATAAAAACCTGGAAGCTTTGAAAACGCCCAGGAAATTATTCCCAAAACAAGTCCTCTAGGCTTAGTACTTGGAACTGCTTCAATTTCATGCTATGCTATCTCTCTGGGGGAAAAGCTGTCCTTTCACAGCTACCTCAACATAATAGTTCCAAAACTGAAGTTATTAGCCCAACCATGCAATACTCAGCATATTTGAACCCCAAGAATCCTCCACAAATTTCACAATAAATACCTGATAAATCCTACTGAAACCCTCATAAACATTAACCATTTCTCTTGTTTTCTTTCTGTTTCAGGAATAAACCACTTTTTCAAGAGGAGCAGAATGTCAAGTCTGTCATTGCATCACTTTAGCCCTGCTTTGTTTGATGGCATCCTGCCATAAAATGGGGGAGGGAGAAAAAAAGGACAGGGACCAGACTCAGAGGTACCAGCCCAGAACAGAGCCTGGCAGATCCAAGCACACAAGCATGAGAACAAAATGTGAACACCCACCAAAGAGGCACCCAATTTTAGGACTGTTACCAAACTTTGAATTGGACAATTGTGAAAGGACCATGGGGGGAGGGCCCAGAAAAAGGGTTTACGCTGGAAAATTCAGATCTGGCTTTCCTTATGCTGTAACAACATGGCTTTAATAAAAATACACCTTTCAATACAATGGAATTAAGAGTCTTTCTTTCCTAAATGTCCAAGCTTGGACACTCATGACAGAAGCAATGGGTGGAAATTAATCAAGGAGAGAACCAACCTAGAATTAAAGAAAAAAATCCTGACAGTGAGAACAATTAACCAATGGAATGGTTTGCCTCCTGAGATTGGGGGTGCTTCATCTGTCTAATGTTTATGTATATTTACCCATGTAGTATAGCTGTAGTATTATTATTTATTATTCTTTACTCCTCCATTTTATTGGTATGATGATGATAATGATGATTGTGTTGTTTTGCATGTTCACTGAGTGCTTCTGTATCTGAGACAAATTCCTTGTGTGTCTAATCACACTTGATCAAATACAATTCAACTGAATTCAACACTGGGGCATTTTAAGAAGAGATTGGACAGCCATTTGTCTGGAATGGTGTACGTCACAGTTCCCCAACCTTTCCAGCTTTGCGGATTGGCAGGGGGGAGAGAGGGGATGGTTCTGTAGTAGCTCCACTACTGAATTAAATCATTGGTTGTTCTGAGCCAAAGTGTCTCTCACATATTTCTTTTTATCTTTTTATTTCTAGAAAGTGAGGAAGGTGGCAGAGACTTGGATAAATATCAGGGAAGATTTATTTAAAAACATTTATTTAAATGTATTATTATTATTATTATTATTATTATTATTATTATTATTAGTAGTAGTATAAGTATATACTGTCCAACTCCCAGTGATTCCATGTAGTTCACAAAGTAGAAACAGAGAACAATAACAACAATGCAACAATAAAGGAACAAACAGTGCCCAAAAATGGGCAACAATAAAGACAGATCCACAGTACTCAGAAGGGCTTTCAACCACTTTAACCAAAGATTTGGGCAAACAGGCAACAGGAAAATTGAAAACTGCCAATTATAATTAAAGGGATCAAGTTGTCTGGGGGAAAAAGGAGAACTTAAGCCAATAAGAGAAGATGAAAATCTAGGCAGAAATTTAGATTTTAAATAAGTCAGCTTCACCACAAAGGGTCATATTTGAAATGCAGTGAGGTGCTTGAAAAATGATTCTCAAAAATATGGACTTTTTCCAAATGAAGAAATGACTGCTAGGGACCCAACTGAGCTCCAAAAAAGAGCTGGGATAACATTTGCATTGTTTTTATTATATAGGTGCATTATACAGTATTACAGCTATTATAAAAGATAGTATTACATTTATTGTCTATTATAATAATTATAATTATTATCTATTATAATAGATAATATTACTACAGATAAATACGTATTACAGTATTTATCTTGGACTATTTTAATAGTCGTACTTTAAAAAAAATGATTACTGAAAGTAAAATGTGTAGGAAAAGATATTGGGGGACTGTATTCTTCAAAAGAGTTAATGAATTGCAGTTTTAAATTTGATTGATTGACTGAGTTATAACTTTTGTGACACATATATAAAGATGCAAATTATGAGATTTAATGCTGCTGATCTAGAATCCATTGGTAGTTTTTTTTTTTAAACTGTGGAGTGTTTCTTATTAAAGTAACTTTTTCAGTGTACTCAACAAATTTCAGCCTTCATCTAACAAAGACAATAATTCTGATAATTCTATTTTTATTGATGTGCAAGATAAATGTTCTTTTTTAAAACATACTAATTTAACAAACTGAATATTACAAAACAAAAATCAAGAATAAGAGTATCATCAGAATATCCCTGCCTGCCTGTCCTTTGCAGATTTCAAGGTTTCATGAGAATGAGAAGCCTCCTAGAAGCAGCTTACTTTTATTACCTTGCTTAAAGTAGCTCAACTCCCTGCCCCCCATGGGCCATTTTATTAAATCCCAACTATCTTTTCATCTAATTTCAGTAATACTGTCTTGGGAACTGGGGGTTGCCTATTTCTATACTAATGCAAAACTAAAATGTTCCATGAATAATTTCACATATACAGTACAAAAGAATTTCAATTTGGTGCAATGGTTAAGACACCAGGCTGGAAACTAGGAGAACATGAGTTCTAGTCTGACCTTAAGTACAAAGCCAACTGGGTGACTTCTTGCTAGTTGTGCTCGCTCATCCCTTGGGAAGAGACAATTACAAACCACTTCTGAAAAATCCTTGCTGAGAAAACTACAGGGACCAGTTGCCAGAAGGCACACACAATAACAAACACATTTTTATGACAAATTGTACTATTTAATACATAAGTATGGTTTATTTATTCCATTTAGTAGATTTTTATCAAGCCTTTATTACTTTATAAGTAACTCAGGGTGGCAAATATGGTTAATACTCCTTCTTTCTTTTTTTTCCCTAGAACAAGTACTGTATTTGAGGTGGGTTGGGCTGAGACAATGTAACTAGACCAAAGTCACCCAGCTGGCTTTAATACCTAACGGAGCACTAGAATTCACAGTCTCCTTGATTCTAGGACAGAACCTTAACTACACCAAAGTGATTCCCATAATTCCCATTTGATGACCTTAAAATATATTTTATTCTTTATTTCTACAAAATTAAATATTTTTAACGAGTCTGTCAGGTCCACCATCTTCAACCCAACACTGCACTGGCATCCTGCCATCAAAGGACTAGGAGGGGAGACATGAGGGACAGACAAATGGGCAACAATAATCTGTAGGCATTATTGTGTGGGAATTTGGGAGTGGGGGTGATAGCTGAGGAAAAGCAGATCACCATGGGAATGATTCATGCCAAAGTGTCTTCAAGCCGTTTGCCCTGAATGTGGAAAGTTACCAGCCCAAACACATCCAGGTGACATCACATTGGCTGGGGTGGGGTTGAACTGGTCATGGGGGATTGAAGGAAATAGTTTGGTCTTGTTGCATGGGAAACTCAGATTCTGCCTGATTTTACTGCAACCAGCATCTCTTAGTAAAACTACTTTTCACTTGAAACAAATGGATTCGAGGGTTTTTCTTCCCGAAGGGATGAGACCAGGGCAGGTCTGACAGAGTCATTGTTATGAGATTTAACATAAATAAAATTATTTACAATATATGAAGTACTAGATGTTAAGTTCTAGATTTGTATTTATACCAATGGTGGTAGGGTAACATCAGACCACCCCCCAAATATACATTTTGATATTGTATTCTGAAAGATCATTAAATCTGTCTCCTCTCAGTAGGACAATATTTTTATTAAGCTAATTTGGAGTCACACATTTTTAAGTAAGTTTCATTAAGCAACATAGCACATAAAGCAGGGAATGAAAAAAGGGTTGCTGTTCAAGCCTCAAGCCTGAATTTCATTATCAACTTAATGAACTACAGTAAAACATGCAGACATTCCAGGTAGCTTATGTGAAGATGTCAGGACTTTCTCAAGGGCTGATGAGCTGAAGAAGCAAATCAACAGTAGCTAATCGTTCACTTGAACTTGTTGAACCCAGTTGTTAACTTGAAAATTTCTTCATATTCAGGTAAACACATGGCTAACTCCTATGGTAGGTGAAGAATAGAAACTAGTTTTATGTTAACAAATTATTTGGAAATAATTTAACTGATATACTGGCTAAGATCAAAAATATACTTTTTAAACAGCTACATTTGGCAGTTTCTTTTGCTCTGTCTAGAGCATGAAAGTAGATTTAATTGAAATGTTTAAGTCACTCTCCTCTATCATTTGTTTTACAATATTCATTTCAAACTATTGTAGTGTTCCCAGATAGCCTCATATTTATCAGAAGGGAAGAGTCAAAGGGGAAATCTGAGGGGAGAATCAAAGTTAGTCTTTTTTATTAGCCATACTTACATGGCCATGGAGATCAGTATTCAGCAGCATCAGAGCACAAGTGAGTGTATGGATTCCATCTGAAAAATACAAAGAATTTAATGTACTTTAAAATTAGTTGCAACTACACCGTAATCAATTTGGCAGTCTCAAGCGTCTCACAGCTGCCACGGTGCTCTGGTGACTGGACAGGGGGTCAGAATTCAATCCAGATGGCCGGTACCCCCCCCAAGGGACAATCCTAGAGACAAACTGCAGAATTATCCCGAAACGTCTGAAATGGCTGCTGATGCTGAAAAGGGGCAGAAGCGTCTTGTGGTTTTTGCGGCTAGCACAGATCAATAAGAACGGACCAGGAGAAAGTGAGTTGAATAAGACACTGACTCCTGCCCCCCCAGCCCAGGCCACATGGGCTCTCAGGGGCACCTCCAACCAAATTTTCAATCACAATTCCAAAAACCAGTCTACCAGAAAATAATTTTTTTAAAAGGCAGCAAAAAAAAAAGCGAAAAACAAAAGTGCTAACTGGCAAGCCGGGTAGCTGTCAAACCTGCTCTAAGCCACTCGAAGAGGGGAAAAAAACTCAATCCAGGGGGTGAAAATTCTTCTACAATCTTAAGGCCCTGTCACACTGCCCAACGGATGCAAAACGGACACAACGGACGAGAAAAATGTTTCCATCCGTTGTTATCCGCTCTCAGAAGGGGCAAAAATTTCCATAACCGGAGCGGATAACACAGACGCGGGGAGGACGCAGGGCGGATGGAAAGCGGATGCGGAACGGAAGCCCAGCGGATGGAAGCAGATGGGAGCGGATGGCACATCTGCTAGGCTTCCGGGGGGCCACAGCAAAGCGGATGCGGAACGGATACAGCGGATGCAGAACGGATGCACAGCGGAAGCCTAGCGGATACCGAGCGTTAATTGCGCATGCGGAGAGGATGCATTGCGTCAGCCCCGCGGATATAACGGAAGCAGCTCGGAAGCAGATCGCTATTCAGAGGAAAGACCTGCTTCCAGACACATTGACTGCCTTGCCTGTCCTGCCTGCATGTCTGCCTGCAAGCCTTGCTGCCAGCCTTGCTGCCAGCCTCCCTACCAGCCTTGCTGTCTGCCTGCCTGCCAGCCTTGCTGCCAGCCAGTCTGCCTGCCAGCCTTGGTGCCTGCCTGCCTGCCAGCCTTGGTTCATGCCTGCCTGCCAGCCTTGGTGCCTGCCTGCCTGCCAGCCTTCCTGCAAGCCTTGGTGCCTGCCTCCCTGCCAGCCTTCCTGCCAGCCTTGGTGCCTGCCTCCCTGCCAGCCTTCCTGCCAGCCTTGGTGCCTGCCAGCCTCCCTGCCAGCCAGCAACCCCACAACCATGCTGAAGCACAGCAAGCCTCAACCATCTGCTGCCAGCCCTTGCAAGAGGGACAGGGCTACCATCCCGCCCCCTGGCCCTCACTCTGGTTCTGCTGGGGCTTCTGCAGCACGGGCTCGCTCTTCTGGGGCTGGGGCTTCTGCTGCTTCTGCTTTTGGAGGAGCTGACGACAAGCACTCCAGCACCAGCCACCTCCACAGCACCTGCACCCTTCACCCCTGAGACTGAGCGACCAAGAGGAGTGCCAGAGACTCATTTTTGTTCATAAAGTCTATTTTTGATTCATACACTTGCTTCATTTCTTTTTTTTAATAAAGCCTTTGCATGCTTCTGGGATGGGTTAAGATAGCAGTGGGTTGGGCAGGGATACCTGTGGGATGGGCAGGGATACCTTTGGGATGGATAATAGCTGTGGGATAGATAAACCTCCAGTGCAAGCATGGTGGGACTGTATGGTCCACCCTCCCAGGTGCCACACCTATTGCCCTTTATTATCAATAATAATGTAATAATCATCGACACATGTCAACACAAACACAACTCTTTATTAAATGCCCTGATCATTGTAGGACCACTCAACATACATGGCCCAATCTCATCATTGTGATGAGACAGGCTGAAGGAAGCATCCATTAATCATCTATCATCCTGTCTTGCCACTCCACTGCTCCAGCTGGGGAGTTGCACCAGTGTTTCAGGAGGCTACGCTGCCTCTTCCCTTCATGTGAGGCTCTGTTGGGGCCTTGCACATCCTCAGTGTCTATCAGGTTTCGCCCTTGCCTCCATTCCCCAGGCTCCATGTCCCCATTGCCTTGTTGGAGGTCCACGAGCCTGTTCTGCAAGACTGGGTAGCGGGTGCGTATGAGATTGTGCGGGATGCAGCAAGCTTCCACGATCCTCCTCACGGTCTCTGGGCGATGCTGCATGTTGGTGAGAAGTACCTGGAACCTGTTGGCCAGGATGCCAAAGGCGTTCTCCACCACCCGCCTTGCCCTGGACAGCCTGTAGTTGAAGATCCTCTCTTCACGGGTGAGGAGTCTGGAAGTGTAGGGCTTCATGAGGTAGGTTCTGAGGGAGAAGGTGTCATCCCCCATGATGAAGTAGGGCACATCTTGTGTGTTGTTGGGCAGGGGTTCTGGATCTGGGAAGCCCACGATGAGGTTGCATTCCAGCTCCTCCTTGAGGTGACTGGCGTTGTATACCTGGGCATCGGAAGATGAGCCGTTGCCTGAAGCATCGATGTACATGAACTTGTAGTCAGCATCGACCATGGCGAAGAGGATGATGCTGAAGAAGCCCTTGTAATTGAAATAAGTGGACCCCGAGTTGGCTGGCGCTTTGCAGGCCACGTGCTTGCCATCTATGGCTCCAACGGTGTGGGGGAAGTTCCACTTCTGATACCACTGCTCTGCAACTCTCTTCCAGCCTACTTCAGTGGAGGGGCACTGGAGGAGCTCCTCCTTGTATTCTTCGATGATGGCCTGCACCACTTCTCTGACCACAATGCTGATGGTGTTGTGTGGCACCCTCCATCCGTACTGCATGCTGCTGTAGGTGGTCCCTGAGGCCAGGTGGCGCAGAGTCAGTGCCACCTTGAGCCCAGGGTCCAGGCTGGACTGGAAGTTGTTGTTTGCCTTGGTCAACCTGGGTGTCAGCCGCTGCACAAGTTCGTCAAACATGGCTGGAGGCATCCTCATGAAGTTCTGGAATGCCCGAGTGTCTTCGTTCCTGAGCTCCACCATCAGCTTGTTGTACAGTCCGTCCTCTGCTCTTCTGGCGAACCATCTTCGTACCCAGAGGCTTCTTGGCCGCCTCTTTTTCTTCCCGTAGTAGAGTTCACAGAGCCTGTAGATGGCTTCGCACTGTTGCAGAAGGATGGTGGCTGCCAAAAGGATTTTGTCGCAATCCACGGTGGACATGACTAGATGCTGTGGAAGAGGAAGAGTCAGATGAAGGCTGCAGAGGTCTGCACAGCTTGGCTGCTGGTCTGAAAGTGAGATGCAGACGAGTTGCTCCCCCTTTTTATGGGCAGTATAGGTGTCCCTTTGCATCCTCTAGGCATCCTCTAGGCATCCTGTAGACATCCTTAATATCCGAGATAGGTCCCCTCTGCTGACATTTTTTCCATTTTAAACGCTTTGTTTCCGCTTGGCATCCGTTCTGCATCCGTTCCGCTTCCTTCCTGCGTCCGAGCGGATGCGTGTTGCGCGGATGCGCAGCGGATGCCTAGCGGATATAGCGGATGCGTAGCGGATGCGTAGCGGATGCAGAACGAACGAATTGGATACATTTTCTGTGCAAAAGTTTTGTGCAGCTCAAAACTTTCTGAGCGGATGAAACGTCAATAAACGGATGCTGGACGGATAGAGAGGAAGCAAAACGGAGGCAGTGAGTACATCGCGTTAACCAATGGATGGCAAGCTTTTTTGTCCGTTTTACATCCTGTTTGCATCCGTTGGTGCAGTGTGACATGGGCTTTAACTATTCAGAGCCCTTAGAGGGTGGTCTGAATATGCTGAGACCAAGTGAAGAACTGGGGACCATGATCAGGGGGTGTGTCCTTAGTTTTCAATTTGGTCTGCAGAGCTATGAGACCAGAGACTACCCATCCTGGATTCTTCCTTTGCTCAAGGCAGTTCCTATATCTGCTTAGCTCACAGGAGAGGACAAGATTTTAAAGTCTGAGACCAAAAAGCTAGAAGTAGCTGATAAGATTAATTTTATCCCAAATCCAGGAACTGGATTCTATGGAGTCAAGGGCCATTCTTTCCTAGCAGTCTGACACTCTTGATGATATTATATACTTTCATTTATTCTCTAATCCATGTACAAGTTTTTCTATCTCGTCTTGAGATTCTGAGATATATCTTTTCGTGGCTCTTAGCGCTATTCGTAGCTTTTTGTAATGATTGTGAGGTTAGTGTCCATTATTTCTATGAAACTAAAACTGAAACTCCTCTCCTCTGCTTGTGTTTTGCATTTGGAACAGATTTCTTTTCAGGTGGGGAGGGAGAGTACAACTCCTTAGTATCAATTAATAATAATATATGCAGGGGTGGGATTCAAAAATTTTAACAACTGGTTCTGTGGGCATGGTTTAAGTGGTCGGCATGGCTTGGTGGTCATGTTATTGGCTGGGTGTGGCCAACTCAGCATCACTCACATTGAGGCATGCATCTCTTTGCCTGGCCTCTCATGACTGTGGGAATGCTGCAACAGTCATAAGTGTGAAAAATGGTCATGAGTCACTTTTTTCAATGCCATTGTAACTTTGAATGGTCACTCCACACAAACAAAGTAGCAGCAAAGGAGGGGAAAAAAATTCCAGAGATGTTCCTGAGACAGGAACTCTAGTCCTGCCAATAATGTAATAAGGGTTAACGGAGAGGCAGTTTCTGTAAGCAACACCAAAATGTTTCCTTCCTGCCTTCCTAACAGGATTAGGCCAGTAATTTTTTTTTATCAACTGGTTCTCCGAACTGCTTAGAATGTTAACAACCGGTTCTAGCAAATAGGTGCGAACTCGTAGAATCCCACCTCTGAATATATGAAATACTAATGCTCTGATGGTGATTTCGAAAAATCCTTTCTTAGTGAGCACCCAGAAGCCAAGAGGAAGGGAAGTATGCTGGAGGTGTGAAAGAATGCTGGGAAGGGAAGCGTGCTAGAGATGTGAAAAAACATACGTACGTATGTATGTATGTATGTATGTATGTATGTATGTGTGTGTGTATGTATGTATGTGTGTATGTGTATATATATATATATATATGTGTGTGCTGTTTAGCTTCCTTCGGGTATTATCCCACGTCATTGTAGTTCTGTTAAAGTTGTAGCAACGTTTCAGCAGAATCTCATCTGCCATC
>BLBF01000031.1:4610722-4682881 GCA_015471245.1 Laticauda colubrina
CGTCATTGTAGTTCTGTTAAAGTTGTAGCAACGTTTCAGCAGAATCTCATCTGCCATCATCAGGCTTCTGTATGGATATGGGTCTTACAGCTCCTGGTTTTAAATTTGAGGCTGGTCCATTCTGATTGGTTGGGAGCCTGGACCTGTGTTCATTGGACTTGGAGTTTGATTGATTGATCTTTCTGGTTTCTTCTGTCTGTTTTGTGGCTTTGACTGGCTGGCAACACTCTGTTCTTGTGTTGGAGGCTTTTAGTGCAGCTTGGCTCCATGTGAAGGGACGAAGGAAGCTAAACAGCACACATGTAAGTACCCGCGAAAACCTAAGAAAACATATATATATATATATATATATATATATATGTATGTATGTATGTATGTATGTATGTATGTATGTATGTATATGTACAGAATATATGTATATGTATAAAAATAACATTCAGACATGATGCCAACAACTATAAAACAATTATCTTCTAAAGGCCTTCTGAAACAGCAAAATTATTACACCTCTGAAATCTCTCTTATTTCTAGCCCATTTTGCCCTACAATGAAGCATCTGCAGATATTGTATGCTTCCCATTATAGCCTTTGGGTTGGTTTTTTTTTCAGATGAATTTTGAAGCAGCTTGAGTTTGTCTTAAAATCTTAAATCATGACTATAGGCTTTAAGATGTGTGGACTTTAAGATGCAGGGTCTTCAACTCCCATAATTCTCCAGCCAGAATGCTAGCTGGAATATTTTGGTGGGAAGTCCACACTTTTTAATGTTGCCAAATTTAAAAAACACTGATTTAGATCAACCCATATCCTCTTTGAATCTCCAATTCAAATGTCATCAGGCTTACTTGTGAAAGCCTAATTTTTAAGCCTAAATTACTTAAGATACAAGAAATATACCCATGATGACAAATCTATGGCATGCGTGCCCTAGGTGCAGACACGCGAGCCCCAGCCAAACTTACCCTTACTGCGTATGCGTGTGCCTCTCAGCTGATTTTCGGCCCGTTTGAGGCCGTTTTCGCCCTCCCGGAACCTTGAGGGAAACCTCTGCAGCCTCAGGAGGCTGAAAAATGAGCCTTTCAGAAATACCAGAAGTGCCGAAACGGGACCATTTTCAGCCTCCCGAGGCTGCAGAGGTTTCCCTCGAGCCTCCAAGAGAGAGAAAATGGCACCAAACTGGCCGAAAATCAGCTGGGAGGCACGCACATGCGCAGTGCAGGTAAGGGGGTGGGGCGAGGGTGCTGCACGCACATGCACAGGGGGGCAGGGCACATTGCATTGTGGATGCTGGCACATGTGCTATCACACGCGTGCACACTTTCAGTACACTACAACAAAAAGTTCACCATCACTGAAATATATCATTTGATATTTCATACATTATCCTTCTTCCACTCTCTGTCCTTTGCACTTTACCCTTATTCCTTCATACAGTATCATCTATATATATAAAAGCGAAATACCACTCATGCAGCATCATGAAATTTCCAGAAACTACAAACTTGAAATTTGACACATATGACTCTTGGCTTCTGGGTGCTCACTAAGAAAGGATTTTTTGAAATGACCATCAGAGCATTAGTATTTCATATATTATTATTAACACGCTCTGATCCTAAGGAGTTCTATTCCCCCTTCCCCCCTGAAAAATATTTACTGCTATTACATGTCTTTTGAGCCTTATATCCTTGGGCACAAATGTACCAAGAACCCTATTAATAGCATTCAAACTTCAGCTCATCATACTGTATGTAATTGTCTTCTGGAAAGAGGGACAGGAAGAAAAATAGTAACAATAGTATCTGAAACACTATTCTACTGTTTTAGGAATCTGCATGTTCCATGGAAAAATATCTCCCCTTCTCAGCTGATGTCTTTATTTCCTCATGTTTTATTCAGGAAGAGAAAAGTTAGTTGTTTTTCTCCCATGCAGCCCTGTGCAGTTCCTTTGATAAATTCAAGCACTGTTTCTCTAGCAGCCTCTCAAGCTAGAACTCTGTCATGAGTTGAATACAATTTAAATAAATGAATTACTAAAATAAATTCATCTGAGTTTGAGGCTAAAATCTGAGCGTCATCAGCTCTTACCTTCCAATGTGCTCTCCTGGGGATTGCAGTGGCAGTATCTGCGAGAGAAATGGATGAGGACCCGTTCCCGTTCCTGTGTCTCTCCCATAAGGGGGAAAGCTTTTAGGAAAGCTCTAAACACAGAAGGAAACTATTTAGAAAACAACTAAACAAACAAAAGATTTAATATATCAATCCTTTTTCAAGTTTTAAAAGTACCAAACCTTTTGGGATCAAAGACATTATGTGAGGATTTGAACTCTAGAGGCTGTAAGTCAGGGTGTCAAACTCAAGGCCCGTGGACCAGATCCCGCCTGCAGGCTGCTTAAATCTGGCCTGTGGGACTGGCCTGGAACTACCAAAGCACCGGCCTGCGGCTAAAATGGGCCATGTGCATGCCCCCCGCATCTCATTTTCACCCTCCATGGCCTTCTGCAGCACTTTGCCAGCCAAAAATGGGCTGAAAACTGGGATAAAAAGAGATGAAAAACAGGCTGAAAATGGGCCAAAAACAGCAGAAAAATGCCCCAAAATGGGCCACATAGCCCATTTTCAGCTGGCAGAACACACAATATTTTTGTGAATTTGAAATGTATGAAAAGAAAAGAAAAACAAAGAACAAAGGGATAAATACCTTTTACATCAGTCCCTCACCAATGAATTTATATCTAGATGTTTCACTGAAAATTTGGCTTGCAAAATGGAAAGCAGAATAGCTTGGATTTGTAGAATATATGCACAAAATAAATTGAAAAGGCCAGCTTTTTCACAATAATTAATTAGATACCTGTAGGAAATCCACAGCAAAATATAAATGCAATATGTCTTCCCAATTCCTATTCCCCAGGAACCAGCATTAAAAGTGATCCTGCTTCTAAGTACTGCATTTAATATATGAGCATAATGGCTATATCTCTTTTGCCAATTGTCAAAACCCCTCTTAAAATCAAATCAAAGTTGTACTCTATTTTAACTCATGATAGTGAATTATATAGTTGAATAATGTGCTGGGTGAAAAGTACTTACTGTAGTACCTGTGAACCAGATCATATTTTTATTAAGCTATTTACCATAACCACAAGATATCTTTCCTGATTTGTCACTCCTAATTCACTGGCTTAGATCTGAAGTGAGAATTGTTTTCTTCAATGTACTTCGTATACTTATTTACAGTGAAATGTCTTCTGTTTGAGCAGCACAGAATCAATAGAAAGAAATATGTCATAGATGCAAAAGAAATGTATATTAACCAAACCAAAGTTAGAAACAGGAGAGGGGCAAAAAATTCACTAGCTGTCACAACTATGCAGATGGAGCTCCATCCCTTTTATATTTTGCAATGCGTGTAAAAAAGGGCTGGAATTTAGATCATACGGCTGTGGCTGCCCTGAAAACACCCTGATTAGAAATCTGAAATAGAAGGTATAATTTCGTTTTACAAATAAACATGTAAAATAAAACAGAAAAAGTTGCTTTAGGAAAATGTATTTTCCAGTAAAGAAGAGGTTCATGTTGGATTGGAGTTTTCCCCATAGCCTTTTTATTAAAGGGCGCCCTCACACCCTGATCCTGCCTTTCAGCCCATGGAAATTTATTTACTAAATTTATAGGTAATTCAAGGCAGCATCCTCCCGCTCTTATTTTCTCCACAGCAACCCAGTGAGGTGAGTTGGGCTGAGAGAGTAGGACTAGCCCAAAGTAACTCAGCTGACTTTCATACCTAAAGTGGGAGTAGAACTCACAGTTTCCTGGTTCTAGGCCAGCACCTTAACCACTATACCAAACTGGCTCTCAATGGAGTCCAAACATCTTGGATGAAAACATCATACTAGTTCTTCATAAAAAGACATCTTCATCTTGTTATTTATTAAACATTACAAGCAAAGCAAATGTAAACTAGGGTCATGGTTTGCCATCATGCTCAATGGATGAAGAGAAGAGGCCTGAGAGAATAATATTTACATGTGGATCAGACTACTCAGTGAATTTCTGCTCAACCAACCAACATTTCAAACTTCTTTACCCTTTATAATATCCAACATTTTCTTTACAGATGAACTGTGCTTGTTTATAAACAACCAACGCTATCTCTTTTTTTAAACCCTAAAAATGGTTAAGTAGTTAATCTTTACAAAATTCCAGAAACATAAAATTAATAGATTCTGCTCACCTGAGTGCTTTATCCAAGGTCAACCCAGTAAAGTCGAAGAAACGGAGATATTCTTCTGCTACCATTTTGCTAAATTCATTACTGTAATTAAAGATGACACCATCCATAATTATGGGCATACTATTCACAAAGAATCCCATAAATGAATATGTTTCTGAGTATACAATATACACCAATCTAGTCTATACCTCAAATTGGGAGTGGAAAAGACCAAACTTGATTGGGTTAAGAGTAGGGAACTATCCTCTCATTGAAATTTGGAAAAAAAAAATCATTCTCATTTTTTGCTCTCAGTACGATTCTGAATTTTGTTCTCCTTTTAATGTATAAACAATAAGTTAAACCTCAAATGGAAAATTGGAAACAATAGACTGATACAAGTATCAACGTTTTTTTGGTATAAACCTCTTAATAGCTTGGCTTGGAGAACTTTACACTCTACCTAGCTTTATTTATTTATTTCTAATATGTCTAAGAATAGGGATTTTGTTTATGTATTTATTGTACAGATGCATTATTCCATCATTCCATATTCTGGAAGCATTTTTTTACTTCCGTACTAGGAGAGCTGCTTTACATATATTTAGAAATGCATCAGGGAAGTGGAGATGGAGAACTGAGGAAGGATATATATTTATTTGCTTGTTTGTTAAATATATTTGCTGCCTATCTCACTATGGGAGCTACTTTTGGCAGCTTACATCAATAAAAACAGAAAAAGAAGTGTAAATATAACAACAGTTAATGGAACAATAGAATAAACAATGAAAAAGATAATCATGGTATAGTGATATGAGAAAATGGGTGGATTTTCCTATCCCCCCCCCCCATTGCAGGGAGCAATGGGGGAAGTGAGATTAGCTATCAATCCAGTAGTCACTTCCAGTGTGATACTCCCCTATTGGGGCCCAGGTCAACCAGCAGAGCAGCTCTTCAGAATGGGAATCTGGAGGCAGGTTTCACCTTGGAGGGCAGAATGTTCCAAAGTGTGGGAGGGAGGGGCTGACGTCGCAGCAATGCAACACATCTGTGGGATCGTGCTGAAATCCAAACTGCCGGGTGGTCCGGACAGATCTAAATCGTCTCAGAGGGGCAATGAACAAAGAGAGTGCACTTTGTTGATCTCAGGGAGCCTGCAATCTTCCTGACTGATCCAAAGAAGGTTCTCAAACTCAACAGGAAGGAAAAGACAGCTATTATGTGTTAGACTGAAGCCATGACAGCCAATTGGAAAGAAGTGTAGATAACTGAATGACAATGTGATCGATCTAGGTGAGAGATTTTTAACTTTGAATTTTTAACGTTAATGGAAGAAAAAGCCGCTGGAAAACATCTTGGTGTAAGTGGGATCTAAAAAGGAGGAGGTGGAACTGTTTTTCTTCCACCTCCTGAGAAAAATGGCAAGAAAAGCCTAAGAGCCATTTTTAAAACAGGAATTTAAGTCAAATAACTTTTTAAAAAGTGGAAAACTTTGCAACGGACTGGGTACCTCAAATATAATATTGACTAATGTAGAAGTTTTTGGATACTACAAAACTTGGACATACAGAACACTTTTTTATTCTTATTCCAACAAAATTTGAACTGGAGCATACTATACAAAAGGAGGAAGAAAAAGAGAGAAGTAGAGCAACAGTGCTCCCTACAGGCAGAAGTGAAAGCCAGGAGGTGCAAGGGAGAAAGAGGAAAAATACATAAAATACATAACCTTGAGAAACTGTGAAACTGAAGATAAGAACTGACTGCTAGATAAACAATTTTTGTTCTACAAATTGTTTAGACTGAATAATGAGACAGATAGCGAAACACTGAGATTCTCTTAGAACTCGAATGAAAATAAAACAGATAAAACAAAATAGAAGCTGAGAACAGCAAAACATTTCTCTTTCTCCTACCCTTACCCCACCCCACCCACCCCTTTTTTTTTTGCTCTATGAACTCTCTATTTGTGGATATAAAATAACTGGCGGTTGAAATCTAGGACTTGGTGGGCCTATGTGGATTACAATTTATCAACTAATCAATTCTTTTTCTTATAAGAAAGGATTAGGATTTGAAGAACCTGAAGAAAAACAAGAATGATGGGGTCAAAAGATTGAAAACTTTTGGATTACAATGTATATTTTTTATCTTTTTCTTGGATTATAATTGATAATTTTACCCTTTACTTTTTGTGGATTGTAAATACTAAAACACTTCAAAATGAGGAAAGCACCATCTGCACAATTTTCATCAGCAGCAGCAACACCTAGTCCATCAGGTCAGAGGTCTTTGGATGCTAAAATACAGCAAGAGAAAGTGAACACAATGCAGGCAGACTTAAAAATTATGATGATTTGAAGGAAAGTAGGGAAAGTAGAGGATAAAATAGAGAATTTTCAACAAATGATGAACAGTGAACAATGCATACAGAAAGTAGAAGAGAAAGCTGAACAAACAGAAAAAAGAATGGAAGAAGTTGATTACAGACTTACATTGGCAAATAAAAATAAAGAAAGAACAATAATATCACTAGAGATGGACAGAGCTGATTATTATTTGCAATTCCAGAATACTGAGGAAGAAAAGGGAGAAAATCTAGCAGAGAAATTGGCAGAGCTGCTGATGGATGCTCTAGAGGTGACCAAAGAAATTTTTTTTGCTAAGATTGATGAAACATTTAGAGTTCATACCAGATATGAGACAAGAAACAGACTTGCTAGAGAGGTGCATGTGAGATTTACTAAAAAAAAAAAGCAATGAAAGCAGAGATTTTACAAAGAGCAAAAGATGATCCTTTGAAATATAAAGGGAAAGAAATAGTGGTCTTAAAACAGATTCCAAGAAGAGTTAGAGAAATAAGGAAAGAATATCAATTTCTGACAAAACAACTAATCAAAAATGGAGTGAATTTCAGATGGCTGATACCAGGGGAAATATTGATGACCTGGATGGAGCAAAGACATAAATTGGATTCTATAGAAAAAGCAGAACAATTTATGAGCGCTACTTTGGTTCACAAGAGGAAATGAGAATAAGAGAGGAAAGAGGGGACAGATGACAAGAGGAAACTACAGGAGAGAGAAACATGCAACAAAAAGAATGTGAAAGAGATCTGGAGGAAATAGCAAAAAGAGAAGGAGCGAAACCAAAATAATTGAGAGAAATAAGAACAACAAAAACCATCTATTTGTAAAACTATGGAGAAAGAAATAAAATTAATATCAATTAACATAAACGGACTGAACTCTGCAAGAAAAAGGAAAAGGACTTTTAGTAAATTAGAAAAATTAAAGTTAGATATAATCTGCTTGCAAAAAGTGCATATTAAAAACAACAAAACAAAATTTATTTATTTATTTAATTATTTATTTTTGACAATTGCTTACAAGATAATAGGTATAAATAAAAACATAGTTATGAATACATGATTACATAAAAAAAATAAAAGAAATAAAAGCAACAATAGGACAGGGACAGTAGGCACGTTGGTGCGCTTATGCACGTCCCCTACAGACCTCTTAGGAAAGGGGTGAGGTCAACAGTAGAAAGTCTAAGGTTAAAGTTTTTGGGGTTTGGGGAAGAAACTACAGAGTCAGGTAGAGTATTTCAGACACTGATCACTCTGTTGCTGAAGTCCTATTTCCTGCAATCAGGTTTGGTGCAATTAACCTTGAGTTTGTATCTATTGTTTGCTCTTGTGTTGTTACGATTGAAGCTGAAGTATTCATTGACAGGTAGGACACTGCAATGTATGATTTTATATACTATACTTGAAGGCGGCGTAGTTCTCAGTTTTCTAGGTCTAGAATTTCAAGTCTGGTGGCATAAGGTATTCTGCAACAAATAAACTCTTGTGAAATATTTCTGGACTTTCTCAACTGTGTTAATATCAGACACGTAATGTGGGTTCCAGACTGATGAGTTGTATTCGAGTAGAGGTCTAGCAAATGTTTTGTATGCTCTAGTTAGTAGTGTGATATTACCAGAGAAAAAGCTACTTAAGATTAGGTTAACAATTCTTAATGCCTTTTGGCTATATAGTTACAGTGGGCTCAGTTTTTAGAGATGAGTACTCCAAGATCCTTGACAGAGTTTGGATCACCAACAAGGTCTTGACTATTCAGCCTGTATTTTATTTTCTGATATTTTTTGCCAATATGTAGGACAGAGCTTTGTTGAGATTTGAAGTTATCATTTGTTTGACCATTCTGATACATAGTCAAGGTCTTTTTGAAGGGTAGCAGTATTGTCTGTGATGTTGAATAGCTTTACATCATCAGCGAAAAAAATGCAGTTGCTCTTGATATGATCACAGAGGTCATTTATGAAGAATATGAAGAGAGTTGATCCTAAAACACTGCCTTGGGGGACACCACTGTTGACAGGTATAGAATTTGATAGGATGCTCCCAATTTTGACCATTTGTTGTCTGTTTGACAGGAATGCTTCTAGCCAGTTATGTAGGTGTCCAGAGATACCATAAAAGTTTAGTTTTAGGAGTAGTTTGTCATGTACCACTGAATCAAAGGCTTTACAGAAGTCTATGTAGATTGCATCTATTGCTTTGCCCTGATTGAGTCGAGTAGTCCATATTTTTTGCAGTGTAAGAGTTGTAGATTACATGATAATTTTTTCCTGAAACCAAATTGGTTATTAGAGAGTAGGTTGTTTGTTTCTAAGTGGAGGATGATAGATTGGTTAATAATTGATTCCATGACTTTACAGGTGACGCAGCATAAAGAGATTGGTCTGTAATTTTCAACTAGGCTAGGGTCTCTCTTTTTGAAGATGGGGATGACCGTGGTTTGTGACCATAGTTTTGGCAAGGAGCTGGTCCTAAAAGATTTTTCAAAGATTATGCTTAGAGATTCAGCTATGGCAGTGGATAGCTTTTTAAAGAAGTAGGCACATATTCCATCCGGTCCAATAGATAGAGATGGTTTTAGATTGCATAGTGCTTTTTCAACATTGTCTTCTGTAAAATCGATATGTATTAGATCATTGTAATTGTTTGTGGTTCGACTAGGAAATATTGGGCATGATCCATTGCTGTTTACAAATACTGAGCCAAAGAATATGTTAAAGAGGTTGGCTTTAATCGTGTCGTTGTTGCAGTCTTTACCATTAGGTCATTTCAGGGGTGGAATGGACCTTGAGTCTTTTAGTTTGTTGTTTACAAAATTGTAGAAAGTGCGGGTGGAGTTGGTGCGTAGAAGGTTTTCTTCTTGTTTAATGTAATAATTAGTGCATTCAATTATCTGGTGGCCTAAATTTTTGTATCGGCTTTTGAAGTTGGCAATGTGACCAGATTTGTTTTTCCACCAAAGTGATTTCTTTTTGGATTGAAGCTTCCTTATTGTTATGGGTAATTTGTTTTTTCTGGTTTTGGGAGTTGTTCATGAAACATATAGTTTGATGACTCTTCTGGCTTCAAGTTAAAATATGTTGTAATGGTCTTCTACAGTATTGCATCCAGAGAATAGAAACTGCCAATCAAGGGATGAGAGATAGTTGTCTATAAGATCATAGTTGCCTTTTTTGAAGTCATAATTGGGGATTCCGTCATTGTGATTATTTTTGTGTGGATATATGTTGAGACAAAAGTCAATCATGCTTTGGTCACTGTTGGAAAAGGGTTCTTTAATTTGTATTCCATAAATTGAATTCAAACTATTGCAGAAGATGAGATTGAGGCAGTTGTTAAATCTAGTGTTCTTGGTTACTAGTTGTTCTAGTCCCAGGTTTGTTACTACATTGTAGAATATTGCATGTGAGGGTTCAGTTGTACATTTGTTAAGGGTCCAGTTAATATGAGGTAGATTGAAGTTACCAAGAAAGATAAAAGCATGTGGGCAAGATGCTGCCCATGTTAGTAGTGTATTTGACTTGTTTGCATGTTCGATGTCATAATCAGGGGCTCTGAACATAGTAAGAACTGAAATGTGATATTTAAGGACAGGTCACAGATGATGGTCTCAGGAATAGCAAGCTCCTGGGTAACTTGGATTTTTTTAGATGTAGGGACTTTTTATAGAAGAGTGCAACACCACCTCCTCTATGGATTTCATGATCTGATTGGTAAACATGATAGTCTCTTACTGTGGTAATGGAGTCAGGGAGAGATGTGTTGAGCCATGTTTCACAGATAAATATGTCGAATTTAGCCGAATTTAGCCGTATATTTTAATTTAGCCGTATAAAGAGGAGAAATTCAGGTATTTTATTTACAAGGCTTCTTGCATTGAGTAGCTTGTATTTAAGGTCAGTTGTGGTTGGAATAGAGGTAGTTAAGGGCATGCATGTCTAGTTTTGAGTGATGTTGGATTGGATGGGGTGGGGTTGGATGCGGAGTTGTGGGTTGTGTGACTTTCTTTTGATGCAATCAGCTCTGTAGTCAATGTATAGGTCCTTTTCTCCATTGTCTAGACCAGTTTTGAGTTCTGCGTGGAGTTCATGGGAGCGGATTCTTTGCAGTATGGATAAGTCTGGTCTTGAGCGAAGTTTTTTATGGTTGGGATTGGTTTTTGCAATGGCATTTATTATATGAATGAACATGTGTTTGCTGGATTCAGTTTTGCATACAACTCTACAAAATCTTGGGGCCATAGAGCCGTCATTGGATTTGCACCCAGGGCTATCTCTGGTTATTTCAATGATATTTTCAGGATATCCCAAAATTGAGAAGTTATATCCTTTTTTTATCACAACAAAAAAAGAGGGGAATAGCCCTTTATGTAAAAGAGATAATAAATGTTAAGTACATTTTTATGTATGAGGAAGGAAGCATTTTGATGGTGGAGATATCATAGATACTCTTAATAGCAATGAAAGCTTCAAATAGTAACCAAGAGGATTTTTCTGGTAAACTTTATAAGAATATAATAGAACTTGAATATAAAAATATATGTATAGTATGAGACTTTAATGCAATTGTAGATGTGGAATTGGAATTGGACAACAAAACTAGAAAAACAAACAGAACAGCCAGGAAAACACTTCCAAAGGCTTTCTTCAAAATTGCAGAAGAACTAGGTATCCAAGATGTACGGCAAGAGACACATCCCAAGGGAAATCAGTACTCATTTTATTCAAAGAGACATATGTCTTAGTCAAGAATAGACATGATATGGATGTTAGCAAAGCTAAAATCCAATGTACAAGAAATAAATACAGAAATAAGCAATTGGGCAGATCACAATCAAATGAAATTTATATGGAAGGGACAAAAAGGGAAATTAAGATGGATGTTGAATGAATCAATATTAAAAGAAAAGGAATTTATTCAATTTATGGAAAGAGAGGTGGACTTTTTCTTTAAAGAGAACAGAAAAGAAAAAATGTCACCACAAAATCTATGGGACACAGCTAAGGCATATATTAGAGTATTAACTATAATGTATATGGGAAAGAAAAACAAAAAGAAGAGACAAAATCAAAATATATTAGAAGACGACTATAAGAGATTAGAGAACTAAAGAAAGATCCACAAAAAAAGTATATAAAAAACCAAGTGGAATTAATAAACATTAGCTGAACTTGATAAAGAAGAAATAGCACAAAAAATTAAAAGTGCTAAACAAAATTTCTTTGAAAATACAAATAAACCAAGGAAGATGGTTGTCATAAAAAGAAAAAAGAGAAAGAAAAGAAATTGATACATCAATTAATGGATGGTGAAGGAATTCTTCACCATCAAAATGACAACAAAAAAAGTGATTCAAAATTATTGTGAAAAAATGATCAAGAAGCCATTCCAGAAGATAAAATAAAACAATATTTAGAAAAAGTGGAACTACCTAAAGAGCTGAAACAGTGAAAGCAATGCTAGATTAACATATAATAATGATGGAACTAACAGAAGCAATTAAGAGACAAAAGAATGGCAAAACACCAGGTCTGGATGGACTACCAGTAGAACTATACAAAAACTTACAAAATACTTTAAGTATTCCAATAGTATTCAATGGAAGTATTCAATGAACTATTATTAGCAGCAAAAACAGCAAATTCATGGATGGAAGCATATATTACTCTCATACTGAAAGAAGACTCAGATTTAAAACAGATAAAAAACTATAGACCAATATCTTTACTGAATGCTGATTATAAAATATTTGCTTCAATAATTGCAGAAAGACTAAAAAGATTCTTAAATCAATGTATCATCCAGATCAAAGTGATTTTTTAAAGACAATATGAGAATAATTTTAAATACACTGGAATATCATGAGGCACATCCAAAGAAGTAAATGGCGTTAATAGAAAGCATAGAAAGCATTCGACAATGTGAACTGGCAATTTATGCTAACACAATAAAAAAACATGGACTTTGGAGAGAAATTTACTACTATGTTTAAGGCAATATATTATAAGCAAACTGCAAAGATGATGATAAATGGAAATATGACTGAGAGGGTTAGCATAAAAAAAGGTACAAGACAAGGATGTCCCTTGTTGCCCCTATTATTTATATTGACACTGGAAGTATTAAATAGAAATATCAGACAAGATACAGAGATAAAAAGCATCGAAATAAGAAGGGAAAAGAATAAACTACAGGCAATTTGGTTTTCATTTTGGAAGATCCACAAGAAACAGGGCGTAATTAATAAAAAAAATAGAATAATGTAGTGAAGTGGCAGGACTGAAAAGAAATACAGAGAAAACTAAGATCTTAGTAAAAAATCTTACAGATAAACAGAAAAAAGAGTTAATGAAAAGAATAGATATCCAGATTACAAAAAAGTAAAATATTTAGGGATTCAGCTGACAGCAAGATGTGTAACGATGAAGGAAGATAATTATTACAAACAGACATAACAAATTAATATAGATCTGGAAAAATGGAAAAATCTGCAATTATTGTTGATAGGAAGAATAGCTACAATCAAAATGAATATATTGCCAAGATTATAGTACTTATTTCAAACAATTCTGATAAAATTGGAGGGGGAAATACTTTGAGGAACTTAATAAAATAATACTAAAATATATATGGCAACGGAAAAAAGTGAGAATTAGCTTTGAAATGCTACTGGATTCAAGAAATGGAGGACATTTTGGATTACCAAATTGGGAAATGTACTACCAGGCTGCAGTATTAACATGAATGAAACAATGGACTGTATTGATAATCTGCATACAAGATTATTAACTTTGGAGGGACATGGCTTGCAACTGGGTTGGCATGCTTTCTTGTGGTATGGGAAAAGTGAGATACATGGTTATTTTCAGAGACATTACATAAGGAATGCACTATTTTTTGTATGGAGAAAAAAAATCAAAGAACAATATTATTTGGGGATACCAGTTTGGCTTTCAACAATGGAAGCACTGATTCACCTAAACATTATTAACATGGGAAATATTGTTAGATATAATTATAAAGATATTCTGAATGAAAAGGGGGAACTCAAAACTAAACATGAACTGAGTGATCAAGGGATCGATATGGCATGGCATTCACAAGTGCAGACACATTCTAGATATGAGAAATGTTAAATTATATGGTTTCTATAAAGAACTAACAGAATTAGATAAGACATTTACAGGGACAGAAGTAAGATTGATAAAGAAACTGTACAGCTACTTATTGGGCATCAAGCTGGAAGATGAACAAGTGAAGCAGACAATGATAGCATGGGCAAAAAACTTTGGTTACACAATAGAATGAGATAAATGGCAGAAATTGTGGGACAGGAACTACAAAATGGCTATCATAAATTGAAATTCTGTTATCAGTTTACTTAACAATGTCAACTGCATATAAAGAAAATTTGTAACAGAGTGAAATTCATCACAACTATAACTACAATTATTTTACAAAACTCATTGTCTATATAAGAACACATCTTAAAAGCATCTCAAATGCTAGCATTTCTGATAAAATTAAAATGAATCAATTAGCAGTGAAGCAGAAAATATAAGTCATTCCTTATCAAGCAGTGTTCTACAAATAATCAGAAATATCTCCAAGCCAGAAACAAACAGGACATTGTAAAAGGTATACAAGATGCATACTTCAATTTCACGTGTTACATTCTTTAGAAATCAGGATATGTGTTGTATTTATAATCATGCTGCAATACCAAAAGTGCAGAAAAGGCAACCTTACATTATGCAACCTACATTTATATTAATGCTACCTTAGGAAAAGAATACAAAAATTGGCAGCTACCATTTTTTCTGCTAGTACAAAATACCAGGTTTTTTTTGTGGGTGGACGGAAGGACATGCAGAAACATCAACTTATGAAAGAATTCCCAATGTGAAATCCTTGTAATAACCTACAATATTTATACGTGTGTCTATGTTTGTGTAGTTTAGGTAGTCCTAGTGATTACCTAAATAAATCCCTGCCTGCAAATTTCTTGACAAAGTTTTTCAGAAGTGGCTTGCCATTACTTCCTTCCTCGGGCTGAGAGAGAGTGACTGGCCCAGCTCCAGGATTATCCAACTGCTTCTACCTAAGGCAGAACTAGAACTCACAGTCTACCAGTTTCTAACTTGGGGTCTTTAACCACTACTCAAAATGGCCATTGAAGTAAGATTATTAATAATGAATATATATTTTAAAAACTATCCTCTAAAGCAGTGGTCCCCAACCTTTTTTGTACCAGGGACCAGTTTCACGCAGAAACACTTTTTCAAGGACCAGCAAAATCAATTCTTCCCCAATAGTAAAGGGCTTCTTTACCATTTCTTTACTAACATATTTTTATATACATTTTAATCACGATTATTCATTCTTTGCAGCCCAGCACAAAATGATCTATGGACCGATCCCGGTCCGGGGCCCGGTGGTTGGGGACCACTGCTCTAAAGAGAGGAAAGACATGAAATTGTGACTTCTGAAATGTTTTTTCTTTTCAAACACAAATTTGGATTTATTTGATTATTTATTAAAATAATGTAGCTTCAAGCATAAGTCGATTGACATGTTTTAGAATTTTCAATGCATGGGAGAAATTCAGCTGAGAAGAATTCTACTGCAAACGCTTTGCAGCAACCCAGACCACAGAAAGGGGGTAAGGAAACATCCATACAACCTCTTCTAGCAAAATGCAGTTTTATTGAAATATGCCTGGCCATTCAACCACTGCAGCACAATCAACAAAGACTATGAAAATGATTGTACTACAATACATCAAAAACATATCAGAAACAGCCAACAGCCCATGACAATCACACAATATCACATTAGCACACAAACCAACTAAAATCCTCCAAAACAAGTAAGCCAAAAGGCTCAGTAGCCCAAGGGGAGGGGGGACCATGATCAAGTGAAACATTGCATTGCCAACAATTCAGTGACTTGCCACTGATTCTCTCTACTGATGATTTTTTCTCCATTTTTTCTCCATATTTTTTTTAAATTTTCAACCTTGTACTCCAAATTTCTGTCCATAGGAGACAGTAAGATCACATCTAACAAAATGGTTTAACATTTACAAAAGCCTACATTATAATAAAATAAAATGGATTTGTGCCACCAGCCTTTTTGGGGGGGGGGAGGAGGAGTCTGCTCCTAATGTACCTGCTTTGGATACTAATAATACTATATTATTATACTTTGGATATAATGCTGCTTTGGAAACTATGGCTAGGTTAGTTTCATTTTGCCATCCTCTGGACTTCATCTTGGTCTTGGTTTGATGTTATACTGTAAACGTAATTGTGATACTGTGGTGTTCTTGTACAGAGCAGACAATTGGCTATCAAGGGAAAGTGAGGTTATACTAAATTATGTTTAATTAAAATTCTAATATCGATAAAATATAAAATATAAAAATTTGAAACAAGACAATAGAGTGAAACATTTTTTTTTTTGGGGGGGGGGAATGGGAACACTTTCTCCTTCACTGAAAATGAGGCCAATATGACCTTAGAGAATACATAATAAAACAATTTGCTTTCTGTTCAGGGACCTAGAAATTTAAAGGAGCATATTTTGACAAATGGCATCTTCTCTGTAAAATAAGTGCTCTACATTATGTGGCTCTCTTTCCATAACTTCAAACAGTACATTAATAGTAGTGTGTGTGTGTGTGTCTGTGTGTGTGTGTGTGTGTGTGTGTGTGTGTGTGAGAGAGAGAGAGAGAGAGAGAGAGGGAAAGTATGTCAAATGTTAATATATGCCATGTGGCTTTTTCTTGAAAACAATATCATTTTTTTTCAATCCCAAAGTATACATTGGAAAAGGGCATTGGTACTTACCTGACATGCTTGTTCTCTTTGAGCTGTGAAGAGCATCCAGTAGTGGGAGGTGCTTCAGTCTCTGGATGTTTTAAGGCTGGGCTTAATTTGTGGAACGCTCCTCCTCCTCCACGGGACTCCTCCCCAGCGTTCCCCAGTTTTGGCGAAGACGAGAGAAATGAACACCCTCATCCTCAATGCCCTAATGAATTCGTTGGCCGAAACAGGACCCCACCAGATGTTAACAAAAGGGTGGGGCTGGATGCTCTTCACAGCTCAAAGAGAATGGGCGTATCAGGTACCAATGCCCTTTGTCCTATGAGCTGTTCAGAGCATCCAGTAGTGGGACATAGCAAAACTTGGCCTGTCCTACAGGAGGGACTCTATCTAGCCTGGAATCTCCTCCTGGTCCCTGTGGACCCGTTGCAGAACTCTTCTGCCAAAGGAGGCCTCAGCGGATGCAAACACATCTATTTTATAATGTCTAATGAAAGGCGATGGAGAGGCCCAGGTTGCGGCTCGACAAATTTCAGTAATTGGTTCCTGTGTGGGCCACACTGCCGATGCGGCGCTCCTTGTTGAATGAGCTGTTATGCCCCTGGGCACCTGCAGGGATTGAGTCTGATACATTTTCGCTATTGCAGCCTGTAGCCAACGGCCTATTGTAGAAGGTGAGACCTTGCCTCCCAGAGTGTTGGGCTGAAAGGACACAAATAAGGCCTCCGTTTTTCTGAAAGCCGCTGTACGATTGATATATATTTGCAATGCTCGCCTCACATCAAGCCTATGCCATTGCAGTTCCATTCCTTGTGATGGTCTGGGGCAAAAATTAGGAAGTATCAGCTCTTGTGCCTTATGAAAAGCCAAGTTGATTTTGGGTATAAATGTAGGATTGGGGTGAAGGACCACCCGATCAGCATGGAAAACACAAAGATCTTGTCTGATAGACAAGGCTGCAATCTCCGAAATACGATGAGCAGAAGTGATCGCTACAAGGAAAACAACTTTATACGTCAGAAATTGTAGACTTGACGATCTCAAGGGTTCAAAAGGGCCCTTGGTGAATGCAACGAGGGCCTTATTAAGGTCCCAGTGGGATAATGGTGTACCGTTGGAGGGCGTAAATTTGTGGCTCCTCAAAGGAAGGACCGTATACGAGGATGATGGGAAAGGAAAGTTAGGCCTTTGCGAGTGAGAACTGACGCTAAAGCCGCCACCTGTCTTTTCAACGTATTAGGTGATAATCCCTTGTCAAGTCCCTCTTGTAAGAACTCTAGAATTTGAGCCACAGAGGCAGAGGTGGGATCAATTTGAGACTCGGCACATCATTTGCAGAAACTGGACCATGTGGCATTGTAAATGCAAGTTGTTGAGGGGCATCCAGCAGCTAGGATAGTGGCAATAACTCTGTTGGAAAACTTTTTGCTCTTCAGACAGCTCCACTCAACCTCCAGATGGTCAGGTGCAACCATTGAGGGTCCGGATGTTGAAGGGGCCCTTGAGTTAACGAGACCCTGGCTGGCAGGATTCTCCATGGAGTTGATTCTGAAAGACTGTGGAGGTCTGCAAACCATGGCCGTCTGGACCAGTAAGGAGCTACTAGAAGTAGTTCCGCCCTCTCGACTAGCAATTTCTGGATGACCTTGGGAATCAGTGGAAGTGGAGGGAATGCATACAGGAGTCCCAGGAGCCAAGGACAGCGGAGCAAGTTGAAATTCTCCGCTCCTTGCGATGGGTACCTGGAAAAAAATCTTGGGAGCTGAGTGTTGAGGGGGGAAGCGAACAGGTCCACCACCGGCTGTCCAAATGTCCTGACTGCTTCCTGAAACAAGAAGGGATGGAGGTACCATTCCGATTGATCAATGGTGGCCCTGCTCAGCCAGTCTGCCTGTGTATTTGACAGGCCTGAAATGTGCTCTGCTCTGATAGAAAGTAGGCTGGTCTCCACCCAACGACACAACCGCTCCGCTTCCTGCATGAGATGTTTCGACTGTGTGCCCCCGTTTGTTTATGTGAGCTTTGGCTGTTACATTGTCTGTCAGTATCAGTATGTGCTGACCGCATACCTGGGGAAAGAAGCTGCAAAGGGCCAGGTGTACTGTGCGAAGTTCCAGCCAGTTTATGCTGCATGACTGTTCTATGTCAGACCATCGGCCTTGGGTTGTGAGCGAGTGGACATGAGCTCCCCATCAAAACAGGCTGGCATCGGCGGTGATGGTAAGTCTTTGTGGCTCCTTGAAGAGACAGCCTCTGTTGATGACTGGTCTGGTCCACCAGAGGAGAGATATGAGAACCTTTGGTGGTACCCTGACCTTGTATTTGGAGTTGCTTCGGCCGGACCGCTGATACGGAAGCAAGAACCACTGGAGAGATCTAGTGTGGAGCCGGGCCCAAGGGATGATAGAGATACATGAGATCATCTTGCCTAACAATTTTGATAGTTCAGCTAGGGACACTCTCTTAAGACCCCTGATCTCCTTAACTAATTGCTGAATGCTATTTAGTCTATCTGGTGACAGGTAAACTTTGCCTTCCACCGTATCTATGACAGCCCCCAGATGGGTTATCCAAGTCGATGGTGTTAAATGACTCTTTTTCCAATTTATTAAGAAGCCATGTTGTTGTAGGGATTGTAATGTGTTCTGAGTGTCTTTGACTGCTTGGGGGATGGAAGATTACAAGATTAAGATGTCATCAAGATAACACTGGAGTCGTACGGGGATGTCCTGAAGATAAGCAGCTAACGCTGAGAGAACCTTCGTGAAGGTCCTTGGGGCAGAAGCAAGTCCGAAGGGAAGGGTCACATATTCAAAATGGTGGTTATTGTAACAGAATCTGAGAAATTTATAGTGGGAAGGCCGAACAGCAATATGCAGGTATGCCTCTGACAAGTCTATGGACATGAGGATGTCCCCCTTTCTGATGCTGAGCAAAATAGATTGCAGGGTATGCATTTTAAACTTGCAATATACTAAGAAATGGTTGAGATGTTTCAAATCTAATATCGCTCTCCACCCCCCCAAAACCTTTGGGAACAACAAAAAGATGTGAATAGAAACCTCGCCCCTGTTGAGTGGTAGCTACTGGTTGGATGGCTCATATATCCAGGTGTTGGATAGCTGATTCCATGAGATCACGTTTAACCGGGTCTCTGGAGAGAGGACATGACATGAAAAAATATGGGGGAGTGGATTGAAACTCCAGCACAAGGCCAAATCTGATCGTGTCTCTGACCCAGGAATCAGAGGTTGAGGAGTCCCATTGGTCGGCAAATAATTTAAGGCACCCGGGGGGTGGGGGGTTGAGTCCCAGGAGTTATCTTGGACACCGAAAGGACCTGTTTCCTGCTCCCCGAAAGGATCTTTTGGATTGACCACCCCTTCTGCTCCTATCCCCGAAGTCGGACCTATCTGGCTGCTGCCCTGGTCTGAATGGTGGGGATCTCTGGTATCTGGGTGAATGGGATCCCTGGTAAAAGGGTCAAAGGGATCCCCTCCGAAAGGACTGGGAGTTTCTAGGATCTGACCTCTGAAAAAGGGAAGGGAGAATTTTCTTTTTGTTACGGGTTTCGATTAGTAGCGGATCAAGGGAAGGGCCAAACAGTCTGTCTTCCACAATTGGGGATGAAGCCAGCTTGGATTTGTGTTTGAGGTCGGCTTGCCAATGTTTTAACCATAGCAAGCGACGCACTGTGACATGCTATGGTTAAAGCATTGGCAAGCCGACCTCAAACACAAATCCAAGCTGGCTTCATCCCCAATTGTGGAAGACAGACTGTTTGGCCCTTCCCTTGATCCGCTACTAATCGAAACCCGTAACAAAAAGAAACTCTGCTTCAACTACTGGTTGGTTGAAGATCAGATCCTCTGGTCCCTCTTCCGAAGGAGTTGGTGTGGTGGAAGAGGTGTACTTGTTTAGGCGTGCAATATTTTTCCTTAAACAAGAGAGATCTGAAAAGCTGTGGGCGGAACAAGCCTGTAAAAACAGATTGGTCAGGAATAAGACCCTCATCCTCAGACATTTCCCTTTCTAAGGGGTCTGCTTCTGATAGGGGCTCGCTATCATGTATTGATCCCAATTCAGTCTCCTCCATTTGATCAATCTGATCCACTTCTTCCTCCTCCTCCTCCTTTGGCCCTTGGAGGGGGGTCTCCCCCTGTAAATGTACCTGGGTATGGTACAGCTCTGACCTGGTCAATGACCTCAGCGATTAGGACTCATGATCGGTGATCCTAGGATATTCCCTGGTCATGACAGCATGTTCAAGCCCCGCTGTGATTCCCTGGCAGATTGCCAGCTCCATCCAGGCTTTCATCCTCTCTGGAACCTCCTCAAAAAGACTATCGCCATGATGAAGACCAGCGGCCGTCGGAGTGAATGTGGCTTCAGAAGCCTTTCGCGTGGTTGGTGTCCCGGGCACTTGGGCCTGTTGGCCTTTGGGAGCCAAGCTGCGCATGGATGAGAGGGAGAGATCTAGGGGAGGAGGAGGGTGTGAAGAAACAGACGGACTGGAGGAGAAGTCCTGTGGTACATTGTGCGCCTCCCAAGTGCGCTTGTCTATCTGCTTTTGTAAAGCTTTATGGCGCCTTATAGCGTCCTTTTCTGAGGCTTTAGAAGTCCCCTTAGCCTGTTTAGGTTTGTGTTGAGATTTGGCTTTTGCCTTCAAGGATGAGGTCTGAGAGGTGCTACCATCTATCATTTTGATTCAAATTGAAATTACAGTATGCTTGTTATAAAAAACTGTGAAGGCGGTTGGCACGCCCAGGGACCTGATCTGAGTCAGGACCGGTTGCCCTGATAATGGTATTATTGCCCCCCCCTTTTTTTTGGTACCTATCTAAAATGAGTCGTATCCCAGTAATAATATTTTATTGAAATTAAAATATTATACTGAACAAAAGTTTATAATAATAACAATAATAATAATTATTATTATTATTATTATTAATAATAATAATAATATTGCTCTTATAAGCACTAATGTATATATATATGTATCTATGGTAAAAGGTATAGGAATGTTAATTAAGTAACACAATATATGGGAAAACCAAAACAGCTGAATTGCGAATGCCTAATGCCCAGGTTGATAAGTGTAGGGCCCTTCAACAGCTTCCCTGCACAGGCGGACACAGGCCTGGGTGCTTGCTGTTGTGCCGCTGAGATAATTGGGCTGTGAGGGTTAAGCCAATGATTTAAAACGTAAAAAAAAATAGCCTCGAATGTAGCCAAACCAAGACGAGGGTATAATAGTTCCCAGACTCTTGAAGGGAACCGACTGTTCCGAGCAGAATTACCTCACACAGCTCGAGAATGAATAACTGGTGTGTGGCCACGAGGCTTTGACGGCACAAAATGGCCTCGGGCCATTAAACTTTTGGCATGCTCCTCAAGCGGCAACTTCCCACCTCGTAAACATATAGCCAAGCGGCGGGAAACTGGGAGTTATCACAAGTTTGAGTTCTCCACTTCAAACGGCGTTCAGGGAGGGGGAAGAGCAATATGACTCAGTTAGAAGCAAAAAGCTCACGCTGCTGACAGACTAAACGAGAGAAACGCTGCGGCGATCAAAATGGCAGGGGTAGAGAGATCGGCTGTGAAGAGGTGTCACGGAGCAGCGCCGAAGCTTCCTGCCGTTTGGGGCATGAATCGGCGCTTCCCCGAATCAGACCTGTCTGGCTGCAAGAACAATTTGGGATAGAAGGCTAAAGACAAGCTGATTAACTGTCAAACCTGCTGGCCACGAAAGAATTTTTCCAGTTTCGGTCAAGGAAGAATCACAAGCACTGCCTGTCTCTCACGAGGCTGAGCCAAAACTGGGGAACACTGGGGAGGAATCCCGTGGAGGAGGAGGAGCGTTCCACAAATTAAGCCCAGTCTAGACATCCAGAGACTGAAGCACCTCCCACTATTGGATGCTCTGAACAGCTCATAGGAGAATTAACATTGTTTTAAAGGAGAAAGGATCTCACAAGCTTCAAACTGCACTAAGAGAGTTACAAATACCCAGAATCGCACATACACCTTAAGCCAAAAGTCTGTAAACCTCACAGCAAAGAAGGGAGGGGATGCTTGAAATACACCAGGACATGATGCAAGCAAACTGAAGGACACAGATGCCTCTACATTAATACTCAGAGCATGGAAAACAAATAGGAACGAAAAGTCTTGGTACAGGAATTGGGGAAGGGGCAGCAAATTTTTGGTGTAATTGAAAGTTGATAAAAGGACGCATGATTGGAGTATACTATTGGAAGAATATGTTTTAAAAAGAACCATTTAGATTAATTCAATATAAAAGAAGAGTGTTGAAGAATCAGAAAAACTAGAAAGAGATGGGTTTTACCTCTATCTTAATAGCACAGGAAATAGTCCCATTAATAATCACCTGAACAGAGGGATTGGAGTAATAATTTTTATAAAGAAATGATAAATGATGAAAATCCATTTTTTATAACTTATTCAAAAAACTTAAATTAGAATATTGAATATTTTCTACACCCTGCAAAGTCAAAACAGCTTTTTCACTACTATTAGAATGCAATTTAAAAATCTTTGTCAATAATCTTTTTTAAAAAAATTTTTTTTATTGATTTTACAATTAAAACAAGCCAACAACACAAACATAAATGAAACAGAGAAAAAGTTTCAAGAAAGGGAGAAGAAAATAGAAAGAAAAAATAGAAAACAATTAAAAACATCCTCATCTTCAACAGTTTGTATAACCTCTTTTTTATCCTTATTTTATGCCATATACACACATCTAATCCTTCCATATATCTGTGTATCACTACTATGGATTTATCCTATCCTCTTTTGCCTTTTAGTGTGAAGTCTATCTTTGGTCTATCCATTTGTACCAGCAGTTCCAGCTGTTGTAGTGTATTGAAGTGTCTTTATTTTTTAATGCCAAAGTTAATTTGTCCATTTTTGCACAACTTGAAAATTTTTGAATGATCATCTCCTCTGATGGAATATGAGGCTGCTTCCAACATTGTGCAAAAGCCAATCTGGCCGCTCTCAAAATGTGTATTATTATATATTTCATTTTTTTTGATATTTGTTTATCAAAGATCCCTAACAGAAAGGACTTTGGTTTGAATTTGATCTGTTCTCGTCATTTCTTCCAGTCAATTTCTAATTTTCTGCCAATATTTTTGAGCTTCTGTACAGGACCACCACATATGGAAAAAAGTTCCCTCTTTTTTTTTGTATTTCCAGCAATTCGGACTCATATTGGGGTGGATCTTCGCTAATCTCGAAGGAGGAAGGTACCATCTATAAAACATTTTATAGGTGTTTTCTTTATATGCTACCAATTTTGTAATTTTATTATTTCTACCCCAGACCTTTTCCCATTCTGTTATGGTGATGCTACATCCTATATTCCTACTCCAGGCTATCATGTTCCCTTTTACAATTTCTTCTACTAATTCTACTTCTAATAAATAATTATAAAATTTTGTTATATTTTTTTTGCCTGATCCTAATAAAATTTTATCTAATTGCTGGACTTTATTGTTAATTCCAAATTTTTTCTTGTCCTGTTTATATCTACTTTGAATTTGAAGATATGCCCACTGATCAATTTTTAGTCTCCGCTCTTGAAGTTCTTGCCGCAATTTCAAATTTCCTTGTGTATCCAATAGGTCCTTACATTTAATCATTTTAGTGATATCCAGATTATTTGGGTGAATCATCGCCTCCATTGTTGAAATCCAAATTGGTATTTTTAAATAGTGTTTTTTCCATATTTTCTTCCAATTAGTTAATAATGAGTCTCTGATTAGGTGTCTGTGAAAATATTTCTGGCTAGTTTTTCCAACATCCCATAAAAAAGCATGCCACCCCCTCTGCAAGTCATGGCCTTCTAAAAATAATATTCTCTTATTGGTTAAATTCACCCATTCCTTCAACCATACTAAAGAGGCTACACTATAATACAACTCCCAATTTGGAAGTGCCAGCCCTCCCCTGCTCTTCATATCCTGCATTGCCTTGAAATTTATTTTAGGTTTTTTCCCTTGCCAGATAAATTTTACAGTTATTTTATTAAGTTCTTCAAAAAAAATTGTGTGACCTTTGACTGGGATCATCTGAAATATATAAAGGAATTTTGGAAGAATATTCATTTTAATAGCAGCAATCCTGCCTAATAATGAAACTTGCAGCTTGCCCCATGTTTCTAAATCCTTCACCTGTTGCATGAATTTATCATAATTATTTTCCTTAACTGTCTTACAATGTGCTGTCAACCATATTCCTAAGTATTTAACTTTCTTTATCATTTGTATTTCCATAACTTCTTCTAGTTCTATTTTCTGTTTTTCTGTTAAATTTTTAGTCATTAATTTTGTTTTCTTCCTATTAATTTTAAGTCCTGCTACTGCTCCAAATTCATGCTATTGCTCCCTTATTCATTCATCTATTTTTGTCCTCTTTCTATTGGTTCCTCAATGAAAAAAAATCATATCATCTGCAAATGCTTACAACTTATATTCTTTCTATTAAAATTTTGATACAGCACTTTGGGAACATCCAACTTCTTTTGCAATTACCTTTTGAAGCTTTCCCTCTTTATGGAGGGTGTCAGTGATGGTTTTCTGCACAACTGTCAGGTCAGCAGTCTTTCCCGTGATTGTAATTCCTACTGAGAGACCATTTAAAGGCTCAGGAACTCTTTGCAGGTGTTATGGCTTAATTAGCTGATTAGAGTGGGACACTTTGAGCCTAGAATATTGATGAACCTTTTCACAATATTCTAATTTTCTGAGATTGTGGATTTGGGGTTTTCATGAGCTGTAAGCCATAGTCATCTCAATTATGACACATCATGCCTTGAACTATCTTGCTTTGCATGTAATGGGTCTATCTCATATATGAGGTTCACCTTTTAAGTTGCATTACTGAAATAAATGAACTTTTATATGATATTCTAATTTTTCAAGTTTCACCTGTATGTGACTTGCTTGCAAGTAAAAAAGTTTTTGCAAAGCAGTTACATGAAATATACTTTTCTTGATTAACATTGCCATCCTTCTAGCCACAATCACATTTCCACTTATGTAAATCTGATCCATTCATTTTCTAGACAAAATGCTTTTTAAAAAGGAAAATATATATTTCTTGCAAGATATAGATAGACACATAAGACATACACAGAGATAACATCAGGCTTCATCTTTGTTTGTTAAAAAATATTACCATTTAACAGTCCATGCTGGAAGCTGTACCATCATTTCAAAAGAAAAAAGAAAAGAAAGAATCAGCAAAAGAGAGAACCTGATCCTGGCTCATGGTAGCCGTTTCATTACTGCTAGATCCAGTGTACATTTCCACCTTCATCAAACTCTACTTGTGGGCAGTTAGTAGCCATGACCATTTTCATTTTCCATTCATGTTGCATTACCTTTAGCAATAGCACTTAGACTTATATACTGCTTCATGGTGCTTTACAGCCCACTCTAAGCAGTTTACAGAGTCAGTGTATTGCCCCCAACAATCTAGGTCCTCACTTTACCGAGCTCAGAAGAATGGAAGGCTGAGTCAACCTTAAGCCATTCAGAATCGAACAAGAAGTGAGTTAGTACTACAAACCAACCATTGCATCCCCATGGTTTTAACTGAAATATCTAGCCACAATTTATCCCAAACCATTAAGTTACCTGCAAATAGTTGCAGTTGAATGCTAGAGAACAGTTGTTACACATTCTGAAACTCTTCATTGGATTAAAGGATCCAGGTTTTTTTTTCACAAAAGGTAACAGCCAATCAATTGCTAGAATTATGTTATCCCTCTGTGTCTCACTTACTTCTTGCCCAACTGGCGGGCCACATCACAGTGCTTGAATCCTTCAAGATTGTAGAGCCTTTTAGCCAGTCTTTTGGCAGCCTCACTGTGTGCCTTGCAGCCATTGATAAGAGTGTCCATGCTTCCCTGGTCAAGTTGTTCTGTGCTGCCCATATCAGAATCTGAATCCGAAAGGCCATCTTTTATGTTGGCATCACTAGATCAAAAAAAATAATAATTTTAATAAGTGGCAGCTGTGCTCAGATGTCAAATATTTAGGAAACTCAAAATTGCTTCCTCTTCCTACTCTTTAATTAAAAGGTATCAGAGTTTTAAGTTTATTGTTCTCTGATATTTTGACATTTTTTCAATTAATGTTATTTTAGAAGTTACCTTTAAAATTAATTTTGGCCATTGATGCTGTGTTTTGTGTGAGTTTAAGAATGGAAACAGGAGTAAGATGTCTATAGGAGATAAACAGCTCTCATTCTCATCCTTGACCCCACCAACCCTGCAGTAGCACAAGTACTCCTGAAAAATGACAATATGTGCCTTTGGGAGCTTGAGAATGGAAATAGGTGCACACTGATGATCAGAAACCTCCAGGTCCTGCTTCTACCCTTAAAAACCCTACTTGTAACATCATCATGATCTTGGACAGTCTCTTCTTGAAGGTCAGGAGTATCACCTGCAGTCTTGGAATCTTGAAATGTTACCAACAAACAATGCATGGAGAGCTCTTCCTTCTTTCAGTCTTGCACCTATAGTTGGTTGAGGGGGAGGAATATAAGGGATTGGCAATGAATGCCAACTGAGAGCAGGGTTTGGGTGGGGCTAGTTCAGTAACAGAGAATTCTGATAATTATCCAACTCTATTGTAAAACATCTGATAAATGCATTTTAATGCTTACAGCAATAACGATTGTCTAAAGCAAGAGCTTTTATAGAGCCTGCAACGTCATGTGGCCATCCTTTCTTTAACTGCTGAAAAGTCTTTATCCTGCACTTTAAAAACTTTATTTTTTTAAAGAAATAGCAGCAGCTCAGCAGAAAATATGTGCCCAGAGCAGTAACCAAGCCCAAGGGAAGAAGCATGGCAAGTGGATGCAGCCAGTCACAGCTGTGGTTATTAACTAAATTAGAATGAAGCACTGGAAATAATCTGCTCTGAAGGGTGGAAGGTGGCTTGGATTATTTTTGAATTGTTGCTAGGAAAGACACGTGAAGAGATGCATGTATTGCCAACAACCTAAGTGAAATGTGTAGATATGTTCAAAGTGTAAAAGGTAGAAAAGAATTTGTTTTGAATCCTATTAGCCTATTACTATTAAGGTAATTAGTAAACTGGTACTTTAACCTGTGCTGTGGCTGAGTTTCAGACATGTTTAAACATGTCCTATATTCTATTAAATCTTTTTACTGACTCTTGGGACTTAATCTGATTTCTTAATCTAGATTTTGCATTGACCTTCAGCATGCACGACCTACATTTAAAAGTGGAAAATAGTGAGACTGATATATTTGTAAGGTACAAAGGGAATCCACAAATATCTTAACAATAAATTTTTACTGCTTGCCATGCTGGTGGTATGCTATAAGTTTAGGCTTTCAACTCTACATATCTTGCTTGGTAAATCATTAAGATTTTATTATAAAAATAATTCATACATACTAAATTTCACAAATCTCAATATAGGAGACTGAATACAATAGGCAAAACTCCCACTGTAGTTGCATCAGTTGCATAATAGCATTCCAATAATGACATTACACCAGGTGATATTTGTGGGTACATGTATATTTGATAAACTGAGGTTTCAGTGTATTATCTTTTTAATTTTACTTGAAAGACTTTGAGGAAATAGAAAACAAATTCACGCTGGCATTTAAAATTTAATTCCAAAGTATCTCAGTTGACCCTTTTCCCCATATAAAATACTGCCACACACAAGAATTGAATACAGTTTTGGTTCTTGTTTATTTGTCAGAATTTTATCATGTCTTTCATCTAGAACAGTGCTTCCCAAACTGTTTCCTTTATTACCGAAAACTGCTCACTAGAAAGTTCTTATTTCTATATTCCTGCTGTAAGTAGTTTGATCTAATGGTTAAGGTACAAGGCTAGAAACTGACAGATATTGAATTCTAGTCCTGTCTTAGCCATGAAAGCTGGCTGGATGACTCTGTCATTCTCTCAGCTCAGTCCCACCCACAGGTTTGTTGTTCAAGAAATAGAAGGAGGAAGGTGTGTTAAATATGGTATTGTCATTACCACCTCAAAAAACCACTTCTACTCAATTTTGGGTAACTTACCCAGGTTTGGGAAGCAGTGCTGGGACCTGCAAGTTTTAGTCCAAAATTCTAACTTCTAAAAACAACCTGGCTACAAGCTTTACTCCAAGAAAACACTTGAAAGCTTTTTATTTTATCAATAGTTTGTAAAAGTGTAGAACATTAACACAGAAGCAAAGCATCCTGAATAATACTTCAAATAAATATTGTTTTATTTATTTGCACTCTAGATTTTTAAATTTTTGAGTAATTGAAAGTAATTCATAAGAGAATTACTCCTTTTATACAGATACATTTTGGATAGCACTATTAAAAGTAGAAAAACAATTAAACATTACTTCCCAAGAGTAAAATGCATTTCTAAAAATTGTCAAAACAGGTTTTTTTCATTTAAATTCATCTTCTATATGTTCATTAACCAGTTAACAAAATTCACTGTAGGTAATTTACTAAGTGGGTTAAAAAAAAGCTTGCTCATACCTGCTTTGTACTGTAATAAATATGTAATTTTTTATATAAGTAAATATGTTTAATATAGCAGGCTTAAATTGAATGGCTGACTTAAACTGCTTGTGTGCACAACACATAATGCCCAAAACTGCCTTTTAATAGATAGTTTTCATGTAACAATTTGATAAAATCCAATAACATAAAATTCATCTAAATCCCATAAATGTTCCTAGGAGTGTTGAATTTGTCTGTGCATATGAACAGCTACATAAAAATATATGTTTTACAGATTGAATAATTTAATTATAATAATAATTTTATTTAGGTCTAGGAAGAGCATTTTAGTTTATCATCTTTCTAAAACTGCTGACGAGAATATGAAATCTAACTAATGAAAAAACTCACGGGGAAAAAAAGAGAGAATTGTAAAACAATTTGCTATTTTAAAGCTCTAACTCCAACTTTTACAACACTCAAAACCCTTAAATCTTTTCCTTCCCCCACTTCTTTTAGTGCAGGATTTTTTTTAAAAAAAAAATCCCCCCTTTTGGCTATGACTTTTTTCTAACATTTAGTGTTTGGAAAATAACAAAGCAATATTTTGATCAATTGATTTCAGGTTCAATCCACTTAAAAAAAAGGGCTTTATGAAGCTGACTCTGGAAGAAATCCCGAATTAAACATGGAGATATCACTTACATGTCTCCTTAACTTTGCATTCCTGGGAACTTTGCATTCCTGGGAAGCCCAGTTTGCAGGGCTTCGGCAGCAGGCAGGAATCCGCGATCGTCTGCGGTTTCTGCCTGGGCGCGCCGCTGGAGCGCCCCAAGCCAGCTGGCTTCGGGGCCAAGCCACCCCGTAGAGGTCGGTGAAGACGGGGGAGATTCCAGCAGGGTCGAGGAAAGACGCATCTTTCCTTCCCAGCTGGCTAAACTCCCTTTCCCAAAGGCGGTAGAGCGGCGGTCAGAAATGGCCGCCTCAAAGAAGCCCTCACCCGGAAAAGAATGTGCAGGAGGAAGAAAGTGCTGAAGTGAAAGTTTTGGCTGACTGGGATAAGAAACAACAATTAAGGCATCCTGGAACTCAAATTTTAAAAAAGGATACATCGCTCCCAAAGAAGATTTGGAAGCAGCAAATGAAAGTGAAAAGGGAAAAATTTTTCACTCTCCTTCCTTATGTTGACAGCGAACAGAGATGAATGAGAAATCAGAAAAATCTGATTAGAAAGACTTAATGCCAAGGGGATAATAAAGATTTCTGAATATAAAAAGAAAAAAAAAAGAGAAGGATTTTTTTTTTTTTTTTTTTTGCTGTAAGTGGGAAAGGAGAGGAAGAGAATAAAAACAGGATTTGGAAGGAGGAGATAGCCTGGAATCTAAAAAATCTAAAGTTAAATTTTAACAGGACTTCTAAAAGATACATTTTAACTGGAACTTTGTAACTAAATACAAACCCCAGGAAGAGAAAGTGAAAAAAGGAAGAAGGTGTCAAAAGAAACAGCTTGTGTGTATTTGGATTGCTTGTTGACTTTGGGACTTTTGGAACTATATTTGAAGGATTAAAAACACTTGGGTGGTTGTTTTAAAAGAAAAAAAAAGCTCTACAATGGCATCACTTGTGGATGAACTGAAAATAGAATTTAAAAAATTTAAAGAAGAGGAACAAGAAGGGAAGGGCTCTCTTGGTTCCGTTTTTCAATTCTTAGAAATGGCGATCTCTACCTACAAGAAATTACAAGAAAAGACAATGCAACAAGAAGATTAGGACAAAGAAGAAGCCATTTTAAATGAACAAGTAACTCTACTTGGGGAAGAAGAAAGAGGGGAAAGAGAATGGAGAATTTGAGACCTAAAAAAACAACCAAAAAAGGGGAAACTAAGGTGAAAAATGGATATAATGTGAGAAAGCAACAGAAAAAGGGAATACAGAAAAGGGAAATCGAGGTGGAGAGACAAGGGGGTAAAAAGGGCAGAGAGAAGAAGCAAAGGAGCAGGGAAGAGAAGAGAAGCTACAAGGGTGTGAAGGTAGATGTAAAGAAACAGGATTTATTTAGAGATAATGGGTAAAAATTTAACTGAAAAAGTGATTCTGCAAAGCTACATATGATTGTATTGTTATATTTGTATTTAGAAATAATGTTAGAAAATTGGAAACAACGTATGATTTAGTGAAACATTTGTGAATAAAATAAATGGAATGAATTAAATGAAAGAATTAATTTAGAAATGGGAACATTTTAATGACATAATGTTTTAAAATGCAAGTAAAGTGGGGAGGAAGTAATTATGGAAAGTTTATAAGCGTTCCCATAGAAGCATGATACCTACTTGAAAAGTAATGTGTTAAATGTTTAAAATTTAAATGAATTGACATTAATGATAGAATTGACATTAATGATAGAATTGAATTGGTATAGATCGTTGTTTTAATTATATTATATATTTATATTTTTCTTTTCTTTTTCTTTTTGAAATATAGCATGTAGCTTTAATGTACTACGCAGAATCCGAATGGAAGTTATGTTCTATATTAAGTGTTATAATTTTAGGGGAAAGATATCAAGGCATCATACTCCAATCAGTGACCACAGGAGGAATTTTGTTTAATGAGAAAAGATAATAGACAGTTGATATAGGACAGACAAAGAATATAAATGTAATGATCTGATTTGAGATGAAACAAATAAAAATAAAATTAAGAAAGTTAAAAGAGGGGAGAAGCTATATAGAAAATGTAGAATGGTAATAAGATATGGAATGGTATATAAAAATGAGCATTAATTTGAATTGGTGTCTGTACAAAGAGATGTAACCCGGGATCAGGCTGCTTTCAGAAAAGAAGTTTTATGTTTTTCATGTTCTGTGTTGTGTTTGTTTATGTTTGTTTCTCAAAATCAATGAAATTTTCTTCAAAAAAAAACACCTTTGCATTCCTGTCATTTGTCATTAACTCAGCAATGTGTCATATGCAACACAATGCAATAAGACATGTGCAGATCTGTATATTGCTGAAACAAAGCAACCACTTCAAAAGGGTATGGCACAACATAGGACAAGACAAAAGTCAACAGTCCATCTGCATTTGAAAGATAGGGGTCACTTTTTTCAAGATAGCAAAGTCCACATTTTGGATAGATAGGATCATTGGTTTGAAAGAGGGGTAAAAGGGCCATTTATGTTAACATTGAGCAGCCTTCTCTCAACAGAGGAAGAGGGATAAGACACCACCCATCCCCAATTTATAATGCAGACCTTTTGGCTGTTCCAAAAAGATTCCACATCTCTGACTCAGGTGACCCTGAGGTCACAGTTAAAACCCCAAGTAGCCACAACAGTTCTCAGAGAGTTATCCAGTTGACTGCAAAGAAAATACAATCTTTCCATTCCCACCCCTCCACCAACTAATATCAGCTGTCAATAATTGTCCTTTCATCTCCCACATTATCCAATGCAACTGATGAAGTTTCCAGGAAAGGAAGTGAAACATCTTCTTTTGCCTCAAAAAATTAGTCGGCGCCTTTTAAAAAATAAAAATCATTTTTGATACAGCTTGCAAATTTCAGGAGTTGAAGATTATTTGCTTTGCCTTAATAGGTATAGTATATATACAATATGGAAATAATTAGGGTTATCAGTCCCAAAATGTATTTGAAGTAATCATTAAATATGAATCCTGTAAAATGTTACCACAATTTTAATGTAGTAATAGTACAAATATTACTGAAAGTCTAAGATAATAATTTAATCATCTAAAAGTACAAAACAACTTTTGAAGGGAAAAGAATGGTTAACATGGACAGAAGAAGAAAGCAGAGACAATGACAAAGAGTACAAATATGAAATTGCTTAAAGAAGCAATTCTCAACCCTCCTGATTAGACTTAGTCCCATCAAACAGTAAATCAAAAGAAGTTATCATCCCCACTAATCATTTTAGTGAATCATTTAAAACTAGCATTGTCTCTGTGTTATTACCATTGCTGTTACCAAAAGCTACTATCGCCTTAGCTGCTATTATGAATAGCAATAAGAGAAAGACTATGCAGTGCAAAAAATTGAGTGCAGAAAACAACTATAGTCTGAATAAAGCAAATTACCTGATTGAATTATTAAATTTTGGAAGCTTTTCTTTTGACCGTTCCATATGATAGCCGTTAGGAATATTTTTCAGTGATACTTGGCTCAGCACATTCTCAGACTGGCTGCTAGTGATGGAGTGCTGCAGGGGACTCCCCAAATCACCATCCATAACCCTGGCCATCATTTCACCCTGTTTCTCTGTTGCCCTGGGCTCCAAATCTTCCTTCTGGTTAGTGAGGAATTTCTGTTCTGAAAGTTCAGAACTTTCTTTGGTTCTTTGCTGAATAAGAGGTGTGAGTGGAGCTTCAAAGCTAACACAGCTGTCTGTCTCATCTGTAAGGGAGAGCACATCTAAGGAGTCCAGGCTGCTGTAGTATGTGCCTTTCATAAGGTCAGATTCCACAATTTTTTCAAAGGTAGAACTGAATCCATCCCTGATGTCTTTAAATGCGAAATCTTCCCTGTCGTAACTGCTGCAACGGAGCTTAGATTCTGCAACAATCAAGCTGAAATGGAAGCACATATTAGATCAGTTAAACATTTGTGCACAATAAGATGCTATTTTTGTTGACTTTAAGGGGGTAATTTAGGACAAAACATTGCAATTGCAAAGAAATAATGTAATTCAATATTTGCACTTAATCTCTTTATTTTTGCAAATAGTCGCATTCTTTGTATGTTTTCTTTAACTGTCAGTGATGATCTATAAATTAAGTAAATAAGACTTGGGAAATTGAAGCATTCTATCTCCCAGCAGTAGTTTAACAGATCTCAGTGTTTTACCAGAGGGACAAAATATTTGCATCATGCATTATAGAACTAGCATTGTGTATCAGTATAGAATATACTGAATCAGTAAAATGTTTCTAACTTTCCAGTTAAATAAGAAAGGGTAAGGAGTCTTTTGTTTTAAAACCATATGCCACTTGTTTTTGTTACTGTTTTTTTAAATAAGATATGTTATTTCCTGGCATAGTTGCATTTTCAGTGGGAATTAATTGTGACCAGCTTCAGGAAGCCCCCAATGCTCCATTTCCTAAGGCACATCTATCAGGCTCTCAAATCTATTCCTCTCTACACTCTCAAATAAAAATGAAGATCATGGGACTGGGCAAATTTTTGGAAAGTGTTTTTCATAATATTCTTTTATAAGTGACACCCTATAAGTGTTCCCGAGTTAATGTGCCCCCCTTTTAAAAAGTCACTGTAAAAAGATACTTTTAAATTAACGGCAACTACCAAATTCTTGCTTTCTTGGGATTATTCTAAAGTGACAAAATAATTTTGAAGAATTACTGAAAAATAAGAATTTAAGTAATAAATGAATGCTAAACTCTGCTGTTCCTTGGCATGAAAAAGTATTCCATGATGAAGCCTTCTCAAAATACATTCTAGAACTTTAACTCTACCACATCAATGGAAAGATGAATGATACCATAGCAGAACCTGCTTCTCTTCTTTTAAAGGAAAATCATGGTTTCCCTATTTGTTACCTTATGTGCTCTTCTCCATCCTCAGGATAAAACAGCTCAGTAACATCCCGACATGACTGCAAACCATGATTGTTTCTTCTATCATTGAGAAACAACTCATTTGCCAAGATGTTCTCTTTGAAAGCAGCACTGCCAGTCCTTGGAGTGGACAGAGTTTGTGTTCTGTCTTTATCGTTCTCTGTACCAGGCTTTGATTCAGCAGGTAACCCATTTGTGTGCATTAAGTTGCTGATGCTGTCACTGTTGATCACTAATTGTTCTTGCTGACCATTTCTCTTCTGCATACTCATCTCCTGCCATGCATTTATTTCCACTTCCTGATGATTGCTTGCATCACCCAGGCAGTCTTCATCTGTCTGGGTTCTGTTCTCCACTGCCCTGAAAGTCTCGACATCATTCTGAATACTGGGTGTGATAGCTGGAACATCTGTAAGCTCTGTAAGTTGCTCTCTCTCATTAGACACGATCATGGCTAGTTGAAACCCGGAGGTATTTGATTCATTACACTCTGAAATTGAAAGTGGAATATTTCCATTCATCTTCAGCTGACTGTACCTGTTCCTGGGTTCCTCTGACTTTTTTCTTGATTATGACCCTTTAGCCTGTGACAAGAAAATAGAAAACTACCTAAATCAATTACAAAGTGAGTTTAAAAAACTCAATTTCTCAAAATCGTGGTAACATTTTAAAACATTAAAAGATACAAATCTGCCAACTATGGACAATCCTGCAGATGATGAGATACTTTAGCTCACAGTAAAATAATTGCTTGCAATTATCCTTCACAGAATTCTAATGTCTCACAAAATTAATGACAAGTTTGGATACACAAGCTGGATGTTGACAGTTAATTATTAAAATTTAAAAAAACAGTAGCAAAGAAAAAAGAAAAAAGCACAGCAAGTAAAAAGTTAAAATTAAAAATTAAATTAGTTCAGCACTTCAGTTTGAAAGTCAAAAAGGTTACATGAATGTAACCCTTGTCTACATCTCCTTAAAACAGCCGTGACTTTTCCCAGGATCAAGCAAACTGGGATTTGCTCTAAAGAGTTGCAGAGTTCTCCATTTGTGTCCCTGTACTCTCTGAGGCTTTCAAATATACAGTCCCACAGAGGCTTAATAATTATTTATTACTGCCCTTGAAATAGAATGATATTGCCAATTTCCATAAAGTTGTTAACAAAAAGTAACATGTTTTCTTGGAAGGAAATTTCAGAGACTAAAAAGCTACCTCCTTGAACTAACTAGAGAGTTCTTGAGGCCTCCAAGAATGATCTCAAAAAAATGAAAAATTCAAATAGAAAAATTTCAAATATTTGTGCTGTAAATTGTGAGTTTGTTCTAAATTGTTCAGGTCAACAAAATTCTTTAAATTGCTGAAGTTTTAAGTTATTCTACTTCACAAGTATTAACAAACAGTATATAACACTATTGACCAGTAGTTCTCAACCTGTGGTCTGTGGACCCCTGGGGGGGCTGCAGTGTCATCAGAGAAGATCTGTGAAGACTTAAATAAATGTTATAATTTAAATCTTGATGGTCTTTAAGTCTTGGTGGTCCATGATCCATGGCCATAAAAGGTATTTAAAGGGCATCCATGGTGAAGAGAAGCTGAGATCCACTGCTCTAGACCAATTTTTATTCCTGAATGCTGTTCAGTCTATTTCAATTAGAATGGACTTTTGCATTAATTGGAAAGCTGTATTTTCCTTCTGATTTCAAAGACCCTAATCCAGCCTAAATTAATCCAATTCAGTCATGTCTAGAAGCAACTAAAAATGAAAAATCACAATTCACTCTTTTTTCAAATTGCTCCATTTCACATTCTTAAACAGTTAGATGAGGAGATTGAAGGGGCGCTCATGCCATGCCTTATGAGAAGACCCATATCTCTGGAAAAAGAGTCTAATACAAGGAAAGGTAGAAGAAAAGATATGAAGGAGATGACTATATTTGTATTATTTCCCCTTCAAACCAATAAGGATCTTGTGGATGGACTCAATTACAGTGATGGTGAATGCAGAATAGGATGACCTGAAAAATTAGGTTATTGACAGATTGTCATGGAGGAAATCTATCTATGTGGTCATTAGGACTTGAAAACTATCTGTAAATATAATAATGGCAGAGAAATAGTGATCTTTTGCTCCCCTCCTCCTTTACTGCCCAGAGGTAGATCTTAATAGCAACTCTAACTCATGCTCAATCACATTCATTCTCTAATATCCTCTAATGGTGCTCTCGATGTCACTTCTCTTGCTTCATTTCTCTGAATTCCTTGATAAACCAAAGAGAGATCCAAGATATGTAAGATAAAAGTTGCCACATAAGGTTGATCCAATCCAAAGCTCCAGCTACCTACTCTTTCCAAACCATGACTAAAGCTTCTGTTGTCTTATGCAGCAAATCTTCAGGAACAAGCCCAAGCTCTCTGAAATCCAATGGGTCTATCTGAAGTAAACCGATCAAATTGGTTCTGGTTGATCTGAGTTAGCTCATGGCACCATGTTGGCCTGAACCTATGTCAGACTCCACCCCAAAGAAGACAAATTGAACTCCTCCAAGACCATAAGCTTGTGGGAACTCCATATGGCTACACAACCAAAAAGCTCAGAGAAGCTGCAATGCAACAGGGAAGCTGGTACAATGGAACGTCGGGTCACAAATGCTTTTGTTCACAACCAAATCGGGTGATGACCAAAAATTTGGGAAAATTCTTGCTTCTGGTCATGAATAGATTATCGGGTGCCAATCAAATACAGCCGTGGCAATTTCCCCTTCCATGCATGTGCAGAATTGTAGGTCCATGCACAGTCTTGCTTCCAGTCATGACCGAATCGAGTTGCGATTGAGCTCCTGGAACAGATTACGGTCATGACTCGAGATTCCACTGTATAGGAGCAGCAATCCCAACTGATCCCTAGAGCCCTGGTTAACCATCAGAGTCTGGCATCCAATTATCTGCAAGGTTCTATAAGCCCCCAGAGTACTCTACCATCCCTACTCTAGGCTCTTCGCTAATGCCAAAGTAAAAACACAGGTGGGCATATTTCAGAACATCCCAGGCAGGACTCAGTAATACACACCAGATAAGTCTTCTCATCCATGATGAAGTCACAGAAAAGGAAGACTTTATTGCACTGCAGCTGCGACCCAAAACCTCTGAAGGCCCAAATAAGGTAGAGTGCAGGAAGCCAGAACATATCAGGACCAAATACCAGGGACACATTTCCCAAGGGCAGCTTAACCTCTTACCCCTTACCCATCAGTGCTGCATGTTCCTGCCTGGCCTCAAATAAATAAAATGGCTTATATTTCTAAATCTATTAAGACCCCAATACTATACAAGCACATTTACATTTATGATTGTGAACTCATGGAGAACTTCTGACAGTCTTACCATTTCCCCCAAAATACTGGCCAATAGCTGAATGTGCAGAATTTTCAGCCAGTATCCACATCTCATTTTTCAAACTGAACAAAAATTGAGAATAAATCCAAAAGCCAGCTTAAAGGGGAAATGTGCAAGGAAAGAGCAAGGGGAACAAATGCATGAAATGTTTCCAACGGTTTCTCAGTTGCCAACACAGCAAACCTCTGTTATGTTACAACCCCTTGCCAGAAATTCTACAGTTGAGCACCTTTCCTGTTCTATACTAGCATCTTGCTATACTGGGTGAATTGGTGAAAACATTATTTCTCATGCTGAAAACATTGAGTATTGATTCTGAAAGCTTCATAGCAGCAATTGCTATATAAGGATTTCAGCACCTGCTACATAAAGCTGGGGAGGCAGCAATTTCTCCTCATCATAAGAGGTTGCTAATTTACATGTCAAAGTTAGTGAAAATGTCAGTATCCAACTTGATAATAATCTCCAACTTTCCATAGAAATAAACTGTAGTTTTATGCTATTTCCAAACATATTCCAAATAAAAGTAATTTGAGAGTTTCAAAAGCTGCTAACATATCAACTTCAAATTGAGAAACCAAAGAATGTTTTAGTAAGATATATTACAGATAATCCAATATTTCTGTACATCAAATGTTTTGAAAGAAATAAACTGCTTTAGAATGCTAAAGAACTATAAGTAGTCCTTGATTCACAATTGAGCCCAAACTTTCTGTTGCTAAGTGAAACATTTGTTAAATGAATTTTGCTCCATTTTACGACCTTTCTTGGCACAGTTGTTAAGTGAATCACTGCAGTTGTTTAATTAGTAACATGGTTTTAAGTGAATGTGGCTTCCCCATTGATGTTGCTTATAAGAAAATCATAAGAGTTGATCATATGACCCTGGGACACTGCAAGTGTCATAAATACAGGCCAGTTATCAAATATCTAATTTTATCTAGATCTTATATCTAGATCTAATATCTAGATCAAATATCTAATTTAGTTATCAAATATCTAATTTTGATCACATGACCATGGAGATGGTCCAATGATTTTAAGTGTGAAAAACAGTCATAAGTCACTTTTTTCAGTGCTTTTGTAGCTTTGAATGGTTACTATATGAACTGTTGAAAGTTGAGGATTACCTGTATTAGAAATATTTAGATTGTGATTATATCCAAATGTCAATTTCTCATGTAAATAAAGTTCAAATTAAATTTTTACCTCAGAATCTTTCTAATATGTCTTGAGGTTTTTTATATTGGAAAAACAACTAAAAAAGGATTAAGATCTTTACCAAGATATATACTGTAGTACATAAAATCATAGGGCCGGAAGGGACTTAGGAGGCACGAGATTTTTATAGAAAAATGTCAGGTAATACTTTGTAATTGTGTCCATTATGTCTTTTAAAGAAATTATTTGGATTAAAGACACATGAAGAAATAAGCTCAAGATAAAAGTTAGAAAATCTGGAATATTACACCCCTTATCCTTGCATGGAAGTCAGAATTTAGGTAACAGAAACATGGTGTTCATAAAACCTTTCTTGATAATTTCTTTTTTATATATATAAAAATTTTGTTAATTTATAATGTAGCATTAAAAAATACAAAAGTAAATAATAGGAAAAATAGGGAAGGAAAAAGAGAAAAGTGGGGGAAAGAAAAGGAAATAAAAGGCATTAACTTCCAACTCCCTTAACAACAACCTCAACTTTTTACTTTTATATAATAGTTTAAACTAGCCATTTCTATCGCAACAAATCTATCTAACTGGTAAAACCCAAAATCAAAGTTACATTTTTTACACCTGAAGCACAAAGTCTAGAAGTGCTTTCCAAATAGAAATAAAAGTATTTGTGTTTTTTTCCTTGATCAAAAGCAAGTAGATTTAGCCATCTCTGCAAAAGCCCATGTCACACTGCACCAACGGATGGAAAGAGGATGTAAAACGGAGAGAAACACTTGCCAACCGTTGGTTAACACGATTCATCCGTTCTGTACTCACTGCCTCCGTTTTTCATCCTCTCTATCCGTCCAGCATCCGTCGACTGAGGTTCCATCCGCTCAAAAAGTTTTGAGCTGCTCAAAACTTTTTGAGCGGAAAATGTATCCAATGTGTCCGTTCTGCATCTCCAACGCATACAGGGAACATCCGTTCTGCATCCGTCTTCATCCGTTATGCGTCTGCTATATCCGCTAGGCATTCGCTGCGCATCCGCGCAACTCAAATCCGCTCCAGCGGAAAACGGACACAGGGAGGAAGCGAAACGGACATGGAACGGACGCACAGCATTAGTAGCACAGACAGAGAAAGGATGAAAGCAGATGCAGCTCGCAAAGAAAGCATTTAAAACGGAAAAAATGTTTGCAAAGGGGACCTATCTCGGATATTAAGGATGTCTAGAGGATGCCTAGAGGGTGCAAAAGGACACCTATATTGCCTATAAAAAGGGGGAGGAACTCACCTGGATCTCACTTTCAGTCCAGCAGCCCTGCTGTGCAGACATCTGCACCCTTCATCTGACTCTTGCTCTTCCACAGCATCCATTGATGTCCACCATGGAACATAACACAGTCCTTTTGGTAGCTACCATCGTTCTGCAACAGTGCGAAGCCATCTACAGGCTCTTTCAACTGTTCTACGGGAAGAAAAGGAGGCGGCCAAGAAGTGTCTGGGTACGAAGATGGATCACGAGAAGAGCAGAATACAGACTGTACAACAAGCTGATGGTGGAGCTGAGGAACGAAGACCCTCGTGCATTCCAGAACTTCATGAGGATGCCTCCAGCCATGTTTGATGAAGTTGTGGAGCGGCAGAGACCCAGGTTGACCAAGGCAAACACAACTTCCGGCCCAGCCTGGAACCTGGGCTCAAGGTGGCACTGACTCTGCACCACCTGGCCTCAGGGACCACGTACAGGAGCATGCAGTACGGCTGGAGGGTGCCAAACAACACCATCAGCATTGTGGTCAGAGAAGTGGTGCAGGCCATCATCGAGGAATACCTGGGGGAGCTTCTCCAGTGCCCCTCCACTGAAGAAGGCTGGAAGAAAGTTGCAGAGCAGTGGTATCAAAAGTGGAACTTCCCCCACACCGTTGGAGCCATAGATGGGAAGCACGTGGCCTGCAAAGCTCCAGCCAAGTCGGGGTCCACTTATTTCAACTACAAGGGCTTCTTCGGCATCGTCCTCTTTGCCATGGTCGATGCTGACTACAAGTTCATGTACATCGATGCTTCAGGCAACGGCTCATCTTCAGATGCCCAGGTGTACAACGCCAGTCACCTCAAGGAGGGGCTGGAACGCAACCTCATCATGGACTTCCCAGATCCAGAACCCCTGCCCAACGACACACAAGATGTGCCCTACTTCATTGTGGGCGATGACGCCTTCTACCTCAGAACCTACCTCATGAAGCCCTACACCTCCAGATGCCTCACCCGTGAAGAGAGGATCTTCAACTATACAGGCTGTCCAGGGCAAGGCGGGTGGTGGAGAACGCCTTTGGCATCTTGGCCAACAGGTTCCAGGTACTTCTCACCACCATGCAGCAGCGCTCACAGACCGTGAGGAGGATCATGGAAGCTTGCTGCATCCTGCACAATCTCATGCGCACCCGCTACCCAGTGTTGCAGGACAGGCTCGTGGACCTCCAACAAGGCAATGGGGACATGGAGCCTGGGGAATGGAGGCAAGGGCGAAATCTGATAGACACTAAGGATGTGCAAGGCCCCAACAGAGCTTCACGTGAAGGGAAGAAGCAGCGCAACCTCCTGAGACACTGGTGCAATTCCCCAGCTGGAGCAGTGGAGTGGCAAGACAGGATGATAGATGATTAATGGATGCTTCCTTCAGCCTGTCTCATCACACTGATGAGATTGGGCCATGTATGTTGGGTGGGCCTACAATGAACAGGGCATTTAATAAAGAGTTGTGTTTATGTTGACATGTGTGGATGAATGATTACATTATTATTGATAATAAAGGACCACCTGGGAGGGTGGACCATACAGTCCCATTATGCTTGCACTGGAGGTTTATCTATCCCACAGCTATTACCCATCCCAAAGGTATCCCTGCCCATCCCACAGGTATCCCTGCCTATCCCACAGCTATTACCCATGCCAAAGGTATCCCTGCCCATTCCATAGCTATTATGCATCTCAAAGGTATCCCTGCCCATCCCACTGCTATCCTTACCTGTCCCACAAGCATGCAAAGGCTTAAACCATTTCTAAAAGTTTCCACCAAGACTTTATTGACAAAAATAAATGAAGCAAGTGTGTGAAGCAAAGATAATCTTTATTAATAACAAGCTGTAAAAGAAAAATGATCCAAGTCAAGTGTCCAAAGCAAAAATCAAGTCAACAGGTAGCCACCCAGTTTCTGGCACTATTCTCAGTCACTCTGAGGCATTCTCATCGTCTCAGGGGTGAAGGGTCCAGGTGCTGTGGAGGTGGCTGCTGCTGGAGTGCTGGTCTGAGGCGCCACTGGGGTGCCTGGCCCCGAGAGGACAACAGGGTATGGTGTGTTGAGGAAGCTCTCGGACAGCTGGCTTAGCCCTGTGATGTTGAGAGCCCCTTCCTCCATGACATGGGGTGTCAGCCCCAATACCGATGACAGATGTACTGAGGCCGGGCTTGGCTGTGGGGTGGAGGAAGGAGCAGTGTAGTGGGGCTGTCTGGTCTGCAGCTGGGTGAGGACTGGCGTGGCTGGCATCTGTGCCGTGGCTGGCATCTGTGGCATTGGTGGCGTGGCTGGCATCGGTAGCATCAGTGGCACCGGTGGCGTCCGATGTACCTGTGCCTGGACTGGGAAGGGCTGCCTGTGCTGCTGGACCTCCTGGTAGCCGTAGCCTTGGTAGGGGAGGGCCTGTGGAAAGCCTTGGAAGGGCAGTGACATCACCTGGGATGGAGGAGCAGTCCTGGACTGGGTGGAAGCAGGTTCAGCTTGGTCTGGAGGGTTGTGAAGAAGATCGGTGATCCTGTCCTTCACTACCTGGTACTGGGGTTCCGCCATGTCCGTGAGGGTCTGGTTGACGTAGGAGAGGAAGGGCTTGCGGTTGGAGGATGGGGCATCGGTGTGTACCAGCTGAGAGAGGAGATCTATGCTGCTCCTGATGGTGTCCCTGATCTCCAGAAGGACAGTGTGGCTCTGCCCCTCCGGTCTGCCCCTCTGCCTTTCGGTGGAGGTGGAGCTGGGGGTGGATGCGGGTTGGGCTTTGGTGGAAGTGCCCTCTCCTTGCTCCCACTGCGTCAGGGGGGTCCTCCACACGCTCCACCAGGGGTAGTACAGCTGTCGGGGGAGTCTCCATCGTGGCGCGCTCCACAGATACCTGCCTGGACAGAGGAGCTGACTCTTGGCCAGAAGAGGACTGGCTCTCTGTGGGCTGCCTGAGAGAGAGGGTTGTGAGAGGGGCTGCTCCTCGGTGGCTGATCTCACCCTCCAAGAAGCTGCACTTGGCCATCACGTAGGTCTCTCTGTCCGTCAGCTTGACCGTGGCCTGGCCAGATTTCTTGAGGTGCAGCTTCCCGTACCAGGTGTGCATGTGCTTCCACCAGCCAAGGAGCACCTCCAAAGTGTAGCCCAGGCTCTCCGCCTTCTCTCTCCAAGCAGCCTGCTTCCTCTTGGTGTCTCGATAGAGCCTGTGTCCCTTCTGCCATAGATACTCGTTCTCCCTCAGCCACTCCAGCACCTCCTCCTCATGTTCCTCTTCGATTGTGTATTGCCTCCTCTCCCGTTCACGCGTCTGCCTCTTCCTCCCTTTGGCAGGGCCATATGGGCCCTCATCAGAAGGGCTTTGAGGTTGTAGGGGCTGCTCCTCCACACCACCACCACCACCACCACCACCACCAGCAGCAGCAACAAAAGCAGCACCAGGAGCACCAGCAGGACCAGGAGCAGCGACAGCAGAGTAAGCACCAGCAGAAGCACCAGCACCAGGAGCAGTGCCAGCAGAATAAGCACCAGCAGAAGCACCACCACCAGAAGCAGCATCAGCAGAAGCACCACCACCAGAAGCAGCATCATCAGAGTAAGCACCAGCAGAAGCACCACCACCAGAAGCAGCATCAGCAGAAGCACCACCTCCAGAAGCAGCATCAGCAGAAGCCCCAGCACCAGAAGAGCGAGCCCGGGCAGCAGAAGCCCCAGCAGAAGCAGAGTCAGGGCCAGGGGGTGGGAGGGTGGCCCTGTCCCTCTTGCCAGGGCTGGCAGCAGTTGGCAGAGGCTTCCTTTTCTTCCCCATGGTTGTTGGGTTGCTGGCTGGCTGGCTGGCTGGCAAGCTGTGTCTGGAAGCAGGTCTTTCCTCTGAATGGTGACCTGCTTGCAAGCTGCTTCCCTTTATATCCGCGGGGCTGATGCAATGCATCCTCCCCGCATGCGCAGTGAACGCTAGGCATCCGCTAGGCATCTGCTAGGCATCCGCTAGGCTTCCGCTCTGCATCCGCTGTATCCACTCTGCATCCGCTGCATCCGCTTGGCATCCGCTCTTTCCATTCCTCGTCCGCTTTGCTGTGCTCCCCCGGAAGCCTTGCAGATGTGCCATCCGCTGCCATCCGCTTCCATCCGCTAGGCTTCCGTGGAGCATCTGCTTTCCATCCGCCCTATGTCCTCCCCCCGTCCGTTCCTTTCCGTGTTGTCCGCTCCGCTTATGCAAATTTGGGGCACTTTTGAGAGCGGATAACAACGGATGGAACATTTTGCTCGTCCGCTGTGTCCTTTTTACAAACGTTTTGCATCCGTCGGCCAGTATGACAGGGCCTTAACTCCATAAATTTTTGCAGCCATTCATCCATTGTGATGATCGACATGACCTTCCATTTCTGTGCGTGGAGTAGTCTTGCTGCCGTCAACACGTATAACATCAAAGTTCCATTTTTTCCCCCAAGCCTTTTTCCATTAAACCCAAAAGAAAAGTGACTGGTTTTCTGTTTATATTCACTTTAATAATTTTCTGTACTAAGATGTGAATCCTATTCCAATATCTCTTTGCCTTATCACACATCCACATAAATAATAAGTCCCTTCTTTACATTTTCATTTCCAACATTCATCTGAAATACCTTTATACATTGTTGACAACTTGTCTGGAGTTAAATACCAATGATATATCTTGTAGAAGTTTTCTTTTAAGTTATAATTTAATGTAAATTTTAAATCTTTCTTATATACATTTTCCCATTGTTCAAGCATTACATTATATCCAAAATTGCTGGCCCATTGAATCATACTTGTTCATTTTCCAGATTTAAATTCAATACATTTTATAGACTTTAGCAATAATAGGTTCATCATTACCACACATTAAATTTCCAATTTATTTTTAACAAAGTTAAAACTATTATTCTTTTTGTCTAACTTGAATCTTTTTTTCAATTGTAAATAATGTAAACCAGTGGCAGACATGACCTTCTGATTCTAGCTTGTCTTTAGACTTGAGGATAGGGTCACCCAAGTTGAAAGATATTATTTTACCATCAGATCATCAGTTCGGCCTTGTCACCATTTCTTTTCTTAAAAAAAAAATGCTTCGTGTGGGGAAACATAAAGAGGCACCTTTGTGGAAACCCTTGTTTTATATTTATTGCAAACTCTCAGAATGGCACATCTAACAAAATGGGTTGTTGAAATCAACATTTACTTTAACTTTGTCATACCATAGGTAACTGTGGCATCCAAATCTTAATTCATGACCTTCTAAGTCCAGAAGCCTCTTATTCTGAAGGCTCACCCGTTCTTTTAGCCAAAGCAAACAGCAAGCATCAAAGTACAGTTTCAGATCTTGGAACCCTCTCTTTCTCAATAATTTCTCAGTTTGTTGATAGTATAATTGATAAAGGAAAAATAACACAGAATTTCCCACTTGGAATAAACTTTGATATGGAAGCGGTGTTAGTTCTTTTAACATTTATTCTCACTAATAAATTCATTGGCATTTTCTCCCCATAAGCACATGGAAATTTTATATTAATCAGAATCTGAATTAAACAGCTTGAAATACTAAATCAAGAATATTTCCTTAGGGATAATTATTCTAAGAGTTTTAAATGAATGCATAAAATAAGCAAAATCCTATTGTGCATAAAGTTTCATAGCTCAAAGTTAAACTGTTAACTGAATAACTTGACATTTACTCCAGTGTTTCTCAATGTTAGCAGCTTTAAAATGTTTGAACTTCAACTCCCTGAATTCTCAGAGAAACACTTCTTTACCAAAAGGCTGAATGACATTCACTCATTTAGGTAAATATCAATAAGAACCAAATATCTTCTGTATACAGTTACAATTTGTGTTCAGCTCAATTTAAAATATTAGTTGGATTTAATTAACACGCCAATGGATTTAAAATGAAATTATTGCTTTCTCTGTCATTAGCAACTGCCCCCCTTGCCCCCTTCCCCTCTTTTCTACCATCCTGCTCGCCTTCCATGGTGTTACTTTCATCATATCAAAACCCTTGCTTAAATGGTTCTATTAGGCTTATATATCATTCCACTTAACCGGCTGAGAGGCTTTTTCCAGCAAAGCCACTAACACCAATCCTCCTCTTGTGTTTCTAAAATATTTAGTAGCAGTCTAATATTTTTTGAAGGCTGTCACCCATTTATTATGCCAATTTGCATAAGAGGAATTATCAAAGCTAATATAATTTGAAATCTGTGTTCCAGTTATGCTACTGCATGAAATAAATGATATTGGACAGGCATTTTATTCATATGTGGCTTCCTAAAATGCCTGTCCAATATCCCAACCTGAGCTCAACTTTCCAGATGCTTTTGAGTCCCATACAGAAAGACATAAGTAATAAGAGGTGACAGCAACACTGTGTGGTCAGATGGATAGGCCGAAAAGATCCTTTGAGAAACTCTGTGGCAATGTGGAATTCTTTGAAGGATTATGAAGTTGTGCCATATGAACAAAAACGTGCTTCTGGAATGCCAGAATCTGTTTTTGTAGAAAGGCACCTTTTTTTTTTTTTTTGCTTCTGGAATGTCCAATTGACAGGATATTGTAGGGTCATCTTTTCTGATGTGCTGCCACAGAAGAAGTTTGAAGGGGGGAAGGGAACTCCTGTGCTGATATGTATGCAAAACTTTAAAAACATTAAAACCAAAATGAAATACAAGAAAAGAAATGAAATTCCTCTAGCCATAATCTCGTACACCATAAATGCAAATCTCATTTCTCCAACATAACAATTTGCTTCAGAATACCTTTGCATTCAGTCAATCATGGCCCTTTTCCTTCATTCATCCAGTTCAATTTACATCCTTTCCTATAATAAAACACAGCACAAGTTAATGAATAGGCTCAAACTACAATTGCTGTATAAGTGGTCCTTGACTTATGACTGGTCACTTAGCGATTGAAGTCATGATGGACCTCCCTGGGAGTACTTATGTCCCGCTTCCAGTGGCTTTCCCCCATGGTCACATGATTGCTGTCAGGCACATGTCAACGGGCCTGTATTTACAGCCATTTGCAGCATCATGCCGTCACGTGAACATGTTTTATGATAGTTTTGCCAAAAAATGTTATTTACTTCTGGCTTTCAGCAAAACTGGCCCATAGCCACCCATTAGTTTACTTAATGACCACAGTGATCATTTTACAACCATGTCATTTCCTTAATGACCATGGCAAAAAAGGTCATAAAATTGGGTTGGTCACATGGATGACCCGATTTACAGGTGTCACAATTTAAGGCCATGATGAGCAGGCTCCCTTATGGTCGTACGCTGAGGACCACATTTAGAAATTTCTAATAACCAGTTTTGCAACACTTAACTGCCATGTGACTGGTTCTGGGTAGTAGTGGAAGGCACTCTGACTTGATTTAACAATTTAATTCATTCTTGTCCCAAAGGTGCATTTTTCCACTAAACAATTGGACTTTCTTGATTTTTTTTCTGTGAAAACATTTTACTTATCGCCCAAGAAGTTTCTTCAGTTCACTTCAGAGAACTTCAGAACTAAAGAAGCTTCTTGGATGAGAGGTGAAACATTTTCAAAGAAAAAAAACCAAGAATGCCCAGTCATATTTTATAAAAAAAGCATCTTTGGACAACCAAAGACTGAGAACTTCCATAGACTCAAAGCTCTAAGAGAATGAGAGAAATTGGTCCTGCTTGTTCATCACTTAAAAAAGTATTTATTTTTATACTTTACTTATTTTGCTTTTCATTTCCATAACACTGCTGTTGAGACCAACCCATTTTCTTCTTAACATATCTCAACGTTATATATATATGTGCTGTTCAGCTTCCTTCGGGTATTATCCAACGTCATTGTAGTGCTTTTAAAGTTGTAGCAATGTTTCAGCAGAATCTCATCTGCCATCATCAGGCTTCTGTATTGAATTCGTATGTGGGTCAGGCGTTAGTTTTAAATTTGAGGCTAGCCTACTGTTGTCCCAGGATGGTTTTTTCTACATCCTGATTGGTTGGGAGTCTTGGCCTGTTTTGGCCACGGAGTTTATCTGTACTGTGAAAGGAAATTGTTTAGGTTTTCTTTTCCATGTGATTTGGAAATCAATTTCTTTTCCATTGTGATTTGGCCCCATGATTTGGCCCCCAAAATTTCTTTTCCATTGTGATTTGGCCCCATGGAAAAGAAAACCTAAACAATTTCCGAACACACCTAAACAGCACACACCCCAAAATCAAAACCATGGAAACAGAAATAAACAAACAACTACCATTCCTAGATGTACTAATCTACAAAAGAACAGATGGCACACTAGGACACACGTATACCAGAAGAAAACACACACCAACCGCTACCTCAACACCCAATCCCACCACCACCCAGCACAGATAAATTCCGTGGCCAAAACACTAATCATCAGAACCAAACGCCTGGCAGACAAGACACATATAAAGACTGAACTATGCACCCTGGCTAAAGTACTGAAAGCCAACGGCTTCCACAAATAAAAAATCACCAGCTTGATCCACAAAAACACACTAAGACATAATAGAGACCTAGAAGATCTACAGACCTATGGAACAGCTGTCCTGCCCTACATAAGAGGTACTACAGATAAAATCAGTAAGATATTACACAGGCATCACGTCAAGACTGCCTTCAAAACAGACAAAAAAATAGCAGCCATCCTGAGAAACCCCAAAGATAAAATTGACCTGGAAAACCAAGGCATATACGAAATTCCCTGTACATCATGCCCGGCCACATACATTGGACAGACCAATAGAAGAATAAGCACCCGCCTAGATGAACACAAAAATGCAGTAAAAAAGCTGGAACACACCTCCTCACTAGTCCAACACATGAAAACCACAGGTCACAACATCAACTTCAATGGCACTAAAACTCTAGCCACTATAGAAAACCCCAACCACAGAATCATCAGAGAAGCCATAGAGATTGAAAAAAGACCTGAAAGCATGAATAGAAGAGATGATTCCACCAGACTGTCAATCATTTGGAAGCCTGCACTCTCAAATAGAAAGATCTCCACACCACAAAACAGACAAACACCTGAGCACAGACAGACTCCCTCTGATGCCTCCAACTCAAACACCCCCCCACTAGGCACCCAGGTGAAACCTAGCTTGCTGATGAATAGCAGCTGTCCTTTCACACGAAGCCAAGCTGCACTGAAAGCCTCAAACACAAGAACAGAGTGTTGCCAGCCAATCAAAGCCACAAAACAGACAGAAGAAACCAGAAACACCAATCAATCAAACTCCAAGGCCAATGAACACAGACCCAGGCTCCTAGCCAATCAGAATGGACCAGCCTCGAATTTGAAACCAGGAGCTGTGAGATCCACATCCATACAGAAGCCTGATGATGGCAGATGGGATTCTGCTGAAATGTTGCTACAACTTTAACAACACTACAATGACGTGGGATAATACCCGAGGGAAGCTAAACAGCGCGCACACACACACACACACACATACATACATACATACATACATACATATATATATGTTGTTTTAAGTTTTCGCGGGTACTTACATGTGTGCTGTTCAGCTTTAAAAGCACTACAATGACGTGGGATAATACCCGAAGGAAGCGGAACAGCACACACACACACACACACACACACACACATATATAAATATATTCATATTATAATGTATATTATAAATAATATAGATTATTTATACATTATAAATATACAAATTATATTTGTATAAATATAATTTATACAAATTATATATATTTATATAATATATAAATAAATACTTATTTATACATTATAAATAAATGTTAATTATACAATATATATTATATAGTGGTTTTTAAAAATACATTGCAGTTTATTTTGACTGCAAAAACTCCAAACTATTTATGGAACAAAGAACTCAGCAATCTAGCTGAGGGGCAGGATGAACTTATACAACTCATCTGGCTTACTGAACCTGAACAAGAACAGCACAGCAGCTGCAGCCTGCCTCTCTTCTCTTCTGAAAATAACATTACCCCAATATTTTTGGTCAAATAATTTAGTGTATATGTTTGACAGAGGACTTAAGCTATTGTCAGGCTATTTAATTTCACATATACTCACTGCTTTCCCATTTTAGTGCCATTTTTAAAATGGGGGATCATTTATATTTATACACAATTGATCTTAAAATATTCATACTGATTTTCATTTTCTCTAAAGAATACATTTTCATACACATGCACACTGATTTTATTTTTAAAATTCTGTAGTTTTCTTATCTCAGGGAAATATAGAAGCACGAACAAAACAAAATCAGAATGATAATGCATTACATAAAAAGAACTAAATGGTATAAAACCATGATGACGAACCTATGGCACGCATGCCACAGGTGACATGCAGAGGAGACATTTGTGCCAGCTCGTGAGCTGCAGGCAAACTTACCTCACAGCTGATTTTTAGCTGGTTTGAGGCCTTTTTTGGTCTCCCAGAGGCTTGAGGAAGACTTCTGCAGGCTTTGCAGGCCGAAAACTAGCTCCATTTTGTCACTTCCTGTCTTTCCGAAAATACTGCTGTGAGGTGCAGTGCAGGTAAGGGGTGGCAGGGGTAGGTGGGAATTGCACATGCATTTGTAGGGGGCATGCATTGCCTTCTGAGTGCTGGCACGCATGTGAGTTCACGCACAATATTTGGCACAGGAACCCAAAAAGGTTAGCCACCACTGGTATAAAATATCCTTAAAGCACCACACAGTGAATGAAAATGAATAGGCATAAAATAGGCACAAGATTTGAGCAGAAGAATAGAAATACGATGTATCTTTATGAACCACCACCACCCCCGCAAAAAAAACCCCAAAACTATTTAAATACTATAGAACTCGGGGAAATTAAGTACAAGAGTATGCCACTGCCCTGGGGCAGAGCTGAAGAGCTCATTTTGAACACATTCCCTCCCATTTTTGACCCCAACATGGGATCTGCAAAACTCAAAGAAGCATTTACAAATTCAAAAGACAACTGCACACGGATCATAGTAAGGCAAGCAGAAACTGGGTTACTCCATGTCACTTGTTTATGCTCTATATCTCCCTGTGATCTTTTGCAATAAGGAAACATCTTAAGAATAAAACAAATGTATAGGTGTATAAAAATGTATTCTTTTTAAAAATTAAAATAACTATGTATGTGTATGAAAATGTATTTAGAGAAAAATGGAGATGCAGCATAAATATTTTAAGATCAATTGTGTATGAATATAAATGGTCCCCCATTTCAAAAGTGGGACTAAAATGGGATGCAGTGAGCATATGTGAAATTAAATAATTGACAGTAGCTTAAATCCTCTGTCAAACATATACACAGTTAAATTACTGTGATATTGGGAATAAACAAATTTATTTCAAAAATAGAATTGAATTTAGAAAAACTTGGGACTTTTAAAAGTAGCCTTTTATTTTAGACATTGGCATACGGTAAATACTTTCAATGTATATTTCTATTGGGTTATGGCTAAAAATGATAAGGCAAACCCATATTAGCAGTTTATATGAAGCCTCCTTCATTTGTGTGGCACATCATGGCTCCCTAAACCATTCCACTGTCGGGATTTCTCCTTACAGTACTTTGGGGCCTTGATGAACTCCTTGATCTCTATTACCAATCAATTTCTTTAAAAGTTTGTTGCCTTATAGAAAGTAGCCATGATGAGTAAGAAAAAAAGTGAGCATTGGATTTAATTATGTCAGATGCCCTCAAATTAGGATGACCATGATTGGTCTTCCAAATACAATTTATTTTCTTTTCTTCTGGGGGTGAGGGAATGGAGAAATCTTTGGATCAAGAGAGATTTTTTTAATTTTATTGTTAAGTCTCAACTTATTTTTATCTAATGTTTTATGCAGTGACCATAGTTCATTGTATAATGTCTAAACCTCAAACTATCCTACTCAGGAAATCCCAGAATGCAGCCAATTCATATTTTAGGACATAAAATCCCAACATACAGTTTACTAACTTTTGAAAGAAAAAAGTAATTGGCCAGGGTCTCAGCTATCTCTAGGCTTTTGATTCTATACCCCAAGAGAAACTCTGAAGTTAGCCATCTTCATGATCAACCACCATCTTGTCAAGCTCATTCATTCATTCATTCGTTCATTCACTCCCACACTGCTACCTATATTATTGCCTATGCCAAACTGTATAATGTGTGGCCCACCAACATTTGTTGAAAAATAATCAATCTACTACCACTAAATCTTACTTCTTCCAAGAAAGACCAGTGATGGGATTCAAATTTTTTTACTGCCGGTTCTGTGGACATGGCTTGGTGGGCATGGCAGGGGAAGGATACTGTAAAATATCCAGTCAAATATGGTATTTGCCAGTTCTCCGAATTACTCAAAATTTTCGCTTCCGGTTCTCAAGAAATGGTCAGAACTTGCTGAATACCACTTCCGAGGAAGACCCTATGTCATCATTCGTTTTTTGGCCACTTGTAACTCGAAAGACACATTGCTGAGCACCTCCCATGCCACAAGGGCCAAGCCAGCTCAGTCATCCCACTCCGTCATCCCCAAATAGCAGATTGGCACATCAAGTATTCCTTTGTGGCATGTGATTATTTTTAAGATCTTTTCCTTTCTACAAGTTGTGTTAGCTTGATTTGCTCTTATGTACCTGGGCTTCAGGCAAGGATATTGCTTATAAGGACAAAATCAGGAAAAAAGCAATATTACATAGTTTTAAAAATTAATAAGTAAAGAGTGATTTGCAGAGGGATAAAGAGAGGAGGATTAAGCAAAAACAAAATAATTAAATTTATAACTGTTATAACTCTTACTAAAATAACAGGGTAAGGTAGGTCATTGGAAATGAGAGCAATCAAAAGTTGGAAAAGCAAACTAAGGAGGGAAAATCAAGTGACAATGGCAATGAGGGTGGTGAAAAATAAAATTGGTTGTTAACTAGAGAAACATTGCCATACAAAAATGTGTGCTTAAAAAAACACAATAAGCATTTCACCAGCTGGCCAAAAGGTTGCAACTAGAATAATTAATTGTAAAAATTGTCTTCATTTCAAGCTCAACCTGTTGATCTCTGTGTCCCATGCTTCTTCTCCCCATCAATATCTGATATGAACCAGCACCAGATGGTTTTCCCTTCTTGGTGAATGGCATTCACTTTCTTCTTTTCAGTGCACCAAGTTTCTGAATCATAGGACAGACCCAGGTAGGAGGTTGAATGGGAGAAAAGCAAATCAGACATATATACTATGTCTAGCTTCAAGAATGTGTGCCAAAGAACAGTACTTAGATAACTTTTATTTTCCCCCCCTTGACCAGCAAGTAATGGGGCAGCTCGAGAACTAGGATTCTGACTAGTACAGGCAAGCTGAGTCAAGAATGTCGGAAATGTGCACTTCTTTGCAGAAAGCTGAAATGTATGTTTTCCCCAGGATATCTGTTCAAAAAATATTTATTTCAAATTCTATGGACAGCATTCTGAAATTGTGAAATCAAATATTATTATAACCAGCAATAGCCAGAATTAAAAATAAAATCCATACACTACATAATGTCACAGCCAATAAAGAATTCAAACTTCACGTGAAATTAGACTACTTATCATTTGTATCATATTTTCCTCCAGATTCCTTAGGGTAACATGGATTGTTCATCACAAGAGTTCAGTAAAATTGAATAGAAAATGAACAATTATAATCAGCCTAAAGCCACCTAATCAACTTCATGGTTGAAGTCCAAACATCACACAAGCAAACAGATCCTTTTGTCTTCTGAAGGATGTATCTATGTGTGATCAATGCTGCTAAAAACTTGATCAAGCCCGTTTTAGGGCTTATGCTGCATTTTATATATACTTCCCAGATGTTTGGAAACTGCCACTAAATCCAGCTATGGATTCCATGGAATTGCAAAAAGGGGTTCAGGAGGCAGGTGTCATTGTGGTGCTACAAGTTGCCTCCCCAAGTTCAGTTTCCATCTCCAGGAAAATCCAGATGAATCCAATTGTTGGGATTCGACTGGAAGAGATCCCAGATCATTTCATTCAGAAGGTTTGAAACTGAACCAATGCATCATGCTTTCAAAGCTCAGTGAAAGCTGTTTAGATTGAAAGCATTGGGCAGAAGCAGAATTTTCCTTTGTCTTTGGAAAATGTATAACTGCCATTTCCAGTTTAGTTGAAAACCTCCTTTTTCCTAACAAAGCATGAATAGTTTCTATTCTGCAGGTATAAAGTTCCAATTCAGCCATCTTAATTCTTTCAGAGGAGTAAAAATCAAGCATAGATATGGTTAGCTTCTCTTCTTATAACAATCCAATCTGCAGAGTCAAAGTGAACAGGCTAAGATATATCTATGAAAACTTGATAAAGGATAGTTACTACCAATTACAGTTCTATATACCTTGATACAACATAGTATATGGATTTGTGTCATAAAACAGAGCAGATGTTGATGATGAAATGTTGCTGACTTGGAGATATTTGCCATATCAATATGCTCTTTCCAACATAAATTTTTACCTGACATATTACTAGTTATTAAATGGTAAATGGTGAAATCAGAGGTGCCTTACCCACTGCATTTCAGATGGGACTTCAAATACATGTTCAGTATAGGTATAGGATAAGGCTAGATTAAATAATGGGTAAAACTGAACCCACACCCCAAATAAAAGAATCCAGCTACAATAGAATTAAACTGAGTACATTATAGGATATACATATGTTTGTCACAGGAGCAGCCTAGGTTTTACAGTGTGCCTTAGGGGGAAGCATTTTGCCGTAAAATATATTTCTTTTCTTCAAGAGCTGACATCTTCCCTTTTTGGTCAAATGCAAAATATCCCCCTCACTGTGGCTGAAAAAAGTGAAACACCCACCCAGACTAGACTGCATGGTTGAAATTCAGAAGGGGAGGGAAATGCCATTAAATTCTAATAAAACAAGTCAAATCTCCCATTACATTATTTACAAAAAAAGAAAACCCAAACCAATCCTCTGCAGGATTGTTTTTCAAGGCATCTGTTAAAATGATTTAGAGATTAAATTCTTTTGGTCCCTGCTTCATCTTCATCTCCAGTTTAATGAAAGTGGACACAGGCACCAATGCTAATGCAGCAGCTACAACCAAGGTGTCTTAGCAAAGAAGCCAGAATCAAGTGAAATCATTTCCTTTACATCCTGAAATATTGACTGTTTCTTCCTAAAATAAAAGGGACACATTTGTAATACACAAAAAGCAAAACATGAAGAAAAGGACTAGGTTAAAACAAGACTGCATCACATTTTGATAGTTCACATAAATCTTCCTTGTACCATCTCCATGACAACCCTACAAGGTGGATGTTACAATGCTGAACTGATGCTTAAATGAAGTGATGATATAAAACACAGCAAATGCATCAGGATCTTTTTTCATATGCCTTTTCTTTACATAATGAATGATAACCCATGCTAAATAATAAGTGTGTGCGTGCTAAACAATAAGTTTGATTGTGAGTTGATGCTTGTTATCCATGTCTGGATCTTTGAGGCTGGAATATGAACATAATTATTTGAACAGTTCATTTTTCATTTCCCAGATTTCAGTCTAATAATTCATATATAAAAATGAGTTGCTTGTCTAAATGAGTCAAGGCATATTAAACGAAGATACGATGGTGCTTCAATAAAACAGTAATATTTACACCTCAGCCTATCGGAACATAGAGTATGCTTACTGAGACATATGTACATTTGTGGATGCTAGAGATAAATGAAACCCTAGTAACTGCCGTTGTAAGTAAATGCAAGAGATATTCATGAGTGTAAGATTAATAAAGCACCTATTCAAGAACAATATGCTACAGAGTGGCTAGATACAGGATCAAATCAAGCAGGTTGTGTTTCCACTTACCGAAGCTAAAACGTTTTCCCCCAAACACAGTTCGTTTTGCTCCACAATCCATGCAAAATCAGCAGCAGCTATTTGTAAGAAGTCATCCTGTTCCTCGTGCCTTCCCAGACTTTCTTGTTTCCCTTACCATCACTACTTACATGGATTTACGCCTCCCTAGCTTTTCCTTCAGGTGTCAAAAAATTGCCAGGAATCAGGTTGCAGAAAAGGCAGGAGGGGACAAAAGGGAGGGGGAAGGAGGGAGAAGTCTGAGCCACAAGGCGGAGATCGTCGGAGCCCAGAGCTCACCTTCTGTGCGGAACAGTGGGAGAAAGCTGGTGCACGAGGCTTTGGGTGAATATGCAGATAAAGCAGCTCGCCATTGAGGCAGCAGCTCCTCTTGCAAGAGGGAGCAGACCTCGCAGAGTATTTCACATTTTCCTCAAAGATCCGAGAGATGGATGACTCTGCTAGCCAATCAGACACTTGGAAACTGGAAACGAGGAAATTCCTACCAAAGAGACAAGCCGTCTTTAAGAAAATGGGATGCATACAAATTGAGTTGGTTATTTTTTTTTTCACGACCTTTTTTTGGTTGACTGGTGTTTTCAGACCCAGAAACTTAACATTCTCCTGAACACAACAATCTACCTATGAAACATATATATTGAGAAGGGGGGTTGGGGAATCATAGGAGGATCAATCTGAAGCTGGATGGCTTTAGTTTATTTATTGTATTAAATATGAAAGAATTATTAAAAATCGCTGGTGGAAGGAAGAAACAGAGGCCAAGCATGGAGGAACAAGGGCAAGATGGAGGAACAGGTTGGATTGTAGGCAAATGGGAAAGGCTAACAGTATGCATTGGCTAGTCTTTCCCTCCCCCCCCCCCCCAAAGCATATCTGATTCAAACAAGCATTTGCAGATATTTGACCAAGGAGGGTATGATTTTCTTCACTCCTGTTCCTGTACTGTGCAAATATACACACCTACTTTCATGGGAATCCTTAGAGAATTCAGTTGACCACCTCAGTCTTAAATACCAGTAACAATAATAATAATGAAAATACCCCCAAAGTTAACATGGCGTTCCTATGGAAATGACTATGGTAGAATCCAAAGAAGCAATGAAGTAATATAATAATTCTAGAATGATAAAGAATGATTCAATTATGTCTATTTGAGATTGTGTACCAATTTGAAATCCCAATCAGTGAAAAAGCTACGAACAGTAAACCAGAACCAATTTGGGACAATGATCCTTTTTAATGTTTTAACTTAAAAAAAATCTTGACATTATGCTTAGAATCTTCTTTTGATACGCTCTGGGCATTCAAATATTTTTGCATAGTTCTCCATTTACAACAATTCATTTAGTGACCATTCAAAGTTACAACAGCACTGAAAAAAAATTATGACTTTTTCACACAACCATTTTATCATCTCTGTGGTCATGTGATCAAAATTTGGATGCTTGGCTGCTGACTCATTTATGATGGTTGCAGTGTCCCAGCATCACATGATCACTTTTTGTGACACTCTTATAAGTAAAATCAATAGGGAAGCCAGATTCACTTAACAACCATGTTACTAATAACTACAATGATTCATTTAACAACTGTGGCAAGAAAAGTTGTAAAATGGGACAAAATTCACTTAAATGTTTCACTTCGCAATTTTTGGATATTGACGCATACTGTTAATTTGTCATTATTCCTTCAATGTTTAGTACTTTGTAACTACATTTAATTATATCTCCACATCAATCAATCAAAATAGAACTGGAAGGGACCTTGGAGGTCTTCTATCTGATATCTGATGCTTTGCATATTGTGACAATCAATTTTCAGATAACAATCAATTATTAACATAGCCCAAAGGAATACTAGAAAAAGCAACACATGTATAAAGAATCAGTATTTAAAAATATACAACAAAGTTACAATATTTTAAAAAGTCATTTAATTAATCCAAAATTATTCAAAACAGACTTTTATTTTTTAAATTTATTTATATTCCACCTTTATTATTTTTATAAATAACTCAAGATGGCGAACATACCTAATATTCCTTCCTTTACTTTTTTCCCCACAACAATGTTGTGAGATGAGGTATAGTGGGAATGACTGGCCCAAAGACACCCAGCCTAAGGCAGGACTAGAACTCATGGTCTCTGACTTTCTAGCCTCGTGCCTTGACTTTAGCTATCCATTTTCTACTGAAGTTTGAGTATAAAAATAGAATCTTTTGTAGCATTTTGTAGCATGTGAATATAACAAGTCAGCTGCATGCATGCCTTAACTCATGCCATAAGCAATATTATTTTGAATAGATTATATCATATCATCTCATTTTTTTTTTCTTGAACGAGGTATCTCAGTAGTGAACAATCAGTTGCCACAAGCCAAATAAGGCTGGTAACTATAGAAGATTACCAATTGTGTTGACATATTTCACTTTCTCTCTATGGTCCTTCATTCATCAACTCCAACTGAGATAAAACCACAGACAATTGTAGCATGTTCAGAATGTTTTGGGACAGCTTGGGGGCTTCTTCCTTATAATCTTGCAGGTGCTAAAGACATCATTATATCATGTAGTCCCTCACAGTAGGCTCTGTAGCAAACCACAATGATACCAAATTATAACATTGATATAGTGCTTCATGTACCGTGTTTCCTTGAAACTAGACCCAACCAGAAAATAAGTCCTAGCATGATGTCTAGGATGCTTGTAATACAAGCCCTACCCCAAAATAAGCCCCAGTTAAGATCATCAGCACTGGGGGTATGCATGGGCGTGGCCAGCACAGTAGGCAGCAAGTGTGTGGGGGCTAACAGCATTTGGCAGGTGACACAGCCCACCAGCCCCTTGGCCAGCGCACTCTGGGGCTGCACATCTCACACAGTGCAGGTGAGTCCAAGCACTGCAACTGCCAAGCTGGCCCTCAAAGCAGCAGGCAGAGGTGCCGGGGGGAGGAACATGATCCGGCCTGCCAGACGTGCCATCCCACAGACGGTGGAATGAAGTGGGCAAGCTGTATCTGCTGCTGAATATCATCACACACACACCCCGTGCTCTCACTGCCTCTTGTGCGCACGCTAAAAGATCAGGTCTTATTTTTGGGGAAACATGGTAGATGCTGCAATTTACATACACTGTATACAAATTTCAGAATAACAAAGCTGGAAGGGACCTTGGAGGTCTTTTAATTCAATCTCCTATTCCAGACAAGTGACTGTCCAATCTCTTCATGCAATCCTCCATAATGGATCACCCATAACTTCTGAAGCCAAGTCAGTCCACTGATTAATTATTCTCATTGTCAGGAAATTTCTCCTTAGTTCTCAGTTGGTTATCTCTTGGTTTGGCTTCCACCCACTTTTTGTCTTGCTCTCAGCTGCTTTGGAGAATAGGTTGACACCCCCCCTCTCTATGACAGCCCCTTATATAGAAAACTGCTATCATGTCATCCATAATCCTATCCTATTAAACTAGATATACCCAGTTCCCATAATTATTCATCATATATTTTGATCTCTAATCCCCTAATCATCTTTGTTGTTTTTCTTTGTATTCTTTCTAGAGTCTCAACATCTTTTTTTGTATCATAGTGACCAAAACTGGATGCAGTACTCGTAAGTGTGGACTTATCAGTGCATTATAAAGCAATACTAACATTTTATGTGATCTTGCTATTATCTTTCTGTTGATCCAATTTAGGACTGACTGGGTTTTTTGGCAGCTGCAGCAAACTGCTGGTTCATACTTAAGTGGTTGTCACTAGCACATCTGGATCCCTCTCACAGATACTGCTCTTGAAGCCAGGTGCTGCCTGTACTATTCTATACCTACATATTTGCGTGGGTTTTTTTTCTTAAGTATAAAACCTTATATTTTTCTCACTGCTGAATTGCATTTTTACTCATTTATTTGTATCTTGCCTTTATTATTTTTATAAATAACACAAGGGGGCAAACATGCCTAATATTCCTTCCTCCTTCTATTTTTTCCAAAACAGAATCCTGTGCGGGGGAGTGGGGAGGGTGGGGGCTATCTTCATGGCTAAGGCATGAATTCAGGACTTGAATTCATTATCTCCCACTTTCTAGTCTATGCTTTAACTGTTTTGTTCGGAAAACACACGAGGTAGACCGGGTTCCAACAACAAATACTTTATTCTTTAACTAGTCAGTAAATAGGAACACTTGGTTGAAGCCGAGGCCAGCCTTTTATACAGGCTGGCTTGCCTGCTTGCAGCCAATGGCAGTTGCTTAAATTTGCCGCCTTTCAGCAGCTCTTTGGATTGGTTCCTAGTGAACCAATCCAATCCTTAGTTTATTTGACCAATCAGGTTTGCAGATTTGGAGTCACCCACTTTACATATAGAACATTAACCACTAGATCAAACTGGCTCTTTAGGGCCCACTGTTCAAGTCAGTTGTGCATGCCTTACGAAATTTAACATAAAATATAAGTTGTGAGGATTTGTTTAATGATGTCACCAGGCATGTATCATTTATCTCCTATGAATGCCCATCACTTCTCTCCCCTCATATGGGCTCAGTAGAGCATGTAAAGGGAAAAATAGATGCTTTGAATTTTTGCACAGATTAACTCGAGTATCCTTAAAACTGAGCCATTCTATCCACTGATAATATCACTGAAAATAAAATTATATTATTTAGTACAACATCCTGCCATCTCGTACTATTTGGCTGGTTCCTTTGAGTGAGACCAGTCAAATAAAAGGCTCTTTGATATTTCAGACAATTCCTCATTTAATTTCCTTTTTCTCTTTTTAAATATGTAAGCCTCCCTGAGTCATTTGGAGGTTCTTTCAAATCTTCTAAAATACATACATACAAATGTGCCTCATATAAGTCTCTGAAGTTATCATGTATCATGGACTCACAGACTCAAACACTCAAACAATGAGTCTTCAGCTGTCAGCAAGAGTTTGAAGGCTTTTTATATCAAATGGCTTTCCCAGTAAAAGGCTTTCCCAGTCTCCTTGATTGTTTGCAATGTTTGCAACCAAATTGCCAAGCCCAAATTGCAACCAAACAAAATGTTTGCAACCAAATTGCCAAGCTCAGAGCTCAAACCAACAGCCTATATTCCAGTGGCTGACCTTTTTGGGCTCCAATGCCAAAAATTGTGTGTGTGCTCACGTGACAATATGCGTGCTCCCCCACACCCCCTGTACATGTGTGCATGACTCCCCCAGCACCATGCATCTCTGTGCATGTGCTCACAAACTCCCCAAGTGCACCACACAACTCTGCGCAAGCACGCATGTCTCCCACACACCCCCTCCACATGCACAATAGATACCTGACAATCTGCTGTCCAGTGTGTTAGGAATGAGAGTCATCTATCAGTTGGGTTGGCAATATATAAACCAGGATAGTCATTTAATACTGTTGTTTCTTTAAGAGAATGTTGTAAATGTGGTTGGCTGAGGTTCCTCCAACGGCCATAAGATGGAACCAGAAACCTTTTATTCTTTTTTGCATTTCCTTTGCTTTCCTTTTGCCTTTTGCCTGATCGTCATTCTGCTTGAATTGCTGTGAGTCTTGGAACTATTCACAAATTCCGTTGACTGAACTTTCTTTATGATACTGGTAAAGAAAAGGACTTCGTTTTTGGATTATCCCTGGACTGATTTTATTGAATACTACCTGCTTTAACCGCGTATGATTTGGACTGTTTGTTGGACTTTGTTTACCCATCTACAGGAAGTAAAACTTACATTTTACTATTCAGTGTATCTGTGTGCTGGTTGTGTGTTATTCATCACCACTCTCACTATGTTTCCCTGAGTGCACTTATTCTCCTGACGGACAATATCTCAATACTGGTTATGGGCCCAGACTCAGAGCAGGTGGAACATGAAAGTCAACCCATAAGCCCTGAGTTGCCTGGACATTCAACCCATGAAACACGACCACCAGATAAATATCAGGCTAGTATAGCATGTAAATATAGTAAATATAGTTCCTACTAACTCTAATGAACCGAAACTGTAGCCTGCTAAGGTTCAGGCTTCTTCACAGGAAGCAATGGATAAGGAACTGAAATCCTTACAAAGGTTGGAGGTATATGAACATGTCAGGTTACCTCCAGGTAAGCATGCCATAGGGTGTAAGTGGATTTATAAAATTAAGACAGGTATGGATGGGACTGTTACACATAAAGCCAGGTTAGTAGCATAAGGGTTCGATCAGTCAGCCAACAACAACGATGAGGTGTTTGCACCTAGTCTGAAGGTTACCACATTACGAGCAGCATTAGTTTGGGCAGCTAAGAAGAAATACACAATAAACCATTTAGATGTTGAGACGGCATGTCTACATGCACCGTTGCAACATACTATATATTTAAAGAAGCCTTTGGGGATAAAAACTGATAAGAAAACTGATTGCTGGAGATTGAAAAAGAGTCTTTGTGGCTTGAAGCAATCAGGATATGAATGGAACCAGTGCATAGTGAAGGAATTAACAAAGATAGGTTTTATAGCTGGCATGGCTGATCCATGTTTATTCAAAAAGGAAAGTGATGGTGTAGTTTCATCGTTGCTATTGTTCACTGATGACAAAGCATTAATCTCTAAAACTGAGCAAGAAGCTACTGGGATTATTTCACTGTTAGAGAAAAAATTTAAAATCAAACATTTAGGTGAGATTAAACAGCATCTTGGTTTGAAAATAGAAAAATCTAAGGGAGGCTACAAAATCTCACAAGTAGATAAAATTAACCAGTTACTGAAAAACTTTAAAATGGAACTTTGTAAACCGGCTAAGAAACCAGTGAGCCAGGAGTTTAGCCACAGTGATGTACGAAGTTCTGTTTTTGATAAAGATATTTATCAATCATTAATTGGTAGTTTATCCTATCTTAGTTTATCCTGGTCTAGGCCAGACATAGCACATAGTGTCAACCAATTAGCCAGGTTTAACACTGAGCCTACTGAAAGGTACTGGCAAGCTGCTAAACTTGTGTTGAGATATTTGAAACAAATGATGCATTATGCGTTATATTTGGAGCCTAAGGATGAATTAAGTTGAACTGCATATGCCGATGCAAATTTCGCTACAGACATACCTACACGTAAATCAATGTCAGGTACTGTAGTGTTATTAGGAAAGGTGTTAATTGGATGGTGGTCTATTCGACAAAAACATCTAAGCTTATCAACTTATTGTTTGTCTCACATTATTCTTTGTCTCTATTATGTATGGACTTAGTATGTTATAAACAACTAATGATAGACATGGGAAGTAATGTAAAGGAACCTATTGTTGTATACGAAGACAACCAATCAGCAATTCAGATGGCTTCCAATCTCGCCATAAAGACAAGATCAAACCACACCGATCTACAATATCTGAATGTGAGACAATGTAATCAAAGTAAAATGATTAAACTGGAGTACTGCATGTCAGAGAATAACATTGCAGATCATTTTACGAAAGCCCAAGGCACTGTAAAACATAAGGCTTGCTGTGAGGAATATGAACTCAAACTGTAAGGTTTTATAATATTGTCCGACCCAAAGGGGAGAATGTTAGGAATGATAGTCACCTAACAGTTGGGTTGGCAATATATAAACCAGGATAGTCATTTAATACTGTTGTATCATTAAGAGAATGTTGTAATTGTGGTTGGCTGAGGTTCCTCCAATGGCCATAAGATGCAGTCAGAAACCTGGTTTATTCTTTTTTGCACTTCCTTTCCTTTCCTTTTGCCTTTTGACTGATTGTCATTCTGCTTGAATTGCTGTGAGTCTTGGAACTATTCGCAAATTCCATTGACTGAACTTTCTTTGTGATACTGGTAAAGAAAAGAACTTCGTTTTTGGATTATCCACGGACTGATTATTTTAAATACTAACTGCTTTAACTGCGCATGATTTGGACTGTTTGTTGGACTTTGTTTACCCGTCTACAGGAAGTAAAACTTACATTTTACTATTCAGTGTATCTGTGTGCTGGTTGTGTGTTATTCATCACAACTCTCACTATGTTTCCCTAAGTGCACTCATTCCCCTTACAGGGAATACCTTAACACTGGTTATGGGCCCAGACTCAGATAAATGAGAGTTAGTGTGAATACACAGTATCGCATATAGATGGCTATCTATTGTTTAATCGTGGATTACTGTCTTGGTAAAGATGGCACAAGACACTTCAACAAGTCTATCACTGATAACCTGGTTGGATGGAACAAACTATGTTTCCTGGTCTATGAATGCAGTCTACTTCTGTGTAGGGAATGGTTATGGGCTGCAGTTCAGGATCCACCGGATGTAAATGCTTGGGATCCAGATGATGAGGATGATGCCAAAAAGTTAACTGACTTTTAATGGAACAACGAATGAGCTCTTCGTATAATTGGACTAGCACGGAGTGATCCGCAGCTAGTCCATATTCGTGGAAAAGAGCCTGCTGCTAGATGTTGGGAGAATTTGAAGAGGATTTATGTTTGTGACAGTGTAGGTGCACACATACATCTTACAAGTAAACTGTTTAGAGCACATCTTCTGAAAGGTGGAGATATGTTGTCCAGCCAGCTTGCCCTTCCCTGCTGTCTTTGAGGCCCAGCCGGCTTGCCTCCCACCATCTGCTCATTGCATGCCCACTGGCAAGTAATAGATATAAATAAATCTGCAGAGACAGATTTCCTACATACCACTACAAGCCCCTTTGTTGAGATAATTCTCCATTAGGAGAATGAGTACATACAGGGAGACGTAGTGAGAGAAATGAAGAATAACACACACAGCACACAGATACACTGTACAGTAAATGTCAGTTTTTACTTCCAATAAATGTTTAAGCACAGTTCAAGATAAGCAGTCCAAGTCATTCACAGGTAAAGCAGGTAAAGCAGTCAGTTTTTCAGTTCAGGGATAATCCAAATATCAAAGTCCAGTATCAAAAAATAGTTCAGTGACAGACTTACATCAACGTTCAGTAACAGTCATTAGGAGGAATGGCAAAACTCTTCAACAGAAGTAACAGAGACTCACTGAGACAAAACAACTCAGGTTTCCGGCTCCATCTTATGGCCATTTGCAGAACCATACCCAATTACAGTTTTAGGATTCTCTTAAAGAGACAGTATTAAAATGTCTATCCTAGTTTATATATTTCCAACCCAAATAACTGTTAGGTAACTTACATTCCTAACATTCTCCCCTTTTGGACAATATGTACAACCTTACATTCTAAGTCCATAATCCTCGCAGCAAGCCTTAAGCTTTATAGAGCCTTGGGCCTTTGTAAAATGATCTGCTATATTGTTTTCTGACATACAGTATTCTAGCTTAATCATCTTACTTTGCATACATTGTCTCACATTTAAATATCTTAAATCTGTGTGTTTCGTTCTTGTTTTAACAGCAATATTTGAAGCCATCTGTATTGCTGATTATCTTCATAAACAACAATAGAATCTGTTACATCAACTCCCATATCAATCAATAGTTGCTTATCACAAACTAAATCTGTACATAGTAAAGACAAACATGAGAATTCAGCCTCCATTGTTAACAAACTTAAATGTTTCTGTGTAATAGACCTCCATCCAATCAACACCTTTCCCAATAATACCACAGTACCTGATGTAGATTTTCGTGTATTTATGTCTGCAGCAAAACTTGCATCAGCATATGCAGTTAAACTCAGTTCATCTTTAAGGCACCAAATACAATGCATAATGCATTGTTTGTTTCAGATATCTTAACACACGTTTAGCAACTTGCCAGTGCCTTTCAGTTGGCTCAGTGTTAAATCTCGCTAATTAATTAACACTGTATGCTATATCTGGCCTTGACCAATTACTGAAATAAGATAAACTACCAATCAAGGACTGATAAATGTTCTTATCAAAAATAGGATTTTGAACATCACTGTGGATAAACTCCTGGCTCATCAGTGTTTTAGCTGGCTTACAAAGTTCTATTTTGAAACTTTTTAGTAATTGGTTAATTTTATCTGCCTGTGAGATTTTGTATCCTCCCCTAGTTCTATCTATCTTTAAACCAAGATATTGTTTAATTTCTGCTAACTGTTTTATCTTAAATTTCTGTTCTAACAGTGAGATTATGTTAGTAGCTTCTTGTTCAGTTTTGGTGATTAATGCTATGTCATCAGTAAACAATAGCAACAATGAAATTACATCATTACTTTCTCTTTTGAACAAACATGGATCAGCCATGCCAGCTACAAAGCCTATCTTAGTTAATTCTTTAAGTATACATTGGTGCAATTCATATCCTGATTGCTTCAAGCCATAAAGACTCTTTTTCAATCTCCAGCAATCAATTGTATCATCATTTTTGAGACCTAAAGGTTTCTTTAAATATATAGTATGTTGCAATACTGCATGCAGATAAGCTGTCTCTACATCCAAATGATTTACAATATATTCCTCCTTAGCTGCCCACACTAATGCTACCCTTAATGTAGTAGCCTTCAGACTAGGTGCAAACACCTCATCGTAGTCATTTGCTGTCTGGCTTTATGGGTAACAGTCCCATTTACACCTATCTTAAGCTTATATATCCATTTACATCCTATGGCATGTTTACCTTGTGGTAACTTAACATTTTCGTACACCTCCAACTTTTTTAATGATTCCAGTTCCTTATCCATTGCTTTCTGCCAAGCAGCCTGATCCTTAGCAGGATACAGTTTTAGTTCACTATAATTACTTGGAACTGTGTTCACTTGGCATACAACACTAGCCTGATATCTATCAGGTGGTCATGTTATTTGGGTTGAAAGTCTAATATAGGGTGAACTGATGGACTCACCTGTGCCACCTACTCCTGTTCTTCTCCCTCCTCCTGTGCCTGTTCTTCTACTTCCTCTTGTCCTTCCTCTTTAATGGCTATTCATGGTTTTCTTATATCATCTTTAGGGACTATTTGGGTTTCAATAATAATGTCATTGCTGGATTCCTGTTCCAGTTTATTCCACCCAACGTGCTCAAGAAATTTTGCACTAGCACTACAATAAACATGAGCTGTGCCCTGATCCCAGAATCTAAATGATCTATGGTTGTCCTCATAACCTACAAAAAATAATTTCTTAGCTCTATGTTGCCCTTTCAGTCTTACTTGTGAGGGAATATGCACCCATGCTGGAGCTCCAAATGTGTGTAGGTAACTTATATTTGGCTTTCTGCCATGCCAATGTGTGAATGGTAATTCACCAGTTGTTGTGATAACTACATTGTTTAAAACATAATTACAACACATTATGGCTTCATGCCACAGTGTTTCAGGCAAACCTGAGTCAGATAACATAGTACGAGCCATGGCTTGTAATGTTTGCCCTCTTCGTTCTACAAACGAGTTATGTTGTGGTCTGTAAGGTGCAGAACGTTTATGCTCAACACCAGCCAATTTCAACATAGTTTGGAATCTCTTGTTAACAAACTCAGTCCCGTTATCAGTCACTAAATTAATTACTTTACTCCTCATTTTTCTCTCTGTAAACCTTAGCCAATTAAAGTAATGTTGGAATGTTTCTGTTTTGTTTTTCATAAGATAGCAGAAACCATATCGTGATTAATGGTCCATTATACTCAAAATATAGCAGGCACCTCCTAAACTAGGTTTCTTAGGACCAATTATGTCAGCAAACACAACCTCTAAAGGTTCTTTGGTCTTAAACCCATTTAGTCTGTTTGTTGGAGTAACCATGTTTTTATCTTGGCTACAAGCATTACAGTTTAAATACTTGCTACAGGGTTTCAATTTTACTCCCTCTGACAAGTTGACAGTTTGTTTCAACATTTTGAAATTAATGTGCCCCAGACGTCTATGTAGTAAATGTATACATTCATCATGTGGCTTAATATTGTTATAAACTGAGTTAGCCATCTGCAATTGGTCATCATGTGTCACATATAAATCATTCTCTAAATTAGCAGTAACACTTTTACCCTCTTTCTCTATTATACAGTTATCTCCCCTAAAGGTTACGACATAACCAAGATTAACTAAAACCCTTTCTGATAGCAAATTAAGTTTCAGTTTAAGTACATAAAACATAGTAAATACAAGAACAATATGCAGTACCTTTACCAGAAGCCTTCATCTTCCATCCATTTGCCAATGATACATGTTGTTTACTCATGGACATCTTTAGAAACCTCTATCTTTAGTAATGCATTGCGATGCTCCACTATCAACAACCCACAAATCATGGTTTACAGTTGAGTTGCTAGACATAGCTAAACTAACATTCTTCTTGGCCTTCTGGTTTTTACTAGTATTCTGTCATTTTCCCTTCTTACAGAATTTAGCTATATGTCCCCTAGCCCCACAAGAAAAACATTTCCTAATAGGAAAGGCAGTTGAAGATAAATCCACTTCTTGTGGTTGTTCCTTTCTCAATTGGTCCCTATCGTCTTCTGGCTTCTTCTAACAACCTTCCGGTTATGTCAATCAGTGTCAGTTTATCTCTGGGCAGGACTTCCAGTGAAGATACATAATCATCATAACTTTTATCCAATGAGGAAAGAATGATGTAAACTTGATGCAGCTCTGAAAATATCAGTTCCTTTTCATGTAGCTCCTGAAAAGTTCTTTTCATGAGGTTCAAATGAGCTAAAATATCTCCACCTTTCAGAAGACATGCTCAAAACAGTTTACATGTAAGATGTATGTGTGCACCTACACTGTCACGAACATAAATCCTCTTCAAATTCTCCCAACACTGAGCAGCAGACTCTTCTCCACAAAATATGGACTAGCTGCTGGTCACTCAGTGTTAGTCCAATTATACAAAGAGTTCATTCCTTGATCTGTTTAAAATCAGCAAGCTTCTTGGCATCGTCCTCATCATTTAGATCCCAAGCATTTACATCTGATGGGTCTTGAACTACATTCCATAACCCTTCTCTACACAGAAGTAGACTGCACTTTATAGACCAGGAAACATAGTTTGTTCCATCCAACAAGGTTATTAGTGATAGACTTATTGAAGTGTCTTGTGCCATCTTTACCAAGACAGTAACCCACAATTAAACAGTAAACAGCTGTCTGTATACAGTACTGTGCATTCACAACTACTCTCAGTTATCTGAGCCTGGTATGTTCTGGGCCCATAACCAATGTTGAGATAATTCCCCGTTAGGAGAATGAATGCATGCAGGGAGACGTCATGAGAGAAGTGAAGAATAACACACACACATCACACAGATACACTGTACAGTAAATGTAGGTTTTTACTTCCAATAAACGTTTAAGCACAGTCCAAGATAAGCAGTCCAAGTCATTCACAGGTAAAGCAGGTAAAGCAGTCAGTTTTTCAGTTCAGGGATAATGCAAATATCACAGTCCAGTATCAAAAAAACAGTTCAGTAACAAACTTACATCAACGATCAGTAACAGTCATTAGGAGGAACAGCAAAACTCTCCAACAGAAGTAACAGAGACTCACTGAGAAAAAACAACTCAGGTTTCTGGCTCCACCTTATGGCCATTTGAGGAACCACACCCAATTACAGTTTTAGGATTTTCTTAAAGAGACAGTATTAAAATGTCTATCCTAGTTTGTATATTTCCAACTCAAATAACTGTTAGGTGACTTACATTCCTAACACCCTTCCCCTGTCCTTGGGCTGGCAAAATAAAAGCCCATCTAAAGATCACAACTGCCAGCTGAGCCTGCCTGTTGCATGCTGGCAAAAGGATGCTGGGGGGAAAAAGAGCCAATGGAACCGCCCCATTTTCTGCCTCCATTGGGCTGTCTGTCCCATGCTGGATTGGGATGGGTAGGACCAAGAAGAGATTTGTCTCAAAAATAAAAAAACACATTTTATTTAAATTGACAATTACAACCTGTACATTTAAAAATTCTTTCTGGAACTCAAAGTAGAACATCCAGATTTGGTGGAAACTGTCGTGGGAATATTCAAGGACAAATTTGTGGGCTTAAAAGGAATAGAACAGAATATAATTCTTTATTGGCCAAGTGTGGCTGGACACACAAGGAGTTTGTCTTGGTGCAGATACTCTCAGTACAGCTGAGATGGCTTTCAGGAAAAAACTATTCTTGTGTTTAGTTATATTGGTGTGCAGTGCTCTATAGTGTCGTTTTAAGGGTAGGAGTTGAAACTGTTTATGTCCGGGATGTGAGGGGTCTATAAATATTTTCACAGCCCTCTTTTTGACTCCTGCAGTATACAGGTCCTTGATTGAGGGCAGGTTGGAAGTAATTGTTTTTTCTGCAGTCCTAATTATCCTCTGAAGTTTGTGTCTGTCCTGTTGGGTTGCAGTTATAGAGGTGTAGATGACAAACTCAATAATTCCTCTGTAGGACTGTATCAGCAGCTCCTTGGGAAATAATAGCAAATAAACAGTTGCTATTCCTGTGCAAGCAAAACCTGGCAAAATACAATAACATTTCAAAAGAGAAATTACTTCAGCCACCATGTGTTTTGAATTGTAAATCATCAGTACTTTTTGAATTGTGCTTGTCTGTCAGATCACAGGTCTTTAAATAGTTTTTTATGAGATGCAAATTAATCTGAATGTTGTTTGTTTGGATATTTCTGAGATGTATACAATACCATATATTTGCGATCACAAAAGAGTATAGGAAGCCCCCCCTCCCCATATTAAAATATCATTACATAGGAACAGGCATTTCAATCAAAAAGCCCCAAAGAGTGTATAAAAGCCCACCTATTTCAATCCCATTTTGTCAGCCGCTGCAGAAACATGCTGTTGTCATTGAATTTTCTGGCATCCAAATAAACAGAGACCTTCTTTCCTGCAATCAGCCTTCAGTGTCTTTCTTCCAGACCAGATTTTTTTTCCAACAAGAAAAAACAAAATACCTGACATGAACTAAGCTGTCTTTTCAAAATCTCTTTTGTCAAATAATATAATTAGAATATTTGTAATCTAAAATGTTCTTGCTTAGTTGTCAATCAAGACTATTACAAAGAAATGGCATTAATGCATTCAGTTTGGATACTAAAACATACAAAATAGCACTTATCTATTGGAAGGATTGGAAGAAAGCATTTGATGAGGCTAAAAGGAAGAACCTAGGATCTTTTTGTAAAATACACCAGCTGTTAGGTACATACATAATACTATCAAGTGTTTAAGGACAAAATCAACAACGGGTTGGATTATTATTTTTTTAAAAAATGGGTCACACACTAACATTATTATGTGACTTAGGGAGTACAAGTAGTCCACAAGGTACAACCCTAATGGAGTCTGCCCATTAGGGTCATAAATAAATAAAAAATCCTCAAATGAATCAGGCTCAATTTAACAATTTTTTAAAATCAAACTGGTTAATTGAAACAAATGGGTCATTAAATGAATGAAGATCTATTTCCTCCAATTCATTAATTGATCACTGCTTATTGTTAATTGAACTGAGGACAGTCTTTCTCTTTGTTTGCAAAATACTGTACTTACAAATACAATAGTTTGCAAAATATAGTATTTAAAAAGAAGCAGAACAGTTTGCAGAGAGCTTACAAACAAACAGTACAGTACTATAGAATAATAAAAAAGAATATTTTAAAATATTTACAGTAGCAATTCTACTCCAGTCCTCAAGCCAGCAAAAAATGATCCTCCATGCAGCACCAAAAAACCAAAAACAAAATGGATGCCAGCTAAAATATCATCCAAACTTGTTTGGCCATGTGACCAGGAACAAACAAACAAACAAAAATACCTTGCTGGCTTCTGGAAATTGTATGTCCTAATCCCAAATGGCACAAGAGAGTAACAATTAAAAATGGCCACCGCTGCAGCACTGACTGTCACATGGCTACAGAGGCCTCTTTTGGGTCACATTTTTGAATTTCTAACATAAATACCTGTTAGGGATAACATTGTTCACCCTAACTGTTTTAGGTGAAATACTA
>BLBF01000031.1:4712634-4774064 GCA_015471245.1 Laticauda colubrina
CCTTCCTTCCTTCCTTCCTTCCTTCCTTCCTTCCTTCCTTCCTTCCTTTCTTCCTTCTATTGCCTTTCTTCTGGACTGTTCTTATTCTATGATACTGTAGAACTGGGGTTGCTCTGAACATCCTCTTGTTTCTAAGCTGCCTCATTTGTTTCTGTTGATTGCATGTATTTTTTTTAAGACCCTGCATAAAGATTAAAAAGCACAGTCCCTGTCTGCAGGCTTATTCTCTGATAGAACAGGGTCAAACTGGGAGAATCCCACCCCTGTGTGCATGTGTATGTGTGAGTTTCAGGTGGGCTTCCTAGCTTTAGAAGGAGATAGAGAAGGAGGAAGGGACAGAAAGAGAGAGAGAGAAAGAGGGAGAGAGGGAGGGGGAGAGAAAAAGAGAGGGGGATACAGAAAGAGAGAGAAAGAGAGGGAAAGAGAGAGAGGGGAGAAAGAAAGAGAAGGAAAATACAAGAAAGAAAAGAAAGAGAAACAGAGGGAAAGAAAGAAAAAGGGAGGGAGAAAGGAAGTGAAAGGAAGAAAGGTGGATGGAAGGAAGGGGCAGAAAGAAAGAGGGAGAGAGGAGAAAGTAAATGAGATATATGGATGGATAGATAAATACATGGAAGGAAGGAGAGAGGGAGGGAGAGAAAAAGGAGAGGAAAGAAGGACGTAAACCCTGGCTTCAGAAGACCTTGAAGCAGAACAGCAATCTAGGGCTGGCCTGCAAGGGATCTCGGAGGTCATCTAGTCCAACCCCTTGCTCCAGCAGGAGATCCTTACAGAATCAAAGAATAGCAGGGTTAGAAGGGTGTGTATACAGGGGTGGGTTTCTACCGGTTCTCACTGGTTCTAAAAAACTGGTTGTTAACATCACCGGTAGTTCTAAGAACCGGTAAAACTGACCCCAGCTTGGCCCCACCCCTCTCCGCCACTCCTAAGGGCCAAAAACTGGTTTATATTACTGCACATGCACGAAAATTCTTTCCTCAATCTCCCCCGCTCTCCCCTCCTTTCGCTGCCCCAGCCCCTGCCCCTATTCTCCGCTCCAAAGTTTAAAAAACCTGGTTCTTTTTTTTTTAAAATGGGGTTTTTCTTACTGCGCAAGCGCAAAGATCCCTTTCTCATTCTCTCCCGCCCTCCCCACCCCGCCCCTATGTATAGTGCATGTGCACTAATTACAAAAATTTACCCGCCTGGTGCCATTACTCACACCAGCAGCAGCAGCAGCAGGAACAGCCAAGCCAGCCAGCCAGCTGTCCGTCCCTGCCTGCCTTATGCCACCCTGCTGAGTGAGGGCAAGCCACAAGCACTGGTCTCCACCACCGCTAACTGTCCTCGCCCGGCCAGCATGCCTTGCCCTTCCTGCCTCCCGCTGCCACCGCTAGCCATCCTTGCCCACTCAGACTGCCTAGCCCGCCACTGGCCTCCGAAGACACGGATCAGTAAGTATGATCTTCCAACCCAGTCGTCTACCTACTGCCACCAGTCCCAGTCACTCACCCCCATCTTTCCTCGCCCATGGCCCTCCACTGTTGCTGCCTTGCCTTCCCACCACCGTTTGGTCGTGAGGAGACAAAGCAGCAGCTCCTGTTGGCCCAGTCCCCTACCTCCTCTTGCCACCACCGCTGCCAGCTGACGTCCAGGCCTGGCGCCGCTGCCTTTTCCGCTGCGGCCCAAGAGTTGCTGCCTTGCCTTCCCACCACCGATTGGTAGTGAGGAGGCAAAGCAGCAGCTCCTGCTGGCCGGGTCCCCTACCTCCTCTTGCCTCCGCCAGTGCCAGCCGACTCCCAGGCCTGGCATCGCTGCCTTGCCCACATGGCAGCTGCCATCTTGGCAAGGCTGCTGGTGCCGGCCCGCCACCTTCCCTTGCCTGCCACAGCCCAAGTGTTGCTGCCTTGCCTTCCCACCACCAATTGGTAGTGAGGAGGCAAAGCACCAAGTCCTGCTGGGCCGGTCCCTTGCTGCCGGTGCCGCCACCAGCCCAGTCGAGAGCCAACTCCTGGGCCGGCCAGCCTCGTTGCAGGAAACTAGAAGACTGAGGAGGATTCTTTTTTGGTAAGTTGCTTTTTTATATTTATTTATTTATTTACTATCTGTTTTTGTTTTTATTAATCATAAAAAAAAACAGATACTAAAGAAATAAATAAACACATAAATAAAAATTATTTTAATATTCATCTTGATGTTTCTTTAAGCAAAGAAGAAACATCAAGATGAATAGTAAAATAATTTTTATTTATGTGTTTATTTATTTGTTTCATATCTGTTTTGTTTTCATGATTAATAAAAACAAAAAGTAATAGCAAAAAAATAAATACATAAATAAAAAAGCAACTTACCAAAAGGGAGACCGGCAACTTCTTGTTACATTGACGTTATACATTATTTGTTTCTGCTTAAATCAATATATAGCAACATCAATGTAACAAGAAGTTGCATGCATACATAAATGATTTTTTTAAAATAAAATGTTTTATTTTTTTAAACATAAACAGAAACATAAAACATAAACCATCTTCAGTTACATAGTGTGTTGGTTGATACAAATCACTTGTGCACAATCTCTGCAGTGTTTCCTTTTCAATTTGCATTAATCCTTATATCATGCTAGTCATTAAATGAGGACCACTTAAATTTGGGTTGCCAGCCACATGGCCACCTGCCTAGGCCTTGACAGGGCCTCCCCAGGCCTTGGAAACTGGCAAAAAGCACTTGCTAAGCAATTGGCCACTAAGTGAGCACCTGGTCATTAAGTAAGGACCACTTAAATTTGGTTTGCCAGTCATATGGCTGCCTGCCTGGGCCTCACCCTGCCCTCTCCAGGGATCCCCAGGCCTTGGAAACTGGCAAAAAACACTTGCTCAGCAACTGGCCATAAAATGAGGACCTGGTCATTAAGTGAGAACCACTTATATTTGGTTTGCCAGTCACATGGCCACCTGGCCACACCCACCCCAGTCACATTACCACCTAGCCATGCCCATTCAGCAAGCCACTCCCCAGATACATGATCACTAAGCCACACCCACAAATTAGGCCACACCCACAAATTAGGCCACACCCATTGAACCAGTTGTTAAGAAATTTGAATCCCACCCTTGTACATAGGCGACAGAACTTTTTCCCATTCAGTTAACAAGGATGAACTTCTGAAAACCAAATGTATCAAAAGGAATCCTTTATTGAGATGAGACAATTCATGTAGGAGTTCAAAGCAGTGTCTAAAGCCCATGTCACACTGTACCAACGGATGCAAAGAGGATGTAAAACAGACAAAAAAGCTTGCCATCCATTGGTTAACGTGATGTACTCACTGCCTCCGTTTTGCTTCCTCTCTATCCGTCCAGCATCCGTCTATTGACGTTTCATCCGCTCAAAAAGTTTTGGGCTGCCCAAAACTTTTGCGCGGAAAATGTATCCAGTTCATCCGTTCCGCATCCGCTACGCATCCGCTACGCATCCGTTACGCATCCGCGATATCCGCTAGGCATCCGTTCCGCATCCACACAACTCGCATCCGCTCGGACGCAGGGAAGAAGCGGAACGGATGCGGAACAGATGCAGAACAGATGCAGAATGGATGCCAAGCGGAAAGAAAGTGTTTAAAACAGAAAAAACGTTCGCAGAGGGGTCCTATCTCAGATATTAAGGATGTCTACAGGATGCCTAGAGGATGCCTAGAGGATGCAAAGGGACACCTATACTGCCTATAAAAAGGGAGAGCAACTCACCTGCATCTCACTTTCAGAACAGCAGCCTAGCTGTGCAGACCTCTGCAGCCTTCATCGGACTCTTCCTCTTCCACAGCATCCAGTCATGTCCACCATGGATCGTAACACAGTGCTTTTGGCAGCCACCATCCTTCTGCAACAGTGCGAAGCCATCTACAGGCTCTGTGAACTCTACTACGGGAAGAAAAGGAGGCGGCCAAGAAGCGTCTGGGTCCGAAGATGGATCAGGAGAAGAGAAGAGGATGGACTGTACAACAAGCTGATGGTGGAGCTCAGGAACGAAGACACTCGGGCATTCCAGAACTTCATGAGGATGCCTCCAGCCATGTTTGACGAAGTTGTGCAGCAGCTGACACCCAGGTTGACCAAGGCAAACACCAACTTCCGGCCCAGCCTGGAACCTGGGCTCAAGGTGGCACTCACTCTGCACCACCTGGCCTCAGGGACCACCTACAGGAGCATGCAGTATGGCTGGAGGGTGCCACACAACACCATCAGCATTGTAGTCAGAGAAGTGGTGTAGGCCATCATCGAAGAATATAAGGAGGAGCTCCTCCAGTGCCCCTCCACTGATGAAGGATGGAAGAAAGTTGCAGAGCAGTGGTACCAGAGGTGGAACTTCCCCCACACCGTTGGAGCCATCGATGGCAAGCACGTGGCCTTCAAAGCACCACCCAAGTCGGGCTCCACTTATTTCAACTACAAGGGCTTCTTCAGCATTGTCCTCTTTGCCATGGTCAATGCTGATTACAAGTTCATGTACATCGATGCTTCATGCAGCGGCTCATGTTCAGATGCCCAGGTATACAATGCCAGTGACCTCAAGGAGGGGCTGGAAAGCAACCTCATCATGGGCTTTCCAGATCCAGACCCCCTGCCCAACGACATGCAAGATGTGCCCTACTTCATCGTGGGGGATGACGCCTTCTCCCTCAGAACCTACCTCATGAAGCCCTACACCTCCAGATGCCTCACCCGTGAAGAGAGGATCTTCAACTACAGGCTGTCCAGGGCAAGGCGGGTGGTGGAGAATGCCTTTGGCATCCTGGCCAACTGGTTCCAGTTACTTCTCACCACCATGCAGCATCACCCAGAAACCGTGAGGAGGATCGTGGAAGCTTGCTGCATCCTGCACAATCTCATGCGCACCCGCTACCCGGTCTTGCAGAACAGGCTCGTGGACCTCCAACAAGGCAATGGGGACATGGAGCCTGGGGAATGGAGGCAAGGGCGAAACCTGATAGACACTGAGGATGTGCAAGGCCCCAACAGAGCCTCACGTGAAGGGAAGAAGCAGCGCAACCTCCTGAGACACTGGTGCAACTCCCCAGCTGGAGCAGTGGAGTGGCAAGACAGGATGGTAGATGATTAATGGATGCTTCCTTCAGCCTGTCTCATCACAGTGATGAGATTGGGCCATGTATGTTGGGTGGGCCTACAATGAACAGGGCGTTTCGTAAAGAGTTGTGTTTGTGTTGACATGTGTGGATGATTATTACATTATTATTGATAATAAAGGGCCATAGGTGTGGCACCTGGGAGGGTGGACCATATACTTCCACTATGCTTGCACTGGAGGTTTATCTATCCCACAGCTATTACCCAATTCCAAAGGTATCCCTGCCCACCCCACTGCTATCTTAACCCATCCCACAAGCATGCAAAGGCTTAAACCAATTCTAAAAGTTTCCACCAAGACTTTATTACAAAGAAAAGAAATAAAGCAAGTGTGTGAATCAAAGATAAACTTTATTGAACAACAAGCTGTAAAAAAAAAAATGACCCAGGTCAAGTGTCCAAATAAAGTCCACAGGTAGCCAGCTACCCAGTCTCTGGCACTCTTATTGGTCACTCGGAGGTGTGCCCAGTCTCAGGGGTGAAAGGTCCAGGTGCTGTGGAGATGGGTGGTGCTGGAGTGCTGGTCTGTATCATCATTGGGGTGCTTGGCCCCGAGAGGACAACAGGGGACGGTGTGTTGAGGATGCTCTCAGACAGCTGGCTCAGCCCCGTGAAGCTGAGAGGTCCTTCCTCCATGCCATGGGGTGTCAGCCCCAGTACTGATGACAGATGTACTGAGGCCGGGCTTGGCTGTGGGGTGGAGGAAGGAGTAGTGTAGTGGGGCTGTCTGGTCTGCAGCTGGGTGAGGACTGGCGTGGGTGGCATCTCTGTCGTCGGTGGCATCATTGTCATGGGTGGCATCGGTGGCATCAGTGGAACCGGTGGCAACAGTGTCGCCCAATGACTCTGTGCCTGGGCTGGGAAGGGCTGCTGCCTGTGCTGCTGGACCTCCTGGTAGCCGTAGCCCTGGTAGGTGAGGGGCTGTGGGAAGTCTTGGAATGGGAGGGACATCACCTGGGGTGGAAGAGCAGACCTGGACTGGGTGGGAGCAGGTTCCTCAGGGTCTGGAGGGTTGTGAAGCAGCTCGGTGATCCGGTCCTTCACCACCTGGTACTGGGGTTCCTCCATGTTCTTGAGGGTCTGATTGACATAGGTGAGGAAGGGCTTGTGGTTGGAGGATGAGGAGTCGGTTCTGACCAGCTGAGAGGGGAGATCTATACTGGTGCGGATGGTGTCCCTGATCTCCAGCAGGACAGTGTGGCTCTGCCCCTCCTGCTGTCTGGCTCTCTGCCTTTCTGTGGAGGCGGAGCTGGGGGGGTGGATGCGGGTACAACTGTGGTGGACTCGATGTCTCCTCTCTTCCACCGCACCAGGGAGTCCTCCATGCGCTCCACCACGGTAACAACAGCTGTCCGTGTGTTCTCCGCCGTGGCACGCTCCACAGAAACCTGCCTGGAGACAGGGACTGACTCTCAGCCGGAAGAGGACTGGCTCTCAGCAGGCTGCCGGAGAGAGAGGTTAGACAGAGGGGCTCCTGGTGCTCCTCGGTGGCGGATCTCACCCTCCAGGAAGCTGCACCTGGCCATGACGTAGGTCTCTCTGTCTGTCAGCTTTACTGTGGCCTGGCCAGATTTCTTCAGGTGCAGCTTCCCGTACCAGGTGTGCATATGTTTCCACCAGCTGAGGAGCACCTCCGAAGTGTAACCCATACTCTCCGCCCTCTCTCTCCAAGTAGCCTGCTTCTGCTTGGTGTCCCTGTACAGTCGGTGTCCCTTCCGCCACAGATAGTCATTCTCCCTCAGCCACTCCAGCACCTCATTCTCGTGTTCCTCCTCGATGAAGTATTGCCTCCTCTCCCGTTGCTGCATACGCCTCTTCCTCCCTTTGCCAGGACCAGATGGGCCCTCATCAGAGGGGCTCCCAGGTGGTAGGGGCTGCTCCTCCACACCACCAGCAGCAGCACCAGCAGGATCATCATCATCATCATCATCATCATCATCATCATCATCATCACCAGCAGGATCATAATCAGCATCAGCAGCAGCAGCAGCAGAAGCAGCAGCAGCAGGATCAGCAGCAGCAGAGTAATCACCAGGAGCCCCAGCAGTACCAGCACCAGCAGCACCAGCAGAACCAGGAGCACGAGCAGGACCAGGAGCACGAGCAGGACCAGGAGCACGAGCAGGACGAGCAAGACCAGGAGCACGAGCAGGACGAGCAGTACGAGCAAGTCCAGGAGCACGAGCAGGACCAGCAAGTCCAGGAGCACGAGCAGGACCAGCAGGACCAGCAGCAGCTTCAGCAGAGTACGCAGCAGAAGCACCACTGCCAGGAGCAGCTTCAGCAGAAGCCCCAGCAGAAGCAGAGTCAGGAACAGGGGGTGGGAGGGAAGCCCTGTCTCTCTTGCCAGGGATGGCGGCAGGTTGCTGAGACTTTTGCTTCTTCCCCATGGTTCTGGGGGTGCTGGCTGACAGGGAGGCTGGCAGGCACCAAGGCTGGCAGGAAGCCTGGCAGGAAGCCTGGCACCAAGGCTGGCAGGAAGGCTGGCAGGAAGGCTGGCAGGAAGGCTGGCAGGAAGGCTGGCACGAAGCCTGGCAGGAAGGCTGGCAAGCAGGCAGGCACCAAGGCTGGCAGGCAGACTGGCTGGCAGGGAGGCTGGAAGGCAGGCTGGCAGCAAGGCTGGCAGGGAGGCAGACAGCAAGGCTGGCAGGCATGCAGCCAGGAGGCTTGGAGGCAGGCTGGCAGGAAGGCTGGCAGCAAGGCTTGCAGGCAGGCATGCAGGCAGGGCAGGCAAGGACTCGATGTATCCTGCAGCAGGTCTTTCCTCCGAATGCTGGTCACGTGCATCCCCCCCACATGCGCAATGAATGCCAGGCATCCGCTAGGCTTCCGCTGTGCATCCGCTAGGCTTCCGCTCTGCATCTGCTTCATCCGCTGTGCATCCACTGTGCATCCGCTGTGCATCCGCTGTATCTGTTCTGCGTCCGCTTTGCTGAGGCCCCCTGGAAGCCCTGCGGATGTGCCATCCGCTCCCATCCACTTCCATCTGCTGGGCTTCCGTTCCGCATCCGCTTTGCATCCGCCCTGCATCCTCCCCGCGTCCGTGTTATCCACTCCAGTTATGCAATTTTTTGCCCCTTTTGAGAGCGGATAACAATGGATGGAACATTTTGCTCATCCGTTGTGTCCTTTTTGCATCCGTTGGGCAGTGTGACATGGGCTTAAGGTCTCTCATGCATACAGGGAGAGATAAGGGAGTTTAGAACCCCTCCTCTTATCTCGATGTGTATTTAGTGAAACAAAAGCCAATATGTTAATTCCTCCCCACCCCTTTTGTAAGGAACGATCTTTTTCACAGTTTCTGAGGTCATACCTAATTTCCCCCCACCCCCTTTTCAGAACGAACTTTTCCAGAGGTTCCCAGGACACATCTCACTGTGGAATTTTTATGGTCTTCTCATCTCCTGGCTGTGCCTCTCAGAGGTGATAGGTTCCAGCCATCTGGGTTTCCTCCCTCCATTGTATCATGTGTAGATTATACAAATTCGATATAAGATTAAATATATTCAGGTTACATCAAGAAAGGATTTCTTTATCAGTCCCCCCCCCCCTCCGCTTTTCTTCTTCCACCAAAGAAATGATCTGACATCCTGCCCTCCTTAAAAAACAGATAGGTCTACCTGGAAAAAACAAAAATCATGTATTACATTTGCAATTCAGAATGCTTTATCAGGGTATTTTAGGTGGAACTTTCATAGTAATGTAGTTGCTTTTACATGTCATTTGGCTACCAACTCATTTTCTGAGGAAGGAAGGTGTTTTCAAGCTACTAAATATTGTGTGGATCCACGGTGAGTGTGTGAATCAAGAATATCTTTAATTTCAAAATGTTGTTCTCCATGTACCATGATGGGGGTTGGAGGTGTGGGAAGGTGGGGGGTCTGAGGTTTGAAGTGATCTTTGGTTTGAGCAAGCTACAATGAAATATTGGATGAATCCGCTTAAATGTTTTGGGAAGTCGAAGCTCTACCGCCATGGGGTTAATAATTCTTGAGATGCAGAATGGGCCAATGAATTTTGGCCCAAATTTCTTAGAGGGTTGTAATGATTTTAAGAATTTTGTGGACAAATATACACGGTCCCCAAATTTGAAAGGTTTAGGATCGCAGCATTTTTTGTCTGCTTGAGCTTTAAAAACTGCTCTAGCTTCCTATAAAGATAATCTTACCACTGGCCACATGGCTTGTAAGTTTTTTATCCACTCCCTAAGGGAGGGGATTGCAGGTTCTTTGGTGGGTAGTTCCAGCATGGAACTTGGCCTGTGGCTACCTGGAATGGGGTGAACTCCATGCTGCTATGGACTGAGTTATTGTATGCTACCTCTGCAAAAGGAAGAAGGTCAGTCCAATTGTCCTATTGGTTATTAATAAAGCATCTTAAATATTGTTTTAATATGCTTTTAACTCTCTCTATTGATCCATCCATCTGGGGGTGACTTGATGACGACAACCCCTGGGTGGAGCCGAATAGATTTTAAAATGCCCGCCAAAATTTGGATGTGAACTGAACATCCCTATCTGAGATAATCCATTGGGGAACTCCATGAAGGCAATAAATGTGTATTAGAAATATCTTTGCCAATGCCTTGGCAGTTGGGATCTTTGGGCATGGAATAAAGTGAACTTTTTTGAAAAAAAGGTCAGTTACAAACCAAATGATAGTATTTCCAGCACTTTTGGGAAGCTCCACTATAAGGTCCATAGAAATATCTTTCCAGGGTGCAGAAGGGTCTGCTACTGTTTGTAAAAGTCCAGGATATTTTCCTTGTCTTCTCTTTGCAGCCGTACAGCTGGGGCAGCTCGCAACATAGTTTTCAATGTCCTTTTTGAGGGACGGCCACCAAAATTGTCTTTTGATGAGGGTTTTTACAAACCCAAAGTGTCCTGCTATTTTGGAGTCGTGGCACCATTTCATGAGGTCCATTCTCTGGCTTGCAAGGACATAAAGTTTGTTTTCTGCCCAAACCAGTCCATCTTTGAGTAAACAAGTGTTTTTGTTAGCCTGGAGCCAGTTGTCCTTAAGTAGCGCCTCCTTAAATATTGACGTCCCTGTGTCTTCAGTCAGGGATGATTTTTTTCTCTCTTGTGCCCGGGTGATTACTTTGGCTGCTAGTTGGGTTGGTTAGATTATCGGTTTTATAACCTCAATCTTTTTGCTGCTGTATTGGGGTTTTCTGGACAGTGCATCTGCTAAGAAGTTCTTTCTCCCAGGAAAATATTTGAGAGTGAAATTAAATCGTTTAAAGTATTGAGCCCACCTTGCTTGTTTTTCTGAGAGTTTCCGTGGGTTCCTCAGGGCTTCTAGATTTTTGTGATCAGTACATACTTCGAAGGGGATTTGGTTTCCTTCCAGGAAATGTCTCCATGTGAGCATTGCCCACCACACAGCATATGCCTCTTTCTTCCATATGGCCCATCTTTGCTCGGTTTCTGCCAGTTTCTTGGATGTATAAGCGCATGGTTGTAATTGTCCACTTCCATTCTTTTGGAGGAGAACTGCTCCAACTGCAACATCACCAGTGTCTGCTTGGATGACAAAAGGTTGTTTGGGATCTGGGTGCTTAAGGACCAGTTCTGCTGAAAATAGACGTTTGAGTTTCTCAAATGTCACTTGGCATTCCACTGTCCAGATAAGGGGTTACCTTGGTTTGGGTTTCTCTCCCCCCCCCCTTTGTTCTTAGCAAGTTTGTGATAGGGAGGACAATGTTTGCAAAAGCTGGGATGAATTGGTGATAAAAGTTCACAAACCCCAGGAAACTTTGCAGTTGTTTGCGGGTGTGTTGTGGGTCCCAGTCCATTACAACTTTTACTTTTAAATATATTCAGATTAAATATATTCAGGTTACATCAAGAAAGAATTTCTTTATCAGTCTCCCCCCCCCCCTTTTCTTCTTCCACTGAAGAAATGACAGACACATGGATCTGACATATGTATATGTAGATATGGCTAAGAGGGGGGGTGTCTGAGCATGTGTCGATAAATACATGTGTCTCATGGGAGATGGAAAGTTGGGCTTACAGCTTCATGTATGTCTCCTGAGAGGTTATAGCATAAACATTCCCATGTTTAAAATTAAAATGATATTTTAAATGTACAGTGTAAAGTAGAATAGGTGGTATGCATGGGAATATTGGTACCTATTGATGTCACACTGGAACTTTGGTATGGATCTGTATCTGTCTGGAGACGAAGCTACTGTAAAAAAAAAATTAAACTTTCGTGTCCAATGTATCACTTTCATTATCATTTGGCAACATGGACATTTTAATGCAAATAAGTGAAATAAATTAAAAAAAAGAACTTGAGACACTTATTGCTAAAAATATCTTTTAGAAGAAATATCAGTACAAAGAAAAAAGCTGATCTCCAGACACAATTGTGCAATATCATCAACATTAGTGTTTTTATCTAGTGATCTAAAGAACAACAAATTTTTGGCATGGGAGGAACAATGTAGGACCTGGGAAATGGCAAATTTCAAAAGCCTGGGCATTAATTTTAGCATGACAGAAGGGAAATTCTGGGAATTGAAGTTTGGAATTATGGAGTTGCCAGCATTAAGAAACACTGAATTAGCCTCACACCTGCACAACTGGGCAGTAATCACTCTAACATACAGTTGATTAATGAAGCACATCAAATGACAGGTCTTACCAGGGGAAAATCAGCATGATGCCTGCAAAGAGAAGCTCTTGGAGATGATTGGTGACTAGTACAATCTAATGCAATCAAGTATGTGGATGGAGTGTCTAGATAAATATAGCTTCTATAATTTGATTCCTTGAGCTTTTGATTAAAAATCTTTAACCCAAAGCTCCCTGAACTTTATATTAAAAAAGAAATATTCAGATCCTCATGCAATCATCATATTCATTGATTGGATCACCATGCTAGACAAGACCAAAACAGCATGAGTGTGTAAGCCAATACATTGTATAATTGTTCGCACCATTGCAAGGCAGGCAAAGGAGAAAAAATTATAGACCATCTTCAAAATGATTTTGAGAGATTGGGGTGTAGAAACTATGGTAGTGAGAAAATGTCCAAACTGTATGAAAGATAGAAATTATGTAGGCTTTTTTTATATAAGGTTTAGCAAGAATGTTCACAAATGTTTGTGGAAAGAGGAGTAAGTTCCTGTTGCTTGAAACAAAAATGTGAATATTTAAAGAAATCAAAAACTTGTTTGTGTATCCCAGTGATCAGAAGTTCCTGATAGTTTGAAATAAATGCTGTTTAGGCCCATCTTGTGTCTACACACTGAATTGATGTATCCAGTTCATGTTTACTACATACAAACAGAGAAAATAATGGCTTTGATGCCTAGGAAACTGGAAAAGATTTTTCCTGCTATAAGATAATGACTGATGCAGGAGAGTCAGATTATGAATCACTTCTGTTCATGAATTTAAATATGCTTAAAATCACTAAATACGCTTAAAGGTTCAGGGGAGAACTAATGCGAGGGAGAAAGGGAGATGAGAAAAGCCCAGCAGTCAAAAGGAATGTCACAATCCAGGAATAGCAGAATTGAGGCATAAGAGGAACAATAATAGTTGGGAACACATAACAGGTGCCAGATTTTTCTCCCCTCTCCCTCCGCCTGGCATCTCCAAGGAAGATGATAATAACCTTGAAAAAAATTGTTATACACGCGTGCAAGAATACAACATTCATACTTCCATACTGACTATTGTATTCTTTTTAAGGTAAGACACATTATTCACAGTATAGAAAATGAGAAAAAAACAATAAGCCAAATGGAGGAAAGAAAAACAGAAGGAAAAATAATTAAAATTACTTTATATCAATACCATTTATTATCTTAACAACTTTTCAAGCCATTCTTGCTTTCATCATACTCATATTCTATTTTATACTCTTCATTTCCAAACTTACCACCTGTCTTTTTTTGATTTAATTTAAAAACTTTAATTATGATTTTAAGAAATTGGCCTTCCTTTCTTCCCTAGCCAAATAAATTTTGTTGTTACTTTATTTAGTTCCTCAAAAAACTTTCTTCATAATTTTATTGGTATTGTTTGGAAGAGAAACAGGATTTTAGATAGTATGTTTATTTTAATGGTGGCAATTCTTCCTATCAGTGACAGCTGTAATTTCCCCCAGTTATCGAAATTCTTTTGTATTTGTAAAGCAATAAAATGTATTTGGCTAGGGAAGAAATCCCAAATAAAATTAAAGCTTTTGCAGGATAGGAGGAATAGGGGAGGTTTCGGGTTCCCAGATTGGGAACTTTTCTACAGTGTAGCAGCCATGACATGGCTTAATCAGAATCAGCTTCATCAAAAATGGGAACATTTTAGCAAAGGATATACAATTTTCTGAGGAATGTATTTATTTATTTATGAAATTTTTTGGCCTCCCATCTTACTATCTTACTTCCCATAGAGTAACTCTGGGCAGTTTACAGTTATATAAAAGCTAAAACATAAAAAGTTAAAAACAAACATTAAAACCAAAGACATGTGGGGAGGACAGGAGTGGAATGGGGGAGGGGGGATCTGTTATTACTCAATGAACCAGCTCCATTGCACTGTTTCCCCACTGGGGTTCCAAGCCGACTGACAAAGCCACGTCTTCAGGCCCTTACAAAAAGACCTCACATCGAGAGTGGGGCAAGATGTTCCAGAGGGCAGGAGCAACAGCAGAGAAGGTCTTCCTCCTGGACCCCGCCTATCAGAATAATACAAATTAATATAAACATTAAAGGCTCCAAAATAGACCAAATCATGGTTCTTGAAGAGGGGGCATACCATGCCTTTTTTCAAAGGCTATGTAGAAAATCATTGGTTACTATTCAGAACCAATCACATGTCACATTGGTCACATGTCACCAATCACACATACTGGTCGTGCAGTAGTTAAAATGCAGTATTGCAAGCTAACTCTACCAACTGCCAGGAGTTTTAGCCCCTGTCACACTGCACCAACGGATGCAAAGAGGATGTAAAACGGACAAAAAAGCTTGCCATCCGTTGGTTAACGTGATGTATCCGTTCTGTACTCACTGCCTCTGTTTTGCTTCCTCTCTATCCGTCCAGCATCGGTTTATGAACGTTTCATCCACTCAGAAAGTTTTGAGCTGCTCAAAATTTTGCGTGGAAAATGTATCCAATTCGTCCATTCTGCATCCGCTACGCATCCTCTAGGCATCTGTTCTGCATCCGTTACGCATCCGCTATATCCGCTAGGCATCCGTTCCGCATCTGCGCAACTCGCATCCGCTCGGACACAGCGAGGAAGCGGAACGGACGTAGAACGGATGCAGAACGGATGCCTAGCGGATGCAGCATTTAAAATGGAAAAAACCTTCACAGAGGGGACCTATCTCGGATATTAAGGATGTCTAGAGGATGCCTAGAGGATGCCTAGAGGATTCCTAGAGGATGCCTAGAGGATGTAAAGGGACACCTATACTGCCTATAAAAAGGGGGAGCAACTCACCTGGATCTCACTTTCAGTCCAGCAGCCCTGTGGTGCAGACCTCTGTAGCCTTCATCTGGATCTTGTTCTTCTACAGCATCCATTTATGTCCACCATGGATCATAACACAGTCCTTTTGGTAGCCACCATTGTTCTGTAACAGTGCGAAGCCATCTACAGGCTCTTTCAACTCTACTACGGGAAGAAAAGGAGGCGGCCAAGAAGTGTCTGGGTACGAAGATGGTTCACCAGAAGAGCAGAGGACGGACTGTACAATAAGCTGATGGTGGAGCTGAGGAACGGAGACCCTCGTGCATTCCAGAACTTCATGAGGATGCCTCCAGCCATGTTTGACGAAGTTGTGCAGCGGCTGACACCCCGGTTGACCAAGCAGAGCACCAACTTCCGGCCCAGCCTGGACCCTGGGCTCAAGGTGGCACTGACTCTGCACCACCTGGCCTCAGGGACCACCTACAGGAGCATGCAGTATGGCTGGAGGGTGCCACACAACACCATCAGCATTGTGGTCAGAGAAGTGGTGCAGGCCATCATCGAAGAATACCTGGAGGAGCTCCTCCAGTGCCCTTCCACTGAAGAAGGCTGGAAGAAAGTTGCACAGCAGTGGTATCAGAAGTGGAACTTCCCCCACACCGTTGGAGCCATAGATGGGAAGCACATGGCCTACAAAGCTCCAGCCAAGTCGGGGTCCACTTATTTCAACTACAAGGGCTTCTTCAGCATCATCCTCTTCGCCATGGTCGATGCTGACTACAAGTTCATGTACATCGATGCTTCAGGCAACGGCTCATGTTCAGATGCCCAGGTATACAATGACAGTGACCTCAAGGAGGGGCTGGAACGCAACCTCATCATGGGCTTCCCAGATCCAGACCCCCTGCCCAACGACAAGCAAGATGTGCCCTACTTCATCGTGGGGGATGACGCCTTCTCCCTCAGAACCTACCTCATGAAGCCCTACACTTCCAGACTGCTCACCCGTGAAGAGAGGATCTTCAACTACAGGCTGTCCAGGGCAAGGCGGGTGGTGGAGAACGCCTTTGGCATCCTGGCCAACAGGTTCCAGGTACTTCTCACCACCATGCAGCATCGCCCAGAGACCGTGAGGAAGATCGTGGAAGCTTGCTGCATCCTGCACAATCTCATGCGCACCCGCTACCCAGTGTTGCAGAACAGGCTTGTGGACCTCCAACAAGGCAATGGGGACATGGAGCCTGGGGAATGGAGGCAAGGGCGAAACCTGATAGACACTAAGGATGTGCAAGGCCCCAACAGAGCCTCACGTGAAGGGAAGAAGCAGCGCAACCTCCTGAAACACTGGTGCAACTCCCCAGCTGGAGCAGTGGAGTGGCAAGACAGGATGATAATGGGTGCTTCCTTCAGCCTGTCTCATCACATGGATGAAATTGGGCCATGTATGTTGGGTGGCCCTACAATGGACAGGGCATTTAATAAAGAGTTGTGTTTATGTTGACATGTGTGGATCAATGCTTACATTGTTATTGATAATGAAGGGCCATAGGTGTGGCACCTGGGAGGGTGGACCATACAGTCCCACTATGCTTGCACTGGAGGTTTTTCTATCCCACAGCTATTACCCATCCCACAGGTATCCCTGCCCATTCCACAGCTATTACCCATCCCAAAGGTATCCCTGCCCATCCCACTGCTATCTTAACCCATCCCACAAGCATGCAAAGGCTTAAACCATTTCTAAAAGTTTCCACCAAGACTTTATTGAAAAAAATAAATGAAGCAAGTGTGTGAAGCAAAGATAATCTTTTTTAATAACAAGCTGTAAAAGAAAAATGACCCAAGTCAAGTGTCCAAATAAAGTCTACAGGTAGCCACCCAGTCTCTGGCACTCTTCTCGGTCACTCAGAGGTGTGCCCAGTCTCAGGGGTGAAGGGTCCAGGTGCTGTGGAGGTGGATGCTGCTGGAGTGCTGGTCTGAAGCGCCACTGGTTGCCTGGCCCCGAGAGGACAACAGGGGACAGTGTGTTGAGGAAGCTCTCAGACAGCTGGCTCAGCCCCGTGATGTTGAGAGCTCCTTCCTCCATGCCATGGGGTGTCAGCCCCAGTACTGATGACAGATGTACTGAGGCCAGGCTTGGCTGTGGGGTGGAGGAAGGAGCAGTGTAGTGGGGCTGTCTGGTCTGCAGCTGGGTGAGGACTGGCATCGGTGGCATCGGTGACGTGGGAGGCATCGGTTGCATGGGTGGCAGCAATGGTGTGGGTGGCATCGGTGGCATCGGTGGCATCAGTGGCATCAGTGGAACTGGTGGCAAAGGTGGCGTCCAATGAACCTGTGCCTGGACTGAGAAGAGCTGCTGCCTGTGCTGGTGGACCTCCTGGTAGCCGTAGTCCTGGGAGGTGAGGGCCTGTGGAAAGCCTTGGAATGGGAGTGACATCACCTGGGGTGGAGGAGCAGTCCTGGACTGGGTGGAAGCAGGTTCATCTGGATCTGGAGGGTTGTGAAGCAGATCGGTGATCCTGTCCTTCACCACCTGGTACTGGGGTTCCGCCATGTCCATGAGGGTCTGGTTCACATAGGTGAGGAAGGGCTTGCGGTTGGAGGATGAGGAGTCGGTGTGTACCAGCTGAGAGATGAGATCTACGCTGCTTCTGATGGTGTCTCTTATTTCCAGCAGGACAGTGTGGCTCTGTCCCTCCGGTTTGCCTCTCTGCCTTTCTGTGGAGGTGGAGCTGGGGGTGGATGCGGGTTGGACTGTGGTGGAAGTGCCGTCTCCTTTCTCCCACTGCGTCAGGGGGTCCTCCACGTGCTCCACCACGGTTAGTACAGCTGTCGGGGGGGTTCTCCGTCGTGGCATGCTCCATAGACACCTGCCTGGAGACTGGAGCTGACTCTCTGCCGGAAGAGGACTGGCTCTCAGCAGGCTGCCTGAGAGAGAGGGTTGTGAGAGGGGCTGCTCCTCGGTGGTGGATCTCACCCTCCAGGAAGCTGCACTTGGCCATGACGTAGGTCTCTCTGTCTGTCAGCTTGACTGCAGCCTGGTCAGATTTCTTGAGGTGCAGCTTCCCGTACCAGGTGTGCATGTGCTTCCACCAGCCAAGGAGCACCTCCGAAGTGTAGCCCAGGCTCTCCGCCTTCTCTCTCCAAGCAGCCTGCTTCCTTTTGGTGTCCCTATAGAGCCTGTGTCCCTTCCGCCATAGATACTCATTCTCTCTCAGCCACTCCAGCACCTCATCCTCATGTTCCTCCTTGATGTTGTATTCCCTCCTCTCCCGTTCTCGCGTATGCCTCTTCCACCCTTTGGCAGGACCCCATAGGCCCTCATCAGAGGGGCTTCAAGGTTGTAGGGGCTGCTCCTCCACACCACCAGTAGCAACAGCAGCAGCAAAAGCAGGACCAGCAGGACCAGCAGCAGCAGCAGCACCAGAAGCACCAGCAGGACCAGGATCAGCAGCAGCAGAGTAAGCACCAGCAGCGCCAGCAGCACCAGCAGGACCAGCAGGACCAGGAGCACCAGCAGGACCAGCAGGACGAGGAGCAGCGCCAGCAGAGTAAGCACCAGCAGAAGCACCAGCATCAGGAGCAGTGCCAGCAGAGTACGCACCAGCAGAAGCACCACCACCAGGAGCAGTGCCAGCAGAGTAAGCACCAGCAGAAGCACCACTGCCAGAAGCAGCTTCAGCAGAGTAAGCACCAGCAGAAGCACCACCGCCAGAAGCAGCATCAGCAGAGTAAGCACCAGCAGAAGCACCACCACCATAAGCAGCAGCAGCAGCTCCTCCAGAAGCAGAAGCAGCCCCAGAAGAGCGAGCCCGTGCTGCAGAAGCCCCAGCAGAAGCAGAGTGAGGGCCAGGGGGTGGGAGGGTGGCCCTGTCCCTCTTGCCAGGACTAACAGCAGATGGCTGAGGCTTTCTCTTCTTCCCCATGGTTGTGGGGTTGCTGGCTGGCAGGCTGGCTGGCAGGCAGGCTGGCAGGCAGGCTGGCAGGAAGGCAGGCAGGCAGTCAGGCAGGCAGGTGGTGTGTCTGGAAGCAGGTCTTTCCTCTGAATGGTGACCTGCTTGGGAGCTGCTTCCCTTTATATCTGCGGGGCTGACGCAATGCATCCTCCCCACATGCGCAGTGAATGCTAGGCATCCGCTAGGCTTCCGCTAGGCATCCACTAGGCTTCCGCTCTGCATCCGCTTCATCCGCTCGGCATCCGCTTCATCCTCTCGGCGTCCGCTCTGCATCCGCTATATCCAGTTTGCTGTGCTCCCCCGGAAGCCCTGCGGATGTGCCATCCACTCCCATCTGCTTCCATCCGCTAGGCTTCCGTGGAGCATCCGTTTTACATCCGCCCTGGGTCCTCTCCCCATCCATTCCTTTCCGTGTTGTCCGCTCTGGTCATGCAAATTTTTGCCCTTTTTGAGAATGGATAACAACAGATGGAACATTTTTCTCGTCCGCTGTGTCCTTTTTACAAACGTTTTGCATCCGTCAGCCAGTGTGACAGAGCCTTAAATTCCACCTTACTACAAATGCTCCAAGCTCACCCTCTTCTGCTGATATTAGCAGCTTCTAAAATAAGCAGGGTTCTTTACTATACCATGTGCTGTCTCCTTGCATACTAGTGAGCAGGTAATAATCTGGTTTCTGCTTTCTGCCTCCTTCCCCTTGAGGCTCATCAGACTCCTTCAATTTGTCTGTTCTGTCTATTATACATTTCAGAACCACAAGGAAAGTATAGAACCTTATTTGTCCCCATAAGATAAGCCCCAGTTGACCAATCTCCATTGCGAATAAAGGAACAGGGAATGGCCTTGAAAGACAGGAGGAAAAGCTGCTATTGAGACAGTGATTAGATAAGCAGGACTGGAGCCCATTCTGAGAAACTATTTTTCAAAAAATAATTTTATTGAATAAATCTTAAAAACAATTGAACATAATGCGACTTTCTTGGCCATCCTTTTGGCCATACAAGTTATAGTATATAGAAATACATATAACAATTAATTTTCCTCCTTCCCTCATGTTATTAGTATAATGCTAGTTGCATATAATTTCTATTTACATTTATATACAATTATATACATATTTACAACCATCTTTTATACTCATGCATTTGTATCATATCATATTTGTCCATTATATTCCATTCTCTTTCATTTACAAAACTTTAGCTTTTATTCCTAAAAAGTGTCAACCCTTTCTTTCTTTTTCTTTGATTCTAGCCATTAATACATTTTACTCCAGACTTCACAATACTCTATCTCACCCTTATCTTTGATTTCTAAAGTTAGTCTGTCCATCTCTGCACAGACTAATATTTTCCTTATTATTTTACTTTCTGTAGTGGTATCTTTATTCTTCCAGTTTTGGGCATAAACCAATCTCGCTGGTTTATATATTGTTTCTTTACTGCATTTATCATTAATAATTCCCAGTAAGAATGTTTCTGGTCTGAACTCTACTTTCTGTTTAACCATCTCTTCTGTCTTCCATCTTCTTCTATCTTTAACCATCTCTTCTATCTTCTATCTTCCATCTCTTCTATCCAAACTTTATTTTCCACCAGTATTTTTTTGCTTTTATACATTTCCACCACATATGAAAATAGGTCCCTATCTCTATGTTACATTTCCAACAATGTGATGATATACTTTTACTAATTTTGGCCAATCTAGTTGGAGGAAGATGCCACCTGTAAAACTTTTTATATTGGTTCTCTTTATACAAAGTTGGCAATGTTAATTTTCTATTTCTTTCCCATAACTTTTGCCAATTGTCTAACTCAGTATTATAACCAAAACTATTTTGAGCTAATATTACAGACAGGCCTCTCCTCTCCACATGGCCTGCGGGAACCCTCCCTGCCTACTCTTTCCTTACCAGGTAAACTTGCCTGCTAAAATTGGTATTTTTCCTTTTTCTGACCATTTTGGGTAAAAGTTGCTCTTTTTTATTAAAAAAGTCAATATTTATATGCATGAGTGAGTTAATTTTGGGAGTTTGCTTGCTAGCAAATTTTATGTGACAGACTGAGCTAGCCAGGTTCTGTTTCTATAGATGTTCTAATAAAAGTAATTTAGACCTATATGGTTTTTAGTTTGATCTACCGTACAGTGGAGGGATTCAAATATTTTTACTACTGGTTCTGTGGGCCTGGCAGGGGAAAGATACTGTAAAATCTCCAGTCAGAGGTGGGATTTGCCAGTTCTCTGAACTACTCAAAATTTCCGCTATTGGTTTTCCAGAGCTGGTCAAAACCTGCTGAATACCACCTCTGCTATCGTACCTTATATGGCTGACAACTGGCATTAATGGCCAATAGAGTCCAACTCAGCTTGGACTCTGTTGGCAATATTATTAGATCAGGTTTATCTACCATATGCTTCTAGAATTCTCACATCAGGTGTTCTTGGCAATCATCTTTGCCTAGGAAGCAACAGGTCTTGCTACTGGATGGTGTTCAATAGATGTAAGACTAAACATTTCTTTTTTACCATCCATATCACCACCACATAATCTTAGACATGTATACTAATAGGGACAGGTCAGATTTGAGATGATGGGCCTTCTTCCATCAATGCTCTAGGGATCGCCTCTGCTCCCTGATCTCCTCAGTAATCCAAGGCGCTGCAGAAAGTGGGAGGCAGTTCCAGTGCAATCCGTTTCATTCATTTAATTAATGTATGCTCTTTCCTTTTGACTTTTCTTACATCCCAAGTTGCAATTGTTCATATCCCATGGTCCTCACCAGACAGGCCTACATATCTCTGCTCCCATCTAGACTTTATTCAATCACATTTTTCACATAAGACTTCAGATACAGACGAGATTACCAGCTTTAGCTGTACTCATGCTACACAGAGCTTGCCCTGCTGTAAGGACGGAATTGGTCAGTTTGGATGCATTTAGGCCAGTAAGAGCAAGTGCAGCCAAAGCCCATTTTTACCTAAGCACATATTGTTTCTCTCATTCCACCAATGATGTATGCAGTGTATGGAGACATAGTCAAAATGTGGAAGAATAGCAGGATTTAGAAAAATTGTAGATTCAGTTTCATGGCATCAATGATTCAAAAAGAGGAGCTCGGCCTTCTTATATGGGTGTGAAAATTCCAAGGGCCTCTAGATGGCAAAAAGCAACAGGAGATGGGAGCTCCGGCCAGTTGCCTTTCCTGAACCATGGATGGTTTGTATACATTCATGATATGATTTTTTTAAAATGCTGTTTGTATGAGATATTCCACTTCCTTTATATACATTTCTTGAGTTTACCTAGCCTTCATTATCCTCCTAATCATACAACCAAATAAAATTTTGTAATGACTGTTGAATGTATATAGTATGCTAATAATAAAATTTATAAATGTGACTACAGAATCAATGTCCATAAGAAATTAAAACATGGACCACAATTGTTGCTTTTGCTTTTAAACACTGCCCATCTCTCTGGTTCAGTTTTTCCACAAATACCACACCAGACTTTGCTATTTTTCTGCTGGGAAGGGGTGATGCGCCTAGAGAAAAGATTTGCCCCATCATGCAAGAAAGCAGCAACAGGTTCTGATCTCAAAATGTTCTTTCCCTGTAGTGAAATAAGGAGCATAGAGACCATAAGATGTTTTCTGCTTCGGTTATCTGCTGGCACCTCTGCAATAGCTGATAGGCTGGATGGTACACTCTCAGCCTTTTCCTTCTGGGTAAGAGAAGTTGCTAAGCAACCACATCCCTTGGGAGTCTGCAATGCCAGCATGCTGATCCCATTATGTCAACGGGGAGGGTAAAACCATCCAGCAGCTTTAAGTAAAGATGCCAGAATCTGAGAGTCTGGAAGAGGAAATGGTTTGAGCTGTGAAAAACTGCCCTGAGACAAAGACCAGCATTCAGAATTACCTATGGAGAACTTACTACCTAGATCTGGAAGAGCTTGGTGTTTAATTGGAAGAGAATATAATGGAGGAGACATGAACGATGGGAAAGAAGAACCAGATCCCCTTCTCTGTGGATAAAAAGTAGGGGCAGTGTAGGCAGAATGTGGTTTGCACTTGCAACATGCTGTTTTTGCTGTATCATGATGCAATCGCAACCAAGAAATCTGGTCTACCATCACATCAGTCACAAAATGAAGCAGACTGCTTGACTGTTTAATCCCTTCCTCTTGAGCTCAAAGGATGAATTAATTGTCACTTCCGTCATCATCTATATATGCCCTTTGCTAATATGTCTGATTATTTGTCTATCATCTATCATCCATCCATCCTTTGTGTTCAAAGCAGCATGCAAAATATTACACAAATGCTTAAATATTATCATTATAAAACTATAGACTAAATCATCATCAAAGAACAAAAATTATCACATAGTTATTGAATAAAGTTTTTATCAAGCACTTGGGGCACCATCACAGACCTGGAACTTGCTTCTCACATGTTCAAGAGATGACAAAAAAGATCCACCCCCCAGCCCACCCTAAAACACCATCAAGGTTGAGGAAAGTACAAACCTTAATGAAGAACAACCCTTAAGGAATCCTGGAGAATGTAATCTTTGAATGTAATCATTGGAATTTACACATTGTATTTGGGATCACTACCTATGAAGTCAGCATGCTGACATTTGCGTTTGGTATGAACAAGAGTTTCTGAGTTGTCTTTAAAACATCACAATCTACTAGCACAGTGACTTGGAAAAATGTCAGGCTACTAAAAGCATGCCTGACAGCCAACATCACTTGGCCATTTCAGAAGTAATGCTGGCCATAGCAGTGAGGCCACATCTGCAATATTGCATCCAATTCTAATCACCAGGATACAAAAGAGGAGGGGGAGGGGGAGGGGGAGGAGGAGACACTGAGATCTCAGAAAGGGTGCAGGGAAGAGCAACAAAGATGAAAAGGATTATGGAGGCTAAACAGTGCAAGTTAAAGGAACTAGGTATATTAGCACAATGAAGAGAAGGAATGTGACATAGTAACTGTCTTCCAGTACATAAAGGGCTTTCAAAGGGAGGAAGGGATGATTTATTCATCAAAGCATTAAAGGCAGGACAAGAAATAATGGGTGTTAAAGAAAGATTCAAGCTAGAAGGAGAAATTTTCTGACAGTGATCAGAAATTTTCTGACAATCAATGGAACAACTTGCCTTTCACAGTTATGGGTGCTTCCATAAGAAAAGATTGGACAGCCATTTCTCCAAAATGTTATAGGGTCTTCTGCTTGAGCATGGGATCAGACTAGAAGACCTTCAAGGTCTCTTCCAACTCTGTTATTCTACTGATGAAAAAGCAGCTATGCACCCCAAAGTGAATTCACAAGGTACCATAATCATGTCCAATCCTCAAATGAAAGTTTTTAACGCTAATGGAAAAAAAACTTCCTTAGAAAACAAGATTCTTGTGAACACAAGATTATTAACATGCAGATATCTTCAGTTCAGAGATTTTCTTCCATTTCAATTCAGGAAGACACATTTTAATTGTCCATTTACACCTTGCTCAGTTGGATTGCAGCCTTTTTTTCTGGTGAGGACAGTTTCATAGCTTGGTCTGAATTTGACAAGGTCATAATGGAAATCCCTGAACATATATCATTTTAACAGAAGACTATCCAATATCTATTTTGGACTTCAAAACTGAACGAGGACATCCTTAACATTTAAGGACAGAGAAATTCTTAATCTCAATAATTAGGTTTACATCTGATTGTAATGGAGTCTTAGACTGCCACCATGTGCCCATTTGTGGTAATGTAACACATTTCTTAATGAGAAAATGATTCATTTTTCATTTATTCCTTTTATTTGAAAAAAAAATTTCAGTTAATTTTAATTTTTAAGTTTATTTCAGTTAATTGTTGCGTCCCAGATTGGTTAAACTGAGCAAAGTATTTTTTCCACATCTATGAAAAAGTAATGTTTCTGGACAAGCTTTCAAAATTCAATTTGAAAAAAATTAGAATCCACATAACAAAATAGGAATGAACCCATAAAATAGGTTTCAGCTAATATTATCCCAAAAGAGTAATGTTTACCCTTGGCCATTTTAAGATGTGTAGACTCTAGCCAGCACTTCTGGGAGTTGAAGTCCACATATCTTAAAATGGCTAAGGTTGGGAACCCATGCAGTAGAAGAAAGACAAGTTAATTTGATTCAATCTATGGATTCTGAATAATGCCAGAAAACAATTTTTAAGAAGGCATTTGGGTGGTAAGAAAATACTGGGAATATAAGGATTTTGAGGAAAAGAAAAAAGAAAGGAAATACCAAAATATTCAGTCAATCAGAATAGAGCTGGGAGGGACGTTGGAGGTCTTTTAGCCCAACCCCTTGCTCAAACAGGAAACCCTATACCAGTGGTCCCCAACCTTTTTTGTACCAGGGACCAGTTTCATGCAGAAACACTTTTTCAAGGACCAGCAAAATCAATTCTTCCCCAAAAGGAAAGGGCTTCTTTACTATTTCTTTACTAAAAACATATTTTATATATATTTTAATAACGATTATTCATTCTTTGCGGCCCGGTACAAAATGATCCACGGACCAGGACCAGTCCAGGGCCCGGTGGTTGGGGACCCCTGCCCTATAACATTTCAGACAAGTGGCTGTCCAGTCTCTTCTTAAAAACCTCCAGTCATTCAAGCAACCACAACTTTTGAAGGCAAGCTGTTTGTTGATTTATTTACTTATTTATTTTTCTTTATTTATTTATTTTGTCAAGTGATTATAAGATAACAGCTATAAGTATAAACATAGTTATGAATACATGAAATGGATACATATAAGAAAAATAAAAAAAGAAACAATAGGACAGAGATGGTAGGCACGATGGTGTGCTTGTGCATGCTCCCTAGAGACCTCTTATATAAATATTTATAATATTTACATACAAGCCGTGCCCAGCCAGTCACATGACCACCAAATCATACCCACAACTTTTTCCCCTTTTAGATCGTTAAGAATTTAAACATTTCTAAAGAATTAAGATAAACAAACTGTTTTTTTTTTTCATTTTTAATTGAAAAAATAAATTTATGAATTGGAAATATTGAAAAAAGAAATTTTAAAATTTTGAAAAATTTGAAAAATTTTCTAATTTTTTTCAAATTGAATTTTGAAAGCTTGTCCAGAAACATTACTTTTTCATAGATGTGGAAAAAATACTTTGCTCAGTTTAACCAAAATGGGACGCAACAATTAACTGAAATAAACTTAAAAATTAAAATTAACTGAAATTTTTTTTCAAATAAAAGGAATAAATGAAATTTTAAAATTTTGAAAAATTTGAAAAAAGAAATTTTCAAACATTGAAAAAAGAAATGGAAAATTGAACAAGATTTAGAAATTAAAAAAGAATTCAAAAAATTGAAAAAAGAAATTGAACAATAAAAAAAGAAATTTGAAAAAAAAATTAAATCCAGAGATTTTAAAATTTAACAAAATTTCTTGCTCTTTTGTAAAATGAAAATGATTTTGCCTGGAAATCTCAGGCTGTTTTCCAGAAGATGCTTTGTTTTTAACCCTCTACTCTTGGTCTTGAAAGTTTATCCTTTTCCTCCCTGCCTTCTTGCCCTTCAGTTGCCTGACCACTACCAGGTTTTGCAGGTACGATGTGCTGATCTGGATGCTCTGCTCTACTTAGTTGCTGCTGGGCTCATGTGTTGCACTGCTCTCAGATGCTCCTGCTCCACCATGCTGCTCTCAGCCACTATTGTGCAAGCTCCAATCTGCTGTAATACTTAGTTCTGCACCACTACTGCTGGTGGCAGTGCACTGGTTTACTGTACTGCTCTCAGTCACTGTTTTCCTCTGCCGCTTAGGTCTGCACCAGTGCTGCTCAGGTTCCACCATGCTGCTCACAACCACTGGTCTGCTGCCACCTAGCTACATTTCACTGCAGCTCAGTGGACTCTGTTTGTATGCGCTGCCTCAGCAGGTGAATGGGCCACCAGACTGCTGCCTCTCAGCTTGGCCACCTCTCAGTTTAGCCACTGGGTCCCCGACCTTCTTAAAAGGATTTTTTCCCCAAAATTTAAAAAAATCAAGAAGTTCAGCAGCAAAGAGGCAGCCATTAAAGCTGCTGAAGTTGGGACAGCTCCGAAACGAAAGAGAACAGAAAGAGAATGTGCCGGTTTGGTGAGAACTTTTTCTTTATTTTAAGACTTGAAAGGACACCCTAAAGGAAAGAAGAATCTGTAAAAGTTTTGACAGAAGTGATTAAGTGGTGATTTTAAACAGGAATGTCAAAGTAATATTTTTATATTTTTTTCTCATTGCTGGATTTTCTACACATGATCTTATATTTTGAAACTGGACTGGTTTTTTTTCTCTTCTTTTTATCTATTCTTTTCTCCTTTTTGACTTTATAATATTCTAAGCCAGAGACTCCCTTTTAGTGAATTTTTTTTAATATCTTTTTCTTTTTTTAATTAATTCTTATTATATTTTGCTTGGAAAAGGAGGGGGAAAGTGAAAGCTAAAGAAACTTTGTAACACTGCCAACTAGAGGTTTGGAAATATTCTATTTCTCTTTTGACCAGTGAAAGCTGAGAAAGAACTGAGACTTTTTTTCAAGGACGTTGCCTATTTGATAAGACAGAGGGAAGAGCATGGGAGAGTATTATTGCAGGTGCTCTTCTGGGTTTCGATCAACAGCTGGAGTCTGGTGTTGAAGCCCAGGAAAAGGAAAGGTGACAAGTCTTTGGAGAAGAGAGTTATGATAAGAGCCTTGGATAATTAAACAAAGTGCAGTGTGCTCTTTTTATTCTTTCTAAGCTGTGCTACCCCTCCTCATCAGTTTACCTTTTTTTGTAATAGCTATTTGGATTTTTGGCTCGTTGGAACTTGTCTTTGTTGTTTTTTTCTTGTCTTTGGAAGTTAAATTTCTACACTTGCTTTTTATTTTAAAGGGAAAGCTTTAGTATTAATGTTTCCCTTCCTTTTCTTTTTAAGGGAGTAGCCTTTTTTTTTTTCTCTCCCTTCCTGGTACCTTTGTCTTTCCATCTACCTTCCATATTGGTTTTTTTTTTTTTACACATCCTTTTATATTTGAGACCTCTTAATTGGATTAAGGTGTTGAAGAACCTGAAGAGTTTTTCCTTTCTTTTTTAGCTTTTTTCTTCACTTTTTTTGCCTTTTTTAGGATTTTACAACTTTTTCTTTTTTGTGTGTGTTTATGGTGTGTTTATGATCTTTTCCTTCATTTTTGAATTTTTACTGTCATCTAACCAACTGATTGGACTAAGGTATACAAGAACCTGAAGAAATTTTCTCTTCTTTTTTATTATTATTACTGTTTGGCTTCTTTTTTCCTACTATTTTTATTTGGAACTGCAATTGGTTATTTCACAATTGGATTAAGGTCCAGAAGAACCTGAAGATTTTGAATTAATCAAGATGAGTAGGAAATTAACAGCTCCTGGTTCTTCAACTTCTGCTTCTTCCTCTCCACCATCTGGAGGACAACGTTCAGTACAGACAATGTTAAGGCAAGAAAAAGAACAGGAAAAAGTGACCCTGCAGATGATTATGCAAGGAATTCAAAATATTCAAACAAAATCAGAGAATATTGAAAAGAGAATAGAGAATATTGAACAAAGAACAGGGAAAACCAATGAAAAAGTGGAGAACATCCAACACATGATGATGAAGTATGATGAGAGACTCCAAAAAATTGAAGAAGAAGATAAATAAAGAGACAAGAAGTTTGGAGATATTGATAACAGGTTAACTGTGGTTGAACAAGATAAAAGTGGTATGCTGAGATGGGAAATGGACAGATCAGAATTTTATATTAAAAAGACCATCCCAGTGAAATTGATTTATACTGATGACGATGGAAGATTACTAATGGTGGAAATAATGGACAATAATACGAAAACACTCCTGATTGCAATCTATGCCCTGAATGACAATCAAGAAGAATTCTATAAAAAAATTACATATGAAAATAATTGAACTGGACTATGTTAATATAGTTATGATGGGGGATTTTAATGGAATTGTAGACAATAAACTAGATTATACAGCAAAGAAAACAATAAAGCAAAATAGAAAGACTCTCCCTAAATCTTTTTTTAAAATGGTAGATGAAATAAATTTAAAAGATACATGCAGAGAAAGAAATGCTAAAACTAAACAATACACCTTCTACTCAAATAGACATTTATCATGGTCCAGAACAGATATGATGTGTATGTCAACAGAATTGCTAACTAATATTCAAGAAATAAATTTTGAAACAAATACTTGGGCAGATCGCAATCCAATGACAATTAAATGGAAAGGACAAAGAAGAAGATCTAGATGGACATTAAATAATACTATTTTAAAGGAAAAAGACTTCACACAGTGGATGGAGAAAGAACTGGCCTTTTTCTTTAGAGAAAACAAAAAAGAAGATACATCAATCCAGAATGTATGGGATACAATGAAGGCATATGCTAGAGGCTTGATAATAGATGATACAAGGAAAAGAAATACCACAAAAAGATTAGCCTCTAAGGCATTAGAAGATGAGTATAAAGGACTTGAAAAAGAGCTACAGAAAAGGACATTAAGTTAAAAATGGACATAACCAAACATAAAATGGGTCTAATAGAAAAAGAAGAATTAGCACAAAAAATTAGATGTGCTAAACAGAACTACTTTGAAGATGCAAATAAACCAGGTAGATGGTTAGCATATAAATTGAGAAAGGAGAAAGAATCAAGGAAAATATTGCAATTAATAGATGACCAAGGCCAAGTTTGCTATGGTCGTAAAGAGAAGAAGGAAATCATTCGAGACCATTATGGAAAACGAAACACACAAGAAAATATTGATGAGGAAAGAGTTAAACAGTATTTTACAGAATGCTAATTTACCCCAGATACCTAAAGAGATTGAAAATGGTAGAAAATATTAGAAAGCAATATAACGATGAAGGAGTTAACTGAAGCACTCAAGAAGCAAAATAACGGAAAGGCACCAGGCCCAGATGGACTTCCGGCAGAATTTTACAAAACATTACAAGAATCATTGAACTTTCCATTGCTAGAAGTTATGAATGAAGTTATGCTAAAGAAGAGGATACCTAAATCATGGTCAGAAGCTTATATCACATTTAAGTTGCAAGCATTTGCAGTTGATCTGGTTTTTATCTTAGAAGACCCACGAGAAACAGCATCAAAACTGATAGAAAAGATAGAGACATATGGAAAGGTGACTGGTTTGAAAATAAATAAAGATAAGACATAGATTTTGACAAAGAATATGCTATCAAGACAAAAGGAAGAACTGGCAGACCGATTGAAAATTCAGGTCACGAATAAGATCAAGTACTTGGGGATATACTTGACAGCAAGATGTAGTACACTAAAAGAGAATAATTATATCAAACTTAAACAGCAGATAGTGCTAGATTTGGCAAAATGGGAAACATTACAACTGTCATTAATAGGGAGAATATCAACAATCAAGATAAATATATTACCCATAATTTTATATTTGTTTCAAACAATTCCAATTAGGCTTCGGAAAGACTACTTTGAAGATTTAAATAAAATTGTATTGAAATATATATGGCAAGGTAAGAAAGCTAAAACTTTTGCAAGATGCTAGAATAAGAGGAGGATTTGGTTTGCCTAATTGGGAGTTGTATTACCAAGCTACAAATTTGATGTGGGTTAAGGAATGGATAACATTAAGAAATACTAGATTGTTGACATTAGAAGGACATGATCTATTGTTGGGGTGGCATGCTTTTTTATGGTATAAAGGAACGAAAACACAGGGGTACTTTAGAAGACATTATATATGGGAATCTCTGTGGTTAAACTGGGAGAAGATTAAAAGACAATGTTATTTGAAAATTCCAGTCTGGCTATCGACTATTGAAGCATTTTCTTATCCTATAATATACAAAAAGGAACAAACAGTTAGATATGGTGAAATATTGAATGAAAAGGGTGAACTTAAATCTGTACAAAAACTGGAGGAACAAGGTATCAAGATGAATTGGTTTTCATATGCGCAAATACATTCAAGGTATGATAAAGATTCTAAAACAGAAGGTTTCTATGATAAACTGACTGACTTAGATAAGATGTTGACAGGTACTGATGAAAAGGTGATTAAAAAATTGTATGGATATTTATTAGAAATTAAACTAGAAGAAGAACAAGTTAAAGAAACTATGATTGCTTGGAGGAAGAATTTTGGATATGGGATTGATTTAGAGAAATGGCAAAAATTGTGGTCTCAAAATTATAAAATGGCAATGTCAACAGCATATAAAGAAAATTTGTATAAGATGTCATACAGATGGCATTTTCCCCTGACAAGAATAGCAAGAATGTTCAAGAATAAATCCGAAAAAATGTTGGAAATGTCATCAGACACCTGGCTCATATAACCACATGTGGTGGACTTGTGTGGATGCTAAAAAATACTGGACCAAAATCCACACGTGGTTGGAAAAAATGACAAAAAAACATATAGATTTGAAACCAGAGATATTTTTATTGGGAATTTTACCTGAAATATATGGTAAAGACTTGAAATACCTGATTGTAAATGTATTAACAGCGGCTAGGATTGTATTTGCTAAAAACTGGAAAAATGAGAAAATACCATCACAGGAGGAAATCATTAAGAAAATATTGGAATGTGCTGAAATGAGTAGATTGACATTTGAAATTAGAGAACAAGATGATAAACAATTTTATAAAATTTGGGATCTTTTCTATCAATGGTTAGACAATAAAATATAGTGATGAGATGTGTAGACTTTTAGAAAATAATAAATATATAAAGATGTATTCTTTTCTTATTATATCAACAAAATGATTCTGGGATAGATTTGGAATGATAATATGAATTGTCATAAAACAAATTAAGTAAAATATGATCATTTTGTAAAACATGAATGAATAAAAGTATAGTCAAATGATTAATAATGATATTAATGTGTTTAATATTTGATTGAAAATACGAGATTATATACAATGTAATTATAATTGAAGACTATGAAATGGAAGCACAAAACAATTTGTAAACCAACCGGCACACTATATGTACATATATGGAAGATAATTTGATGTTTTTATGTTTTGTTTGTTTATGTTTGTTTTAAAAACCAATATTTTTTTTAAAAAAAAGATAGATGATAGGTAGATAGATAGATGATAGGTAGATAGATAGACAGATAGATAGATGAGAGATCTGAGAGGCATCCATTAAACTGAAGCCTTAGCAAATTGACAAAGTTGTCTACCTAACTAGACATAAGAAATTAGGAGATAGTTAAGGGTTCTGAAGCCAATTTATGCTAAACAAAATCTGTGTTGATGTACAACTGCCTTTTACTGTTAATTTTCCCTTGAGAAACCAATAATCTTGAGGTCATTTTGATACTAGGTGAAGACCTTTTTTATTTCCCCAGTCTTCTTAAATTTTAAATATTTCAGGTCACTAGTTAGTTGTGTTTTACTTCGTTTTTATTTAGTCTTCTTTTATTCTTCCAACTCCAACACTTTCTTTCATTACATAATTGCAAATACACTAAGTTCACAGTCATACATACATAGATTCACCCAGATTGCCATCTTTTTTATTGGACATATTTTCATCCCATTCAAAAAAGTTTCTGTTTTCATACAGGAATTCTATGCTTTAAAAAAAATAAGAATAATTAGTTGCATGATCCTCATCTAAATATGGATAGAGCCTACAGGACCACATTGTCTTGAATTATCCTTGTGAGCCAAGAGCCAAAGAGATCCTTTTTACTGGCATCAGATGTCTCAGCACATCAGATGACAGAACTGTCAGTGGGAAAAATAGTTCCCCAAATCTTGCCTTGCTAGTGAGCTTAGCTAATGCTGGAGTCTGTGACATAGTCAGCTCTTCTGTTTGGCCTGACCTGAGAGTGTTAAAAATAGCAAGGTCAGGCGGTTGGTATGGATGAAATTGCCTGACAACAGTTGTGGGTGATGGCTGGAACTAATAGATCTCCCCATTAGTATTCTAACGGCAACAGCGTGACACTGAGGAGAAGCATCGTCTTCATAAACTTAATAAGGGAAGGAGATAAAGTGGGACATCCGCAGCTCCGGTTCAGGTGGCTGCTTCCTCCCACGGCCTCTCTCTCTCTCTCTGTCTCCCTCCCTCCCTCCCTCTCTCTCTCCTCTGCAGCAGGCCATGCGGCATTTGGCAGCCTATCGCAGCCCTTCCTGGAAGAGCTGCTCTGGCTGATTGGCACTCACACACGCACCACAAAGGTTAATTGATGCTCTAACACTCCAGAAGTCCCACCATCAGCAATCTGCCAACAGCCTTCTCACAGCCTTCCTGCTAGGGCTGTCTCTCTCTTATCATCAGCCTCCTCTTTTACTCTTGGATAGTTTGCTTGCATGTTGATAAAAACAACCGGTCTGCAGGCCTTTCTCTTCTTCGCAATGGGATCTTCGAGGCTTTTGGAAATCTTTCATAAGACATTGTTGTCTCCAGAATGATGCCTTCCAAGGGTTCTTCTTTGATTCTGTGATTCTTTCCTCCATCTTCCTCAGCAGAGCAAGTCCAGCACTGTCAGCAAATGGCCATTCCTGATTTCTTGTTACTCATCTCTTCTCTCATCTTGGCATTGCAAGTGGATAGACAGTGGGCTGGTGAGATTCATTTGGGGCTAGAAGAGGATAAAATTTGACATTTTCACTGACTTATCTCAGACCACAATCTTTCTGCAGCATTGAGGTTTTAAGTGAGGAAACCAGTCATGTGGCCTCCTCCTGTCTGTAGGAAAGGGCATGGTTGCAATCCAAATTAGGTGGTTGAGCATCCAGAAACTTGAGTAGGCTACTATGTGTATGGATGTACTTTATCTTTCCTCATTCCCTGGGTACTAGTTATAACAATAATAGTGCATGAACCATGCAACAAAACAGTTGTATTACTTTTTGTAATTACTTTAAACAAGTAGTTCTATTCAGTGTTGCAAACATATGTGCACACATGTACCTACAGGGATAGAGAAAGAGAATTGCAATTTTTATTTTTCAATTAATAGCCCACATCTTGTATATCAATTGGTAATTTTTGAATATTCTTTTTAATGTTATACATTTTCTGACCATTCCGTTAGTCCATTTATTTCCAAACTGTCTTTGATTATCTCAGGAGAGATTTAAGCAAATAAGTAGCCAAACACTTGCAACATAAAATTCAGGACATCAGAAACTTCTCATGTACTTCCCACAAGCAGGGATCTTCACAGATACAATAGTGTGCAAAATAACACACCTGCCCCCAACTCCCCAAGATTGCACCCAACTATCCCTACCCCCTCCTTGGATTCAGGGCACTCCTTTGCAGATGAATGAGAAGCTGCTCACGTTTGGAAGTCTGCAGGATTTTTGACTGCAATTTTTTTCTAGACAGAAGGAAGTCATAAATCATGTATATCCTGAATCAAATTTTAATTTTCTGGGTGACCCAGAAGTCCTGTTGCTATATGCAAGTATCTTTTAAGTCTTCCAGTGTTAGGGAGAAGTGGAAAACTATCCAAGTGTTGTTATTGTTGCCCTTTTTCATCTCCTGTTTCCAGTCAGAGGGCTATGTATTGCTAGCATATCAAATGCCATTCTATAGTTCATTGGGAAATATTCTGAAAATTTCAGCCTCTTGTTTAATGAATTAGAGCCTAGCTGTACCATAACCATATTTAACAGCTCAATAATTCACAAACAGGGTTGTGAAATACTGACAGAAGTAAGGTAAATAGAAGGAAATTGTCAAACAGAGGAGTTCAGTAGCTCTTTTCACTGCAAAGTGATGTGGAGCATGTCGGATTGAATCAGAATAAAGCTGGAAGGGACCCTATACCATTTCAGACAAATGATTGTCCGGTCTCTTTTTAAATATCTCCAGTGATGAAGCACCCATGTCTGAAGACAAGCTGTTCCATTGGTTAATTGTCCTCACTGTGAGGAAATTTCTCCTTAATTTCAGGTTGCTTCTCTCCTTGACTAGTTTCCACCCATTGTTTCTTGTTCTGCCCTGTGGTGCTTTGGAAAATAAATTGACCCCCTCCTCTTTGTGACAGCCTTTCAAATATTGGAATACTGCTATCTATCCCACCTAGTCCTTCTTTTCTCTAAACTAGCCAAATGCAAATCCTGCAACCATTCTTCATATGTTTTAGTCTACAGACCTTTCATCATCTTAGTTGCTCTTATTTTGTACTTTTCCCAAAGTCTCAACATCTTTTTTCTAGTATGGTGACCAAAACTGGATGCAGTATTCCAGGTGTAGCCTTACTAAGGCTGTATAAAGCAGTACTACACATGATATTGATTATATGCTTCTGTTTATACAACCAAGGCTTGTATTGGCTTTTTGACTGCTACTACACACTCTTGGCTCATGTTTAAGTGATAGTCCACTAAGACTCCAAGGTCCCTCTCACAGTTACTATTTTTGAACCAGGTTTTGCATAGACTGTATTTGTACCTTTGGTTTTTCTTGCCCACATGTAAAAGCTTACTTTTCTTGACATTAAATTTCATTTTGTTGGATAGCGCCCATTGTTCAAGTCTGTCAAGCTTCCTTTGGATCTTGAGTTTGTCTTCTGGGGTGTTGGTTATTCCTGCCAGGTTGGTTATTACTGCCAGGTTAGTGTCATCTGCAAATTTGATGTGTTTCCCTTCAGGTATTGATGTTAGGCTGGTTGATCTGTAGTTTCCTTGGTCTGTCCCCACTCCTTTTTTTTTTTTTTTGAAGATGAGAACCACATCAGCTCTTCTCCAATCCTCTGGTATTTCCTCAGTGCTCCAAGGTTTTTTAAAGATATGATACAATGGTTCTGAAATAGCATCTGCCAGCTTCTTCAGAATTCTGGGAGGTAATCTATCAGGTCCCCATGATTTATATTCATCAAGGTCAGACATGTGTTCTCTTATCATTTTCTTGCTTATGTTAATTTTTATTTCTAGTCTGTCTTTTACAGTTAAGTTTTTGATAGGTTGAGCTATAGTTTCTGTGTGAAGACTGATGCAAAGAATGAATTAAGTAACTCTGCTTTCTCTCTACTGCCTATTACTTTCTTGCCATTTTGTCTCTTTAGTGGACTGTTTCCTTGACCTTTTTCTTGTTATTTATACACTGAAAGACACTTTTTAAAAAACTATCTTTGACTTTTGTTGCAAGTCTTTCTTCATTCTGAGCCTTTGCTTTCCGGACTTCACCTTTGCAGATTCAGGCTATCTGCTGATATTCTGCCTTAGTTATGTGTCCCTCCATTTTTTGTACTTATCCTTTTTATCTTTCAGTTTATCAGAGAGATCTTTGTGCAATCATGCTGGTTTCTTCTTGGATTTCTTGTTTCTCTTTTTCAGTGGTATTGTATTGAACTGGGCTTTTATGATCATATTTTTCAGTGTTTCCCATGCTTCTTTTTTTTTTTTATGTTTTTTCTTTTTTTTTCTTTTTTTTTCTTTTTTTTTGTTTTTTTTTAATTTTTTTCTTTTTTAATTTATATATATATATATATATATTTTATAAATTTTTATTAATTTTCTACAAACAGACAAACATACAAAACATTAAAAACATCTACTCTCATATATACTTCCGGTGTATCGGTTGGTTCATCAGTTTTGTGCATTCATTTTATAGTGTCAATTACAATTATATTGCATAACCACTCATATTGTCAATCCATATTCTAATATTACTAAAAAAATAAAATAAAAAAATCTTTTTCTGACTATACTTTTAATCATTCATGCTTTGTGAGATAACAATACTTCAAACAGTTTATTCTATAACTTATCATATAATCATAACAAATCAATCCTAAAAACTCTTCATATATATAATATTAATGTTCTATTATTGTATTTTATCATCTAACCATTGATAAAAAAAACCCCAAATTGCATAAAATTGTTTATCTTCTTGTTCTCTTATTTCAAATGTCAATCTACTCATCTCAGCACATTCCAATATTTTCTCAATAATTTCTTCCTGCAATGGCATTTTCTCATTCTTCCAGTTTTTAGCAAATACAATCCTAGCCGCTGTTAATACATTTACAATCAAATATTTCAAGTCTTTATTGTATATATCAGGTAAAATTCCCAATAAAAAGATCTCTGGTTTCAAGTCTATGTGTTTCTTTGTCATTTTTTCCAAATTGTTTCCCATGCTTCTTGAGTTGCTTTCCCCTTAGGATTTTTATCTATGACATTTTTCTTCGGCACTCTCTGAGTTTGTTGAAACCAGCTCTTTTAAAGTTTAAGACACTGGTTCGATTATATTCTATTGCCTCTTCATTATATTGAATTCCATATGATGTGAACACTCTCATCCAAGGTTCCAGCAATTTCAATTCCCTCTATCACTTCTCTGTTAGTAAGAATTAGGTTCAGTTTAGTTTTTCCTCTAGTTCCCTCATGTATCTTTTGGATGACAATATTGTCAGCTAAATTGGTTAGTAATCTCCCACTTGCTGTCGAGCTTGCCTCCCAATTGATATCAGCATAGTTAAAGTCTCCCATTGCTACTGTGGTATGTTTCCTGCATACATTTGTTAATTGATTAGCAAAAGAGTTCATCTACTTCTTCTGCTTGGTTGGGTGACCTGTAGTTTAGGCCTGTAGCAATGACATTTTTTCCCTTTTATATTGACCCATATGGATTCTAACAGATTTTCATCCTTGGTTTTGTGTATTTCTGTAGAGATGTAGTTATCTTTTATGTATAATGGAACTCCAATTCTTCTTTTCTTAGGTCTGTTTCTTTTGAATAGTTTGTATCCTTCTATCAATACATTCCAGTCATGAGTTTCATCCCACCAAGTTTCATAATGGCAACTATATCATATCTACCTTCATGTACTAAGTCATGTTCATTTAAACCTAAAGCATGGACAATGTAAACATGCTCAGTTAATCTTTTAAGCATGTGTATGGCACTAGAACAAAAAACAAAACAAAAACCAGACTTGATAAATAATGACAATTTGAAAAATAAACACCATATTTTATTCTATAATCACACAAAGGTTTTAGCAAAGATTATCTCTTAAACTCTTTGTAATTAAGAGCTGTCGTTTGTTGTGAATACTTTCTATTTTAAGCACCAAATTCATGATAAATACAACAATGTGTCTTAGAATTGACAGTGAAGATATTCAAGTGATGGTTAGCTGCTGCCTTTCAGGATCAGAGTATCACGAGTAAAGGACCAGCAGTCAAAAATACCCCACAGGTTAGCATTTGGTGAAGTAGCAATGACATTCTTGAAAAGATATTTTGATGCCATGATGTTTATATCAACAAAATTAGAATTGTTCAGGAAATTATTTCCCTGGCTTTCTATGGACTTCAAAGAGACATAGAAATAGTATTGAAGTTTTTGAGCTTTGGAGTTGGGAGAGATTCTTGAGAATGCCATGGATGGTCAAGAAATAAACAGAAGAAGTTATCAAACAAATCAGCCAGGATCAATTTATCCTACCTCAAATGTATTACACAAAGAACTATTTTTCTGGAAGAAAGGAAAGAGAGGTGGGGGATACCAATGGCAAGGTGAGTGAAACTTAATTTCAGCTGCAATGGATATGACTTTCAAGCACCTACAACACCAGGTTAAGCCCATGTCACAGTGAACCAACGGATGCAAAGAGGATGTAAAATGGACAAAAAACCTTGCCATCCGTTCGAAAACGCGATGTACTCACTGCCTCCGTTTTGCTTCCTCTCTATCCATCCAGCATCCGTTTATTGACGTTTCATCCACTCCAAAAGTTTTGGGCTGCCTAAAACTTTTGCGTGGAAAATGTATCCAGTTCGTCCATTCTGCATCCGCTACGCATCCGCTACACATCCGTTACGCATCCGCTATATCCGCTAGAGATCCGCTCTGCATACGCACAACTCGCATCCGCTCGGATGCAGGGAGGAAGCGGAACGGACGCAGAACAGATGCAGAACGGATGCAGAACGGATGCCAAGCGGAAACAAAGCGTTTAAAATGGAAAAAAACGTTCGCAGAGGGGACCTATCTCGGATATTAAGGATGTCTACAGGATGCCTACAGGATGCCTAGAGGATGCCTAGAGGATGCCTAAAGGATGCCTAGAGGATGCAAAGGGACACCTATACTGCCTATAAAAAGGGGGAGCAACTCATCTGCATCTCACTTTCAGACCAGCAGCCTAGCTGTGCAGACCTCTGCAGCCTTCATCTGACTCTTCCTCTTCCACAGCATCCAGTCATGTCCACCGTGGATTGTGACAAAGTCCTTTCACAGCCACCATCCTTCTGCAACAGTGCGAAACCATCTACAGGCTCTGTGAACTCTACTATGGGAAGAAAAGGAGCCACCCAAAAAAAGTCTGGGTCCAAAGATGGTTCGCCAGAAGAGCAGAGGACGGACTGTACAACAAGCTGATGGTGGAGCTGAGGAACAAAGACCCTTGTGCATTCCAGAACTTCATGAGGATGCCTCCAGCCATGTTTGACGAAGTTGTGCAGCGCCTGACACCCAGGTTGACCAAGACAAACACCAACTTCCCGCCCAGCCTGGAACCTGGGCTCAAGGTGGCACTCACTCTGCGCCACCTGGCCTCAGGGACCACCTACAGGAGCATGCAGTACAGCTGGAGGGTGCCACCCAGCACCATCAGCTTTGTTGTCAGAGAAGTGGTGCAGGCCATCATCGAAAAATACAAGGAGGAGCTCCTCCAGTGCCCCTCCACTGAAGAAGGATGGAAGAAAGTTGCAGAGCAGTGGTATCAGAAGTGGAATTTCCCCCACACCGTTGGAGCCATAGATGGCAAGCACGTGGCCTGCAAAGCTCCAGCCAAGTCGGGGTCCACTTATCACAACTACAAGGGCTTCTTCAGCATCATCCTCTTCTCCATGGTCGATGCTGACTACAAGTTCATGTACATCGATGCTTCAGGCAACGCCTCATCTTCAGATGCCCAGGTATACAATGCCAGTCACCTCAAGGAGGGGCTGGAAAGCAACCTCATGGTGGGCTTCCCAGATCCAGACCCGCTGCCCAATGACACGCAAGATGTGCCCTACTTCATCATGGGGGATGACGCCTTCTCCCTCACAACCTACCTCATGAAGCCCTACACCTCCAAATACCTCACCGTGAAGAGAGGATCTTCAACTACAGGCTGTTCAGGGCAAGACGGGTGGTTGAGAACGCCTTTGGCATCCTGGCCAACAGGTTCCAGGTACTTCTCACCAACATGCAGCATCACCCAGAGACCGTGAGGAGGATCGTGGAAGCTTGCTGCATCCTGCACAATCTCATGCGCACCCGCTACCCAGTCTTGCAGAACAGGCTTGTGGACCGTCAACAAGGCAATGGGGACATGGAGCCTGGGGAATGGAGGCAAGGGCAAAACCTGATCAACACTGAGGATGTGCAAGGCCCCAACAGAGCCTCACGTGAGGTGAAGAAGCAGCGCAACCTCCTGAGACACTGGTGCAACTCCCCAGCTGGAGCAGTGGAGTGGCAAGACAGGATGATAGATGATTAATGGATGCTTCCTTCAGCCTGTCTCATCACATGGATGAGATTGGGCCATGTATGTTTGGTTGGGCTACAATGAATAGGGCGTTTAATAAAGAGTTGTGTTTATGTTGACATGTGTGGATGATTGATTATATCGTTATTGATAATAAAGGGCCATAGGTGTGGCACCTGGGAGGGTGGACTATACAGTCCCACTATGCTTGCACTGGAGGTTTATCTATCCCACAGCTATTACCCATCCCAAAGGTATCCCTGCCCATCCCACAGGTATCCCTGCCCATCCCATAGCTATCTTAACCCATCCCACAAGCATGCAAAGGCTTAAACCATTTCTAAAATTTTCCAGCAAGACTTTATTAAAAAAAAGAAATGAAGCAAGTGTGTGAATCAAAAATAGACTTTATTAACAACAAGCTATAAGACAAAAATGAGTCTCTGGCACTCCTCTTGGTCGCTCAGTCTCAGGGGTGAAGGGTGCAGGTGCTGTGGAGGTGGCTGGTGCTGGGGTGCTTGTTTGATCCCCCGCATCATCATCCTCCAAAAGCAGAAGCAGCAGAAGCCCCAGCCCCAGAAGAGCCCATGCTGCAGAAGCCCCAGCAGAACCAGAGTGAGGGCCAGGGGGCGGGATGGTAGCCCTGTCCCTCTAGCAATGGCTGGCAGCAGATGGCTGAGGCTTGCTGTGCTTCAGCATGGTTGTGGGGTTGCTGGCTGGCAGAGAGGCTGGCAGGGAGGGTGGCAGCTAGGCTGGCAGCAAGGCTTGCAGGCAGACATGCAGGCTGGGCAGGCAAAGCTGCCAATCCTTCCGGCAGCAGGTCTTTCCTCTGAATGGCGACCTGCTTCCGAGCTGCTTCCGTTATATCCGCGGGACTGATGCAATGCATCCTCCCCGCATGTGCAATTAATGCCAGGCATCCGCTAGGCTTCCGCTGTGCATCCGCTGTACATCCGCTGTGCATCCGCTGTATCCGTTCCGCGTCCGCTTCGCTGAGGCCCCCCGGAAGCCCTGCGGTTGCGCCATCCGCTCCCATCCACTTCCATCCGCTGGGCTTCCGTTCCGCATCCGCTTTGCATCCACCCTGCGTCCTCCCCGCGTCCGTGTTATCCGCTCCAGTTATGTAAATTTTTGCCCCTTTTGAGAGTGGATAACAACGGATGGAACATTTTGCTCGTCCGCTGTGTCCTTTTTGCATCCGTTGGGCAGTGTGACATGGGCTTAAAGGACAGATCTTCCCATCATCTATGTAATTGCTAAGAATTTATTCTGATCTGATGGCACCAGAGGTGGTATTCAGCAGGTTCTGACCAGTTCTGGAGAACCGGTAGCAGAAATTTTGAGTAGTTCGGAGAACCAGCAAATGCCACCTCTGACTGGCTTTGCCCCCATCTCTGCCTCCCAAGCCCCAGCTGATTGGCTGGGTCTTCTTTTGTTGCCCTGCAGAGGAGAACGGAGCTGGAAAGCAGGTTGGCAGGGTGGGGAGGGAATGGGGATTTTGCAGTATCCTTCCCCTGCCATGCCCACCTAGCCACACCCACCAAGCCACACCCACAGAACTAATAGTAAAAAAAAATTGAATCCCACCACTGGATGGCGTATAATCAGTTGACTAATTCTTTTTCCATTGGCTATGTGCTCCTGGCAGTTAAGCCCACATGAGAATGAAATTTTGTCAGGGTTGCAATGTGATGGACAGGATTCTTCTTCTTCCTTTGGTGTATTACTGAAATAAACCTGAGAGTAGGATTATTTCAGTAATAAGGGAGGGGAATGAATAGCCAGAAGTGGATATTTTTAAAGCTAAAGAAAACAAAGAGCAACTCTTGGTGAAGGTTTTTAAAAGTTCCATAAGGGTTAGATTTTTGAGCAGCTGGTGGTGTTTTGAGTGTCGCTAGTTATATTTTACTGCCAGCCCAAGATAAATCACTTCAATCTCTCAAAAACTTTACGCTCCTATTTCTCCTCTATCCCCAAAGAAAGTTCAGGTATAAAGCTATAAAAAGTAAAAGTTTACATCAATGTCTCCAAAGAAAAAAGACAATCAAATTGTCATGAAATAAATAGGATACAATCCATACAAATTAAACATTTTATTCCTTATTCAGCTGCGAAACAAATTAAGCATGTGTTTAAAACTCTCCAGCTGACAGCAGTGGGCCTTCAAAGTACATAACTTTAGCTGACTCCCACTCTTATTTTTTCCTTAGGAGTTCTGCATATTTAAAACCAGCTTCCTGAGAGCTGACTGTTTTAGAAGCTGTTTTCTAAACCTAGTGAAAACTTTGGAAGCCTCACCAGAACTCAGACGAACAGCTGGAACACAGCATGTCTCCAGTAGGCAGAAGTACCACAGGGATCCTGCCAAATCAGCCTCTCTAGTGACCATTTCTTTCTTCTGAAATAATTTCATTTCATACAGAACCTATTTTCAACCCAGTGAACAATGGCCTGAAATTTGATAATGTGCTCATTTTCACCCCATTATCCAATTTTCTAATCTGGGCTACCCAGATCAAGTAAGGCTTGAGTCACCACTTTTTTATTATCATTTCCAGTATCTTCTCCGATATCGATGTTAGGCCAGAGGTGATATTCAGCAGGTTCTGCCCAGTTTTGGAGAACAGGTAGTGAAAATTTTGAGTAGTTCAGAAAACCAGCAAATATCACCTCTGATTGGGGATTTTACAGTATCTTTCCCCTGCCAGGCCCACCAAGCCATGCCCACAGAACTGGAAGTAAAAACGTTTGAATCTCACCACTGTGTTAGGCTGATTGGTCTGCAGTTCCCTGGTGCTCCAGGATTTTTGAAAGATATGGTGCAGTGGTTCTGAGATGACATCTGCCAGCTCCTTTAGAACTCTTGAGATGTAATCTGTCAGGTCCCGGTGATTTGTGTTCATCAAGATCAGACAAGTGTTCTCTTACCATTTTTTTTTTTTTTTGCTTATTTTAACCTTTATTTCTAGTCTCTCTTTTACAATTATGCTTTTGGTAGGTTGGGCTATAGTTTCTTGTGTGAAGAGCAATGGAAAGAATGAATTAAGCAGCTCTGCTTTCTCTCTGTTGCCTATTACTTCTTTGCTGTCTTCTCTCTTTAGTGGACCAACTGTTTCCTTGAATTTTTTTCTTGTTATTTATATGTTGGAAGAAACTTTTTAAAATGATCTTTGACTTTTATTGCAAGTCTTTGTTCATTTTGAGTCTTTGCTTTACTGACTTCATTTTTGCAGATTCTGGCCAGTGAGGGAATTCAATTTTTTTTACTATTGGTTCTGTGGGTATGGCTTGGTGGGCATGGCAGGGGAAGAATACTGTAAAATCTCATTCCCACCCCACCCCACTAACCTGCTTTCCAGCTCTGTCCTCCTGTGCAGGGCAACAAAAGAAAACCCAGCCAATCAGCTGGGACTCTGGAGGCAGAGAATAGATGGGGGCGGGGCCAGTCAGAGGTGAGATCTGCCGGTTCTCCGAACTACTCAAAGTAGAACCGCTACTGGTTCTCCAGAACTGGTCAGAACCTGCTGAATACCACCTCTGATTCTGGTTATCTGCTGATATCTGAATTTGTTAAAATCAGCTCTTTCAAATACAAGATTTTGGTGTCATTATGTTCTATTGCTTGTATTTGCATTATGTTGAATTCTAGTATGACATGGTCAACTCTCACCCAAGGTTCCTGCAGTTTCAACTCTCTCTATCACTTCTTATCTCTAAGAATTAATTCCAGGATGGCTATCCCTCTAGTTTCCTCCTCCAACTTTTGGACAACAAAGTTGTCAGCTAGGTTGGTTAGGAACCCATTTGATTTCTTACTTCCTAACCAACCTAGCTGATAACTTTGTTGTCCAAAAGTTGGAGGAGGGAACTAGAGGGACAGCCATCCTGGAATTAATTATTCCAATTGATGTCAGGGTAATTGAAGTCCCCCATTACTACTGTAGTGTGTTTCCTACATATATTTATTAGATGGCTAATAAAAAATACATCCATTTTTTCTGCTCGGTGTGGCCTGTAGTATACTCCTATGGCAATGTCATTCTTTTTTTCTTTTATATTGACCCATATGCATTCTAGGAGTTTTTTATCTTTGGTTTCATGTATTTCTGTAGCAATATAGTGGTCCTTTACATACAGTGCAACTCCACCTCCTCTTTTATGGGGTCTTTTTTTTTTAACAGTTTGTATCTTTCTATCAGTATGTTCCAGTTATGGGTTACATCTCACCAAGTTTCTGTAATTCCAACTACTTCATATCTACCTTCATGTATTCAAGTTCACCTTGTTTGTTCCCCAAACTTTGTGCATTTGTATACAGGACTTGAGATCTTTATCTCTGACTCTGGATATATTTCCTATATCTCCTATTTGGTTTTTGAGTTTGTCTTTCTTCCCATCCCTCCTTTCCTCATTATTTTACTTATTTTCTGAGATTTTATGCTTGGAATTAGGCCCTGGAGATCCTAAAGACTGGTCACCTCCCCCCCTCAATTTTAGTTTAAAGCCTTCGTGATAGGTTGAATGAGTCATTTTCTGAAAACATTCTTCCCAGTCTTCGTGAGGTGCAGCTGATCCCTTAACAAAAGCCAATCATTGAGGTACTTTGAAGAACACTAATAATATTGTATACAGCTGGTCCAGAATGCAACAGTGTGAGTTGTTATGGCTCTTGCTTCAGCTATGTAACCCTGGTACCATGTGAGCTGCATTGCTTACAGGTAGGCTTAAAGATGAAATTTAAGTGTGTGGTGCCCTCTATAAAATTTGTCAGGGCCCAGAACTGAGTACTTGTGGAATCATCTATCTCAAATGTTCTCAGCCTGTTCTATAAGATCCAACTAGTTGTCATGCTCCATATCTGGCAACTCTCTGGTGCATCACTTGCCCTACCGAAAAGCCTATTCTCAAAAATTCAGGTACCAGCCTTAAGAAAGCCCTGATAACCTCCCAGTGTGAAGTAGTTGTAACTGTAGGAATTCTCAATTCAATCTTCAGTGCAGTATATGGTATAGGATTATGCTTTATTGTCATGTCATTTCGCTTTGTTATCCCAGAGTCACATAAATTGAGCAAACAAATAAATGTAAAAGTAACTTATTATTTTCTTCCCTTTTTATTCTTTTTAACAATATAAAATTTTAGAAGGAAATTATGTGAAATGAGCTATGACTCAATGTGACTCTATATCCACCAGAAAAATAACATCCCAAACCAGAATGTCTTTGGAGGTTCTCAGTCATCCAGGTTATGGTTGTCCCAAAGGTGCTTTTTCAAGAGGCAACTGGAGTTTCTTGGCTTCCTTTGACATTGAGGCCACTTGGAAGTTTATTTATGTCCTCAGGTTACCTGAGTCATGAGAAGTGGAGCTGTGCCTTTTGCCGGATGTTTACTGCCCTGTGTCCCTTCACTGTTGAACAGAGTCAGGTTGTTGGGGATTTATCTGGAAATTCATTCATACTCCTGTACCATTCAAAGGTTGTTCATTCCAAAATGCATAGCTTAGCAAAGTGCTCCACTTTGAATGGTGCAGGAGTATGAACAGATTTCCAGAAAAATGGCACACTACAGGAACCATTTGCACTTCAATTTGAGAGGCAGACCACACAGACTCATCTCCAATAGCCTGAGCCTGTGTTCAAACAGTGAAGGGACACAGGGCAGAAAACATCCTGCAGAAAGCACAGTTCCAACTTCTTAATGATTCAGGTCCCTTGAGGACACAAGTGGCCTCAATGACTCTCTAAAAGAATGGAAATGGCCATTTGTCATTCTCAACCATCCATCAGAGCTGAAGAAGCCTCTTGGATGAGAAGTGAAACGTTTTCAAAGAAAAACAAGAAAGTCCAGTTGCCTCTTGAAAAAGGACTTTTGGGATGTCCAAAAACAGAACCAGAAATGAACTAAAATTGAAATTGTGGGTGGAGCGAACAGAAGAAAATATTGAAAATCCTGTCTAGACTGAGACATTATTAAGATATGCAGACTAAACTGCAGACTGGCACATCCTTCCATTGGACAGTTCTGCTACTATGCCATTCCATCTCTGCCTTCCAGGAAATCAATGGTAAGTATGGACAGATGCACATGCAGTTAAATTTACAACAAAATACAACATTAAAGCATCAACATGTAGACACACACAGAAGCAGTTTGAGGTTTTTTTTTAAAAAAAAACCCTTCTTTTCACCATCTGCTCTAATGTTTAAATACTTCTCTTTATTAGTACGAAGACATCATGATAAGGTATGTCCATGATTATAATGCAAAGAATATCAGCATAGTTCTGAGAAAAATAAAAACACTAGAGAAATATTCTACGTTCATTTAAATATGCAGTACAAAAGTGTGCAAAAATAAATGGTCTGAAAGTCTTGATGGTCTCAAGGACTTTCTCCAGCTTGTTTCCTGATTTTTTTTAAATACATTATGTTGGCTGGCTTTTATATCAACTGATAGAATGGGATAAATCTTTAATTGAGTTTTAAAATGAATTGACCTCTATCACTGGAATGGTCTTCTGGTTTCAGCTGCTGAAAAATAAGCATCCCCATCCTGCTCTGTCTCTTGATACCCTCCCTATTGATAGGTTGGTCCATGAAAGCAAAATCCAGTTAAGCAGAATGAGATAATAGATTGGGCAATATCACCTTGGGTTGAAGGCAGATGACACCAGTTTTGGATATGTTCCCAATATCAAAACAGAATCCAACAATTACTAAAATTGGGATGTATTTTCAGCCCTAGTTTGCTCCCTTTGTGCCACTTGATTAGGCTGTTGTAAAGGATACCACTAAACTATGCATCCCTATCTCCAGGCTGAAATAATTTAAACCACTCCACTTAATTTATAGGCCAAGTCAAAGTCTGTGGGTTGTAATCAAGCATATTAAATTAATGGCACAGTCCAAACTCCAGACTCCCTCACCATCTCTTCCCTAATAGTTAACAACCTTGCCTGGAATCTATACATAATACAACATAATAAAGAAATTACTGTTTGTTTTTTTTCTCTTTTTAAATTAAAAAGTTACATAATCATTTTTATTATATTGTCAGAATTTATTGATTTAAGAAAAATTATCTATTCTCCCATCTCACTCTCAGTGACTGATAAAAACCCAATATAAAAAACAAAAAAGCAACAATCCACAATAGTCAATCAATCAAATAAGTCATTTGATAGACCCCATCCCACTCTGGAGTCCCCACACACATTGGCAAAAATAGCTCTTCAGGGCTTTGTGAAAGAGGGTCAAAGTGGGGGCTAATCTTACCTCCACAGGATTGATGTTCCAAAGGGAGGAAGCCATCATGAAGGAGGCCCTTCTTCTTAGTCCTGCTAGATGAACCTTCTTAGGAGAAGGGACCCGTAGCATTCTCTGCCTCTCTGCTCTTGTGCCACATTTTGAATCAATTGAGCCTTTCATTTATTTTTCAAGGGCAGCCCCATGTAGAGCATGTAGCAATAATCAAGACAGGATGCAGCTAGGATGTGAATGACTGTAAGCAGAGATTATTGGTTCAGGAAAGGGTATAATTTATACACAACCCACAGTTGCACAATGGCCTTTCTAGCCATGACTTCTAGCTGCTCCTTAAGCAAGAATCATGAGCCCAGAAGAACCCCCAGATTATGCAGTGGGTCTGACTGGGGAAGTACTACCCCATCCAAGACCAGAGGTAGCAATTATCTTTATTCATCAATTCTGTTGGATCTTCTATTTTTGATATTGACCACTTTGGAGAACCCTAGTTTTTTCCAGTGTAATACCTGGGAGTCCATGAGAATCTTAGCTAGCTGCAAGATTATATCAATAAACTTTTAAAAAATACAATTTTAATTTCTAATATAGTAAATATAAATAGACATAACTCATATAAACCTCTTTCGGCTCCTCAATCATTCTTAAGAATGTGAAGGGGTCCTGAGGCAAAATATCGGAGGACCACTAGTTTAAATGATTTATGTGGCTCTGCATCTCAAGACAATATCTCTGGAAAGTTCTGTGTGCACAAGACAAATCACACAATCTAAAATCTACTGTCCTTAGAATATGAACAGAACACCCCACTTAAAAGTGAGGGCAAAGTTGAAAGTATAGGAATGTCTATATGTTTTTAGTAACCAATAACCCTTCAGTTGAAAAGTCCAGTTCTGCTCTGATTGTTTTGTTTATTTTAGTCCAATTAGACAAAGCTGAAGTAGCAATGATATCATTTCAGAATTTTGATTTAAAGGAATATAAAGCTAAGTATAAACAAATAGACACTTAGACCTCAAGAAAATAAATTTTAATAAACTTAGGGCAACTATAATTTGGATTCTGTAGCAGAAGCAAATGGGAAAAGATGCCCAAAATGGATAGCTTCTTTTAAAAGGTGATAACAAAGACATTGTTTCACATAATTCTAACTAGGAAAGAATGGAAGATAGCAGAAGTCAGTATCTACACAAAAAGGCTGAGTGAAACTCTCAGAATTAATATCACCTCTATACTGGCAAAGATAGAATATAAATGATAATGTTTATAAGCCTGGGTATTATACAACTGGGTAATGTTACTATAATTTTATAAGTCTACTTCTATATAATGATAATGTGTTTAGATTTTGAGGTATCTATTTTTATTACTTTATTTTTAGGTTGTGGTAGTTTGGGATGAAAACAAACGAAATTAAAGAAACTATACCTCAAAACAAAAAAAGAACACAGGAGGTGGAAAGAGGTCACCTAGAAAAGAGAACACTTTGCAGACTTCACATCAAAAAGGCTTAAAATAAGCTAGCTGACAAAGGATGCTTGTAAGAACTATAGAAATAATTTCTCTTGAACATATCTCATGTTCAAAGTAAAAGGAAGAAAAAAAGAGGGGAAAAGTATACCAGTTGCTCAAGGAAGATAGAAAATAATAAATAACAAAGAAAGGATAGAACAACTCAGCCTTTATTTTGTCTAGTCTTCTCAGAGGGCAGGACATGCCTTCAGTCGAGCAATCAGGCAATTATGAAGAATTGATTAAAGAAACAGGATTCCGGTTCTAATCTGTCAGAAAAATGGTCAGAGAATGCTCTCTAAAGGCCCTGTCACACTGGCCGACGGATGCAAAACGTTTGTAAAAAGGACACAGCGGACGAGAAAAATGTTCCATCCATTGTTATCCGCTCTCAAAAGGGGCAAAAATTTGCATAATCAGAGCGGACAACACGGAAAGGAATAGACGGGGGGAGGACGCAGGGCGGATGGAAAGCGGATGCTCCATGGAAGCCTAGCGGATGGAAGCAGATGGGAGCAGATGGCACATCCGCAAGGCTTCCGGGGGACCACAGCAAAGCAGACGTGGAACAGATACAGCGGATGCAGAGCGGATGCCGAGCGGATGAAACGGATGCACAGCGGAAGCCGAGTGGATGAAGTGGATGCACAGCAGAAGCCTAGCGGAAGCCTAGCGGATGCCTAGCGTTCACTGTGCATGTGGGGAGGATGCATTGCGTCAGCCCCACGAATATAAAGGGAAGCAGCTCCCAAGCAGGTCACCATTCAGAGGAAAGACCTGCTTCCAGACACATCGACTGCCTTGCCAGCCTGCCCTGCCTGCATGCCTGCCTGCCAGCCTTGCTGCCTGCCTTCCTACCAGCCTGCCAGCCTCCCTGCCAGCCTTGCTGTCTGCCTGCCTGCCAGCCTTGCTGCCCGCCTGCCTGCCAGCCTGCCTTCCAGCCTCCCTGGCAGCCTTGCTGCCTGCCTGCCAGCCTGCCTGCCAGCCTTGCTGCCCGCCTGCCTGCCAGCCTGCCTTCCAGCCTCCCTGCCAGCCTTGCTGCCTGCCTGCCTGCCTGCCTGCCAGCCTGCCTGCCAGCTTAGTGCCTGCCTGCCTGCCAGCCTTGCTGCCAGCCTTGCTGCCAGCCTGCCTGCCTGCCTGCCTTCCTGCCAGCCTGCCTGCCAGCCTGCCTGCCTGCCGGCCTGCCAGCCTTGCTGCCAGCCAGGAACCCCACAACCATGGGGAAGAAGAGAAAGCCTCAGCCATCTGCTGCCAGCCCTGGCAAGAGGGAAAGGGCCACCCTCCCACCCCCTGGCCCTCACTCTGCTTCTTCTGGGGATTCTGTAGCACGGGCTCGCTCTTCTGGAGCTGGAGCTTCTGCTGCTTCTGCTTCTGGAGGAGCTGATGATGATGCTTCTGGCGGTGGTGCTTCTGCTCGTGCTTACTCTGCTGTTGCTGCTTCTGGTGGTGGTGCTTCTGCTGATGCTGCTTCTGGAGGAGCTGCTGATGCTGCTTATGGTGGTGGTGCTTCTGCTGGTGCTTACTCTGCTGAAGCTGCTTCTGGCGGTGGTGCTTCTGCTGGTGCTTACTCTGCTGAAGCTGCTTCTTGTCCTGCTGGTCCTGCTGGTCCAGCTGGTCCTGCTCGTGCTCCTGGTCTTGCTCGTCCTGCTGATCCTGCTCGTGCTCCTGGTCTTGCTCGTCCTGCTGGTCCTGCTCGTGCTCCTGGTCCTGCTCATGCTCCTGGTCCTGCTGGTGCTGCTGGTCCTGCTGGTGCTCCTGGTGCTCCTGGTGCTGCTGGCGCTGCTGGTGCTTACTCTGCTGCTGCTGATCCTGGTGCTGCTGGTGCTGGTGCTGCTGCTGCTGCTGCCGATGATGATCCTGCTGGTACTGGTGCTGCTGGTGGTGTGGAGGAGCAGCCCCTACAACCTGGAAGCCTCTCTGATGAGGGCCTATGTGGTCCTGCCTAAGGGAGGAAGAGGCATATGCGAGAACGGGAGAGGAGGCAATATTCCATCGAGGAGGAACATGAGGATGAGGTGCTGGAGTGGCTGAGAGAGAATGACTATCTATGGCGGAAGGGACACAGGCTCTACAGGGACACCAAAAGGAAGCAGGCTGCTTGGAGAGAGAAGGCGGAGAGCCTGAGCTACACTTCGGAGGTGCTCCTCGGCTGGTGGAAACATATGCACAACTGGTATGGGAAGCTGCACCTCAAGAAATCTGGCCAGGCCGCGGTCAAGCTGATGGACAGAGAGACCTACGTCATGGCCAAGTGCAGTTTCCTGGAGGGTGAGATCCACCACTGAGGAGCAGCCCCTCTCACAACCCTCTCTCTCAGGCAGCCTGCTGAGAGCCAGTCCTTTTCCGGCCAAGAGTCAGCTCCTGTCTCCAGGCAGGTGTCTGTGGAGCGTGCCACGACGGAGAACCTGCGGACAGCTGTTCTAACCGTGGTGGAGCGCGTGGAGGACTCCCTGGCGCAGTGGGATAAAGGAGACGGCACTTCCACCACAGTCCTCCTGCATCCACCCCCAACTCCACCTCCACAGAAAGGCAGAGAGCCAGACAGGAGGGGCAGAGCCACACTGTCCTGCTGGAGATCAGGGGCAGCATAGATATCCTCTCTCAGCTGGTCCACACCAACTCCTCATCCTCCAACCGCAAGCCCTTCCTCACCTATGTGAACCAGACCCTCACGGACATGGCGGAACCCCAGTACCAGGTGGTGAAGGACAGGATCACCGATCTGCTTCACAACCCTCCAGATCCAGATGAACCTGCTCCTACCCAGTCCAGGTCTGCTCCTCCACCCCAGGTGATGTCCCTCCCATTCCAAGGCTTTCCACAGGCCCTCACCTACCAGGGCTACGGCTACCAGGAGGTCCACCAGCACAGGCAGCAGCCCTTCCCAGTCCAGGCACAGACTCATCGGACGCCACCGTTGCCACCGGTTCCACTGATGCCACTGATGCCACCCACGCTACTGATGCCACTAATGCCACCCACATCACCGATGCCACCCACGTCACCGATGCCACCCCAGCCAGTCCTCACACAGCTGCAGATCAGACAGCCCCACTACACTGCTCCTTCCTCCACCCCACAGCCAAGCCCGGCCTCAGTACATCTGTCGTTCGTACTGGGGCTGACACCCCATGGCATGGAGGAAGGGGCTCTCAACATCACGGGGCTAAGCCAGCTGTCTGAGAGCTTCCTCAACACACTGTCACCTGTTGTCCTCTCGGGGCCAGGCACCCTAGTGGCGCTTCAGACCAGCACTCCAGCAGCAGCCACCTCCACAGCACCTGGACCCTTCACCCCTGAGACTGGGCACACCTCTGAGTGACAGAGAAGAGTGCCAGAGACTGGGTGGCTACCTGTAGATTTTATTTTGACACTTGACTTGGGTCATTTTTCTTTTACAGCTTGTTATTAATAAAGATTATCTTTGCTTCACACACTTGCTTCATTTATTTTTTTCAATAAAGTCTTGGTGGAAACTTTTAGAAATGGTTTAAGCCTTTGCATGCTTGTGGGATGGGTAAGGATAGCAGTGGGGTGGGCAGGGATACCTTTGGGATGGGTAATAGCTGTGGGATGGGCAGAGATACCTTTGGGATGGGTTGAGATAGCTGTGGGATGGGTTGAGATAGCTGTGGGGATAGATAAACCTCCAGTGCAAGCATAGTGGGACTGTATGGTCCACCCTCCCAGGTGCCACACCAATGGCCCTTCATTATCAATACTAATGTAATCATTGATCCACACATGTCAACACAAACACAACTCTTTATTAAATGCCCTGTTCATTGTAGGCCCACCCAACATACATGGCCCAATCTCATCAGTGTGATGAGACAGGCTGAAGGAAGCATCCATTAATCATCTATCATCCTGTCTTGCCACTCCACTGCTCCAGCTGGGGAATTGCACCAGTGTTTCAGGAGCTTGTGCTGCTTCTTCTCTTCACGTGAGGCTCTGTTGGGGCCTTGCACATCCTCAGTGTCTATCAGGTTTCGCCCTTGCCTCCATTCACCAGGCTCCATGTCCCCATTGCCTTGTTGGAGGTCCACGAGCCTGTTCTGCAAGACTGGGTAGCGGGTGCGCATGAGATTGAGCAGGATGCAGCAAGCTTCCACGATCCTCCTCACGGTCTCTGGGCGATGCTGCATGTTGGTGAGAAGTACCTGGAACCAGTTGGCCAGGATGCCAAAGGCGTTCTCCACCACCCGCCTTGCCCTGGACAGCCTGTAGTTGAAGATCCTCTCTTCACGGGTGAGGCATCTGGAGATGTAGGGCTTCATGAGGTAGGTTCTGAGGGAGAAGGCGTCATCCCCCACGATGAAGTAGGGCACATCTTGCGTGTCATTGGGCAGGGGGTCTGGATCTGGGAAGCCCACGATGAGGTTGCGTTCCAGCCCCTCCTTGAGGTGACTGGCGTTGTATACCTGGGCATCTGAACATGAGCCATTGCCTGAAGCATCGATGTACATGAACTTGTAGTCAGCATCAACCATGGTGAAGAGGACGATGCTGAAGAAGCTCTTGTAGTTGAAATAAGTGGACTCTGACTTGGCTGGAGCTTTGCAGGCCACGTGCTTGCCATCTATGGCTCCAACGGTGTGTAGGAAGTTCCACCTCTGATACCACTGCTCTGCAACTTTCTTCCATCCTTCTTCAGTGGAGGGGCACTGGAGGAGCTTCTCCAGGTATTCTTCGATGATGGCCTGCACCACTTCTCTGATGGTGTTGTTTGGCACCCTCCAGCCGTACTGCATGCTCCTGTTGGTGGTCCCTGAGGCCAGGTGGCACAGAGTCAGTGCCACCTTGAGCCCAGGGTCCAGGCTGGGCCGGAAGTTGGTGTTTGCCTTGGTCAACCTGGGTGTCAGCTGCTGCACAACTTCGTCAAACATGGCTGGAGGCATCCTCATGAAGTTCTGGAATGCACAAGGGTCTTCATTCCTCAGCTCCACCATCAGCTTGTTGTCCAGTCCGTACTCTGCTCTTCTCCCGATCCATTTTCGGACCCAGACGCTTCTTGGCCGCCTCCTTTTCTTCCCGTAGTAGAGTTGAAAGAGCCTGTAGATGGCTTTGCACTGTTGCAGAACGATGGTGGCTACCAAAGGGACTGTGTTACGATCCATCGTGGACATGACTGGATGCTGTGGAAGAGCAAGAGCCAGATGAAGGCTACAGAGGTCTGCACAGCAGGGCTGCTGGACTGAAAGTGAGATCCAGGTGAGTTGCTCCCCCTTTTTATAGGTAATATAGGTTTTCCCCTATGTGTCCTTTTGCATCCTCTAGACATCCTCTAGACATACTTAATATACAAGATAGGTCCCCTCTGCGAACGTTTTTTCTGTTTTAAATGCTTTCTTTGCGAGCTGCATCCTCTTTCATCCTTTCTCTGTCCATGCTACTAACGCTGCGCGTCCATTCCGCGTCCGTCCTGCTTCCTCTCTGTGTCCGTTTACCACTGGAGTGGATTTGAGTTGCGCGGATGCACAGCGGATGCCTAGCGGATGTCGCGGACGCGTAACAGATGACGATGGATGCAGAACGGATGTTCCCCGTATGCCTAGCGGATGCAGAACGGACACGTTGGATACATTCTCCGCTCAAAAAGTTTTGTGCAGCTCAAAACTTTTTGAGCGGATGGAACCTCAGTCAACAGATGCTGGATGGATAGAGAGGAAGAAAAATGGACGCAGTGAGTACAAAATGAAAGCATCGCGTTAACCAATGGATGGCAAGTGTTTTTCTCCGTTTTACATCCTCTTTCCATCCGTTGGTGCAGTGTGACATGGGCTTAACCTTAAATGAGCACCAGATACATCATCTTGGAATACCGAAAGAACTTGTTGAGGAGTCAGCCAAATCTCTTTAAGAAATCTTGATGAATGAATGACTAAAAGAGAGCAAATATCCCTTCTCTTCAAAAAAAGGGAATAGCCAGGCTTAGGTCACTCTGGACCAGTCAGTCTGACAGTAATAACTGGAAAAAAAATCTAGAAAAATTGTCATCTGTAACTGATTTGTAAGAATCTTTAAAACAAGGTGGTGACTAGATGTCAGCTGCCACCTCACACTTGCGTGTGTTTTGATACCATGCAGTTATAGTTTGCCATGAACTGTGGGAAGAGTGGAAGGGAGGGGGGATGCTTGGAGAGAAAGTGAAAGTAATGGCTGCTTGGGGAAAGCAAGAGTAATTGCTGTAGCCCCCTTCCCCCCCAACAATCCTTGCTGTATCTGGACTGATGACTTGGAGGATTCTCTGTGTTTCTTCTGCTGTGCTCCATGATGTGACCCTATCTTTTTATTCACAGTCAGAATAAGGGAGAAGCAAAAAATGCAGAAAATTTTGCCTTGCCAGATTCTTTTTCTCTTACTAGCTGCATTAGCCACCTTGTTATCTTCTGCAGGTGCCGCTCAAGGAGTAAAAAGCAGTGATGAGGACTGCCAAAAGGGTGCTAGCCCCCCATAGCTCCTGTGATCTACCTTACTGTCAGTTGCATGCTGCCATTGCTGCCCCCCAGCCCCATGATTGCTCCCCTGCCACCAATTGCACGCTGCCCACCATCACTTGCCACTTGATTGGCTGGCAGCTACTTGTCCTGTGGAGGGAAAGGCCCAGATGAAACTGTGCCTCAGGGAATGGGCTGGGATTAAGCGCTGGGGCTAATGAGTGGTGGCCCATTGGTGGTGGCCAATCACTGATAATGAGCCAGTGGAAGAGGAAAGCTAGCTGTTGATCAGCGGCAGTGGTTGGCTGGGAGCCAAGTGGGCACAGCCAAGGTTTGGTTCAGTGGTGGAATTCATTTTTTTTTTTACTACTGGTTCTGTGGGCGTGGCAGGGGAAGGATACTGTAAAATCTCCAGTCAGAGGTGGTATTTGCTGGTTCTCTAAACTACTCAAAGTTTCCACTTCTTGTTCTTCCAAACTGGTCAGAACCTGCTGAATACCACCTCTGGTTTGGTGCCTAAATGTACCATTCTGTCCCCAGAAGGCTGTTCTAAGGTCATTCGATTGGGAGAAGAATGACCATTCTGAAAATATATTGAACCTGATTGGACATGAGGGGGGGATTGTCAGCATGAAGTTTGTCAAAAACAAGGGTTGTAAACTACATGAATTTCACTGTTGTTTGAAAGTGGGTAAGTTGTTTTATAGATTGTGTCATGCTAAACATAAGATATATCTTGATTTACACAAAATATCTGACAAAATATCCAATAAGATTTTGATCAGGAAGCTAATTAATTATGATCTATTTGATATCCTTGTTAGAAGTATCCAAAGCTGACTCAAAAACCAGATTCAAGGAGTACTCATGAAAGGGTCTTTTTCAAAATGGAGTTTAGTTTAGTTTACTTTACTTTATTGTCATTGCATCTCATACAACAAAATAAAACACCATCTTCATTGCACATCATGACTATGATCATGAAAATAAACACAAACACACATCCTTCCCACTCCACACATTGAACTGGAAACCCTTGACACCACACAAACACTGCACTATACAGCAGAATTCAAAAGAGCGACTGCCCTGGGATAGAAGCTGTTTTTCAGCCTATTTGTCCTTGTTTTTATTATTCTGTACCATCTACCAGATGGTAATAGTTTAAAAAAAAGGTTCCCAGGATGAGATAGATCTTTGAGTATGTTTTGAACTTTGAGTGATGTATAAATTACTCTTGAATGCCTATTATTTCTGAGTTGATTGTCTCCAACACCAGACTATTTGCTTATTGTCTGTTACAAATATAAAATAAATGCATCAACATTGTAAATTGTTGGGAAGAGATTATTTCAGTAAGCAAAATCTAAGCATATTTTAACACCAATGACAGAAAGCAGCAAGTCTCATGGAATTTCCAATCTCATTAAAGACAACTCCTCACAAAATACATTACCTGTCAGGCGGAGCTCCATTCAAAATCCAAGAAAGAAATACTTAAACTCTTTAGTTTAGAGAAAAGACATCTTTTACTGAAAGTGAAGTGGTAGCAACCAAAGAATTCTGAATCTGAGAAATTAGGCGCGCAATTCACATATACAAAGTGATGGAGATGTTTCCACCCCCAATAGTTCAGATGACACTTCCAATTAGAAGTTGTGAATATGATCATGTGGGCATCTTCAGGTGATGATGAGGCCTCTGTCCGTTGACCTTGGCATATTTTGATAACGGGTTGCAGTTGCGCGGAGAAAAGAAAGCTAAGCGAGAAATAGAAACCTAACTCTATTGTATGCTTCCCCCCCCCATTTACACAACAGAAGAATGTAACACCTCCAGCTCACTTCCCAGACTTTCCCTTCCTCCCCTTCCCCCACCCATTACTTATGGCAGTCAAAAGATGCAAAGCGATAGTAGAAGATCTTGAAGGCTGACATTCGGCCCTCCTAGAAAAAGGAAAACCATCAGTCCTAGAGGAGAGAGAGGAGAAAATATAAAGACAATTATTAATCATTCAGCAATTACAAAACCATACACTCCTAATGCTTATCAGGATACTTGGAATGAAATGCTTTGATCAACTTAGGGGCTTTAACGTCGGTTTCGTTAACTCATTCGGCTTGCGAAGAAGGGAAATGTTTCCAGGCTACAAGATACTGGAGTCGACCCCTCCATTTGCGAGAGTCCAGAATTTCTTTAACTTCAAAATGTTGTTCACCTTCAATCAGTATTGATATGGGAGGGTCAGCTTGGATGGGTCTTAAATCAGAAGTACGTTCAGGTTTTAGCAAACTAACATGGAAAACCGGATGAATTCGTCGAAGAGTTTTGGGTAAGTTCAGCTGGACTGTTACAGGATTTATAATCCGTTCAATCATGAAAGGACCAAGCTTCTTTGACTTTTGAGTGGTCTGCAGGTATCTGGTGGACAGGAAAACCTTGTCGCCCACTTTATATTCTTTCTGTGGGGATCTTTTCTTGTCTGCAAATTTCTTATGAGCTTGATGGGCCTCATCTAATGCTTTGCGTGCCACTGGCCAGTTAAGTTGGAGTTGAGTTATCCATTCATCCAACAAATGGATGTTAGGTAGTTCAGGTATGGGAACGAAATCTTGTCCCGAAGCCACTTTAAATGGAGTAAATCCAGTACTACTGTGTACGGAGTTGTTATATGCCACTTCGGCAAACGGTAGTAATTCGGACCAGTTATCTTGTTGATAATTTATGTAACATCTAAGATATTGTTCTAACACTGCATTAGTCCTCTCACAGGCCCCATTAGTTTGGGGGTGGTGGGCGGAGCTTAACCCCTGGGAGGAGCCTATTAACTTCAGGAACTCTTTCCAAAAATTTGAGGTAAACTGGACCCCTCTGTCAGAAATTATGCATTCCAGAACGCCATGTAACCTATAGATATGTGAAATAAACAGTTTAGCTAGCGTCTTAGCAGAGGGAATCTTGGAACAAGGTATGCAATGTACTTGTTTGGAAAACAAATCAGTCATTACCCAGATGACCGTGTTTCCACCACTTTCGGGTAATTCTACTATAAAGTCCATAGAGATTTCTTTCCAGGGAATCGTTGGTCTAGCTACATTTTGTAACAATCCTACTGGCTTACCAGGAGGTCTCTTTGCCGAAGCACAAATTGGACAGCTAGCTACATAAGCTTCAATGTCCTTCTTTAAAGTAGGCCACCAGAATTGCCGCTTAACCAGATGTAAGGTCTTCACAAATCCGAAGTGGCCAGCTGCTTTAGAATCATGAGCCTGTTGTAGTATTTGGCCCCTCAGCACCTGTGGCACATACAACTTGGCCCCCACCCAAGCCAAACCATCTTTAACTGTATAGTCACTTGAATGAGCCAGGAACCATTCGTCTAGTTTTAAAGCTTCTTTTAATTGTTCGGTTAGGTCATTCGATAAAACCACTTCTTGGTTCTTCCTTTGGGCTCTGGTGATCACTGGGGCAGCTAGAGGTTTGGCTGAGACAGTTGGGCTTATCACTTCCTGGCACATACTATTATATTGGGGGAGTCCAGAGAGAGCATCCGCCATGAAGTTCTTCCCGCCTGGAATGTACTTCAAGGAGAAATTGAATCGCTTGAAGTACTGGGCCCAGCGAACTTGTTTAGGGGACAGTTTCTGGGGCATTTTTAAGGCTTCCAAATTTTTATGATCAGTCCATACCTCAAATGGGTGTTTTGCTCCTTCCAGGAAATGTCTCCAGGTCAGCAAGGCCCAATGAACTGCAAAAGCTTCTTTCTCCCAGATGGCCCATCTTCTCTCTGTTTCAGACAGTTTACGGGAGGTATACGCACAAGGCTGTAAGGTCCCTTTCTCGTTGACTTGAAGTAATACTGCTCCAATAGCCACATCACTTCCATCGGCTTGAATCACGAAAGGAGTGTCCATATCCAGGTGCTTCAGCACTGGTTCTGCAGCAAACAGTCGTTTTAGCTTTTCAAAAGCGGCTTGGCACTCCATGGACCACACCAGTGGCTTTCCTGGCCTTGGCTTCACCTCCCCTTTTGTTTTCAAGAGATTTGTGATGGGCATTGCTATCTTAGCAAACATCGGGATGAATTGCTGGTAAAAAAATTTGCAAATCCCAAAAAGCTTTGAAGTTGTTTTCTGGTGCGTGGTGGAGCCCATTCCAGAATAGCATGCACCTTCTCTGGATCCATCTCTATGCCTTCAGATGAAATGCGATATCCCAAATAGTCAATTTTGTCTTGGTGGAATTCACACTTTGACAATTTAGCATACAACTTAGCGGCACACAGTTTTTGTAGAACCAACCCCACTAACTTCACATGTTCATCCAGAGTTTCCGTGTAGATAAGCATATCATCAAGATAAACCAGAACCCCCCTGTATAAATGTTCATGTAACACTTGATTGATCATTTGCATGAATACAGCTGGGGCCCTTTGTAAACCAAAAGGAAGAACGTTGAATTGGAAGCAACCCATCGGGCAGTTAAAAGCAGTCTTCCACGCATCCCCTTCCTTAATTCAAATTTGGTAGTATGCTTCTCTCAAATCCAGCTTGGTGAAAATCTTTCCCTTCGCTAAATGGGCCAACATGTCCTTCATCAAAGGAAGGGGGTACATGTTTTCCACAGAAATAGCGTTCAAATTTCTGTAATCCACCACCAAGCGTTTGGAACCATCTTTCTTTTCCCGGAACAACACTGGGGCCGCTACTCGGGGTCTAGCAGGTTGAATGAAACCATGTTCCAGATTTTTATCTATAAACAATCTTAGCTCCTCCAATTCCCGTGGGGTCATTGAGTACAACTTTGGTTTTGGGAGCTTGACCCCAGGCAAAATCTCAATAGCACAGTCTGTTGGCCGATGAGGCGGAAGCTCATCCGAGGCCTTCTCACTGAACACTTCTTTTAAATCCCAATACTCTTTGGGAATTTTCTCCTCATCTTTCACGGGCTCAGTACCTGTGGAAGCTATTTCAATTAGGTTCTCAGGCTTCGGCTGGGATCTGGCCCCTCCTCTCGGTCGCTGCTTTGTGTGTATGCGCAACAACCCCTTTCTCCAGTTAACCTGGGGGTTCCATTTCCGGAGCCAGGGCAATCCCAGTATTAATGGTTGCTCCATTCCAGGGACCACAATAAAACGCAGGGTCTCATCATGCTCTCCCATGATCATTTCTATAGGTTCCGTGACAAAACGGGCGGGGCAACCTCCAGCCACTGATCCATCTAGTTGGCAAAAGGAAATGGGCATCTTCAAAGGTTTTAGCTTTAGGCCCATTTTCTTCACTACTACCGTGTTGATTATATACCTTGTGCACCCAGAATCTAACAGGGCTAGCATTTCCCCTCCGACCCCTGAATTGGGTACCCTCAACTTCACTGGAATGGTCATAGGGCCCACGCTTGGACTTACCAGGAAGTCGTCTTCCGAGTCAGAATCCTCCTCCTCAGGGGTCACTGGGGCTTCTGATTCCTCTCCTGCGGGAGGGGCGACCTCTGCTGTCTCTTTCAACTTTAGTGCTGTTTCGCGAGGCTTCGCTGGGGACTTTTCAGGTTTCTTTCCTTCCTTTGGCGCCCCCTTTGGCTCCAACTTGACTCTGCAGTTCACAGCCTGGTGACCTTCTTTCCCGCATCGAAAGCAGGCCGAGGGGTTGGGTCTTGCCGCCACTCCTCCCTTCTGAGGTTTAGGAGCCTCTTGAGGACGTGGGGGGGAAAACTTGCTCCACCCATAACCTCCCCGCCATTTACTTCAGATTAAATCAATCTCCACTTCTTCTGCCAGCAAGTACCACATCTTCAGGTCATTGGGGTCTCTTCTAGCAGTGCATCTCTGGTACACATCTTCATTTAAACCATCTTTAAACAGTTCTATCAGGGCTTCTTGGGGCTAGTCTCGGAAATGGCCGGCTAGCTGTCTATATTCTTGGGTGTAGTCAGCCACAGACCTCCGCCCCTGGTTTATGGCTTTCATCCTAATTCGGGCCTTGCACTCTGCCAATGGGTCCTCAAACCTAGCCCACAGTGCAGCCATGAATAGGTTATAATTCAGCAACTGAGGAGCATTATCATTATGCAAGGTCACCAACCACTCTGCCGCTATTCCCTCCAGAGCCCTGGTAACACACCTCACTTTGGCTGCTTCTGAGGGAAAATCCTCCCCATA
>BLBF01000031.1:4775483-4801426 GCA_015471245.1 Laticauda colubrina
TTCCCGCATCGAAAGCAGGCCGAGGGGTTGGGTCTTGCCGCCACTCCTCCCTTCTGAGGTTTAGGAGCCTCTTGAGGACGTGGGGGGGAAAACTTGCTCCACCCATAACCTCCCCGCCATTTACTTCAGATTAAATCAATCTCCACTTCTTCTGCCAGCAAGTACCACATCTTCAGGTCATTGGGGTCTCTTCTAGCAGTGCATCTCTGGTACACATCTTCATTTAAACCATCTTTAAACAGTTCTATCAGGGCTTCTTGGGGCTAGTCTCGGAAATGGCCGGCTAGCTGTCTATATTCTTGGGTGTAGTCAGCCACAGACCTCCGCCCCTGGTTTATGGCTTTCATCCTAATTCGGGCCTTGCACTCTGCCAATGGGTCCTCAAACCTAGCCCACAGTGCAGCCATGAATAGGTTATAATTCAGCAACTGAGGAGCATTATCATTATGCAAGGTCACCAACCACTCTGCCGCTATTCCCTCCAGAGCCCTGGTAACACACCTCACTTTGGCTGCTTCTGAGGGAAAATCCTCCCCATATTCTTCCATATGGCTCCAAACTTGAGCTAGGAAAGATCCCAAGGTTTTGGGGTCCCCCCCCCGTATTTTACTTCTAACGGAGGCAGCCTAGGAGCTCTACACCTTCTAGGAATCACACCTCCCGCTGAAGGCCCCGGGGCTGCTGCTGGATCGGGTTGATTTATGGGAGAGGGAGCCACTCTGCTTCTTCTGGCTGGGGCTACTTCCCCTCCCCCTTCATACCTTTGTGCAGCTTGAGGTTGTTCAAAGGCTTCATAAAGGAGTCTCCTGGCTTGATCCAGCAAGAGTTCCCTCTTTTCCTTCTCTTGCCAAGGCTCCTCTTTTCCACGCCGGCAGGTAGTTGTGACCTCGGGGGGGGGGGGTGCTCCTCCAGATCTTTCCAACCAACTCCCACCGACCATCTGGGTTTCACCACTGGATCCTCTTCCAAACTGAGCTCTGCTAGCGATTGGGCCTTTGGTGGGTGATTCAGAATAATGTCAGGCGGAGCTCCATTCAAAATCCAGGAAAGAAATACTTAGACTCTTTAGGTTAGAGAAAAGACATCTTTTACTGAAAGTGAAGTGGTAGCAACCAAAGAATTCTGAATCTGAGAAATTAGGCGCGCAATTCACATACACAAAGTGATGGAAGTGTTCCCACCCCCAATAGTTCAGATGACACTTCCAATTAGAAGTTGTGAATATGATCATGTGGGCATCTTCAGGTGATGATGAGGCCTCTATCCGTTGACCTTGGCATATTTTGATAACGGGTTGCAGTTGCGCGGAGAAAAGAAAGCTAAGCGAGAAATAGAAACCTAACTCTATTGTATGCTTCCCCCCCCCATTTACACAACAGAAGAATGTAACACCTCCAGCTCACTTCCCAGACTTTCCCTTCCTCCCCTTCCCCCCCCCCCCCATTACTTATGGCAGTCGAAAGATGCAAAGCAATAGTAGAAGATCTTGAAGGCTGACATCACCAGTCAAATCACTTGGATAGATTATGAGGGCATGAATGACTAGATCTTTTTTTCAAAGAAAGTGAGCATCTAGCTTAAAATCTACATGAGTGAAAGTTACATGGGCAACACTAGCTCCTGATAAATTACACTTAAGTCTACTACGATGGAACACTATTTGAAAGGTTAAAGACAGGGATGTAGAACCTCTTGCCTGCAGGCCTTATGTAATCTCCCCATCCTCATATATATAGTATAACATTGTCCTTTGCACACTGAAATTTTGAATGCAGAAGTGTGTTGCCAAATTGTTAAGATGTTAGGTTACCATTATAGAGACTTAGAGCCACACTTTACCATTGTACTTACTAGATGACTCTAGGCCTAGGACTAAAAATTAATTCAGCCTGCCTCTTAAGATGTTGTAAGGACAATAAAAACAGTTTTTACTTCCTATAATAGTTGAGGTACCTCAAAAGGCCATCCACAAAGAACTTCATTTGTAGCTTCCACCTCCCTCTTGGGACTGAAATGTGTAGACTTTCTGCATTTTACAAGGCATTAAAATATAAATTAGTGCCTTAAATCTTGTAGAGGCTTGATGTATTATGGAACCCCTTAATAAACTTGTAATTTAACAGATTAACAAACTTGGAAGGGACCTTGTAGGTCATCTAGTCCAACCCCTACCCAAGTAGGAGACTCTACACCATTTCTGACAAATGGTAGTCCAATCTCTTCTTGAAAGTCTCAAGTGATGAAGCTCCCACAACTTCCGAGGGTAAGTTGTTCCTTTGGTTGATTGTTTTCACTATCAGAAAGTTTCTCCTTATTTCCAGGTTAAATCTCTCCTTGTTCAGTTTCCATCCATTAATCCTTTTCTGGCCTTCTGGTGCTTTAGAAAATAGCTTGATCCCTTCCTCTCCGTGGCAGCCCCTCAAATATTGGAACACTGCTATCATGTCTCCTCCTTACTTGCTATTGTCTACTCACCTTTGATTTTTGCCTTCTGTCCTGTGTTGCCTTTTTAATTTTCCCTTCCTACTTGCCTTTTTCCTGCCACTATGGGTGTTCATCTCTCCTTGCTTTTCTCAGTTCATGGCATTCTCCACTCTTGCCTGTTAGTCTCCACGCTGCTCTGTTGCTGTTCTCAGTCACCAGTTCACTGAAATGCTCCATCATCACCAACAGTCTCCAGTTACACAGATACCCTCCTGTTGCTTTCCACACTCCTCTAAGGGTCTGCTCTGTGTGTTGCTCTTTACTGCTGGCTCTCTTCTCTGCTGCACTGCCACTGCTCCTGGCTTTCCAGATACGTGGCTCCCATTTGCTCTGCTTCTCCTGACAAACTGGACTGCCTGGATGGCCTATGGTGAGCTTGCTTCTTGTCTCTTCTTCACAGCCGGTTCTCCTCCTCCTCTTCCCTATTCCTTTCTCTTACCAGCTTACCTTTTTCTTCTCTGCTGGTTGTTGCTATGCCCTCAGTCAGCTCTCCTCCCTGCCCCTTGGACAATTTTCCTCCCTGATCCACAGCTGGGCCCCACTCGCTCACTGGCTCCCCTCATTGTTCTCCACCAGTTCTTTTTGCCTCTCCACTCACCTCGTTCAATGGGCCTATGGGCTCTTGGATAGGATTGTCAGGTGAGCTGGGCTTCTCTCAGTAGGCCAAGTTTGCTATGGATCGTTTTCCTTCCATTTCTCTAATCTTTCCTCTCCTTTTCCTTTTCTCCACTTTTTTCTTTTTCTATAATTTATTCTATGATTTATCTTTCCATCTTTCCTCCTATCTTTTGTCTCTTAATAACTCAAACCCCAAAAACAAAAAGTGGAGACAAAAATGTCAGCCTTACCTTCATAAGTGATGTCATGATGTCATCAGTCATACTTCTTATATCCCCTCACTGTGGGGTAGGGGAGTACACAAGGATAATGTATATTCCACAATAGAAATGTGTAGATAATGTTGGATGCAAAATTGGAATGCATCCTGAGATTCTCTTTCCTTCAAAGTACTTCTTATAAAAGCAAATTTCCTTTTTTCAGCTTTAAAATTGTTTGAATTTCATCTGAGATTTTGTTTTTGTGTCTCCTCCTAGAACTACTTGTCTGTTCATAAGAACAGCTGGCACAGTATTTCTCAAGTGTGGGATCACTGTGGGATCAGTGAACACGAGGCTGGGTATCCTACAATGAGGATGAGAAAGCCTTTCTTCCCATGTTAAAATAGATAGAGGCTAGTTACAATTGTGAATGTACAAAGTCACCATCATCAAAAGCAGCAGTAGCAACAGCTGGAGTGCTTCCTTGGGTTATTTTCCTCTCAGGATTACAGGAAAAGCAATTGCAATCCCTCTGTACCAGTGATCAGCAAAAGCAGCATTAACTACAGACTGACAAACTTTCATGAGAAGGAAACAGCTTTCTGCAGTATTAGGCTCTTCTGTCTCAGATAATCCCAGAGGCTAGAATCTGGAGGGATGGTGTCAGGTGAGAACAGCAAGAGGAGAAGCATCAGAAAGCTGAATGTTAACATATGCAGATTCAGTTTCTTTCCAGGAAATGAATGATAAATTCTTAACATTAATTCTGCTCCATGGTTAAAACTAGAGGAAGGCTTGTATTTTATTTCAAGGTATCATCTTCTAACATTAATGCCAACATTAACAGACCTTTGAACATTGCCTTGCACTCAGAATTTTCCATCAGGTATCTTTCTGGAACAAGCTTGTCACTGAAGTAACAATCAATCCCTCCTCCCTTCCTGAGGAGCTGGGTAAGCAGTCTGTTTTCCTTTTCTAAGAGGAGCTGTGTAAACATTATTTATTTGAGTACACACTGCAGCAACTGAGGACACCAGATTGCCTATACAATGTATTCCAATGAAAATTTGAGGGACCCTTAACCTAATGGGACTAACTGGTCCCACTCACTCCAGTGGAAAGGGCCTACTTTGGATCCCGTCAGCCAAATAATTCTAACATATGAGGTCCAGAAGAAGAGTCTTTCCAGCTGTGGCCCCCATCCTTTGAATATTTTCCCATCAGAGATGAGATCTGCTCTCATTGGCCTTCCAGAAAAGCATAAAAATGTGGCCTGGAGCCCTGAGAGATGACTGCAACATTGTAGGGTGGTTGATGATACATTGTAGGGTGGTTGATGATACATTGTAGGGTGGTTGATGTAGAGAGATACTTACTCCCAGGCTGCCTGTTATCTTAATTCCTAATGTTTAATTTTTTATTCTAATTTTAATTGTTTTTAAGCACTTTTAAACTTTTTTATTGTAAGCTGCCCAGAATCACTGTATTAGTGAGATGGACAGCACAGAAATTTAATAAAATAAAAAAATGGATACCTATGTCTGACCACCCAACCCATCACAGCAAATCAACATAGTGAAAAAGGATAACATTACTATACATCAAAAAGTATCTCAGAAACAACCAACAGATTATCACAACCACATGATATCAGCATAGCACACAAACAAATGTAAGGCATCCAGAAAGTATCCATGATATCAGTCACTCCAAGACATATTCTCTCCAACTGATTTATTTAGGAACAGATCTGATACGTCCAAGGCAATTCCCAAAGTGAATAATTTCCCAAAGTGAAATTATTTTCTCCAGTTACAAAGAATCCACCTTCTCTCCTCCCACTTCTACACTTAATAAATCACAAGAACCAATTATCTGCAACTAGAATTTCTTAGTACGACATCCAGAATAACTTTGAACTTTTAAACTCCTCCACGCCCCTTGAATTATGTGCCAACTGAATTTCAAAGCTGACAGGCGTCCCCCTTGAATACTCCTCCTCTTAAAAAAATAAAATAAAATACAGGGGTTAATACATTGTCCTTAACCCCCTCTCCCCTCTCCAGGAGGACCTTTCGGTTTGTGAGGAAAATCCAGAAAACCCTCCAGAACAACCAAACCAAAAGATAAAGTAGCCCAAGAAGAAAAAACAGGGGTGAGTTACAACATAAAATGTAAGGATTGTAACAACCACTATCTAAGACAGGCAGGCAGAAGACTAGCAAAGTACATCTATGAACAATGAAGACAAAATGGAATCTCCTTAATCCCACAATGCATGGATAGACTTGACCATACTTTCAAGTAGGAAACTGTGAACATCCTAGACCAGTGATGGCTAACCTTTTTGGCACTGATCAGCTGGCTGGCGGGAGGCATGTGTGCATGTGTGGCACAGGTGAGCTGGGGTAACAGCTTGGGTGCCCACAGAGAGGGCTCTGCATGCCACCTCTGGCATGCGTGACAAAGGTTTGCTATCACGATCCTAGACCAAGCTGAATCCAAAAAAGCTGGGGAATTCCTAAAAGCTTTGCATTCAGACAAATCAGTCATCAATGCACACATAGACATAAATCACATTTAGATGCCATTTATATGAAAAATAAAAAAGTAAAAAAGGAAACAAAAATACCCAAATACATCATCTCCAGCAGCCAACATCCAAATGAGCAGGTAGGTGCTGAGCAGGGACCAGGCAAACAATCAAGCAAAAAGCGATGCTCAAAACAAGGAACCACCAAGGGAGAAAACCACATTCCCCCCACAAAACAGGCAGGGCAAGTACTGTATATAAACAGTGAGCAAAACTCAGATTCACCCACATTGAGGATGTTACCAAATTGGATAATGAAATCTGCAAATAATGAAGCTCAGAGAGCACTAAAGACACCATATAAATCTAAACTGAACTTTAATGTGAGCTTTTTTAGAAAGCAGTTGTCTAATTCCATAGGGATGTGTCTGTCAAAAATGAGATGGAGAAATAAAGCTTTAAAGGCCAATAAAACACGATATATCACATCAGATTAGATATTGCCCAAAACAATAATGCATTTGAAATCACTAATGAAGAAGATCTCTTGATACATCTTATGTTATGTTATGCTTGTAGCATTCCTTGTTTTCTGGTATCCACAAATTAATAAAGCTATCATGATTGGTCTATCTATTCCTAAGAGAACAGTTTATTCACATGTTTCTAAAGGTGAAGTAATTTCACGTACTTAAATATTATTTATTTTACAAGAATAGCAGCAAGAAAAATCATCTTGGCTTGCAGTATTAACTCTTGGGGCAAATGAGGTCCCCATTTGATCTCCACTATTAATGACCACCAAGATTTCTGTTTTTATTAAAAAAAATAGAATCACTTTATTTTGAGTGATTTATATAATCTGCTTTCATTTTTTTAAAGGTGAGTTTATAATTTAAACACAGGTGGAATTCACACTTTGGAACCTGTTAACAGTTCCCATTTTAATGCTTTTTTTATGTCTTTCATTGTATCTAGTTCACGGTTTAAGGGTTCAGAACTGCAGTAAACAAACAAACAAACAAATAAATAAATAAAATGATAAAATTAAAAACAGTATAAGGTATAATTTCTTGCCAGCAGACGCAGCAGAAAAGTTATAAGACACCTAAGAGAAATCCAAGTATCAAGCCACAACCCACAAATCACATCTCTCTTTCCTGATTTAAACAGATTATGCCCCAAAGAAAACTCCAGAAAGCACCAGTCTTGTCTTTAAACCCTATGTTGAAAAAAACAGGTCTGGTGCCATTTCAAAAGAGCACTAAACACTTGTTTAACATACAAGTGCTGGGTGCTCTTTCCAACAGCTCTCAACTTTTGTTTTTAAGGAGTCAAGGGCTTCTGAAAGCTCTGATGAACTATTTTGTGGGAAGCCAGCAGTGAGTTCTGCTGCAGTCTAAGCCAAAAAGGCCTGTTTCCAGCACTCTGAGAGGAGGGGGTCAAGGCCAGCTGGGAAGACCTCAATCCCTCATCAAATCAGCCATGAAACATGCCACATGATAATCACAGCAAAACTGTTGGAAGAAGAGGGGGGAGAAATGGCTTTAACGCTGGAAAGGCAAAGGACAAATTTAAGCTGCCTCAGCTGGATGCAGATGAAAGAAAGCAAGGTCAACAGGACATGACAGAAAAAATCAGGGAGAAATGAGGAAGGCCCAACTCTGTTCTTCTTATTCTCTAAATAGATAATAAGACTTCCAGGAAGTTCAGATTCAGGCCACTTCAGAAAAATCCACACTTAAGTCCAAGTTTTCCCTAAATCTTTTTAATATAGATTTAAATGAAAAAGAGATTAACAAAGACAGAAATGAGCTTGGGGAGTTTTTTGTAGTTACAACAACAGGCTAGAAAATCAAGAGACTGTGAATTCTATGCTGCCTTAGACATGAAGCTAGCTGGATGACTGTGGAGACATTCACTTTGTCTCAGACCTAGGAAGGAAGAATGGCAAGCCACATCTGAAAAACCCTGCCAAGAAAACTTCACAAACTAGTTGCTAGGTGTCCACAATAATTTGAAGGCAGACAGACTTATAGAGGAGAATATTTATAGCTCAGGGTTGAAACAAGATGTCCTTGGTGCTTTCTGAGCTTGATTGTTTTCTTGCAGACATTTCATTACCCAAGTTAGGTAACATCATCTGTTTCAATAGGAAATGGGGCTAATATTCTTGTCACTTGCTTTATCAGTGTTGGTGGGAGTGGTCTTGGTGCTTCTTTGGTTGGACTGTTTACTGTTACTAGTAGTTTGTTTGGCAGTTCTTTGGGATAGTCTTGATTGTTGGTCTGATATAAATGTTAATCTGGATGTTGATTGCTGGTAGAGGGGTGTTTGGGTCTCTTTTGTCCCCTTTTGGCTTATTGATTGTATCTTTGTTATGATATGTAGATGTTGTTTATGTCTATGTGTCTGTTGATTTACTGATTTACCAGAGTGCCAGGCTTTCAGAAATTCTCTAGCTTTTTAGGATTTGGCTTGGTCTAGGATGGTCACAGTTTCCCAACTGAAATGATGGTTAAGCGTGTTTGTCTGTCTGTCTGTCTGTCCATCTGTTATGAAATTAAAGAGATTTCATAATGTCTTGTACCTTCTAGTTGGTGTTCATGGATGTATTCTGCTAGTCTTCTGCATGTTTGTTATATGTAGTGGCTGTTATAGTCTTTACACTAAGTTGTAGATGACTCTTGCTTTTTCATCTGGGGCTGCTCGGTTTTTTTGTTTTGCTTAGGAAGTTTTGGAATAATGCATATGCACCAGATCAGTGGAAGTAACTGTTCCATCTTCCCTACTTTGGTCAAATCCCATTTGCAATATTATGTCCAGTTCACTGCAGTTGAAAAACCATGTCAACAAACTAGAATGACTCATGCTACAAGAATGTAGAAGGGATACTAGAATTATCTGGGACTGGAGACAAGCCCTATAAGAAATAAATAAATTTGGCCTGGAGAAGAAATGACTTAGGGGAGATATGCTAAGCACTCTTCAAAGATCTGAAAGTGAGTGGACTTTGTTCTCTTTTGCCCAAGGGGCAAAACCAGAAGGAGTGGGTGAAAAGTACAAGGAAGCAGGTTCTAGCCTGCCCCCAGGAGGAACTTCCTGACTGTCAGCCTAGAAGTCAGTGCAAAGCTAGTATTAGGGATGAATGGGGCAAGGGAAGAGTCAAGTTACTTCACATTCTAATCCCCTCCCCCAGACCAGAGATGTGTGTGTAATGTCAACACAGAAATAGGCAAGGCATATTTCCAAGCATAATGAATCCAACTGGAGCTCCAAAAAATATCCTGGAGCTGCACCCAGCCTGAAATGACTAAGATTACAATGTGGTACAGTTTCAGCCAGCTTAGTATTGGCTCAGCTGGTCTTTGAGCTCTTGGCGCAGTTGGCCTGTGGGCTGCTTGTCATGCATCGACAGCAAAGTAAATAATAACTTATTTCAATGTGTCTGTTCTACATTTCTGAAGTCTGTTCTGCCCTATGTAGTAAAGCATATCTTCTGCTCTCTAATTACAAAGCAATTCATTTTACTGTATTGCTCCTTACATTAGGATGAGTCAGGTATTCTTCTGTGACCACAGTCTATAGTTTGCATTATATTGACATCTTGTCTTAACTTTATGAGAATTACCTATCAAAAATTTTGAAGGAATCAGGTTGCTGATCTTGCTTGGCATGTTGACATATCTGAGACCCTGGAGAAGAGTAATACTTTGCAGCAAAGCTTAAAGAATGTGTGGAAGTAATTTGTTGACAACTCTAAATAGCTAATTTCTAGAAATCAGTGAACTTCACACTGTGCAAATAGTAGACAAATCTCTTTTTTGTTATTTATCACAAAACACTAGAGACTATCATGTTAGTTACAAATCATTTCACTCAGTGCTTATTCACAGAGGTTTAAAACTATCTGAATCTTTTATGCCTTCTTCTCTCTGTTATGTTTCAATGTCAGTCAAATGTTATCAAATTCTTTGAAATCTAATCTTCAACTGCCATATGACTGTACTTGATTTCAACTTAAATGTTAAGTTTACCCAGCTTTTGTCATGCAAATTATTAAGCAGCCTGTGTTCCTTTTAGAGGCTAAAGCCCCTGTCACACAGCACCAACAGATGGAAAGAGGATGTAAAATGGAGAGAAACACTTGCCATCCGTTGGTTAACATGATGCTTCTGTTCTGTACTCACTGCGTCCATTTTTCATTCTCTCTATCCGTCCAGCATCTGTCGACTGACATTTCATCCGCTCAAAAAGTTTTGAGCTGCACAAAACTTTTTGAATGGAAAATGTATCCAATGCATCCCTTTTGCATCTGCAACGCATACGGGGAACATCCATTCTACATCCGTCATCATCTGTTACACGTCGGCTATATGCGCTAGGCATCCGCTGTGCATCCACACAACTCAAATCCGCTCCAGCGGAAAACGGACACAGGGAGGAAGTGGAACGGACGTGGAACGGACGCGGAACGGACGCGGAACGGACACAAAGCGTTAGTAGCACGGACGGAGAAAGGATGAAAGTGGATGCAGCTTGCATACAAAGCATTAAAATGGAAAAAACCTTCGCAGAGGGGACCTATCTCGGATATTTAGGGTGTCTGCAGGATGCCTAGAGGATGCAAAAGGACACCTAGCGGAAAACCTATATTTCCTATAAAAAGGGGGAGGAAATCACCTGGATCTCACTTTCAGTCCAGCAGCCCTGCGGTGCAGACCTCTTCAGCCTTCATCTGGCTCTTGCTCTTCCACAGCGTCCAGTCATCTCCACCATGGATCATCACACACTCCTTTTGGTAGCCACCATCGTTCTACAACAGTGCGAAGCCATCTACAGGCTCTTTCACCTGTTCTACGTGAAGAAAAGGAGGCGACTAGAAGTGTCTGGGTCCAAAGATGGATCGCAAGAAGAGCAGAGTACGGACTGTACAACAAGCTGATGGTGGAGCTGAGGAACGAAGACCCTCGTGCATTCCAGAACTTCATGAGGATGCCTCCAGCCATGTTTAATGAAGTTGTGGAGCGGCTGAGACCCAGGTTGACCAAGCAGAGCACCAACTTCCGGCCCAGCCTGGACCCTGGGCTCAAGGTGGCACTGACTCTGTGCCACCTGGCCTCAGGAACCACGGACAGGAGCATGCAGTATGGCTGGAGGGTGCCACACAACACCATCAGCATTGTGGTCAGAGAAGTGGTGCAGGCCATCATCGAAGAATACCTGGAGGAGCTCCTCCAGTGCCCCTCCACTGAAGAAGGCTGGAAGAAAGTTGCACAGCAGTGGTATCAGAAGTGGAACTTCCCACACACCGTTGGAGCCATAGATGGCAAGCACGTGGCCTGCAAAGCACCAGCCAAGTCAGGGTCCACTTATTTCAACTACAAGGGCTTCTTCAGCATCATCCTCTTCACCGTGGTCGATGCTGACTACAAGTTCATGTACATCGATGCTTCAGGCAACGGGTCAGCTTCAGATGCCCAGGTATACAACGCCAGTGACCTCAAGGAGGGGCTGGAACGCAACCTCATCATGGGCTTCCCAGATCCAGACCCCCTGCCCAACAACAAGCAAGATGTGCCCTACTTCATCATGGGAGATGACGCCTTCTCCCTCAGAACCTACCTCATGAAGCCCTACACTTCCAGATGCCTCACCCGTGAAGAGAGGATCTTCAACTACAGGCTGTCCAGGGCAAGGTAGGTGGTGGAGAACGACTTTGGCATCCTGGCCAACAGGTTCCAGGTACTTCTCACTACCATTCAGCATCGCCCACAGACCGTGAGGGGGATCGTGGAAGCTTGCTGCATCCTGCACAATCTCATGCGCACCCACTACCCAGTGTTGCAGAACAGGCTCGTGGACCTCCAACAAGGCAATGGGGACATGGAGCCTGGTGAATGGAGGCAAGGGCGAAACCTGATAGACACTGTGGATGTGCAAGGCCCCAAAGAGCTTCACATGAAGGGAAGAAGCAGCGCAACCTCCTAAAACACTGGTGCAACTCCCCAGCTGGAGCAGTGGAGTGGCAAGACAGGATGGTAGATGCTTAATGGATGCTTCCTTGAGCCTGTCTCATCACACTGATGAGATTGGGCCATGTATGTTGAGTGGTCCTACAATGAACAGGGCATTTAATAAAGAGCTGTGTTTATGTTGAAATGTGTGGATCAATGATTACATTGTTATTGATAATAAAGGGCCAAAGGTGTGGCACCTGGGAGGGTGGACCATACAGTCCCACTATGCTTGCACTGGAGGTTTATCTATCCCACAGCTATTACCCATCCCACAGGTACCCTAACCCATCCCACAGCTATTACCCATCCCACAGGTATCCCTGCCCATCCCACAGCTATTACCCATCCCAAAGGTATCCCTGCCCATCCCACAGCAGTTACCCATCCCAAAGGTATCCCTGCCCATCCCACAGCTGTTACCCATTCCAAAGGTATCCCTGCCCATCCCACTGCTATCCTTACCTATCCCACAAGCATGCAAAGGCTTAAACCATTTCTAAAACTTTCCACCAAGACTTTATTTAATAAAATAAATGAAGCAAGTGTGTGAAGCAAAGATAATCTTTATTAATAACAAGCTGAAGAAGCAAAATGACCCAAGTGTCCCAAGCAAAGATAAAGTCAACAGGTAGCCACCCAGTCTCTGGCACTCTTCTTAGTCACTCTGAGGCGTGCCCAGTCTCAGGGGTGAAGGGTCCATGTGCTGTGGAGGTGGCTGCTGCTGGAGTGCTGGTCTGAGGCGCCATTGGGGTGCCTGGCCCCGAGAGGACAACAGGGGACGGTGTGTGGAGGAAGCTCTCAGAGACCTGGCTCAGTCCTGTGATGTTGAGAGCCCCTTCCTCCAGGACATGGGGTGTCAGCCCCAATACCGATGACAGATGTTCTGAGGCCGGGCTTGGCTGTGGGGTGGAGGAAGGAGCATTGTAGTGGGGCTGTCTGGTCTGCAGCTGAGCGAGGTGAGGCGTGGGTGACATCTGTTGCGTGGGTGGCATCTGTGGCATGGGTGGCATCTGTGGTGTCAGTGGCATCAGTGGCATTGGTGGTATCAGTGGCATCAGTGGCACCGGTGGCGTACGATGTACCTGTGCCTGGACTGGGAAGGGCTGCCTGTGCTGCTGGAGCTCCTGGTAGCCGTAGCTTTGGTAGGTGAGGGCATGTGGAAAGCCTTGGAAGGCCAGTGACATCACCTAGGGTGGAGGAGCAGACCTGGACTGGGTGGGAGCAGGTTCAGCTGGGTCTGGAATGTTGTGAAGAAGACCGGTAATCCTGTCCTTGATCACCTGGTACTGTGATTCGGACATGTTCATGAGGGTCTGGTTGACGTAGGTGAGGAAGGGCTTGCGGTTGGAGGATGGGATGTCAGTGTGTACCAGCTGAGAGAGGAGATCTATGCTGCTTCTGATGGTGTCCCTGATCTCCAGCAGGACAGTGTGGCTCTGCCCCTCCGGTCTGGCTCTCTGCCTGCTTTCTGTGGAGGTGGAGCTGGGGGTGGATGTGGGTTGTTCTCTGGTGGCAGTGCCCTCTCCTTGCTCCCGTCAGTGGGTCCTTCACACGCTCCGCCACGGGTAGTGCAGCTGTCGGGGGGGGGGGTGTCTTCATTGTGGCACACTCCACCTGCCTGGACAGAGGAGCTGACTCTTGGCCAGAAGAGAACTGGCTCTCTGCGGGCTACCTGAGAGAGAGGGTTGCCAGAGGGGCTGCTCCTTGGTGGCGGATCTCACCCTCCAAGAAGCTGCACTTGGCCATCACGTAGATCTCTCGGTCCATCAGCTTTACCGTGGCCTGGCCAGATTTCTTGAGGTGCAGCTTTCCGTACCAGGTGTGCATGTGCTTCCACCAGCCGAGGAGCACCTCTGAAGTGTAGCCCAGGCTCTCTGCCTTCTCTCTCCAAGCAGCCTGCTTCCTTTTGGTGTCTCGATAGAGCCTGTGTCCCTTCCATCAAAGATACTGTTCTCCCTCAGCCATTCCAGCACCTCGTCCTCATGTTCCTCTTCGATGGAGTACTGCCTCCTCTCCCATTCTCGTTCTCGCGTATGCCTCTTCCTCCCTCTGGCAGGGCCATCTGGGCCTTCATCAGAGGGGCTTCGAGGACAACAACACACAGCAACAACAACAGTAGCAGCAAAAGAAGGACCAGCAGGACCAGCAGGACCAGCAGCACCAGCAGCACCAGGATCAGCAGCAGCAGAGTAAGCACCAGCAGCGCCAGCAGCGCCAGCAGGACCAGGATCATCATCAGCAGAGTAAGAACCAGCATCACCAGCAGCACCAGTAGGACCAGCAGGACCAGGAGCACCAGCAGGACCAGGAGCACCAGCAGCACCAGGAGCACCAGCAGGACCAGCAGGACCAGCAGGACCAGGAGCAGCGCCAGCAGAGTAAGCACCAGCAGAAGCACCAGCACCAGGAGCAGCACCAGCAGAGTAAGCACCAGCAGAAGCACCAGCACCAGGAGCAGCGCCAACAGAGTAAGCGCCAGCAGAAGCACCAGCACCAGGAGCAGTGCCAGCAGAAGCTCCATCACCAGAAGAGTCAGCCCCAGCACCAGGAGCAGTGCCAGCAGAAGCTCCAGCACCAGAAGAGTCAGCCCCAACAGCAGAAGCCCCAGTAGAAACAGAGTCAGGGCCAGGGGGTGGGAGGGTGGCCCTGTCCCTCTTGCCAGGGCTGGCAGCAGATGGCAGAGGCTTTCTCTTCTTCCCCATGGTTGTTGGCTGGCTGGCTGGCTGGCTGGCTGGCTGGCTGGAGCTGTGTCTGGCAGCAGGTCTTTCCTCTGAATGGTGACCTGCTTACAAGCTGCTTCCCTTTATATCTGCGGGGCTGACGCAATGCATCCTCCCCGCATGCGCAGTGAACGCTTTGCATCCGCTAGGCTTCCGCTCTGCATCCGCTTCATCTGCTCTGCATCCGCTCTGCATCCGCTCTGCATCCGCTCTTTCCGCTGCGCATCCACTTCGCTGTGCTCCCCCGGAAGCCCTGCGGATGTGCCATCCACTCCCATCCGCTTCCATCCGCTAGGCTTCTGTGGAGCATCCGTTTTACATCCTGGCTACATCCTTCCCCCATCCGTTCCTTTCCATTGTTGTCCGCTCTGCTTATGCAAATTCAGGGCACTTTTGAGAGCGGATAACAATGGATGGAACATTTTCTCGTCTGCTGTGTCCTTTTTACAAACGTTTTGCATCCGTCGGCCAATGTGACAGGCTCTTAACATCTTTTACTTAAGGCACAAAATAATGAAAACTTTCCAATGATAGTTCATAGCCCAGAATTTAGTTGCATTCTTAATTCTTTTTCACAATTATATACATGGATTGAATTTCCCAACCTAAATGAACATTGTCATGTGTGAATTACTTCCTGTCTAAAGGTTAAACTGTTATATTAATTACATACTGGCTGTGTTTATAGAACATGAACAATTCAGACATCCTTTTCTATACTTTTGCAGACCAGATTACATTACAGCAGTGGCTGGATTTGTCCTGCAATGACCAATGTTTTTGTCTTGCTGCAAAGAGTTCAATTTGGGCCAGAACCATCACGGACGAGTTTGAGGTCTGATTACCAACCCAAACTGTGTTGTGTGACTTTTTCATTTCTCTAAATTATGGGAGTGGTGAAAAATTACCAAAGAAATCAAGATGGAAGTTCCTAGAGATAGACATTGGCAGGCTGACAGACATGACTCGGCAAGATCACTGTCTTTCTGGCTGACAAGAATGAGAATAAACCATGCATGTATTTTTGTCCAGTATTTTCTTGCCTTCATATATGTCCACCAAATAAAATAAGTACCTGCATCTGGTTACATTTCCAACATTTGGTGGACATGTTTTTTAAATTTTTTGCTAGTCTTGCCAGTGCCAAATGCCACCTATAAAACATTTTGTAAAGGTTTTCCTTATAAACAGTAGCCATTGTCACTTTGTAATTTCTATCCCAAAGTTTTTGTCATTTATGCAGTGGTGGGATTCAACCAGTGTAACAACCGGTTCGGTGAGTGCACACATGCAAAGACCTCCCATTTTCAGCTGTAATACTTACCTTCTACTGCAGCCCCGGTGAGTAAAACATCTGATGTGTTATGGGAGGTTCGTCTCTCCCTTTTTTATTTATTTGTACTTCCCCCCCTCCTTGGTTGTTTTATAGTCGGTATTTATTTTTGATTCTGTGGTGGTTTTTCGTTCGAGGTTGTGGGAACAAAGCTGGTCTATGTGCTGCTTCCATTCCCTACCATCGTCTAAAGTTAGTCGGTAGGACCGAGGGCCTGTGATTTGTGTGATGGTGGCTGGAAGCCACAATGGGTCCCCGGTGAGGTTTTTGGCATAGACTAGGTCGCTGATTTCAAACGTCCGGTATTTGCTGGAGGAGTCGGGAAGAGTTTGTGCCAGGTGTAAGTGGAGTGCAATCTGTCCAGGTAGGAGTGTAGTTTCCTACCCATTAAAAGTTTTGCTGGGCTTTTGTTGGTTGTGCTGCTGGGGTAATATGCTGTAGAGTTAGTTGTTGGTTTAGTTTGTCTTGCACGTCCCCCTTGTCCATTCTATCTAGGCCCTCCTTAGTGTACCAAATCATGTGTTCACCCCTGCCGTTCGCAGCCAGATGGGCCGGCGCAGTTAAGGCATGTCGGATACCCTGGGCAGCCAGATATTATTCAAATTGCAAGGCTGTAAATTGGGGCCCATTATCTGAAACCAGTACATCAGGTAGCCCATGTGTCACAAATAGTTTCTCTAGCTGTTTCATTACAGCTTCGGTGGTTGTGGAAGCCATGAGGATGACTTCCAACCAGTTCGAGTATGCATCAACCACTATCCAAAAAGTGTTTCCCTTTGTTGGCCCAGTGAAGTCAATATGTACTCTAGACCATGGTCCCCGGGGAGTTTCCCAGTCTCTTATTGGTGCCTGTGGGGGGGTAGGCCTCGATTTTTGACAGTCATGGTATGTTGCAACCCAGCATTCAATGTCTTTGTCCAGCCCTGACCACCAGATGTAACTCCTGGTCAGGGCTTTCATTTTGACTATGCCCGGGTGTCCCTTGTGCAACATGCCCAGAACGTCTTCCTGGAGTCTGTTGGAATTACCACCCTGTCACCCATAAAATGCACCCCTTTTCTATAGACAGTTCGGTCTGTCTGGTACGGAATGGTTTAAAAGTCTCAGTTTTATTCTCCTCCGGCCAGCCTTTACCTACCCAGTTCAGTATGCGCGCTGTCAAAGGATCTTTGGCTGTGGCTCTCGCGACATTGGCTGCAGTCAGCGGTAGCTCCGGGCAGGTCTCAAGCTGAAATGTGGAGGTGGTTGGAGCAGGGTCATCTTCTGTGACGGGCAGCGGGGAACAGCTCAAGGCATCGGCATGTGTGATGGTTTTGCCGGGTCGGTGCAACAGCGTGTAGGAGTAGGCAGCGAGGAATTCAGACCACCTCATCATTCTAGGTGACAGAATGTTCAGGGTTGGCTTGTTTCCTGCCAAGATTTCAAGAAGGGGCTTGTGGTTGGTTATCATAGAAAAAGTTCTACTGTAAAGGTACTCATGGAATCTTTTGACTCTGGCAATGATTGCGAGGGCTTCTCTATCGAGTTGACTGTAATTGCGTTCCGACTTGGAGAGCGCCTTGGAGTAAAAGGCAACCGGTGCCTCACTGCTATCTGGTAGCTGGTGGCTCAGGATGGTGCCAACCCCAAAAGGTGAGGCATCACAGGTGACCGTCAAAGGCAGGGCATTGCTAAACTGGATGTGAATGGTGTCTGATATTAATAGGTCCTTGATACTTTGGAAGGCTTTCTGTTCCCGGTGGCCCCATGTCCAAGTGGCTTTTTTATCTAGCAGTCTATGTAGGGGTTCTGCTATTGTTGCCTTATGGGGCAGGAACACATTGTAAAAATTTATGAGGCCTAGGAACACTTGAAGGTCGATTTTGTTCCTGGGCCTGGGAGCATCTTTGATAGCCTTCACTTTTTTTTGATGGGGTGAATGCCTTGTTCATCGATTAAGTAGCCCAAAACCTCGACCCGGTTAGTGGCTAATTCACACTTTTCCCTTTTTACTTTGAGGCCTGATTTCCTAAATCTTGTTAAGACTTCTCTTAATCTGGTCTCTAGCTGGTTGGCATTTTTTGCTGAGACCAGTACATCGTCGAAGTATGGGATGACACCTTTGATTCCGTTTAGCAGGCGTTCCATGAGGCTTTGGAACACGTCTGGGGCAACGCTAACACTGAATTGGAGGCGGTTACATTTGAATGCCCCTCTATGTGTTACGATAGTCTGCACCTCTGCCGTAATGGGACCAACAGGTAGTTGTTGATAGGCCTGTGGAGGTTGAGCTTTGCAAATAATTTTCCTCCCCCTAGAGAGTGCAGTAAATGTTGCACTACTGGCATTGGGTATGCGCTTTGTTGGAGCACATGGTTCAGGGTTGCCTTATAGTCTCTGCAGATGCGCACTGACCCATCTGACTTCACCGGTGTGACGATAGGGGTTTCCCACCTGGCATGGTCGATTGGCTCTAAAACCCCTTGAGCTATTAATTTATTCAGTTGTTCATCAATTTTTGGTTTTAACATGAATGGGACGCATTTGGCCTTTAAATGGATGGGGGCTATTTTTGGTTCTAGGCTAAATGAAATTAGGGTCCCCTTGTACTTGCCAAGAGTCCCATCGAAAACATCTTGGAATTCTTGGAGCAGGCTCTCCTCCCAGTTGGCTGTAGCGATGCGGTTGATCCCGGACATCCCGATTCCCAGGGGCGCAAACCATTCGATTCCTAATAGGCTAGGGCAGTCGCAGTTGACAATGGTCAGAGGCAAGATTTTGGTGTGGTTTTTAAATTTGACTAGAAAATGTCCAAGGCCTACTACTGGAATTCAATTTCCCTGATAGTCTTTTAGCACTAGTCTTTGTTTCTGTAGTTCTCTCTGTTTAATGTCTGATATCAGGCGCTGGATGGTATTCCAGGATACCATAGATAGGAACGACCCTGAGTCGACTTCCATCTTGTAAGGTCTCCCCTCGATGCTCACCTCCATTCAAACCTTCTTTCCATTCTCCGCCCTGGCATTGCCAATGGTGACTGTCTGATGCGTTTCTTCCCTGTCACCGGTTCTCTTGTTACGGTTCCATCTACTTCCAGCTTGTCTTTCTTCATGTCTGGGAGGGGTGCTGCCGTGTCTTTTTGGACTGTAGCTCTTTTTGTTGCAGCAGACCCTTTTGATGTGCCCCCTCTTATTACAAGCCCGCATATTGCGTCGAGGAACCTGCATTCAGCTCGCGGGTGATTTCCTCCGCAGCCCGCACATTGAAACTCCCACCGATTTCTCCTCTTTCCGCACCATTTTTTATCTGAACTGAGTTTATGGATGTCTTCATCATCATCCTTGGTATCAGTCTGGGATTCAATGTCTTTGTAGTGGGCTGTTGCTGTGGGCTGTTTCTTTCCTCCCTCTGCCTTCTTCTCCTTGGTTTGGGTTGGCAGGTCTGGAATTGAGTTCATTTGCCGCATGGTGGCTGCTGACTTCTTTGATGCTTCGGCGGCAGTTGCCTCTGCAATGGCCTCGGCCACGGTTATGTTTGGCCGATTCAGGAGTTTGCTCTGAAGGGTAATGTCCTTCAGGCCGAGGACCATGCGGTCCCTCATTGCCTCGTCCATGTTCTGGAACTCACAGGCTCCTCCGATATATCTCAAGGCTGCTACAAAATCTCCTATAGTTTCATCCTCCTTCTGGTCCCTCTTATAGAATTCGTGCCTTTTTATCAAATTCGAGACCACCGGTGCGTAGTGTGCTCGAAGCATTCAGTTCAGGTCAGACCAAGTCATCTGTTTGACATCTCTGGGTTTCGCCAGCACCTTCGCCATTTTAAAAATAGCCAGTTCACAGTGTGAAAGGAAGACAGCCCTCTTCCTTTGGTCTGAGATTTCTTCCATTTCGTTGCTTTCTATGAACATAAGAAAGCGATCGATATACGATTCCCAATCCTCCTCATCAGGATTGAATGGTGCGGGTGGCGCGTTGTTACCAGCCATCTCTCTCACTCGGTTCAGATCGCCATGTGCTTCGGTCTCACATACGACAATCCCATCCTTGCTGCCAGTGTTCTGTCCGGAAAGAAGCGCGTGAGACCGGGTTCCAACAACAACTGTTTTATTTAAACTCGCAAGGAAAAAGATACAGAACATAGCCCAAGCTGCGGCAGCCCTTTATATAGCGGCTTGCCTGCGGCTTGTGGCCAATGACACTCATTTAGCTATTTCCGCCATTTGGTGGCTTCCTGGATTGGTTCTTAATCAACCAATCCATAAGTGGCCTTTTTGACCAGTCAGAACGAGGGACTTGGAACCTGCCAAGTACCTTACAGAACATATCTGATCAAGTATTATTGGTTTTTTATAGAAACCCCATGTTGTCACATCTTTCTCATATCTCGATTGTATTTGCAAATGTGGCCACCATGCTAAGTTCACCCCTTGATTTTGTAATTCCTGTCTGGTTTTTGTAAAGAAAGTGAAATACTGAGGAATTTACTTAACAGTAAAATGTACAACAATTAAAGATGATAACTATATAAAGTTTTCCATTGAAAACATTGAAAAATTGAAAATTGAAAAAAAAAAATTAAAAATGTGACAAAAAAGAATTTATAAAAAAACTTCAGAAATTTAAAAATGTAAGAATTTACAATAGTTCTTGACTGTTTATGAAATGTTATGCGCTTCTTTATATTGGAAATCTCAGGCTTTTTTCTAGGAGATGCTTAGCTCTTAACCCTCTACACCAAGGCCATCAAACTCACAGCCTGCAGGCCAAATGCATCATGCACTGGCCATGCCCATGCCCGGTTTAATGAAGGGGGGGGGGGAAGTCATGATATGTCACGTGATACTGCCGTGATGATGCAAATTTGATCCCCTGCTCTATACCCTGTCTTGAACGTTTATCCCTTTCCTCTCTGTCCACAAGTGTTATGTACTTATCCTTTCCCTCCCTGCCTTCTTGCCCTTTAGTTACCTCACCATTGTTGGGTTTTTCAGGTATGATGTTCTGATCTGGGTGCTTAGTTACTGCTCAGCTGTTCTGCTGCACTGCTCTCAGCCACTACCAGTCCACCGTGCTGCTCTCAGCCACTGCTGTGGGCACTCCAGCCTGCTATCATACTTAGTTCTGCTCCACCATTGTTCAGTTGGTCTCAGCTGCTGCTGTTTCATTGCGCTGTTCTCAGCTGCTGCTCTAGGCACTCCGCTGGTATGCCGTGCTCTTCTCAGGCATGGCTCTGGCCTCTGGCTAACAAAGTGGCCTCTGTTTGCACCTCACTGCCTCTGCTTAGCTGCCAGGCTGGGTTGCTGGGCCTTCTCTCCATCTCTCAGTTGGGCTGCCAGGCTGTCTCTCAGCTGGGACATTGGGCTGCTTCACTCAGTCATCTCTCAGCTGTGCTTTCTCTCAGCTGAAACACTGAGCCACCTCATTAAAGGATTCCCCCCCCCCCATTTAAAAAATTCTAGAAGTCTATTTTCATACATCCCAAAATTTAGAAGATTTTTTAAAAAGAAAATTTAAACTGAAATAGTAGAATCTTCTAGAATAAAAAATAGAGTAACAGAGTTAAAGGGGCCTGTACTATTTTGGACAAATGGCCATCCAACCCCCTCTCAAAACTCTCCAGTGATAGGGCACCCACACCTCTGAAGTCAAACCGTTCCACTGCTTGTTTACATTATCAGGAGTTCTGGGAGTTCTGAGTTCTCTTTTTGATCCCTTCTATGACAGTGCTGATGTTGCCCTTTTGATATAGTTTGCAATACATAGATATATTAAAAAATGATGTATGAATAAAATGTGAAAATGAAAACAAAATCCCAGCTGAAATTTAAAAAAAAACACTATCTCAGCTGAGAATAGGAAACTAAATGTCAGCTTGTTGTTAATGTAAAAAAGTTATCTATCTATTTATTTATCTACCTATCATCTATCTATATCTTTGTGGATTTTTGTGCACTACCTTTATATAAAATCCACAAAGATACTTAAAATATTGTAAAAATATTGCCATGTCTGATCATTTGTAACCCACTAAGGGTAGAGTGATAATTGCAGCCCAGGGTAATAAAATTTACTATCAGGACAATAATGTTTATGGTCTAGGCAGAAAAGGTTTAAAATCTTTCAGTGATAGTTGTAACAACTTTTTAAAATGACCACTCAGTTTTCTCATGAACATTGAATATATACAAAAAATTGTATTCAATTCATTCATGATTATTTAGTTAATAAAGGCTGTAATCCTATAAATCCTTATAAATATGCAGAGAGAAAGAAGAGAAAATAAAAAACAGCCTTGCAAAGAGATCCATACCTAATTCATTAGAGGGGGGAAAACACGTGTGTTTCTAATTAATTTTGCAATTATGTCTGTGTAAGTCTGCACTATTAATGATAAAAAGTTGATATTGAAGAAAATCAGTAGTCTATCTAGCAAAAACTATCTCCATGCTAAGTTGCCATGCTGACCTTTCAGCAAAAAGAAAGGAAGCTGTAGACAGAACTCAGCAGAACTCGCCAGGTAAACTTTGCATCCAAATAAATGTTTGAATGCCAAGTTTTCTCTTCTCTCCAAATCCAGTCTTTTCCTCCATTTACTCCCCCACCCCAGGCTCAGGTAGTTCTTCTTCATCCAGGGGTACACCACCAGTTCCTTTCCTTTGAGGCTGGGCTGCTCTTGTCAGGCAGAAGGGGGAAGCTGGGACTTCCCCTTGAAGCTGTCCCAAAGGTGCTTCTCAGGAGTGCTGCTGGGGCTGATGTATTGGCTGTGGCCATGGATCAGGAATTGGGGGGAGCATCTGATACCTGTAGAGAGGGTTGGTGAGGCTCCTGGAGCTGGCTGTTCCTGCCCTCAAATGTGCTAAAATGGTAACTTTGAAATCTGTCCTAGGTAGCTAAAAAGTGATGGTATTACTTGCTTTTGGTCTTGATGTCAATCTTGCCCATTAATTATTTTGCACAATCTGACCTGTTTATCCAAGATAGAATCCAGAGGATGATTGCTGGTACATGACGGCATACATCCACTTTGGAAGAAAGTGGAATGAAAACATCTCTAATTCTATAAGTGAAGTTTTGGGGAGCCATGAGAGTACTGCTGTTATAAGTCTGGGGACAAAGTAGACATTTGGTTTTGTTGTTTTGTTTCCATGTAAATGACATTATTCTGTTGTTTCTTATTGCTACTGAGGATCTGTTTCAAGTTGGGCAATTGTCTGTGCACAGATTTACCTGTCTATCACCCAGTGCCAAGAAACTGCTAGTGTCATTATACAATATAGGTTATAATTGTCAAGATTTGCTTTTTCAAACCTTATCACTATTCAATTTACCAATGAACTGGGGGGAGGGAAGGGTAGAATAGAGTGTTGAAATTTTGTTCGCAAATCATGAGAGTCTGGAAACCATCAAAGATACCACTGCAGGTGCATGAAAAGGAGGTGGGGTGTTCCAATAACCAAAGAATGTCTCATAATTGGACAATGTCATCATACAGGGGTGGAGAGAAAGGGAAGCTTTTGTTTAACTAGGCAAGCATTTGCATGGGAAAACCATACCTAGTTTTGATTCTTCAGTACCAAAATGGTGTATCCAATAAAGTTTTACTTTTGGGAATTCGAAGCTCCTGAGAGTATTTATTTATTTTGGGTTCACTAGTCAGATGTTGACATTAAACCAGATCTCCTTTAACTTAATGCAGTCTACTTGGATGCCTTTGAGAAAGCTGTGATATAACAATGTCTGATATGGAATGAAAAATTGATAGCCCCTCCACAGGAAAAACTGGCAATGGCCCAGGCAGACTCCAGGATGCAGATGGTGGTGACTCAATCCAAGCTAAAGGCAGAGAAGATGAAGCATCTGCCAGCGCAAAAAAAAAAAAGCCATGGCAGGATCCCCCTGCCCTGACCCGAAGATGCAATGGCTAAGTGGGGTGGGGAAGGCAACCAAAGTAGTAGTCCCTTTGATCCCACCTGAGGTTGCTATGACTCAAGAAAGTAAATGGAAGGCCAGGAGGGCTGTGGACTGGGAAGAGTCAGTGGAGAGGAAATTCCTGACTGCATGCCTCAGCCCTTTGATAGAGCAGCTGCATGAGACATTTGTCAAAATGGAGATGCAGGGAACAGCATCAATAAAATTGTCAGTCCTGGAAGCAGAGCTTGGGACTGGCCAAGCATTGGCAGCCCCATCCCCATCTCCACCCTGACTGTGAGACTGGGGAACATGGGGCAAGAAGCTGGGAGTCCCTGAGAGTGGCTGCCCTGCCTACGGTGGCTGCGGGACAAACCCAAGGGGTCCCTGCAATGGCAGGAGCTCTGGCTCATGCAGTCCCACAGGTGGTAGGAATTGCTCAGGCAAGCCCACCCAGGGTTCCACTGTAGCTTCTTGAAACCCTTCCAAGGCTCTAAGTTAAGGGCAAGTTGAAGGGGAGCTTCCACCTCCCATTGTACTGAGGGGTAAGGAACACTATGAAATCAAGAAGATATCAGACTCAAGGTATTTTAAGGGAAGATTACAATACAATTATAAGATTATAAAAGGATATCCCTCAGCTGATGCTGAGTGGGTGGGTGGGGGGGCACAATATTAGCGCAGACAAATTGGTAACAAGGTTCCATGCAAAATATCCTCAAAGGCCAAGGAGCTTCTTGAAGGCTAAGACTACCTAGGTGTTTATCTATGTTTTAATATTTTCCAAGTATCCTCTTTCTTCAGCAGGTCAGCAGGTCAAGACTGAACCGCTTTGCTTCTTTCAAACATTAATGCTATTCAATTTACCAATGAACTGGGGGGAGGGGAGGGTGGAATGGAGTGCTAAGATTTTGTGCACAGATTGTGAGAGTCTGGAAACCATCAGGGTCACCATTCCAGGTGCATGAGAAGGAGGTAGGATGTTCCCATAACCAAAGGACACCTCATAATTGGACAATATCATCACTCAGAGGTGGGGAGAAAGGGAAACTAACTAGGCAAGCATTTGCATGGAAAAGCCAGAGCTGGTTTTGATTCTTCAGTATCAAAATGTTGTTTAATAAAGTTTTACTTTTGGGAATTCAAAGCTCCTGAGAGTGTTTACTTATTTTGGGTTTATTAATAATGACTTTGAATGGCTTGAGTTGTGAGTTGAAGGTGACAATCAGTATGTTCTGTTCTGATTTTGAAATCTGTTTTTTTTAATAGGTTTCCCTGGGAATTGATCTGGCTCAATTGATTTGTTTATTGATCTCATTGGATTGTAGTTCGGTTTCCTGAATGCCTAGTTGAATTGCTCAACAGTTGAGCATCTCTGTCAAGTGGTTCAGGACAAATTTAGCCATGGCGTAGAGCCTGCCTATATATATTTGGTCCAACAATATGTTCAGGGTAGAAACTTGAAACCAATGGATCTACATGGCAATCAGCAGATTTCCTAAATAATGTGATATTTATTTTGCCAATGTTTCTTTAGCCAATGACCTCAAGGAAGTAGACTTATATTCTAGAAAGGTTATGACAAAGATTAATGGTGCAATGGAAGTTGCAAAGGTCATGACAGAATTTGATCACTCTTTTTCATGGTTCCAAATGAGGAAAAAATTATCAATAAATTTCAATTAAAAAGAGGGCCTAAGGGAAATAAGGGGTTTTCAAAGATTGAGAGGTATTCTAGGCCAATCCTTTCTCTTCTTTAAATTTATTTTATTAGAATTTTTAAATGCCATAAAAGATATAAAGAATCAAAGGAAAGTTAAGAAAAGTGAATCCTGTTGTCAATCTGTGTTTTCTCATTCAAAAGAACATATACCGTATATACTCGCATATAAGCCGATCTCGCATATAAGCCGACCCTTAAAAAACTGCCCCAAAATGAGGAATTTTGCAAAAACTGGCATTAAATTAGAGGGAAATAAATAAGAGGGAAAAATACAGAGGGAAAAGTCGGTGGGGCAAAAGTTGCGGCTCATCGTCCATCCAGGGAGAAAGGCTGCAAAGGTCCAGGCGAGGGCTGCAAAGGGCCAGGAGAGGGCTGCAAAGGTCCAGGCGAGGGCTGCAAAGGGCCAGGAGAGGGCTGCAAAGG
>BLBF01000031.1:4801436-4865984 GCA_015471245.1 Laticauda colubrina
AAAGGTCCAGGCGAGGGCTGCAAAGGGCCAGGAGAGGGCTGCAAAGGACCAGGAGAGGGCTGCAGCAGCGACTTAGCGTGGCGACTTGCTCCAGCAACTTGCTGGAGCAGCGACTTAGCATGGCGGCTTCGCGCAATGAGAGTCTTGGCTCTCAACACGCGAAGTCGGGCAGCGACTTCGCATGATGAGAGCCAAGACTCTCATCGCGCAAAGCCACCACGCTAAGTCGCTGCTCCAGCAAATCAGATTTATGCGCGTATAAGCTGACCCCCAAATTTTTTGGGAAAAAAAAAGCGTTCTAAAGTCGGCTTATATGCGAGTATATACGGTACCCACTCATTGCCTCCTATAATGAACTTTCATATGCCAACCTGATCTTATTGAATGCAGCAATGTCAGTGTTATGAAGATGAGGTCTGGCTGCTATAAATGCTGTTTATCGTTTTGGCTTTGTCTCTATCCAGAACGGTATGGGAATTCCAGTTCCCAAAAATGATTTTTCTTTGATTCATTTTTCTTGGTTCTCCACCATCAGGCAGATGATCTATTGGGTGCAGTTAACTGATCAAATGGTTTGAGGCAAGCAATATTTAGGGTGCCTTTTCTCACCCTTTCTCCCATGTAGAAGGATGACCCAATCACCCTGGATGCTTCCTGATATCTCTGTGGCCCTGGGTACTGAGACAAATGACCACTGGCCCAAACATGAAGGTTTGTAACAACAATTGTCAGTAGTCATCTCCACCTCTTGTTTCATTATTCCTCTATCACTACAGAATTCAATAAATTAGGTTTGGAATGAGCTGATTTTCTGATTAATTGTAGATGAAGATTAACCACCCAACAGAAATCTATTCATGATAGAATTTTCAATGGAACAATTGTTACATAGGGACAGTTCCACTGTGTCAGCAGAGGAGACTCTCATCCAGCAACAATTGTTACAGCTGGAGACCTCTCCTGTTGCAGTGGATGACCAAGAGGTCCAAATGTCTTAACACTCCAAAATGCCAGCTGAGTCCACCTTCTTGACATTGGACTGTTGATCATCTCTTCCACTCAATTTGCCCGCATCAGACTTCATGCGGGTGTGTGTGTGTGGACAAATCCCTCTCCCTCCAAGAGTTGAAGACCCCACTGGTTATCCTTACCTAGTTTGCCTCAACTGTCAAAATGATTTACTGGGGTGGGGTGTGGCTGCTGTGCGTGTTACAGCTATTTGGAGCCACAGGTGATAGTTGTAAAACATATCAAGGTCCCAACAGCTATCACCTGCAGTGCATTTTTACATCTAAAGACTATATAGTTCTGCATATCACTATGAATAGACAGGATAAGTTTTGGAAGTACTCTCCAGAGAACAAAGGAAAAATGGTCTCAATAGCTGCTCAAGTGATGCTGCTTTGGTAAAGTTATAACAGAATGGCATGGGGTATATTGGTTGAGATTTTGAAGCCACCCATTCTAAAGCTTCAGTCCCATTCTTTGATATGTCCCCAGACTATTGGGTAAACAGGACAGCTTGAGAGCTGGTGTGATTTGTGGGAGGAAGTTCAACTGCACTGTCATGGATGCTTCTTGACTATATCCTACAGGGGACAGCCAAAGCGGCTGGAACCTTCAAAAAGCTTCAGATGAGGATAGTAGCCCTACTCTATTCTCTTGTCAATCTGTAGCTATAGAGGGTGCGTGTTTGCAATGAAGAATCTCAGAGTCTCAGAGAGAGAACATATATTACAGAAGTTCTGTAACAAAGAGAGAGCCATTGAGGGCAATTTCAGAGAATGAAATTGGGTGATAGCAATAGCAATAGCACTTAGACTTATATATAGTTTTATAGTGCTTTACAACCCTCCCTAAGCAGTTTACAGAGTCAGCATATTGCCTCCAAAAATTTGGGCCCTCATTTTAGCCACTTCAGAAGGATGGAAGGCTGAGTCAACCTTGGGCCTGGTAAGATTTGATCTGCCAAATTGCAGGCAGTTGGCTGAAGCAGAAGTAGCTTGCAGTACTGCACTTTAACCACTGCACCAACGAAGGTCTTTTACCTATTGAACGCAGTGAGATCTACAGAATTAGCATGCTTAGATTTTCTTGCGTTTGTCCCCAGGCACCATTGGTTTGCTTTTGCTAGGTCTCAGACAACCTAAAAAATAGCTCTCTCAAACACCATATACCCCAAAAACCAAGAGACAATTGGTACTGACCCTGTTGGTATTCTGTAAACCCTTAAAAATATGGATGTTTTCTCAAGCATGGGAGCTGGGACATTAATTGAGCCTATGGGATTCACACAAAATTTGTTGATGATTTTTATTATCCTCCATTGCCATTGTGTATATGGCATTGTGTATAATAAATTGTGTATATTTATTATTGCTTAGTGGTATTTGAGTTTTAATTCTGTGTTACCCTCCCAGAGTTGGGAGATAGGTGGCCATATAAACTAGTTAAATAATTAAGGAATAAAAGCTACAGATCTTACAAAAAATTGAGGGCCACTAGGTGGCAGTCAAGATAGTTTTCTTTCTCTTTGTTGCCATGCAATGAAGGCAGGTAGCCCTTGACTTTGACCTCAATTGGGACCAGAATTTCCATCATTAACTTGCTACTGTTATAAAGCAGGTGACTGTAACCAATTTTATTACTATTTTTACCACAATTATGAAATGAACCACTGCAGTCATTAAGTGAATCACATGACTGTTAAGTGAATCAAGCTCCCTCAATTGATTTTGCTTGTGGGAAGCCAGGGGGGAAGGTCACACATTACAATCAGCTGGCCCCCAAAACACTGCAACTGTCATAAATATGACCCAGTTGCTAAACTGCCAAATTATGATCATGTGATCATGGGGATAGCGCAATAGCCATAAATTAGAGAATGTATCATAAGTCAGTTTTTCTGAGATCTTTGTAACTTTGAACCATAATTAAACTAATGGTTGTAAGTTGAAGAGTACTTGAGCCTGGATTTATGCCACCCAGATCTGGTAGCCTGAGCATAAACAGCTAAATTTCTCAAAGTTCTCTAAACAGTAATCTCGGTAAGAGACCATTCCTAACACAACAGCAACCTACACACCTTGGCAGGTTTATAAATTCAGCATGTACAACAGTATTCTTGCTGAAATCCAGTTGTCATGGCCTTTTCTAAATGGATTAATGTGTGCAACTGCATGTATGTGTAAGTGCAATGAAGGAAATTTGTGTATGATGGAATAATGTTCTTATTTATTTATGTATGCTAACAAAAATTGGTTAAATTTATAAATGGGATTAAAAAATATTTTTCAGGCAATTAATTTTAAGCATGCTACTAACCAGGGTTGGGATTCAGCTGGTTCGGGCCAGTTTGGGTGAACCAAATGTTAATTTTACATCTAGTTCAGTGAACTGGTAGTTCCGAAGACCAGCTGGCCCTGCCCCACCTCTCCCTGCACCTCCCAGTCCCCGTGCACCTGGTTCTGGCTCCCAGGTAAGTTCAGGGAGGATTGCTAGGCCCAAAACAGGGTGTGGGGGGGTGGCGTCGCCCCTGATGCCCCATTTTGGCTCTCCTGAGGCTCCAGGGAGGTTTGCTAGGTCCAAAACGGGATGGTAGGGTAGTGCCGCACCCTCCCACCTCCTGTTTTGGGCCTATGGAGCCTCCTGCAACTTCTTGGGAACAAAACCCGGACCCGTATGGGCCCCGTATCCCATTTTTGCTCCCAGGAGGCTGAAGGGAGGCTTACTAGGCCCAAAACAGGGTGCAGGTGGTACGAAGAAAGAAAGAAAGCAAAAGAAAGAAGGAGGGAGGGGGGGAGAAAGAAAGGGAGGGGAGAAAGAAAGAGAAAAAAAGAAAGAGGGAGGGAGGGAAGGGAGAAAAAAAGAAAGGGAGGGAAGGGAGAAAGAGGGAAGGGAAAGTGTGTTCTGTATAAAATGGTATACTCCAAACTATGCAATCTGATTGGCTAAGAAACTAAGCATTGGATTGGTTCACTAGGAACCAATCCAAAAGAGCCGCTGAAAGGCGGCAAAGTTAAATAGCTGCCATTGGCTACAAGCCGGCAGGCAAGCCTGTATAAAAAGGCTGCCGCGGCTTCAACCAAACTGTTCCGTTACTGTTGCTTACTTGAATAAAGACTAATTTGTTGGAACTCGGTCTACCTCGTGTTTTTCCAGACGGAACACTGGTGACGAAGATGGGATCGTTCTAAACGTGAGACCGAGCACACAGCAGAAAGAATTCCAGACTAAAATAATGGCTGGGAATAATGCTCCGCCCACACCCTTCAATCCCAACGAAGAGGATTGGGAGTCATAGGTAGACCGTTTCCTGATGTTCTTAGAGAGCAATGAGATGGAAGAGATCTCAGACCAGCGGAAGAGGGCTGTCTTCCTAACGCATTGTGGACCAACCGTTTTTAAAATGGCCAAAGCATTGGCGAAGCCCAGAGATGTGAAACAAATGACCTGGTCTGAACTTCACCTAATGTTGAAGGCCCACTACACACCAGTACTGTCAAATCTCATCAAGAGGCATGAGTTCTACAAAAGGGATCAGAAGGAAGACGAAACCATCGCTGACTTCATGGCAGCTCTCTGACAACTGGGGGGAGCTTGCGAATTCCTGAACTTAGACGAAGCCATGCGCGATCGAGTTGTCCTAGGTCTGAGAGACTCTAACTTACAAAGTAAGCTACTAAATAAACCCAATATTACAGTGGCTGAAGCAATCGCAGAAGCCACTGCTGCAGAAGCCGCGAAAAAGTCAGCGGTCACGATGAAACTAATGAACTCCAATACTGACGTGATGCCCCTACCCAGGGGAAAGAAGCAAGCTCCCACCACAACTCATCACGAAGAATTCGACAGTCCATCTGAAACAGAAGATGAGGATGATGAGGTCCATCGCCTGTACGCCAACAAAAAAAGGCACGAAAAAAGAAATTGGCGGGAATACGCTGGCTGCGGGGGAAACCACCCTCGAGCCAATTGCAGATTCCTTGATGCCATATGCTGAGCTTGCAAGAAGAGGGGACACATCGAAAAAGTCTGCAGGAATCGAAAAAATAACAGCCCAAACAGACGTAGTAACTCCCCACTACCAGCGGAAGCAAAGCAAGCCGAAAAGAAATGGGAGTGCAACAGACGAACTGGCAACCGAGAAAAGACCCATCAAACCATCATTATTGGAAGCGCCCAGACGGAAAGCAAAAGAAAAATCAAAATTGTTGTAAAAATTGAAGAAAGCCCCTGCGAGATGGAAGTTGACTCAGGATCCTTCCTGTCAATGGTGTCTTGGAACACAATCAGACATCTGGTTCCAAACATCAAATTAAAAGAACTTCAGAAACAAAAATTAACTCTAAAAGACTACCAAGGAAACCGAATCCCTGTGGTAGGTCTAAGGACATTTCCGAGTCACATACAAGCAGCACGCTGAAGTCCTGCCTCTAACCATAGTTGATCGGGACTGCCCCAGCCTCCTGGGCATCGATTGGTTTGCACCATTGGGCATCGGAATGACCGAGGTGAGCCGAGTAGCCACAACCGACTGGGAAGAGAGCCTGATACAAGAGTTCCAGGATGTCTTTGACGGCACCTTAGGCAGGTACCGGGGGACTCCAATTTCCTTTAGTCTAGACCCTCAGGTAGCACCTAGAAGATTAAAAGCCAGACGAGTCCCCTTTGCTTTAAAGGCCAAAAATGATGAACAATTGAATAAATTAATTGAGCAAGGGGTCATAGAACCAATTGACCACACTAGGTAGGAAACACCAGTAGTAACACCTGTTAAACCTGATGGGTCGGTACACATCTGTGGAGACTACAAGGCTACCCTGAACCATGCGTTGCAGCAAAGCACATACCCTGTACCAATTGTGCAACATTTACTGCACTCGCTAGGGGGAGGAAAATTTTTTGGCAAGCTTGATTTAGCCCAAGCATATCAACAGCTTCCAGTAGACCCAATAACAGCTGAAGCACAGACAATAGTAACTCACAGAGGGGCATTCAAATGTAACAGACTTCAATTTGGAGTGAGCGTTGCCCCAGGCGTTTTCCAAAGCCTCATGGAACGCCTACTAAATGGAATTAAAGGGGTCGTGCCATATTTTGATGACGTCCTAATTTCGGCTAAAAACACGACCCAATTAGAGAAAAGACTGAAAGAAGTACTAACAAAATTTAGAGAATCCAGCCTGAAAATCAAAAAAGAAAAATGCTGTTTAATGACTGATCGCGTCAAATTTTGGGGGTATTTAATTGACAGTGAGGGTATACACCCTACAGAAAAAAAAGTCAAGGCTATTAGAGACACACCACAGCCAAAAAACAAAATGGAATTTCAAGCATTTTTGGGTCTAATAAACTTCTATAACATATTCCTCCCTCACAAGGCAATGATAGCTGAACCGTTACACCGTTTATTGGATAAGAAAACTAGTTGGACTTGGGAGCATAGAGAACAAAAAGCATTCCAAGGCATAGAAAATCTATTAACCTCAAACACTGTTCTTATTCAGTTTAGTAACACACTTCCATTGACGGTCATTTGTGATGCCTCACCGTTTGGAGTTGGTGCCATCCTGAGCCACCAATTGCCTGACGGAAGAGAGGCACACGTCGCCTTTTATTCGAAAACACTTTCTAAAGCAGAACGCAACGATAGTCAGCTAGACAGAGAAGCCCTGGCAATTGTCGCTGGAGTTAAACGTTTTCACGAGTACCTCTATGGGAGAACATTTTCAATTATTACTGACCATAAACCACTACTAGGAATTTTGGCGGGAAACAAACCCACACCGAACATTTTATCTCCTCGAATGACTAGATGGTCAGAATTCCTAGCAACATACTCCTACACTTTGATACATCGACCCGGGAAACACATCTCCCATGCAGACGCGCTAAGTAGAACACCGCTGCCAATGACGGAAGAAGACCTAGCGCCAACAATTACCACCCTGCAGATAGAAACCTGCCCCGAGCTACCAATATCTGCACATGATGTCGCCAGAGCAACCGCTAAAGACCCAGTGACTGCCCGCATTTTAAATTGGGTAGGTAAACGCTGGCCGGAAAGCCAAAAAACTGAAAACTTTAAACCTTTCCGGACCAGACAGACTGAACTGTCAATACAAAAAGGGTGTTTATTGTGGAGTGATCGGGTGGTAATTCCTTCAAAATTACAAACAAGAATGTTGGGTATGCTGCATGAAGGCCACCCAGGCATCGTGAAAATGAAAAGCCTGGCTAGGAGCTATGCATGATGGCCTGGTTTAGACAGAGACATTGAGTACATGCAATAAATGCCAGAAAACCAGGCCATCACCACCACAAGTTCCTATAAGGGATTGGGAGACCCCACGAGGCCCCTGGTCTCGGATCCATATTAATTTTGTGGGTCTGACCAGGGGGCATACCTTCTTGATTGTTGTAGATGCATACTCGAATTGGTTAGAAGTCGCGGTAATGCCATCTACAACAACCGACGCCATTATAAAAAAGCTAAACAAGCTATTCGCAACCCATGGGTTGCCGGACGTCCTAGTGTCCAACAATGGGCCACAACTGACCACTATACAGTTTGAACAATATTTAGCCTCCTTAGGCATACGCCACGCACTAACAACGCCACCCATCCGGTGGCAAATGGTAGGGCTGAAAGAATGGTCAGGTTTACCAAGGAGGGTTTAGAAAAAATGGACCCAGGGGCTGTCCAGGACAAAGTGGACCGTTTACTCACCCTCCAACATATCACCCCAAGCACTGTGACTAACAAAAGCCCAGCAGAATTACTAATGGGGAGAAAACTTAGATCACATTTGGAAAAGTTGCATCCAAATTATACCTTTGAACCCCCCCCCCGACTCCTCCAGCCGTTTCCGCATGTTTGAAATCGGCAACCTAGTCTATGCAAAGAACTTTACCGGGGACCCTCTATGGCTTCCAGCCATAATCACACAAATAACAGGCCCCTGGTCCTACCATCTAACCAGTGGACGATGGCAGGGAATGGAAGCGGCACATAGACCAGCTTCGTTCCCGAAATATCAAACGAAATACGAACGCGCAACCTCCAGCAATAAAAATCAACGAAAACAAAACCAAAGGAGGGGGGGGGAATACAAGAAAATAAGACTGAAGGAAAAAATGAACGGTTGAAATTAAACCCAGAACATCTAACCAATCAAAAAGAGCAAAAAGAACACTTATGGTTAGATGAACCTGGCAGAAATAATCCACTGGTAGAGGAACCCGTCCTGGAAGGGGCCAGCAAAGCCAGCTCAACCTGCCCAGGAGAACCAGGAGGGAGCAGCAAAACCACCGGCCTGAGCAACTCAAGCGGTAGCAACCTTGCTGACTCACCCTTCCAGGCAGTTCCATGGAGAAGAGCCGGAGAGACAGTGATCCCATCCAAACCGCTCAAAGTCTTCAGCAAGAATGAACCGTGCAAGTCAAGTAGAGTCAGAAGAAGCCCCACCTACCTGCGCGACTACGTCACTCACGTAGGACTAAACTAAGGGGGGAGGGGTGTTCTGTATAAAATGGTATACTCCAAACTATGCAATCTGATTGGCTAAGAAACTAAGCATTGGATTGGTTCACTAGGAACCAATCCAAAAGAGCCGCTGAAAGGCGGCAAAGTTAAATAGCTGCCATTGGCTACAACCCTGCAGGCAAGCCTGTATAAAAAGGCTGCCGCGGCTTCAGCCAAACTGTTCCGTTACTGTTGCTTACTTGAATAAAGACTTGTTTGTTGGAACCCGGTCTACTTCACGTTTTTCTGGACGGAACAAAGTGAATGAGATATGAATGGATAGAGGGAGGGAGGGAAAGAAAAGAGAGAGGAAGGAAGGTCAGCAAACCCTGGCACTAGATGCAGTTTCAGAGGATGCTTTGAAACAGCACAGCAGTCCAGGGCTGGAAGGGACCTCAGAGGTCATCTAGTCCAAACTTCTGCTCTAAGAGCATTGTTAAAGTGAGTTTCTCTTTTGACCCACCCAGTCACATGACCACCTCACCACACCCACCCAGTCACATTACCACCAAGCCATGCCCACAAAACTGGTTGTTAAAAAATTTGAATCCCACCCCTGCTACTAACCAATACATATAGAGACATACAATACATTTCTAAACACTTATATATACACATACACACATGCACTCATACATACAAATATGTTTACGTGTGTGTATACACACACAGTATATATGTTTTTTTTAAGTTTTCGCGGGTACTTACATGTGTGCTGTTCAGCTTCCTTCAGGTATTATCCCACGTCATTGTAGTGCTTTTAAAGTTGTAGCAACATTTCAGCAGAATCTGATGGCAGATGAGATTCTGCTGAAACGTTGCTACAACTTTAAAAGCACTGCAATGACGTGGGATAATACCCGAAGGAAGCTGAACAGCATACACAGTATATATGTACACACACACACACACACACACACACACACCATGTGCCACAATTTTTTGCAGAAAAAGTCTCCAGTGAATGATTTCATCAGATTTAATATCTCTATTTGATGGTGTGGAAGCCAACTAGCCATCTAAAAGGGACCCTTTTAATAGTGATATGCAAGCTAAAAGCAACAAAACACCTGCAGACACTTCCCTTGCTATCCACAAAATCCATTCTTCCTCAAAAATCAAACATTGGAAGGTTGTCCTAGATCTTTGTTTGGAGGTATACAGTCTATCCAGAGAAAAAAACAAGGGAGGGTGAGGTTGTAAAGAATACCCTGAAAGACTAGAGATCTCAAAAACAATCTTACCAGGTTGAAATATATTGTGAGTGCACCCACAATATGTTCTTAAAATTAAAATATCCCAACAGCGCCATAACCATCATGCTGATCCTTACTATAGTCAGTGACATAGAGATCAAACTCTTGTAGCTGCAACTGCACACTAGCAGTTTGTCTAGTAGCTGTTGGGTAGTTTGTAGATGTTAGCAGAAATGTGGGTAATGATTGAAAATGCCAGTAAACCTTGCAGAACATCTCAAATGTGTTGGTTTCCTTCTAGATTCTGCATAGGTGAGGATTTTCCAAACATGCAGTTAATGAAGAGTTAAGTGTGGTAACCAATGACTCTCAGTATAAAGAATGAGACAAAAGAGGAAGGAATAAATGAGGTGCACTGCTTTATCTGGTATCCATGGTGCCCATTTTAGCCAATTGAAAAGGAAGCACCATAGTTCCAAAGTGACTAGCAAGATACTGTGGAAAATGCTCACAAGCAAGAACCCAATGTCTTCCTCCTGTTTGTATTCTCCTGGAAGGCTTACAACTATATCTGGTCATGGAAGTAATGTCTGACTTTTGTCATTTCTTGTCATTGATAGTTTTATCTAAATCTTTTTTGAAAGCTGGTAGTCAGCATTGCCTTTGCAATACTTAATATCCTGTGATAATTTAATTATGAACATATATTGTCATTGATGAAATTCTGTATTAAACATGTGACAGCAGCATGATGTTCTCTAGACTAGAAAATGTTTCTCAACCATGGCAATTTTAAGATATGTGGACTTCAACTCCCAGAATTCCCCAGCCTGTATGCTGACTGGGGAATTTTTGAGTTGAAGTCTGCACATCCTAGGACAGTGGTGGCTAACCTTTTGGGGCTCCTGTGCCAAAAATTGTGCACGGGCTTACTCGCTCATGCTCACATGCCAGCACCCAGAAGGCAATGCGTACCCCCCCCCATGCCCCCTACATTTGCACATGCAATCTCCGCCCACCAATCCTCCGCTGCCCCCTTACCTGCACTGTGCCTCACAGCTGATTTTTGGTCAGTTTGAGGCCTTTTTTGGCCTCCCAGAGCTTCAGGAAGGCTTCTGCAAGCTTTTCAGGCCAAGAACTAGCCCTGTTTCATCACTTCTGGTATTTCCAGAAAAACAGGAAGTGATGAAATGGGCTTAGTTTTCATCTGAAAAGCCTGAAGAAGCCTTCCTAAAGCCTCTGGGAGGCTGAAAAAGGCCTCAAACCAGGCAAAAATAAGCTGTGAGGCATGCACATGTGAAGTGAGATAAGTTTGCCTGCAGCTTGCATTCCCGCACAAATGGCTCTGTGTGCCACCTGTGGCATCATGGTCCTAGGATTAGTAAAGTTGAGAAACCGTGTTCGAAATTTCACAATTCCCAGATAAGGTTTGGTATCAATAATCAGCTGTTCTATCTATGACCTATCCCCCGAGCTGAAATCCTTGAAGTGGCAGAAATTGGAATGAAATTTTCAGTCTCCAAAGCAAAATCCCATTCTGACAAAACAGATTTGATATATGTCCAGGCTACCATTAAGATAGAGGAAAACATTTGTTCAGTAGCAGTACAGCGAAAGACAGTTTTTTTCACTCATGGATTGGGGACAAGATGAAGGCAATGTCATCACAGGAGAAACAATTTCATCAGGCCATGCTTATGATTTGGTGAGCCACAAAATGAGGAAAGCCCCTATTTTATTAGGTTGAAAATGTATAGCATACTATACCAACATAGTATCTTAGTCACTACCAGTTCAGTGAGTGATTGTGTGTACACACGCATACGCACACACCTCATATGCACGCACTTAACAAGCCAATCAGCTGAGAGGATGAAGAAACAAAAAGCTAGGAGCGACCCTCCCACCCTTCCGTGAACTTTTCGGTCTTTTATCCTCTCAGATGATTCTTGGAGGCTTTTTTCCCCCTCCTCTCAGCTGATCAGAGGTTTTTTTTAATTATCAGTTTGGTAATTCTTAACCAGTTTTACTACCCTCTTAACCAGTTTTACTACTGGTTCATGTGAACCAGGCGGAACTGGTAGCATACCACCACTGCAATTATAGATTCTATATGTTCCGTCCGGAAAAGAAGCGCATGAGACCGGGTTCCAGCTAACAACTCTTTATTCGGTTAACAGCAACAGTAACGGAACATTGGCTCAAGCCGTGGCAGCCCTTTATATAGAGGCTTGCCTGCCGGCTTGTAGCCAATGACACTGATTTAATCTTGCCACTTTTGAGCGGCTTCTTGGATTGGTTCCTAATGAACCAATCCACTACTGGCCTTTTTGGCCAACCAGAATTGACTACTTGGAACCTTCCAAGTTATATAGAACACTATATGTTGCACAAAGAGGATTGGTCTTACTTGGCTGTTAGAATACAAACTCTGTTCTGAGCTCGAAGGGTCCAGAGACAGGCTAAAATACAAACAGTACTGATATGTCAAAGTTCTTAATTTTGAACTCCCCTATCAGCTAGTTTCTTTCTGACTTTTATTCTGTAAGGTATATATGTACCATCTTCTAGATTTTTAGAAAGCAAATTATTCAGAATCCTTCTCAGTTTTTACATGCAAGTTGTTCTTAAATGATAGGTTCATGTTTTAGTCTCAGGTGAGAAATATTTAAAACACGTCTGAAGAAATTGTATGTGTAAAGGATGCACCATTAGAAGACGTAAACAAAATGGTCACCATTTTCCCTCCAAGACATTCCTTAATGGGCAACATCCACCCAATTTAATATCAGTATTGCATAGAGCCAAGAGTAGTGGTTTTGACCTACTACCAAAGCCTTTTATTCTGGACACCTCCTGTGAATGAAATTGGCTAAAACCAGGTGGTCCTAGTAATTTCACTCACAGTAGGATCTGTAAAGGAAAAAAAATGTTCTATGTACCACAGAAAGGTGCACTTCTAAACTTTTCAGCTGAACTTTTGGAATGGAGAAAAGGGACATGCTGTGTTTGAAGGGAGAAACATTTCAAAAAGAAGAACCAAGAGGGTAAAGATGTAACAAATGGGGCTTGTCCAACTTTCACAAGCATTTTTTGTTCACACCTTCAAGGTGAATTCCCTCTTTACAATCCCTGCATACTTCTTTTTTGGAGTTTTCTAATAATAGGCATTACTATCAGCTGTTTTTTGAGTAGATTTTTTTTTTTTTTTACAAATTGCATATCAGGTCCTACCAAATTGGAAATCATTACATTACTGTATTAGTAAACAGAGCACACACTAAAAATTCATACAGGAATCTTCCCCATCAGGCTTGTCATTCGGTTCACTCATCCTGGCATGGAAGCAACTGCTGAATAGGAAAGACAGTCCCATGGCCAACGGGATGAATCTGGTTTCTTGGCAACTCTGTATTGCCCTCAGAGCTAACAAATACTAAGTTGCTTGCTCTGTTTCTGTTTTCAGCCTTTTTATGCATGCAACATCGTTCAAAGAAAACCTAGCAGTCACAGCATCCATTTCTGCAAGAAAGAGACTATTGTTAAGATTTTTTTGGGCCTTCAAATCCATTTCACTTTCTAAAAATTTGCTTATCTCATTTTCTTGGGCTTAGAAATTCTGAAGAGGTCCAAATTTAGTTGGATTGTGACGAATCATAGCTTTTGATTGCTTATGACCCTATGACTATAATTAAGTGTTGTACCTTATGATTCTTGACTTTTGATGAATGTATCTTTTCTTTTATGTACACTGGGAGCATCTGCACCGATAAATTCCTTGTGTGTCCAATCACACTTGGCCAATAAAAGAATTCTAAATTCTTTTTAAGTTAGAAAAATAGAAGTCCATGCTAGGATGCAAGAAGGAAGGAATAGAAGATGCCATTGAAGAGTTTCCAGCACAGGATATTAATAACTATCACAATTGGGCCATGAGACTAATCAAATTGAGCTTTCTGCACACTGCTGATTCTAATATTACCAATGTGATCAGGCAGCCATTTTAATGTGATAGAAAACTCCTTGATCTAGCAATATATTGTATAACTTGAAAGGAAGACAATGCCTAAATTTAATAGGAAGGACAGAAAGGAAGACAATGCCTGAATTTAACTCTCTCTCTCTCTCTCTCTCTCACACACACACACACACACACTCACTCTCTCTCTCACACACACACACAAACACACACCCAGGAAGATTATATAGGGAAAAAAAATCAGGGGTGGGATTCTACTGGTTTGGACTGGTTCAGACTGGTTCGGGAGAACCCCTTGCTCCAAATGAGCATATGAGCCCTCCCGCCTACCCCTGCTCTTTCCTGTGCTTTATTTCCTTTGTTCAGAGCAAGCTGATTATGTGTGGCAGAGTGCTTTGCGGCACCTCCGCTGTTTTATTCACAGGGATTGTTGTAGAAGGTAAGTATTAGAGCTTTTCTAAATGTGGCACACACGTTTGGCACACACACACAATCACCGAACCGGTTGTTATACCAGTGGAATCCCACCCCTGGAAAAAACATGTGTCTCCATTACCATGTTTTCAGTAAATCTAAATTGTTTGGAGAAATAATTTATTCCTCTCAGGTAATTTTTGTCCAGGGCCCAGTGCAATTCAATAGTTTTATAAATGATTTAGATGAGAGGACAAAAGGGAAGCTCAGCAAATTTGCAGAAGAAACTTGATAAATTTGAACGCTGGGCATTTTTGCTCAAAATGCACTTCAATGGCAAGAAATGAAGGGTTCTGGAGTTAGGTAGGAACAATCAAATGTATAGATCTGTGATGGGAACCTATGGCAGGCGTGCCACAGGTGGCATTGAGAGCCATTTGTGCTGGCATGAGAGCCACAGGCAAACTTACCTCACTGCGCATGTGCGCACATCATAGCTGATTTTTGGCCGGTTTGAGGCCTTTTTCAGCCTCCCAGAGGCTTGAAAAAAGCCTCTGCAGGTCAAATAGGCCCATTTCATCATTTCTGGGCCTATTTGGCCTGCAGAGGCTTTTTTCAGGCCTCTGGGAGGCTGAAAAAGGCCTCAAACCAGCTGAAAATCAGCTGTGAGGCACAGTGCAGGTAAGGGGATGGGGGGATTGCACCTGCATGTGCAGGGGGCAGGGGGGTGCATTGTCTTCTGGGTGCTGGCATGCAAGCACACAAGTGCCAGCACGCGCACAATTTTTGGCTCAGGAGCCCCAAAATTAGCTACCACTGGTACAGATGCCCCCACTGGTATAGAACGTAGGTAGTACGTAGCTCAGCAGTTTATGAAGAATCTGAGTTTCCTTGTAGATTGCAGATTAAGCATGAACCAACAGCGTGAAACAGGTGCCAGAAGAACCAGTACAATGTTAGGCTACCTCAATAGTGGTATATAATGTTGAGATCAGGTAAATTATAATTCCTCTCTGTGTTGTACTGGTCACACCACACCTGGATCTATTCAGTTTTTATTGCTACAATACAAAAAGAATGAGGAACTGGAAATAGTGCAGAGAAGAGCAACATAGATTGTATGTGTGTGTGTGTGTATACGCACGTGTGTGTGTAATAGAAGGCCTCTATGGTCACTTCAAGCATTATTGTTTTATGAAATATGTGCATGCCCTGCAAACTGTCACTTAGATAAAACCGCCTACCATGCCCAGGAAAACAATGGGATTTCAATTTCCAATGCGATGCATTTATTAAAGGAATTACAGGCTACTATCTAGGGCAACATCCTCAGAACAACAGGAATTGGCCCTGATTCTTTATCAGCTGCTTGAAAAGAATTTCACTCAATAGAGATGAGGATAACTTCCAAGGAGAGAATTAATTAATATCTGAAATGGCCTGAACAAATGTATTTTAAGTAATTTCCATAGTATAAAGCTGAGTGATACAAGATCAACCTGGCCATGGATTCATGCCAATTTTGGTGAGGTTTGGTTCCTGATTTATTGGAATGATCTAGCACAGGGGTCCCCAACCCTGGGCTGTGGTCCACTCCTCGGCCATGGCCTGTTTCAAACCAGGCCATGCAAGCAATGGACAAGTGCACACATGCATAAATCTCCACTCATTTGAGTGGCAAGTCCTTATGTTCGCACACAAAGCTGCACTTGAGGAGCGGAAGGCACTAGAGTGGCAGGTGCTTTTGCTCGTACATGACGCTCCACTTGTATGAGCACTCTGCTCATGCAAGTGAAGCTTCGTGCATGAGTGCAAGTGCCCTCGGTTCACGTGATGCCAGTTGCACCAATGGAGCTGTGCCCAAGGCCATGCACCTTCCCCTCACACACCCTGTTCCCCCTGCACCAGCCCAGGCTGCCATGATCAGAAGGTTGGGGACCGCTGGTCTAGCAAGTGAGAAAGGAAGTGTAAGTGCAACAAAAAATTATAAGGAAGATATTATTGTCCTAACAATATGCTGGTACACCCTAACTCTATCTTCATAGGACCATTGAATGCAGAAAACCCTATACACAGCAGACCTAGATCATGAGAAGCAAAACTGTGTGATAAATTGGCAATCCAACCCCAACCATTATTCCAAATATGAGGTTGGATCCCACCTTAATCATTCTTAGAATAGATCCATTGAAATTTAAGCAAGTTGTTCGACACTATTGATTGATGGTGTATCAAGCTGATATTTTGAAACGATAAGATTTTTTTAAAGCCTGCAATTACAAAAGCTGGAAATTTACTAAAACACAGGAATGTTTAAAAATCCTATTAAGTAGTTACCACAAACTTCCTGTTATCAGTTTACTGTGATGCCCACCAAATGTGTTTGGCTTGTCAGAGTGTGGGCATGGTTCATCCAAAGATGAGCAGCATATTTTGGCATGAATGTTGCCCCTTGAGTGAATGGTTGTCCTGCTTTTCCTCTCTCCCAGTAAACAATGCTAGCTGGTAATTGAAGGGATGTACCAAAAAAAGAAATTGTGCTTTGTTGTGGATGAGAAAAAATACGCCCTCTTGCACACAAAAGATTCTATATAGTTTATCTCTAATGCTGTCCTCCTGACATTGTATATTGGATATTTTGTGCATGGACAGAAAGCTTTTCATGCTTGGCAGTTCTCTTGTGGCAGACTTTGGATGAGGTTGGCAAGAGTAGTCCATTAAGTTCAGATGAAGAAGAACAAAAACGCAGGCTCTTCTCACAATTAAGCACAGCATCAAACTGAGAAAGGATCAATTGAGCCTAGAGGAGAAAGCTCCCCATGTGACAGATTCCAGAAAGTACGTGATACACCAGGCCCAGAGCTAGTACATGCCTGCTGTGTTTCCCAGTACATGATTAATTTGACTCAGGGCAGCAGACTGCAGGCAAGGAATCTGCAGTACAGCCTGGAAAGTTTTAACTCTTAGAAGGCTGGATGTACAGCTGAGCAGGAGATAAAAACAAAGAAACGGACCTGGAGGGGGAGAGGGAGGTTTTTGAATTCTGAGTGGTTGTACCTGGGATAAAATAACAAACAACCTCAAAAAGACAAAAACTATTATCACAACAGCATTCTTGTTCTCCTCTTCCTTAAAGTGGACATCCTTTCTTTTTCAGGCACTCCAGGAACAAAGAAGCTGAATAATGTTCCCATTTTAGACAAACTGTCTGGCTTAATACTAGTTGTCATTGTGTATCTTGCAACATTTTCTTGTTTGCTCAGTATCAGGGTTCAGAGGAAAGATGTTGGGTTCTTCTATCTGCCACCAAGATTTAAAGCAACTGACTAAAAATGTATTTATTCTCTTTCAGAGAAGACCAAATAACTGGACAAAATTACTCTTCATGGAACTGCAATATCACATAGATGAATAGGCTTGGAATGCACCTGGGAGGTCTTGGGCTTGAGCAGGAAACCTTATACCATTCAAGACAAATGATTGTCCAATCTCTTCTTGAAAATCTTCAGTGATAGAGCACCCATAGTTTCTGGAGGCAAGCCATTCCATTGATTAATTGTTCACATATTCAGGAAAGTTCTAGACTGAACCTTTCTTTAATGATCTCCCCATCTGTTACATTACCAGATGTGTGGACTGCAACTCCCAGAATTTCTACCCTGCATGGCTATTGCTGAAAATGCTGGGATAAGAAATCTACATATATAGGCTTTGTGAGGTTGGGATATTTTGGTTTATGCTATCATTTCTTGAACCAGAAGATTTTGGTCCTTTGAGATATTGTTGAGCTACAAAGTCAGTCCACTTTGTCATTGGCTATGTTGGTTGGAATTATCATTTAACATCCAGAAGTGAAATATTTATCCCTCCTATCATAAACAATGGGGCAGTTTGAGGGTAAAATTCTGGATGAATGCATCTTAGTTTATGCTAATTCTCCATTAATTCTCCATATCAATCTTTGTTAACTTCTTGCTCTTCAGAAGTGTTGGACTGCAGCTTGAAAACCCATCACTGGGAATGATAAAAGTTATAATCAAACAAACCTAGGAATCACTAAATTGGGAAAGGGTGCAATGTACCTTCAAAAGGGTCTCTCTGTAATAGAGAAATGAGTGTACCCTTTAATTTTTCCCCTTTCTCAAAACCTTTCTCTTGAACAACCATAGCCCCTCTCTCCAAAAGTATGGTCTTGGGTTCATGAGGTAAAAGTAGAACTAAAAGATACAAGAGAAGCACAGCAGGTTGTGGGAAGATAATGGCTGGAGAAAGATGACTGGAATGCAAAGCTAAGAGCGCTTTCAGCTGAAAATAGTTGCAGGTACAGCAGTTTTTGTTATTTATTAATATAGCATTATTTGTGGCTAGTATTGAGCCAGCCCATAAATCTAATGCAAAATGGAAAGGAGACAAATCTTGAGAGCCAAATCTCTCAGGTTTGCTTGATGAAAATCAACTAAAAGCTGCACAAGTTCTAAAAGGCCAGCCTCTTGGGTGCAAGCCCAATCCATTTCCCTGAATAATAAAAGCAAAGAGCTACAAAAACCTACAGAGTTAGAACTCTACTTATTATTCCAATTCTAGATCAAGATGGTATTTAAGGGTAATGAAAAGAGTCTGTTGTAGATTTAGAGTCAGTTGCAAAACTGACAGTTGCAAAATTTAGAGTCAGTTTGGTATTCTGGTTAAGGCAGCAGGCTAGAAAGCAGGAAACTCTGAGTTCTAGTTCCACCTTAGACATGAAAGCTGGCTGAGTGACTTTAAGCTAGTCCATGGGTGTCAAACTCACCATGACACATTGCCATCATGTGACATTTCTTGACGTTTTTCTCCTTCACAGGGCTGGGGTGGGCATGGCCTGTGTGTGATGCATCTGGCCCGCAGACCACCAGTTTGACATCCCTGAGTTAGTCTCTCTCTCTCAACCTAATTTGTTTCAAGAGGAGGCTGGGACCTTAGGTATATTTGCTATTATAACAGAATTGGGATCTTGGAGGTCTTCTAGTCCAACCCCCTGAGCTCAAGCAGTAAATTTAAACCATTTCAGACAAATGGTTTTCCAATCTCTTTTTAAAAGCCTCCAGTGTTGAAGCATCTATCAAATGAAATTCAATGTAGAGAAAAGTAAAGTCCTACACTTAGGGAAGAAAAACCAAAAGTACACATACAGACTGGGTGAAACCAGGATTAATAGCAGTAACTGGGAGAGAGACCTTGGAGTCTTATAGACAACCAGATAAATATGAGCCAGCAGTGTGTGGGCAGCAGCAAAAAAAAAGCCAATGCAATCCTAAATTGTATTAATAGAGGGATACAATCAAGATCAAGTGAGGTACTAATAACACTCTATAAAGCCTTAGTAAGACCACATCTGGAGTACTGCATCCAGTTTTGGTCACCATGCTGTAAAAAAGAAGTTGAGGCTCTAGAAAAAGTGCAGAGAAGAGCAACCAGGATGATTAAGGGACTGGAGACTAAAACATATGAAGGACAGTTACAGGAACTGGGCATGGCTAGTCCAGTGAAGGGAAGGAATAGGGGAGACATAATAGCAGTCTTCCAATATTTGAGGGGCTGCCACAGAGAGGAAGGAGTTAAGCTATTTTCTAAAACACCTGTAAGCTGGACAAGGAATAATTATGTCCTGCTTTGGAGAATAATTCAAAAATAATAAAGTTTGTAAATATAAGCGTAATAATTATGCCTGGATGTGTGCATGTGCATGTGTGTGCATTCACACATGCAGCGTAGGGCATTCAGAAAGTATTCAGGCCCCCTTCACTTTTGTCAATTTTGTTATGTTGTAGCCTGATTCTATAGGTATTGAAATTCATTCCCTCCCATTAATCTACACTCAGTAATGGCCAAGTAAAAATAGAATTTTAGAAATGTCTGTAAATTTATTAAAAAGAAAAAAACTGAAATATCACATTGGCATAAGTATTCAGACCCTTCACTCAGTACTTTATTGGAGCACTTTTGGCAGAAATTACAGACTCAAGTCTTTTGGAGTATGATGCAATAAACTTTGGACACCTGTACTGCGGGATTTTCTGCCATTCTTAATATCAAAAAAGCAGCAAAAGCAGCTTTGCCCGTCCAGGGTAGTAGCAAGCATCCCCAACAGCCTCCATCATAGCTCACCATGGAAGGACAGCATCAGACCAGGAGAGAGAGGAGCATGAGGGGTGTCCCATGGCAGGCTGGGCAGCCAGGCCCTTCCTCTGTGTGGCAAGGGCCAGCTCATCTCTGTCTGTTCTCTGGTTGCCCAGGCAAAGGGCAAGGGTGGGTGGCTTGGATGCAGGGGTCTTGAGGTGTGCGGGTACAGGATGCATGGGGCAGCTCCACCACCTGCCACCTTGTGACAACAGCACCAATAGTGGGACGGCATAAGCAGGCAGCTGCGTGGGCTCCTGCTGGTGCTGCCATTGCGAATTGAAGTGGGTGGCCTGGTTGCAGGGGCCCTGAGGTCCATGAGTGTGGGATGTGTGGTAGCTCTTCTCCCCCCACCTTCCTCGCCTCGCCTCACCTCATAGCACCTGTCCTGTTGTGACCGCAAGCAGCTAGATGGTGGAAGGAAGTGGGCAGGCTCTTAACTGGGGCTTATTTAGGGGGTAGGGTTTATACTAGGCGCACACTAAAAATTACGCTCAAGATTTTTTTCTGATTAGGTCTTACTTTTGGGGAAACATGGTTGATTAATAAAAAATGAATTTCAATAACTGTAGAATAAGACTGGAGCATAATTGACAAAAGTGAAGGGGTCTGAACACTTTCTGAATGATTATCTATATACAGTGTATTCAGATTTTATTCAGACCCCTTCACTTTTGTCAATTATTCTGCAGCCTGATTCTACAGTTGTTGAAATTCACACACAGAGACACAGACACAGACACACACACACACACAAACATGTATATATATCTATAAAAGTGTTAGCTCCACTAGGTAAACTAGACCAGAAAATGAAATCCACAGCTGAAACTATTTTTATTGAGAGTGACTATAACAGAGATCTTTTTATACTAGCCTCCTCCTCTTCCTCTTTCTACTTCAGTGAATTCAGGAAGCAGCTATCTGTTTAGCTTCCAGATGTTATTTACATTTCTGGACTTTAAAAAAAAAAAAACTTCACCTGTTTTTGCCTAAGCAACAATTTCCTTCATATCTCTGTCAAGGTAATCTTCATGACTCTCCACACAAAGACCATGATATATAATGCAATGCACAGCCACATAGGAGGACTTTAGCCACCCAGACATGATTTAATCTGTTACAGCTTCCCTTTCCTTCAGAGGGCAAAGAAAAAACCGTGTAGAATAGTGGGGCTTGAGAACAGTTGAGAGAAGCAAGAATCTTGTTAGCAGCATAACTAGAATAAGTCCAATTTTACTCCAGTTGTTGGTCTTCTTTTCTCTCCAGACCAAGATTTCATCATATTCTTTTCTGTGCCACAAAATCCCTGCAGGTAGCAAATCCACAGGACACCACATAATCATGTTTACAAGCCTTCCAATTTTTATAGCAAGGCTGGGTCTGGTAAGTTTTAAGCAGAGAGCTTTTCAGACACAAGATTCAGAAGCTTCAGCTAGAAATATGCAATTAGAAATCTTGCCAAGCTTATTAAAACAAATCGTTTCTTCAAAACTGCAGGTTAGCTGCCTAAAAAGAAACCCTCAAATTCATACTTCGTTTTCAAGGATATTTTTCACTGAAAGCTCCACCAAATAATGAGAAATAGAACAGGATACTATTGGCAAAATTAAGCACATTGCTTCTAGAGCAGGGTTTCCCAACCTTGGTGATTTTAAGCAAATGTGGACTTCAAACTCCCAGAACTCCTGAGCCATCATGGCTGAAGTCCATCTGCCAAGTTGAGAAATCCTACTCTAGACCAACTTCTCCTAAGACAATTCTACCTATAACCTCTAATAGAAATAAACTCAGTCTTATTAGCTTATTTAATGCCTCTCTTGACAGACCCAGATTTTTTTCAGGGCAACCAAATGTTTCATCTGACTAAACAAAACCTAGCATTTCACTATATCAGGTCTAGCTAAAGCTTTTCCTAAACTATCTCAGGAGAAATGAACCTCGTAGGTTCCCCAATGCCCGTCTGTTCTCATGATCTGTTGTCCCATGAACAGTACAGTAGCCAGGTTTTCAGGCAATACCCTCTGTGACTTATGATATCTCTTTAGGGTAGTTATTAACAGTTTAAGTTATTTTTCTGGAAGTTATACTAATAATTTTTCCCTCAACCATTATAATCTTAATTATACAGACAGATAACAGATAATCAGAGTTGGAAAGGACCTTGTAGGTCATGTAGTCCAAGCTCCCTGCCCAAGCAGAAGAGCCTACACCATTTCTAACACATGGCAATCCAATCTCTTCTTGAAAGTCTCGAGTGATGGTGCTCCCACAACTTCCAAGGGCAACCAACTTCCATTGGTTGATTGTTCTTGTTATATATTTGAATATTTAAATAGTTCATTTTGATTGGTCCGCCTGACGGCGGGAATTTTAAAGAGCCGTCATTGGGAGCGAGCCACGAGCAGCCGCTATAAAAGAGGCTGCCGCGGATCTGCTAGAGAGCAGTCACAGAGAGACAAATAAAAGAGCTGAAGTACCACTGGGTCTCAAGTCATTCGTTCCCACAACAGAACACTGGCGAGAAAGGTGGGATACTGAACGAAGGAGACCATTGAGCACATGGCCAGAGAACCGAGCTAGACGAGATGGCCGGCAACAACGTGCCACCCGCACCATTCAACCCAGAGACGGAAGACTGGGAGTCTTACATCAACCGGTTCCTGATGTTACTGGAAGGGAACGATCTACAAGAAATCTCTGATCAAAGAAAGAGAGCCATTTTCCTAACCCATAGTGGACCCACAGTATTCAAGATGGCCAAGGCATTGGCAAAACCCCGAGATGTGAAACAAATGGCGTGGCCAGACTTAGACATACTATTGAGAGCTCATTATGCACCAGCCATCTCAAGCCTCATCCGGAGACATGAATTCTACAAACGAGACCAAAAGGAAGGTGAGAGCATAGGGGATTTTGTGGCGGTTCTAAGGAACATTGGAGGAGCATGCGAATTTCTCAACATGGATGAGGCCATGAGGGACCGTGTGGTCTTCGGTCTAAGAGACCTCACCCTACAGAGCCGACTACTGACCAGACCCAACCGAGGCCATCGCTGAAGCCACTGCAGCTGAAGCAATGCAAAGATCAGCAGCCAAAATGTGGCAGATGAATAGGGCAACTCTGGAAATTCCGAGAAAACCTAGCCAAGACCAAGATAAGAAGCTAGAGGGCACTCAAAAAACTGCCACCAAAACACATCATGAGGACATCGAATCCATGTCCAAAACCGATGAAGAAGACAAAAAGATACAAAGACTCCAGTCAGAAAAAAACAGATGAGAGCGAAGAGAAAGGAAGTCAGACTTCCGCTGTGCCGGGTGCAGAGGTGACCACCCATGTTCTGAGTGCCATTTCCTCGAAGCTGTCTGCAGGCATTGTGAAAGATGGTGACACATCGCTAGGGTTTGCCGAAACAGAAATAACGACAGCCCTAGAAGAAGAGGAAGTACCCCCCCAGAGTGAGAGAGAGGCAGACAGGGAGCCATTGGAGCCAAGAAAACAGGAACAAGCATTTTTCAATGAAGCCAATGGAAAAGAGGAAACACACCAGACAATAATTGTTGGACACTCGAGCGCAACAAACACGAAAAAGGTGCATGTACAAGTCACTATAGAAGGCCAACCTTGCGAGATGGAGGTGCATTCCAGTTCGTACCTATCCATGATCTTGTGGAACACCCTAAAGAGTCTGATACCAGATATTGAAAGGAAGGAACTAGAAGGACAAAAACTTATGCTAAAAGACTACCAAGGGAAAAGGATCCCCATAGTCGGACTCAGACATTTCCAAGTCAACTTCAAAAAATATAAGAAAGTCCTTCCACTGACCACAGTAGACCGGGATCGCCCCAGCCTACTGGGACTCCAATGGTTTGCACCAGTAGGAATCGGAGTGACCGGTATCAACAACATCACCGAGATGGACTGGGAAGAGAACCTGATGAGAGAATTCCAGGACGTCTTCAGTGGAGAACTAGGCAAGTACCGAGGGTCCCCTATCTCATTTAATTTGAACCCAAATGTAGCCCTATTTTTGGCTCAAGGTGAGACGAGTCCCCTTCACGTAAAAACCAAAAATCGATGAACAATTGGATAAACTCATCGGTATTAGAGTCAATAGACCACACAAGGTGGGAAACTCAAATTGTGACCCCTATTAAATCAGATGGGTCTGTGCGCATCTGTGGAGACTATAAGGCCACCCTCAACCACGCGCTACAACAAAGCGCGTACCCCATCCCGGTGGTACAACACCTTTTACATTTGTTGGAGGGAGGAACAATTTTTGTGAAGCTCGACCTTGCACAAGTGTACCAACCATTGCCAGTTGACCCAGAAACAGTGGAAGCACAAACAATTGTGACTCACAGGGGGGCATTCAAATGCAAAAGACTACAATTTGGAGTTAGCGAGGCCCCAGGGGTATTCCAAAGTTTGATGGAGTGCATATTACAAGGAATCAAGGGGGTGGTACCATATTTCGATGACGTACTGGTCGCCGCCAAGGACAAAAAACAACTGGAAGGCTGCTTGAGGGAAATCTGACAAAGATTTAAAGAGGCGGGACTCAAAGTGAAAAGAGAGAAGTGCCAACTAGCCACCGATAAGGTTGAGTACCTGGGATACCTCATAGATAAAGAAGGACCCAAAAATAAAACAGAGTTACAAGCCTTTTTGGGACATTAACTTTTACAATGTTTTTTTGCCACAGAAGGCAACGACAGCGGAAGCGTTACACAGACTGCTGGATAAAAAAGCTGCCGGGACCTGAGGGCGATGAGAAGAAACCGCATTCCAGGGAATCAAAGACTTACTCACATCAGACTCTGTACTCATCCAATACAGCGAAACCCTAGCACTAACATTAACCTGCGATGCGTTCGGCGTCAGGGCCATACTCAGCCACATATTACCTGACGGAAGAGAAGCACCGATCACATTCTACTCCAAAACCCTATCAAAAGCAGAGAGAAATTACAGCCAATTGGACGGAGAAGCATTGGCCTTAATAACAGAAGCCAAACGGTTCCATGAATACATTTACGGCAGAACTTTTTCACTGATTACAGATCATAAACCTCTTTTAGGAATACTAGCAGGAAACAAAGCTACACCCAGCATAATGTCACTGCGAATGACGAGATGGTCCGAGTTCCTCGCTGCATACAGCTACGACTTGATCCACCAGCCTGGGAAGAACATAACACACGCTGATGCCCTGAGCCGTTCCCCCCTACCTGAGTTAGAAGATAATCCTGCACCAACCACATCAACCCTGCAAATCGAGACGTGGGAAAATCTACCCATAACAGCCACAGACATTGCAAAAGAAACCACGAAAGACAGAATCCTGGCACGGATTTTAAATTGGGTAGATAAAGGGTGGCCGGAGACGGGAAATGACGAAACTGTCAAACCATTTCGTATCAGACAGACTGAACTATATAATTTAAAAGGATGTGTATTGTGGGGGGATAGGGTGATCATGTCAGACATACTGAGGGAAAAAGTACTTGACATATTGCATGAAGAACACCAGGGTATCGTAAGGATGAAGTTCCTGGCCAGGAGTTATGTATGGTGGCCAGGGATGGATAAGGATATTGGGAAATAGGTGGCAACATGCAAACAATGCCAAAAATCTAGACCTACACCTCCTGCTGCACCTGTCCTCGACTGGGAAACATCTAAGGGCCCATGGTCAAGGATACACATTGATTTTGCAGGACCAACGAAAGGACACACATTTTTGATAGTGGTAGACGCTTACTACCACCCCACATACAACCCTGAAAAGCCAACAGACTCCTCCAGTAAGTACTGTACCTTTGGAATAGGTGACCTGGTCTATGCAAAAAACCTCACGGGGGACCCACTATGGATACCAGCTAAAATAACCCAGATAACAGGACCCCGGTCATACAGAGTAAAGACAGAGGACGGGAAAAACTTGAGGAGACACATAGACCAACTTAGATCAAGAACACTATTGAAGAACACTAACAACCCAAGGGATGAAGGAGAAGAACATACACACACACGTAAACCACATCAAACATTAAACCAAAAGAATAACCAAACCAGAGAGGGGGGAGACCCTTCAAACACAAATGAGGGGGGAGGGAGAGGCCCTCCACAAACACAAGAAATAATAAAAACAAACTCTAAGAACAATTCACCAACCAACACCACTAGCAGACCCGCGAAGAAATCGCAATCACATACCTGAAAATGATTTCGGAAGAAGGTAACCGGCAGTGGAAAATCAACACGAAGCCACTCCTGGAGGGAGCAGCCAAGCTGAATAGACCAGGTGGGAGCGGCATGACTGACTCTATCTTCCAGGAGGTTCCACGGAGAAGGACGGGAGAAACAGCGAACCCGTCTGAACAGTCCAAAGACAACACCACTACTGAATTGCACATGTCCAGTAGAACCCATAAGAGCACCGTCTATTTACGTGACTACGTAACCTAGGGATGCCTGAGTGGTTGGACTGGACCACATGGGGAGGGGTGTTATATATTTGAATATTTGAATAGTTCATTTCAATTGGTCCACAAGCAGCCGCTATAAAAGAGGCTGCCACGGCTCCGCTAGAGAGCAGTCACAGAGAGACAAATAAAAGAGCTGAAGTATCACTGGGTCTCGAGTCGTTCGTTCTCACAACAGAACAGTTCTCACTGTCAGAAAGTTTCTCCTTGTTTCCAGGTTAAATCTCCCCTTGTTTAGTTTCCATCCATTATTCCTTGTCTGGCCTACAGGCACTTTAGAAAATAGCTTGACCCCTTCTTCCCCTCAAATATTGGAAGACCACTATCACGTCTCCCCTGGTCCTTCTCTTTACTAGACTTGCCAAGCCCAGTTCCTGCAACCATTCGTTGTACGTTTTAGTCAGTTTCTCTTTAGTTGTTTTAGAAATTTACCATTATTAGAACCATTTGGAAAAAGAAGAAACCAAAAGGAAGTCACATTGGTTTCACTGACATGGAAAGCTGCAGACCAATAGAGCAAGCAACCATGTGTGACCTGCAAAGAATAGTGAGTTTTTTCATGGTTGCTATAGATTTCCCTTCTCAGTGTCAGCTTCTCAGTGTCAGAGGCCAGGCAATCTTTCTTGCAGCCAGGAACTGTTTGTGTGTTTGCCACAGAATGTGTAGTGTTTCTGGACAGATGGCAATTTCAGTCCCTCCCACAACCCTAAAATAAACTTTTGTTGTTGTTTTGGTTAAAATAAAATAAGCATATTATTACACTTATAGAAAGCTTAGGATTATGAGGATTTCATATTTTCTTTTTCAAAAGCATGAAAAAATGCCTCATGTCGAATGTATTCCTTGTTTTTAATATTTGATCATGCTTAAATGTTTATCAAATGGTCCAGCGATCATGTCTGATGGGCAGAAAGTGATGGAAACATCTGCCAGATAAACAAAGACCTGAGTTTGGTATGAGGCACAACTTCCTGGTGTAGAGTTCTATGGACATAAGCCTGTCTGTTTTGTTTCAACTAAGTATCTCCCCCCTCAATCAAGAATCTTAGTTAAAATGGGTAGCAAAAGGTGGAACAAACAGAAGCATCAAGAAAGTATCTTTTTAAAAAGTATAGATGTTTCCAAGATTCAGGAAAAAAGCTGGTGGAAAGTGAACAGTTTATCAAGCTTGTTACAGACAGATGAAAGAAGGAGGGATGGTTAAATAAAAGAAAGAGGATAAAGCATCCAAAATAACAGATAGTATAAGGAGCTCTGGTGATCACTTTGGTTGCCAAATGTGTTAAAAGTGGACAAAAGAAAGATTCCACTATTATTTAACTGGAATTATTAAATTAAGGAATTCTAGAATCCTGCATTGGGATTGATGCTTCAATTAGCTTAACCTCAATGCAAAACAATTACCAAATAGAAATAGGAGTAATTGAAGACTAGAGGGTGGTTGCTGAAAGAATGACTGAAGGAATAGTGGACTGGAGATTGTAGGTGCTTGAAATTTTTACCATTTTTTTTGTCTTCTGTTTCCTCCCCCTCTGTTTCCAATGTGAAAATGGCAGGGATGTCACAGTATCTTACCAGTACCATCCTAACACAAAGGCTTATGAAATCCCTGACGCATCATGGAGTGTGATGATTATGTATTGCCCAAAATGTCAGTTGTTAACCATATTAGCTTGATCTAGCAGAACGTTCAATTAGAAAAAATGACAGGGTCAGTAGGAGCAATTTCAAATATATTGTGATTTTGTGCAGCATAACATAGAATTTATCTAGGATATATTTCAATGCACAATCAGAGGTTATTTGCTGATTTGTAGCATGAACATGTGTTCATGCAATTATACACAATATTTTCCCATGCTTTTTTTTCTTGCAGAAGATAGCATTCACTAGCAGAGATCAAGGGGCAGTTGGACTGAGGGGAGTATGATTAGCTATATCTTACTATGTACCTGTGATGGTCCTTTGAGGAGTGTGTTCAACACACACCTGTCACAGGGTGAGATGAAAGAGAAGGGAACATTATAGAAGGGAAAATTCATGCAATGAAAGGGGTGTTGGCATAGTTATATCTAGGGACAAAGAATAATGATTCACTGTGCTCCAGTTTTGAAAACTAGAAAAGCCAACCTCCTAGCATGAATAGAGCACATAGCCACCTGACCTGGCAGAAACCAGAAATAAATAAAAAATATTCTTCACATCCACAATTTTGTATAAATTTAACACTGACAACAACAATCTCCGATTAATGCACTAATGTACAGATCAGTATGGATGAACCAGTGGTCTATTTGGCAATATGCAGGATTAGAGATAAGTAAAATGTGGCATTCCAGGCTTTTGGGAATTGATAAATCAGTGTAGGACAGCAACACAGATGCAGAGTTTTGGAACATTTTACCCCAAGATTGACTGTATTAAGTTTAATTGGCTGATTTAAGACTAAGCTGTGGGCTAGGTGATACAGTCTCCAAATATTCATATGAAGGAATAGCTGTTTTGCTCTTTTTCCTTCCAAGCCAGCCTGCCTAAATTTTATTTTTAAAAATGTGTAAACTAACAAAAGAACAGCTTTAATAAGTAACTGCCCATATCTACACTAAAAAGACCAAAATGCACCTTCCAGCTTTGTCTATATATGGAAAGAAAGCTTCACAGTGTTCCAGATTCTTCAAAGCAGATTTAATTGAATCTCCAAAGTGTCTTTGAATCTCTGAGGTGATTTAACACATCAGATTGATTAGAGATTTGTATGGGAAATTCAGTTCACAAAGTGAAGTTGAATCATTCATTTTAAAATTCAAGCAGTGCTAATATATTTTGGAGTGTTCTTTATATAGTTTAGAAGCTGTTTTAACCTAATATAAGACTTAAACAACTGTTTTCATTTTATTGCACAGTTAAAAATCACAGAAAAACAATAGCACTGTTGCTGAATTCTGAGAGTGTGGAAAGGTGAAAGACTTTGGAGCCATAGAAGAGAATCCTAGTTCTCTGAAACAGGGAGCCTTTGTGAGTAGCAGTAGTAGTAATGTTTAGATAAGGTAAATTTATTGCGAAGCTCAGTATAGACAAAGCAACAGAACAGAACACAGTACAATATAGACCAACATTACTAAAAATGCTACAATAATCAGTGTAAAAAATTCCTTATTTTAGTGTACTACATCTTGCTGTCAAATGTATCCCTAGGTACTTGATCTTATTTGTGACCTGGATTTTCAATACATCCGCCAGTTCTTCCTTTTGTCTTGATAGCATATTCTTTGTCAAAATCTTTGTTTTGTCTTTATTTATTTTCAAACTAGCCACCTTTCCATATACCTCTATCTTTTCTATCAATTTTGATGCTGTTTCTAGTGGGTCTTCTAAAATGAAAACCAGATTATCTGTATATGCTTGCAACTTAAATTCTTCCTTTTTAATTTTCATCCCTTTTATATCCTTTTCTTCTCTAATATTTCTGTTTATATACTTCCAAGGTTAACACAAACAACAAAGGCGATAGTGGGTACCCTTGTCTTCCTCCTTTTCTTATATCGATAGAGTCTATCAGTTCTCCCTCTATCATTACCTTTGCTGTTTGGTTATGATATATAGCTTTATTGCTTGAGTAAATTTTCTAGCAAAAATTCTACTGTTCCAGCAGTAATAACATGAATCACCAATTCACATTATCAAATGCCTTCTGTGCATCTAAAAATATCAAAGCCATTTGTTTTTCAGGGTGTGACTCATAATATTATAAAGTATTCAAGATTACTCTCATATTGTCTTTAATTTGTCTGTTTGGCAGAAATCCATTTTGATCAGGGTGGATAAAAATATTGTTTAGGTGTGTTTTAAGTCTTTCTGCCAATATTGAAGCAAAAATTTTATAATCTGCATTTAGTAAAGAAATAGATCTATAGTTCTTGATTTGTAATGGATCGGCCTCCTCTTTTGGGACAAGTGTAATATAACCTTCTGACCATGATTTGGGTATCTTCTTCTTTAACATAACTTCATTCATAACTTCTAGCAATGGAAGGTTCAACGATTCTTGTAGTGTTTTGTAAAATTCTGCCGGAAGTCCATCTGGGTCTGATGCCTTTCCATTGTTTTGCTTCTTAAGTGCTTCAGTTAACTCCATCATTGTTATATTGCTTTCTGACATTGTTTCAATCTCTTTAGGTATCTGGGGTAGATTAGCATTCTGTAAATACTGTTTAACTCTATCCTCATCAATATACTTTTTTTTTTTTGGGTATATTATAGGATAAGAAAATGTCTCAATAGTCAATAACCAGACTGGAATTTTCAAATAACATTGTCTTTTAATCTTCTCCCAGTTTAACCACAGAGACTCCTGTACATAATGTCTTCTAAAGTACCCCTGTGTTTTCGTTCCTTTATACAATAAAAAAAGCATGCCACCCCAACAACAAATCATGTCCTTCTAATGTCAACAATCTAGTATTTCTTAGTGTTATCCATTCCCACATCAATTTCATAGTTTGATGATATAACTCCAAATTAGGCAAGCCAAATCCTCCTCTTATTCTAGCATCTTGCAAAAGTTTTAACTTTATTCTCGCCTTCTTGCCTTGCCATTTAAACACGATTTTATTTAAATCTTCAAAATAATCTTTTCCAAGCCTGATTGGGATTGTTTGAAACAAGTATAAAATTCTGGGTAGTATATTCATCTTGATTGTTGATATTCTCCCTATTAGTGACAGTTGTAAAATTTTCAATTTCGCCAAATCTAGCACTATCTGCTGCTTAAGCTTAGTATAATTATTCTCTTTTATTGTACCACATCTTGCTGTCAAATATATCCCCAAGTATTTAATCTTATTCGTGACCTGGATTTTCAATAGGTTTGCTAATTCTTCCTTTTGTCTTGATAACATGTTCTTTGTCAGAATCTTTGTCTTGTCTTTATTTATTTTCAAACCAGCCACCATTCCATATGTCTCTATCTTTTCCATTAATTTTGATTTCTATTGGATCTTCTAAGATGAAAACCAAATCATCTGCAAATGCTTGTAATTTAAATTCTTCCTTTTTAATTTTCATCCCTTTTATGTCTTTTTCTGTCGATATTTTTTTGTGTGTATAATTTCCCATAATAGTCTTGTATAATTTCCTTCTTCTCTTTACTTCCATAGCAAACTTGGCCTTGATCATCTATTAATTGCAATATTTTCCTTGATTCTTTCTCCTTTCTCAATTTATATGGTAACCATCTACCTGATTTATTTGCATTTTCAAAATAGTTGTTTAACACCTCTGATTTTCTATGCTAGTTCTTCTTTTTCCATTAGTCCCATTTTATGTTTAATTATATTAACTTAATGTCCTTTTTCTGTGGCATTTTCTGTAGTTCTTTTTCAAGTCCTTTATACTCATCCTCTAATGTCTTAGAGGCGAGTTTTTTCGTGGTATTTCTTTTCCTTGTATAGTCTATTATCAAGCCTCTGGCATATGCCTTCATTATATCCCATAGGTTCTGCATTGATGTGTCTTCTTTTTTATTTTCTCTAAAGAAAAAGGGCAGTTCTTTCTCCATCCTCTGTATGAAGTCTTTTTCCTTTAATATCGTATCATTTAACATCCATCTAGATCTCCTTCTTTGTCCTTCCCATTTAATTGTCACTGGATTGTGATCTGCCCAAGTACTTGTTTCAAAATTTATTTCTTGGATATTAGTTGACAATTCTGTTGACATCCATATCATATCTATTCTGGACCATGATAAATGTCTGTTTGAATAGAAGGTGTATTGTTTAGTCTTAGCATTTCTTTCTCTCCATGTATCTTTTAAATATATTTCATCTATCATTTTAAAAAAGGATTTAGGGAGAGTCTTTCTGTTTTGCTTTGTTGTTTTCTGTGCTGTATAGTCCAATTTATTGTCTACAATTCCATTAAAGTCTCCCATCATAACTATATTAGCATAGTCCAGTTCGATTATTTTCATATGTAGTTTTCTATAAAGTTCTTTTTGATTGTCATTTGGAGCATAGATTGCAATCAGGAATGTTTTCATATTATTGTCCATTATTTCCACCATTAGTAATCTTCCATCGTCATCAGTATAGATCAATTTCGCTGGGATAATATCTTTAATGTATAACACCACTCCTCTTTTCTTGCATTGTGTTAAAGAAGTAAATATTTTCCCTAATTTTGGCTGTATCAACAGTTGTTCATGGTGCTTTTTAATATGTACTTCTTGTAGGCAGATTATATCAAATTTTAATTTCTCTAATTTATGGAAAGTTTTCCTTATTTTAACAGCTGAGTTAAGTCCATTTATGTTAATTGTAATCAGTTTTTTCTCTTCTGTGATTATATTTTATAGTTAGGTTTAGCAGCTCTCGTAGATCTTGGTTCACATTGTTCTTTAACTTCCACCTTTCCGCCTACTGCACCTTCTTTTTCAGTCGCTATTTGGCAGTCCTCTTGGAATTCAATTAGTGACATTTCTTTTTCTGCCTCCTTTTCTTTCCCTCCAAAATATTCTGTACAAAATAATTAAGCTTTCTCAATTGAATCAATTCTATGTCTCTGTTCTTGCCATGTGATCATCAAACCTTCTGGAATCAGCCATCTATAATTCACCTCTTTTTAAAGTAGAATTTTAGTCAGAAATCGATAATCTTTTCTCATCTCTCTCACTCTTCTGGGTACTTGTTTCAGGACCACAATCTCCTTATCTTTATATTTCAATGTTTTTTCTCTTGCCACTTGCAATATTTGTGTTTTTATGGCTTTCTTTGTAAATCTGATGTGAACTTCTCTTGGTAAGCTATTTCTCATTGCATATCTTGTGAAAACTTGATAAATCTCGTCTATTCCATCCATTATCTTCTCTTTGGTTATTTCCAGAGCTTCAGCCAAAATTGTTATCATTATCTCAGCTAGGTTTTGTCCCTTTTCTTCCTCTATGTTTTGAAATCTGAGATAAAATTCTGATCTGTCCATCTCCCATCTCAACCTCCCATTTTTATCTTGTTTAACCACAGTTAATCTGCTATCAATATCTCCAATCTTCTTATCTCTATTTTTATCTTCTTCAATTTTTTGGAATCTCTCATCATACTTCATCATCATTTGTTGAATGTTCTCAACCTTTTCATCAGTTTTTCCTGTTCTTTGTTCAATGTTCTCTGTTCTGTTTTCAATATACTCTGTTCTTATTTGTATATTTTGAATTCCTTGCATAATCATCTGCAGCGTCACTTTTTCCTGTTCTTTTTCTTGCTGTAACATCGGCTGTGTTGAGTATTGTCCTCCAGGTGGTGAAGAGGAAGAAGTTGAAGGACCAGGTGCTGTTCGTTTCCTACTCATTTCAGACAATTCAAAATCTTCAGGTACTTCTAGACCTTAATCCACTTGTGAAATAACCAATTGTAATTCCAAGTAAAAATAGTGGGAAAGAAGAAGCCAAATAATAACAATAATAATAATAGAAAATTTCTTCAGGTTCTCGTATACCTTAATCCAATTGATTGGTTAGATAGCAGTAAAAACTCAAAAATGGAAGAAAAACTATAAACAAAAAAAAAAAAAAGAAAAATTGTTAAATCCTGGAAAAGGTGGAAAAATAGAAAATAAAAAACTAAAGAAGAAAAAAAGAAGTTCTTCAGGTCCTTCAACACCTTGATCCAATAAAAAAGTCTCAGGTATAAAAGGGTGCATAAAAAAAAGAAAGCCACAAAAAAAAAAAAAAAGCCAATATGGAAGTTAAATAGAAAAAAAAAATACAAGGGAGGGAGAGAGAAAAAAGAAAAAAGACTACTCCCTTAAAAAAAAAAAAGAGGGAAAGCATTAATACTAAAACTTTTCCTTTTAAATAAAATGCAAACGTAAAAATTATACTTCAAAAACAAAAAGAAAGACAAAAACAAGTTCTGAAAGGCCAAAGATTCAAGTAGCTATTACAAAAAGTAAGCTAGTAAGGAGGTGGTTTGTTAAAGTAAGAAATACCCCAGCTTAAAAAAAGTAAAAAGAGCACACTGCACCTAATTTTGTTATCCAAGGCTTTGGTTAAAATTTATAACTCTCTTCTCCAGAGCCTTATTGTCTTTTTTCCCCCGTAAGCTTCAACAGCAGACTCCAGGTACTGATAGAAACCCAGAAGACAACCTGCAATAATACTCTCCCATTCTCTGCCCTCTAGAAGCCTCTAGTTGGCAATGTTACAAAGTTTCTTCTGCTTTCACTTTACCCCTCCTTTTTCAAACAAGATATGATAAAAATTAATTAAAAGGGAAAGTGATATTTAAAAAGATGACTAGAAGGGAGTCTCTAGCCTAAAATATCATAAAGTCAAAAAGGAGAGAAGGAATAGGTAGAAAAAAACCCAGTCCAGTTTCAAAATATAAAATCATATATAAAAAAATCCAGCAAAAATAATAATAATAAAAAATATTACTTTGATTTCCTGTTTAAAATCGCCACTTAATCACTTCTGTCTAAAATTTTACAGATTCTTTCTTTTCCTTAGGTTGTCCTTTCAAATCTTATAGTAATGAAAAAATTATTACCAAACTGGCACACTTTCTTTTTCCATTCTCTTTCGTTTCGGAGCTGTCCCAACTTCAGCAGCTTTAATTGCTGCCTGTTTGCTGCTAGCAAAAAGAACTTTTCCTGGATCTACCAGGACTTTGCGGTATCCCTGGGATTGACAGGATGCACTCTTTACATTCACCATCCCTTCAGGACAGTTTAGATCCGTTTGGACCATCCAGGAGTAAAGATATCAGCAGCAATCTCGGACCTCCAAGATCGCATGCCATATCATCGCGATGCCAGCGATGCCCCAGTATAAAAAATTCCTAATACCAGGATAACCTTAATGTAAATATTAATTTAATAATAATGGGGACAATTCTTTTGACTTCATAAAGGCCCTGTCACACTGCCCAACGGATGCAAAACGTTTGTAAAAAGGACACAGCGGACGAGAAAAATGTTCCATCCGTTGTTATCCGCTCTCAAAAGGGGCAAAAATTTGCATAAGCAGAGCGGATAACACAGAAAGGAACGGACAGGGGGAGGACGCAGAGCGGATGGAAAGCGGATGCGGAACGGAAGCCTAGCAGATGGAAGCGGATGAGAGCAGATGGCACATCCGCAGGGCTTCCGGGTAGCCTCAGCAAAGTGGACGCAGAACGGATACAGCGGATGCACAGCGGATGAAGCAGATGCAGAGCGGAAGCCTAGTGGATGCACAGCGGAAGCCTAACGGATGCCTAGCGTTAATTGCGCATGCGGGGAGGATGCATTGCATAAGCCCTGCGGATATAAGGGAAGCAGCTCGGAAGCAGGTCACCATTCAGAGGAAACACCTGCTGCCGGACGGATTGACAACCTTGCCTGCCCTGCCTGCATGCCTGCCTGCAAGCCTTGCTGCCAGCCTCCCTGCCAGCCTTGCTGTCTGCCTGCCTTGCTGCAAGCCTTGCTGCCAGCCAGTCTGCCTGCCAGCCTTGGTTCATGCCTGCCTGCCAGCTTTGGTGCCTGTCTTCCTGCAAGCCTTGGTTCCTGCCTTCCTGCCAGCCTTGGTTTTCATGCCTGCCTGCCAGCCTTGGTGCCTGCCTGCCTGCCAGCCTTCCTGCCAGCCTTCCTGCCAGCCTTGGTGCCTGCCTTCCTGCCAGCCTTCCTGCCAGCCTTGGTTCCTGCCAGCCTCCCTGCCAGACAGCAACCCCACAACCATGGGGAAGAACAGAAAGCCTCAGCCATCTGCTGCCAGCCCTGGCAAGAGGGACAGGGCCACCATCCCACCCCCTGGCCCTCACTCTGGTTCTGCTGGGGCTTCTGCTGCTGTAGCACGGGCTCGCTCTTCTGGGGCTGGAGCTTCTGCTGCTTCTGCTTCTGGAGGAGTTGATGATGCGGGGGATCAGACAAGCACTCTAGCACCAGCCACCTCCACAGCACCTGGACCCTTCAACCCTGAGACTGAACGACCAAGAGGAGTGCCAGAGACTCATTTTTGTTTTATAGCTTGTTGTTAATAAAGTCTATCTTTCATTCATCCACTTGCTTCATTTCTTTTTTTTAATAAAGTTTTGGTGGAAACTTTTAGAAATGGTTTAAGCCTTTGCATGCTTGAGGGATGGGTTAAGATAGCAGTGGGATGGGCAAGGATACCTTTGGGATGGGTTAAGATAGCTGTGGGATAGATAAACCTCCAGTGCAAGCATAGTGGGACTGTATGGTCCACCCTCCCAGGTTCCACACATATGGCCCTTTATTATCAATACTAATGTAAGCATTCATCCACACATGTCAACATAAACACAACTCTTTATTAAATGCCCTATTCATTGTAGGCCCACCCAACATACATGGCCCAATCTCATCAGTGTGATGAGACAGGCTGAAGAAAGCATCCATTAGTCATCTATCTTCCTGTCTTGCCACTCCACTGCTCCAGCTGGGGAGTTGCACCAGTGTCTCAGGAGGTTACGCTGCTTCTTCCCTTCACATGAGGCTCTGTTGGGGCCTTGCACATCCTCAGTGTCTATCAGGTTTTGCCCTTGCCTCCATTCCCCAGGCTCCATGTCCCCATTGCCTTGTTGGAGGTCCATGAGCCTGTTCTGCAAGACTGGGTAGCGGCCACGCATGAGATTGTGCAGGATGCAGCAAGCTTCCATGATGCTCCTCACGGTCTCTGGGCGATGCTGCATGGTGGTGAGAAGTACCTGGAACCTGTTGGCCAGGATGCCAAAGGCGTTCTCCACCACCGCCTTGCCCTGGACAGCCTGTAGTTGAAGATCCTCTCTTCACGGGTGAGGTATTTGGAGGTGTAGGGCTTCATGAGGTAGGTTCTGAGGGAGAAGGCGTCATCCCCCACGATGAAGTAGGGCATATCTTGCGTGTCATTGGGCAGGGGTTCTGGATCTGGGAAGCCCACGATGAGGTTGCGTTCCAGCCCCTCCCTGAGGTCACTGGCGTTGTATACCTGGGCATCTGAAGATGAACCGTTGCCTGAAGCATCGATGTACATGAACTTGTAGTCAGCACCGACCATGGCGAAGAGGATGATGCTGAAGAAGCCCTTGTAGTTGAAATAAGTGGACCCCAACTTGGCTGGAGCTTTGCAGGCCACGTGCTTGCCACCTATGGCTCCAACGGTGTGTGGGAAGTTCCACTTCTGATTCCACTGCTCTGCAACTTTCTTCCATCCTTCTTCAGTGGAGGGGCACTGGAGGAGCTCCTCCATGTATTCTTCGATGATGGCCTGCACCACTTCTCTGACCACAATGCTGATGGTGTTGTGTGGTACCCTCCAGCCCTACTGCATGCTCCTGTAGGTGGTCCCTGAGGCCAGGTGGTGCAGAGTGAGTGCCACCTTGAGCCCAGGTTCCAGGCTGGGCCGGAAGTTGGTGTTTGCCTTGGTCAACCTGGGTGTCAGCCGCTGCACAACTTCGTCAAACATGGCTGGAGGCATCCTCGTGAAGTTCTGGAATGCACGAGTCATTTTAATTCAAGGAAAATGTAATTGCATGATTGAACCAAGGGCACAGAAACATGAATTGAAATTAAATTCTTCAAATATCAGAGTGCTCTTCTATGTAGGACAGATGGTCTGCACCAGCAGTTTGAATTGCCAAAGCTCCCAAAGATTGCTTTAATGTAGGGATTGGCATAAACTCTCAAAATATTGTAAGGGTGAATTAGGAATCATAAACTACACTATTCTGGATCTGAACCAAAAGATGGAGATCAGCATCAGAAAATCCAGCCAACAAGCTGCTGTAATATCTCAGTGTAGTAGCACCAAGTTATGAAGTAGTGGCTTAACAATTTCCAAAATAAGATACAAAATAAGATACAAGGCAATTCTACTGATAATCCCAAGGTGAAAATTACAAGTTTGCATGGTTTTATTTGTGAAAGTCTTTAAGGAAAGTTTTACATTAACAGGAACTTCCAAACAATGTCTTATATAATATACCCACCGCAGCTGATACTCCTGGGGAGGGGAGGGGTATCAGTAAAAAAAAGGGCAATTTGAAATAGGAGGGATTGTTCCAAACAGAGATTCCAATAATTGAGAGAAGACCATTCAGCATTTTTCCAAGATAGAAAAAAAACACCTTATGGTGACATTGATGTGTCCATTATTATAACATGAAGAGTTGAAATTAGAGAAATTATCAAGTGAGCAAGTTGACCTGAGAGTGATCCTTGAGGAACACCCACAGATAAATGGAAGGGCTGAAAGTGAAAACAACTTTTTCTAGCAGTTCTTGGACATGCAGCCCATGCCATTAGTCTCAAATTATAGTCCCAAAGACAATACCATATAATACCATTTCTAAGGGCAATCACTCACATGCAAAATTCCTCCTAGCTTCAGAACCTCCCCATGGACTGGATAAGAACACAAGTGAAGTTTCTTTCCTAGATCCTCAGAGTCCATAATAGCATGAAAGAAAAAAACTGAAAGATTGATATGATTATAGCTGCTCTTAGAAGTATTATTTGACACTTCATGGATTATCAGAAAATAATGTTTACTAAAGTCCTTGATAAATCTTTGAAGTTTTGTTTTATATCCCTAAACAGTGCCCTTGAAAGCACAGGTTATAAAAAATACATTGATTTTTTTTCTTTCTAATAATGAGCCACCAAGTAGCACAACTCTTTTTTAAAAAAATATTGTAGGTAGAGCTGCATTCCTTCCTTTTTAAAAAATAAAAAATAAAAATCCAACTATCATTTTCCTGTTCACCAATTTCTTCTTTGAAATTTGAAAAACCTTCTCTGAATGGTTTTTCTTCAAAACCATTTCTGAGTTTCAGCAGTTCTGAATATCTTTTACATTTAGATTTCTATTTGTCACTTTTAATCATTTGAATTGCTCTTTTGTGTAATCCTCTTATGCACAGGTGTCAAACTTGATTGCGTCACATGATGTCATATGATGTATCACGATGGCTTTTTGCCTTTGCAGAGCCAGGTTGGGTGCGACCTGTGCATGATGCATCCAGCCCATGGGCCGCCAGCTTGACACCCCTGTGATGTCTTATGTGTATGACTTCCTTTGTCAACCCTCCTTCATTTTGTGTCATACATAAGGTGTTTTTTTTTTAATGAGCTGAAGTGTGACCACATTATTCCAGTCCCAGTACTTGCAGATGAGACAAATATAAATATGCAAAAATACATTTAACAAGCATACCACAAGCAATGCAGGACATAATTATAGAATCTGTTCACTTTCAGATAAGCTTTTACCTGAACCCTTACATTGTGTTTCTGTTTTAATATGAGTTTTAAGTTAGTAGTATTGTGGCTATTCAGTTAAACATTTATGATGTTGTGATGTTATTGTTTTTAAATACTAAAATGGTTTTTCATATTACAATTTATCTGATTTAACAATATAACAGTTATTATTAAAAATTGCTATGATATCTCACAATTTAAAAAGTGTTGCTACATTATTCTCTGAATTTCCATCAGAATTATTCCCATTTCACTGGGATTTAATGATTTTATCCATCTGCTTAAACGGTTGAATGATTTTTCTGACTCTTTTAATTTCTGAAATCCTGTGCTAGAGTTACAACAAATCAAATTATTTCAAACTCTTTTGAGTTTCAGTGTGGTACTCAGTAGTTCTGTCCAAATTCTCCCTTAATTCTTAATTTAATTAATGGAAATTTTGGTAATCTTCAGACATTATGGATATTATTTTGGTGGAATTTAAGTTCTTATTAATTTTATATGCTGTAGATCTTTTAGAAATTTTGGACAAGTACTCTATTTCTCTCCCTATATTTTATGTAGTTAAGTTCAGTATTTTAGAAAGTACTTTGGCTATAAGATTAACCTAGAGAAATTTTTCTTCCTTTCTTTAAACTCTAATGTATCAACATGTTAAGAGGTGGGTTTTGTGACTTCACAGAGTATATTAAATACAAGCGATTTATATTTCTAAAATATTTCTAAATACATAGAAATAAATATATTGAAACTTTTAGAAAATATAGATTTGTATGTAATGGATTAAAATTCCATTAGATTTGTCAGGTTACCACTTAATGTTATTTAATTGAACATTGTCCCTCTTTTGATATAGTATATGTTCCTCGAGGAATCCCTTTGCTAATACAAATAAATATTTTCTTCAGATTGATAGGATTAGGAAATTTATTTAGATTAATAGTCCACCAAGGTTTTCCTTGGCTAAAATGAGACTACTATTTGAGGAAGGTAGATTAGTGAATTTAAATTTGAGGGAAACACCCCCCCCCCAAAGAATGAAATATTGTTAGGAAATATTAAAAAGGCAGAATGTTATATTTCTCTAAAGGGGGAAATGGAGAAACATATTTTTTTAGAGGGAGAAAGCAGCCCCCCCCTTTAATAGCCCTTAGCAGATGTCAGCACTTAAGAGATAAAGAGATAGATGGCTCTATTTGTAAGTAAATATCCTCACCCAAGATCCAACCCAGGAAAAAATCTCACCCAAGATCCAACCCATTAAGCCACAATAGGAATTACCCAATCCCCTTTCAGAACGCAAGATCCTTCACTGCATCATCTTCAGAAACTTCAACCAAACTTAGCCCAGACAAACACCTAGAATTTGTACTTTGCCTATAGAGCCAGCTATGACCCCTACATGACCCTGTGGGAGTCTGACAGCAGCCAGTAGAATACATGTTCTTGCATAGGAGCAGAAAGCTCAAGCCCAAGTGAACGTATAAAAACCCCTCACTCTCAGCTCAATTTTGTCAGCTGCCCAGAACCCATGTGGTTCTGCTTCATCATTAAACTATCTTTCCAATCAGCCTCCATGTTTCCAGTGTCTTTCTCCCAGCTTGGAACTGAACCAGATGCATATTTCTTCCCACAGATTAACTATTTTAATATTAATGATAATATTTTAAGGATTTTTGTGACTTCAAATCAAGTGTGATTGTCCTAATTCACAACAATAGCAGTATTTTTTAATTTAAGCATGTTTTAATGATTGTTTTACAGGACAGATTCTTTGATTACTTCAAAGCCACCTGAGATACTTTCTTATTTGATGGAATTCATAACAAAATTTAAACCCACAATATAATTTTATCTTAAGTACCAGAATAAAGTGGAAATTATATATCAAGCATGAACTAAATATTTGAAAATTCCTTTGATGTCTCATGCAGCTGTCAGAGTATTGCTGAATCATAATATTCTTAAAAATATTAATATGTATAAAGTTGAAATTATTTTTGTTTAAAATTGAATTTAGACTCTCCTGGAGAGATGGATGGATATCAGATTTTCTCTGTTAGAAATGTCAATCATTGAGATATGACTAATCTGTAGATGAACATTTTGTATTTTTTTGGAATAGTCATTTAGATACATTAAATAGATTTAGAGTGTCAATGTTAAGGATGTTAATGTGATGTTGAAGTACATACCTAGACTCTTAGAATCTGCCTGGGTTTGAAGAATTAGGGTACTGCTAGGCATGAAAAATGTCCAGAACTATTATATTGAGAAATTGAAGAAGTCATATTGTTCCGTCCGGAAAAACGTGAGGTAGAACGGGTTCCAACAACAAAGTCTTTATTAGTTAACAGCAGTTGAAAAAACGGAACATTGGCTCAAGCCGCGACAGCCTTTTTATAGGGTTTTTGCCTGCCAGCTTGTAGCCAATGACAGGTATTTAGTTTTGCCGCCTTTAAGCAGCTTCGTGGATTGGTTCCTATTGAACCAATCCCAATTCAGGTTTTTTAGCCAATCAGAATCCTGTATTAGGAGTCTACTATTCTTTATACAGAACACATATTATGCTACACATTGATGATTGAATTTTGAAAAAGCATAAAAGATAAATTTACTATTCTTTAAAAGCTAAAGCAATATGTTCTTGACTGGACTTGCACGGTTCATTTCTGCTGAAGACTTAGACCGGTTCGGATGGGGTTGCTGTCTCTCCAGTCCTTCTCCATGGAACCGCCTGGAAGGGTGAGTCAGCCATTTTACTGCCGCCTGAGTTTCTTAGGCCGGTGGTTTCGCCGCTCCCTCCTGTTTTCTCTGGGCAGGTCGAGCTGGCCTGGCTGGCCCCTTCGAGTGGACTCTTCTCGCAATTTTCTTCTAACTGTAAGTCTCTTTTTTGCTCTTTTTGTTTGTTATTGTATTCTGGGTTTAATTTAAACGGTTCTTTATTATTTTCTCGTATTTTCCCCCCCTCTCTGGTTTGATTTTCGTCGTTTTTTATTATTTGTGGTTGTGTGTTTGTACTTCTTTCTACGTTTCGGGACCAAAGCTGGTCTATGTGCCGCTTCCATTCCCTGCCATCGTCTACGGTTAGTCGGTAGGACCGGGGGCCTGTAATTTGTGTGATTGTTCCTGGAAGCCATAATGGGTCCCCGGTGAAATTTTTTGCATAGACTAGGTCGCCTATTTCAAATGTCCTGAAATGGGTGGAGGAGTTGGGGGGTTTCTCTGGTGTATAATTTAAGTGCAATCTGTCTAATTGCGACCTATGTTTTCTTCCCATTAGTAGTTCTGCCGGGCTTTTATTTGTTATAGTACTGGGTGTGATATGCTGGAGGGTGAGTAGGCGATTTATTTTATCTTGGACATCCCCAATGTCCATTTTTCCTAAAACTTCTTTGGTAAACCTGACCATTCTCTCTGCCCTACCATTTGCTGCCGAGTGACCCGGTGCGGTTAGGGCATGTCTTATACCTAGGGAGGCTAGGTATTGTTCGAATTGGATACTCGTTAATTGTGGCCCGTTGTCAGACACTAGGACATCCGGCAGGCCATGGGTTGCGAAGAATTTGTCAAGTTGTTTAATGACGGTTTCAGTTGTCATAGATGGCATAATTTTAACCTCCAGCCAATTTGAGGATGCATCTACGACAATTAGAAAGGTATGTCCCTTAGTAGGACCCGCAAAGTCAATGTGGATTCGTGACCAGGGGCCTCATGGGGTTTCCCAGCCCTTTATGGGTGCTTGTGGTGGGGAAGGCCTGGTTCTTTGGCATTTGTTGCAAGAATTTACCCAGTATTCAATGTCCCTATCTATACCCGGCCACCAGACATAGCTTCTAGCAAGGCTCTTCATTTTAACAATTCCAGGGTGGCCTTTGTGAAGCATACCCAGTACCCTAGTTTGTAATTTGGGAGGGATAACTACCCGATCACGCCACAACAAACAACCTTTTTGAATCGAGAGTTCGGTTTGTGTGGTCCGGAAAGGTTTAAAGTTCTCAGTTTTTTTATTTTCCGGCCAGCCTTTACCTACCCAGTTCAGTACGCGGGCAGTCAATGGGTCCCTTGCGGTGGCTCTGGCGACATCATTTGCAGATATTGGTAGATCGGGGCATGTCTCTATCTGCAAGGTGGTCATCGTCGGTGCCGAGTCTTCCTCTATAGTTGGTAATGGTGCTCTGCTCAACATATCTGCATGGGAAATTTGTTTCCCGGGGTGATGTATCAGAGTAGGCTGCTAGGAATTCTGACCATCTAGTCATTCACGGGGACAAAATGTTCGGTGTGGGCTTGTTTCCCGCCAAAATTCCCAGTAGCAGTTTATGGTCCATTACTATGAAAAATGTTCTTCCATATAGATATTCGTGGAAGCGTTTCACTCTGGCGACGATTGCCAGGGCTTCTCTGTCTAATTGACTATAATTACGTTCAGTTTTAGACAGAGTCTTTGAATAGTAGGTGACGGGTGCCTCTCTCACATCTGGCAATTGGTGGCTCAGGATGGCACCGACTCCAAACGGTGAGGCGTCGCAGGTCATCGTCAATGGAAGTGTGTTACTAAACTGGATAAGAACGGTGTTTGATGTTAATAAGTTTTTTATTTTTTGGAAGGCTTTCTTTTCTCTATAACCCCAAGTCCAAATTGTTTTTTTTATCCAGTAATCAGTGTAATGGCTCCGCTATTGTCGCTTTGTGGGGTAGGAACACGTTATAAAAATTTATTAGTCCCAAAAATGCCTGCAATTCAGTTTTGTTCCTTGGTTCTGGTGCGTCTTTAATAGCTTTGGCCTTTTTGTCAGTAGGGTGTATACCCTCTCCATCTATTAAGTAGGCCAGGAATTCGATGTGATCAGTCATTAAACAGCATTTTTCTTCTTTTCTTTTAGGCCAGATTCTCTGAATTTAGTTAGCACATCTTTTAGTCTTTTTTTTAGTTGGGTCGTATCTTTGGCCGAAATTAGGACGTCGTCGAAATATGGTACGATCCCTTTTATACCATTCAATAGGCGTTCCATGAGGCTCTGGAAAACACCTGGGGCTACACTCACTCCAAATTGGAGTCTGTTGCATTTGAATGCCCCTTTGTGGGTCAGTATTGTTTGTGCTTCAGCCGTTAAGGGGTCTACTGGAAGCTGTTGGTAAGCTTGTGCTAGATCTAGTTTAGTGAAAACTTTTCCTCCCCCAAGAGAATGTAATAAATGTTGTACAACTGGCACCGGGTATGCGCTTTGTTGCAATGCATGGTTCAGGGTAGCCTTGTAGTCACCGTGAATCGACCCGTCTGATTTAATTGGTGTTACGATTGGCGTTTTCCATTTAGCATGGTCAACAGGTTCTAAAACCCCTTGGTCTATTAATTTATTTAGTTGTTCCTCTATTTTTGCTTTTAGAGCAAAAGGAACTCGTCTGGCCTTTAGTCTTCTAGGGGCTACCTGGGGGTCTAAACTAAAGGAAATTGGGGTCCCCCGATACCTGCCTAGGGAGCCATCGAAAACGTCCTGGAACTCTTGGATCAGGTTTTCTTCCCAGTCGGTTGCAGCCACCTGGTCTACTCCAGTCATCCCGATGCCCAATGGTGCGAATCATTCGAGGCCCAGGAGGCTTGGTCGGTCTCGGTCGACTATGGTCAATGGTAGTACTTCGACATGTTGTTTGTAGGCGACTCGGAAATGTCCTAGACCTACTACAGGAATTCGGTTTCCTTGGTAGTCCTTGAGGGTTAATTTTTGTCTCTGGAGTTCTTTGAATTTGATATTTGTGACCAGTTGTTTGATGGTGTCCCATGACACCATTGATAGGAAAGACCCAGAGTCTACCTCCATTTTGCAGGGACTGCCTTCTATTTTTACAATTATTTTTACTTTCTTCCCGCTTTCCATCTGAGCGCTTCTGATAGTGAAAGTCTGGTTGTTTTTTCTCGGTTACTGGCTCGCTTGTTCTGCTGCCACTTTCTCTCAGTTTGTTTCGGCTCAGCTTGTGTGGGGGAGTTGCTGCGTCTGTTTGGGCTGTATTTTTTTTATTCCTGCAGACTTTCTCGATATGCCCCCTTTTCTTGCAAGCTCTGCAGATGGCATCGAGGAATCTGCAATCGGCTCGAGGATGGTTTCCTCTGCAGCCGGCGCATTCCCACCAATTTCTTTTTTCGCGCCCTTTTTTGTTGGCATATAGGCAGTGGACTTCGTCGTCTTCCTCCCCGGATTCTGACGTCTCGTCAAAATCTTCGTGGTGAGTGGTGGTGGGAAATTGTTTCTTCCCTCGGGCCAGGTTCATTTTGTCGTTGTTCGCGTTCATCTGTTTCATTTTGACCGCCGATTTTTTCCCGGCTTCAGCGGCTGTGGCTTCTGCGATGGCTTCGGCTACGGTTATGTTGGGTTTATTTAGCAGCTTGCTTTGTAAATTAGAGTCTCTTAAACCCAATATTACTCGATCCCGCATTGCTTCATCTAGATTCAGAAACTCACATGCTCCTCCTAGTTGTTGGAGGGCTGCCACAAAATCAGCGATGGTCTCGCCTTCTTTCTGGTCTCTTAGGTAAAATTCATGCCACTTGATAAGGTTTGACACCACCGGTGCGTTGTGAGCCCTCAGCATTCTTTGGAGCTCTGGCCAAGTCATTTGTTTCACATCCCAGGGCTTCGCTAATGCCTTGGCCATTTTGAAGATTGTGGGCCCGCAATGTGTCAAGAAAACAGCTCTCTTACGCTGGTCTGAGATCTCTTCCATCTCGTTACTTTCCAAATACATTTGGAAACGGTCTATGTAGGATTCCCAATCCTCTTCATTGGGATTGAAGGGTGCGGATGGCGCGTTATTTCCAGCCATTGTCTTCAGTCTGGTTTTATTGGTTGCCGCGTGCTCAGTCTCGCGTTTAGGACGATCCCATCCTCGTCGCCAGTGTTCCGTCCGGAAAAACACGAGGTAGAACGGGTTCCAACAACAAAGTCTTTATTAGTTAACAGCAGTTGAAAAAAACGGAACATTGGCTCAAGCCGCGACAGCCTTTTTATAGGGTTTTTGCCTGCCGGCTTGTAGCCAATGACAGGTATTTAGTTTTGCCATCTTTAAGCAGCTTCGTGGATTGGTTCCTATTGAACCAATCCCAATTCAGGTTTTTTAGCCAATCAGAATCCTGTATTAGGAGTCTACTATTCTTTATTCAGCACACATATTATGCTACACATTGAGGATTGAATTTTGAAAAAGCATAAAAGATAAATTTACTATTCTTTAAAAGCTAAAGCAATATGTTCTTTTTGACATAGATATTACAATAATAGGGTGATATATATTTCTTTTCTTTTTTATAGTATTATATTATGGTTATGAACCATAATAAACCAGTGACTATAAGTTTCACATATACATCAGAACTTTATTTTCAACCCTAATCTTTCAGAATTGTAATTTGCTGAATTTTGTTAGGGTCTTCAAGAATTTGGAAAGGGGTCTTTTTATTTTTCTTCTTTTCTTTTTAATTTTTTTCTTGGACACTTTCATTTTGTTATTACTGCATATTTTGATCCTCTGTTTCTGCTTTGTAATCTTCTAATAATAAAGGAAAATGTTTGGGGGGTGGGGAATGCTACTTTCCTGCCTTAGCATTGTTGGAAGAAATATCCATCTGGTTCAGTTCCAAGTGGGGAGAAAGATACTGGAAACATGGGGGCTCTTTGGAAAAATGGTTTATTAATGAACAGGGCCACATGGGTTTGAGGTCCTGGGCAGCCGACCACATGGAGTTGAGAGTGGGTGGCTTTTATACCTTCTCTTGGACTTTGAACTTGAGTTTCCTGTTCCTATGCAAGAAAATGTATTCTATTGGTTGCTGTCAAACTCCCATGGGGCTATGAAGGGGTCATGTTTGTCTGAATCAAGTTTGGTTGAACCTTGGGCTGATGAAATGTCCTTAGATGTTGCAATGCAGTGAGCCCTGCTGCTAGATAATCCTATAATGTCCTGGAGGGTCATGTCTTAATCCCATCATCCTGGAGATGAAGGTCTTTTGTCTTGGAGATAGGAGGCCCAGTCCTGCTGGGGCTATTAACAAAGGTGGTGGCTGCTTTCCAAGAGTATGTTTTTCCTTTAGGGAAATATAATATTCTGTCTTTTTTTATATTTCCCAAAATATTTCATTCTTCTAGGAGAGGGGTGGGTATAACTTTCTATAGCATGTTCCCTCTGACAAGGTCAAACTTTATCAAACATCCAATGTGAAGAAAGATTTTCCTAAGAAGTATAGCCTTCAGCAGTGCAAGATTTTTCTGGCTCCCAATTCCAGGTCAATTTGTAATCTCCTATCCATAACAAATGTGGCTATTAATCTGACCAACATATTTTATGTTTAATGTTTAATGTATGTGCAAAGACTATAATTGTGCTGGAAGAGTGGAACACTACTGTTATTGTTCCCACATATACAAAGGGAAAGATAACAAGAACAAATGCAAAAACAATTGGGTGATTACTTTGCTAATTGTGCCTGGGACAGTGCAGTGTTTGGCAGTGTCTGAAGCAACAAGGAGCTAAAGAGCAGGAGGGTAGAGGCTTGCTCTTTAGCAGGGCATTCAGAAATGTTTGGATGCAAACATTTATTGGTTTGTTTATTCTGAATTAATTAGAAAATTATTTTTTTCTGAATAGAAAAAAACTAATAAAGACTGATAATTTAGTATCCATTCATTTCTTTATTGACATAGAAAAAAAGCCTGGAACAAGTGTTATATATGAATGATGAATGCTTAAAGCATGGAGACAAATATTGATAGTGTGTATGCTAAAGGGGGGGGGGTGGATGTAGAAATAAGATGACAATTTTGGTGCAGCTTCTGTCACATTACTATCACATGGGTGATGTAATCAGCTTGGAGGCAAAACGTTCCTCACCTGCCTTCTACTCTTCAACACAGAAATGTAAAGGTACATAGGTAAGAAAATAGTGGGTGGTATATGATCTGCTGCAAGAAATGAACTTTGGTGAAAGAAAGTGAACAAGGGTATCTAAAACTGTAAGTTTCTGCCCATTTTATTACAGTATATGAAAGTGAACAAAGTATGGTTTCTTTTGAACAAGTGAGATGGAGACTATAGGAAATTTCTTATTTGCTCTTTTAAAAAAAACAGCAAAAAGATGTTATTTTTCACTGACTTTTCTCAGATACACCACTTACCCCATTTGAGGTAGCATACTTTTGCTGCTTCTTATCATAAGGGTTGTGGTGTAATAGGAGAAATGGCATTGCTGTTTAGCAAACTTGCTCTCTCCTGGGAAGCATTCCCCATCCATAGTTTCAAATGGGCAGAGTATATTGGCAAGGGTTGGCCTTTTCTGAGAATTGGCTGTGTCAAAGCCCTGGCTTGCTTGCAATAATTGTATTTAGTTAGCAGAGGCTGCAGAAGCAGGTGGCAGTGAGATAGAATACCATAGAGACAAGACAGGCTGTAGAGAAAATGACATTTGTAGCCTTGCCACCACTTGATTCCTAAAAGCAGTAAACATTTGGGTCAATGCCTGTGTTAGTTTCACTTGTATTTATTCATTCTAGAGAGGTTTAAACTTGTTCCAATTGTGCAGAATTTAAAAATAAGGCTTACTGTCAGTGCATGTACCAAATGGTCAGCTTTGAGCACATACTCAAGAGTGCTAAGAGATGAGCTAAACTAGTTAATTGGAAAGGATCAGCAACAAACTGTTGTGTTCTTTTTTTTTTTTGTTTCACAAAAACAAAACTAAGGCATGCTAAAGAAGTTGAGTTGAGAATGAGAACCAAGCCCAAAGCCATGCTAACTTTGCCATTCCCCAAAAGCTTCAGTGGTTGAAGACTTAATAAGATGATCAAATTTAGGAATATCCAAAACCAAATCTAGGAACATTACATTCCTTCTCTGGACTACAACAAAACTTTTCTTGGACCACCACACAGTTTTCCTGAACATTTTGAAGATTCATTGGCTGGCTACTCATCCCTGTATCACACCTTTTCTATTGGTCACCCTTCCCTCAATATTTTTCAGATATGGAAGTGGATCTACTGTAAATGGAAAGGGGATGCAGTGGCTCAGTGGCTAAGTTCCTGAGCTTGTCAATCTTTCAGATTGGTGGTTCGAATCCCTAGCACCGTTTAATGGAGTGAGCTCCCATTACTTGCCCCAACTTCTGCCAACCTAACAGTTTGAAAGCATGTAAAATGCAAGTAGAAAAATAGGGACCGCTTTGGTGGGAAGGTAACAACATTCTATGTGCCTTCAGCATTTAGTCATGCTGGCCACATGACCATGGAATCATCATCAGACAGAGATGGCTCTTTGGCTTAGAAACGAAGATGAGCACCGCCCCCTAGAATCAGGAACAACAGGCACATATATGCAAGGGGAACCTTTACCTTTACCTTATAAGTGGAAATGTTCAATTTTCCTTTATCTTGCCTCTCCCTCTCTTTTTGAATAGATTGTGGTACTGAGGCTGTCAGAATTTAATCTTTCCTCATCACTGCAAAGAACTCTTGTATGAAGATACTGAATCTCTTTTCTGTTTTCTAGAAAGCAGAGCCTAGGAATGGACTGGTAAGTAAACTGACTAGCATTGCATAGTTGCAGGACGATCAGTAAAGAGCTGCTTTGTTTGTTTTTTATCCTACCTTCCCTTCTAAAATATGACTCAAGACAATTAGCCATTCTTGAATTTGCTTATGGTTAACCAAGAATATCTTGATTTAATCTGAATTATTTTGCTATTGTTTTAAATTTTAATACTTTAAATATTGATAATTATAATCCTTACAAACCAAAGTTGTTTTGTTGTCCTCCACATTTTTAAAAGCAAGAAGGAGGCCTGAGAGAAAAAAAATTAAGAAATACTGTCCTGGATGATATAATGAGCCATCAGATCCTATGGAGAATACCTTGGTATGCCAGAGTCTTGTCAAAAAGCAAAACTTCCTAATCAAAGTACTTTCTGTTCTCTCTCAGCAAATTTTGCTGTGGTGGCTTAAAAAATTGATCAATAAAGAATAAATAAGCTTTATCTATAACTGATATCCAGTGATGTTTTAAGTTTTGAATGGTAATTGTGATCTCAGGATTATCCGCCAGAATAAAAAACCAGCATAATCAATTTTCAGGTCAGGACTATTTATCCTGTCAAAAGACTTGTTCTCTGACATTAATCAGGTCTTTTTTCATTAAAATTCTGACAACAGAAAGATCCATTTCTGCTGGTGGTTTGGTATCCAAGGTCCACCACACTAGAGATGGTAACAATCCGACTTGTTGCTACCAGTCAATATATTTGCAAAAAAAACTGCCAAAGGAATAATTTTAAAAACATTTTTAAAAAATCCCTGTATTAAAGACTGAAGTAGGAAGAGAAAAATTAGTTAGAATATTACCAGGAACACACATTTCAAATCTGGCATGTTCTTTTATGGTAGCCAATGTTTCTTTTAACTTTTACGCTAAGAAGCAGAATATTATAGCTCAGCAACACCTGAAATGCTACTGTTAGTTACTATTCTAAACTCTACTTTGTAAAACCTATCACGAAAAACTCACTCTCTCGTCAAGGTGATAGAATATGAATCAGAAATTCAGCAACAAGTCAGCTTAGGCCAATAAAAAAATCTTTTTCAAAAATAAATATAAACAAAACAAAGAATAATACAGAGCATAAACCACCTCAACCTATAGGTTCAAACACATATTACCAAACAAACAAACAAACAATTTAAAATGAGAGTAGAGTAAAATACAATAGTTATAGGATAAAATACAATAATTTAATAAATAAATATGTAAAATAGAATAAAATTACATAAAATTATATTTCTGTAATCCCCAAAATCTACTCCAATCAGGCCCACATATGCCAATCTCAGTTGGACCATTTTAATCACTAATTGTGCTGTATTAAATGTTGTTTTCAGATTTTGACCACATGTGAAGCATGTTGTTCGAATATGGGCCTCCCACTAGGCCATATGTTTAATCACGGTACTTATTTCTCACCCCCTTATACAAACAGCAATCAAATAATATATTGTTCTGTCTGGAAAGAAGTGTGTGAGACCGGGTTCCAACAACAAACTCTTTTATTAAATTTGCTAAGCAATAGTAACGGAACACCAGCCTAAGCCATGGCAGCCCTTTTTATAGTGACTTGCCCACAGCTTGTGGCCAATGACACCGCTTTAACTGTTCCCGCCATTTAGCGGGTTAACCGGATTGGTTCTCTAATAGCCAATCCGTGAATGGCCTTTTCGTCCAATCAGAATAGGGAACTTGGAGCCTACCAAGTTCCATACAGAACACCCCTCCCCCCTTGGTTTAGTCCAACGTGCGTCACGTAGTCATGCAGGTAGGTGGGCCTTTTTCTAGACCTGGTTGACCTGCGCAGCTCAGTCTTCGAGTGGTTCGGATGGGATCGCTGTCTCTCTGTTCCTTCTCCATGGAACCTCCTGGAAGGGTGAGTCAGCCTTGCTGCTCCCACGTGAGTCTCTCAGCCCGGTTGAGATGGCTCTGCTGCTCCCTCCTGGCTTGACTGGGTTGGTTGAGCTGGCCTGGCTGTTTCCTTCCATGAAGGCCTTGCTTCATTCTCCTGCTCCCGGACTTCTCATTTGGGTTCATCTAACCGTGAGTGCTCTTTTTGATTTGTTAAATAGTCTTTTTGTAGTGTTTGTTGTCTTGTTATGGGAGGTTCGTCCCTCCCTTTTTTATTATTTTGTATTTTTCCCCCCCTCGGTTGTTTTTTTGGTCAATATTTATTTTTATTGGTTCTGTGGTGTTTTTTCATTCGAGGTTGCAAGAATGAAGCTGGTCTATGTGCCGCTTCCATTCTCTAGTCTAGGAGTAGTCGGTAAGACTGGGGGCCTGTAATTTGGGTGATTGTGGCTGGAAGCCACAATGATTTCCCGGTGAGGTTTCTCGCATAGACCAGGTTGCCAATTTCAAATGTTCGGTATTTGCTGGAGGAGTCGGGGGGTTTGTCCCAGGTGGGTGCAGTCTGTCTAGGTAGGAATGTAATTTCCTACCCATTAGGAGTTCTGCTGGGCTTTTGTTGGTTGTGCTGCTAGGGGTAATATGCTGTAGAGTTAGTAGTCGGTTTAGTTTGTCTTGCACGTCCCCCTTGTCCATTCTATCTAGGCCCTCCTTAGTGTACCAAACCATGTGTTTAGCCCTGCCCTTTGCAGCCAGATGGGCCGGCGCTGTTAAAGCATGTTGGATACCCTGGGTAGCCAGATACTGTTCGAATGCTAACGCTGTAAACTGGGGCCCATTATCTGACACCAGTACATCAGACAGCCCATGTGTAGCGAAAAGTTTGTCTAGCTGTTTCATTACTGAAATGAATGAAGTGATTGTGGAAGCCATAAGGATGACTTCTAACCAGTTCGAGTAGGCATCCACAACTATTAGGAAGGTGTGTCCTTTTGTCTGCCCAGCAAAGTCAATATGTAGTCTAGATCATGGACCCCGGGGAGTTTCCCATTCTCTGACTGGTGCCTGTGGGGGGTAGGCCTCAATTTTTGACAGTCATGGCATGTTGCCATCCATTGTTCAATGTCTTTGTCCAGCCCTGGCCACCAGACATAGCTCCTGGCCAGGGCTTTCATTTTGACTATGCCCGGGTGTCCCTCATGCAACATGCACAGAACATCTTCCTGGAAACTGTTTGGTATAACCACCCTGTCACCCCATAAAATGCAACCTTTTTCTTTAGACAGTTCAGTCTGTCGGGTGCGAAATGTCTTAAATGTCTCAGTCTTGTTCTCCTCCAGCCAGCCCTTACCTTCCCAATTCAATATGCGCACTGTCAAAGGGTCTTTAGCAGTGACTCTCGCGACATCCGCTGCGGTTAGCGGCAGGTCTGGGCAGGTCTCTAGTTGTAGTGTGGAGATGGTTGGAGCTGGGTCCTCTTCCGTGATGGACAGCGGGGAACAGCTTAGGTGTTGGCATGTGTGATGGCTTTTCCGGGGCGATGAATCAGCATGTAGGAGTAGGCAGCAAGGAATTCAGACCACCTCGTCATTCTAGGTGACAGAATGTTCAGGATTGGCTTGTTGCCTGCTAGGATTCCTAAAAGGGGCTTGTGATCAGTGATAATCGAAAAAGTTCTCCCGTAAAGGTACTCATGGAATCTTTTGACTCCGGCAATGATTGTGAGGGCTTCTCTGTCAAGTTGGCTGTAATTTTGTTGGAGCGCAACTTCTCTGTCAAGTTGGCTGTTCTGACTTGGAAAGCATCTTTGAATAAAAAGTGACTGGTGCCTCTCTGCCGTCTGGTAGCTTGGGGCTCAGGATGGCGCTGATTCCAAAAGGCAAGGCATCACAGGTGACCGTCAAGGGCAGGGCATTGCTATATTGGATTAACACGTTGTTAGACGTTAATAGGTCTTTGATACCCTGAAATACTGCTTGTTCCTGGTGACCCCATGTCCAAGTAGTTTTTTTATCTAGCAGCTGATGTAGTGATTCTGCTATGGTTGCCTTATGGGGCAGGAACACATTGTAAAAATTTATGAGACCTAGGAATGCTTGAAGGTCAGTTTTGTTCCTAGTCTAGGAGCGTCTTTGATTGCCTTTTGGGGGGGTGGGTGTATGCCTTGTTCATCAATTAAATAGCCCAAAAACTCGACCTGGTTGGTGGCTAGATCACATTTTTCTCATTTTACTTTGAGGCCTGCATCTCTAAATCTAGTTAAAACTGCTCTTAATCTTTTCTGTAGTTGGTTGGAGTTTTTTGCTGAGACCAGAACGTCATCAAAATAAGGGACAACTCCCTTGATTCCATTTAACAGGCATTCCATGAGGCTTTGGAACACTCCTGGGGCAACGCTAATGCCGAACTGGAGATGGTTACACTTGAATGCCCCTCGATGTGTCACAATAGTCTGTGCCTCTGTGGTAATGGGGTCAACGGGTACTTGTTGATATGCCTGTGTGAGATCAAGCTTCACAAAATTTTTTCCTCCCCCTAGTGAGTGCAATAAATGTTGCACTACCGGTACTGGGTATGCGTTTTGTTGGAGCGCATGGTTCAGGGTGACCTTATAGTCTCCGCAGATGTGCACTGACCCATCTGGTTTCACAGGAGTAACAATGGGTGTGTCAGGGTGAGTCGACCCCTCCATTTGCGAGAATCCAGAATTTCTTTAACTTCAAAATGTTGTTCGCCTTCAATCAATATTGGTATGGGAGAGTCAGTCTGGATGGGTCTTAGGTCAGAAGTACATTCAGGTTTTAGCAAACTAACATGGAAAACCGGATGAATTTGTCGAAGAGTTTTGGGTAAGTTCAGCTGGACCGTTACAGGATTTATAATCCGTTCAATTGTGAATGGACCAACGTATTTAGGACCAAGCTTCTTTGACTTTTGAGTGGTCTGCAGGTATCTGGTGGACAGGAAAACCTTGTCGCCCACTTTATATTCTTTCTGTGGGGATCTTTTCTTGTCTGAAAATTTCTTATGAGCTTGATGGGCCTCATCTAATGCTTTGCGTGTTACTGGCCAGTTAAGTCGGAGTTGAGTTATCCATTCATCCAACGAATGGATGTTGGGCTTTTCACAAGGAAGTTCAGGTATGGGAACGAAATCTTGTCCCGAAGCCACTTTAAATGGAGTAAATCCAGTACTGCTGTGTACGGAGTTGTTGTATGCCACTTCGGCAAATGGTAGTAATTCGGACCAGTTATCTTGTTGATAATTTATGTAACATCTGAGATATTGTTCTAACACTGCGTTAGTCCTCTCACAGGCCCCATTGGTTTGGGGGTGGTGGGCGGAGCTTAGCCCCTGGGAGGAGCCTATTAACTTCAGGAACTCTTTCCAAAAATTTGAGGTAAATTGGACCCCTCTGTCAGAGATTATCCATTCCGGGACGCCATGTAACCTTTTGATATGTGATATAAATAGTTTAGCCAGCGTCTTAGCAGAGGGAATCTTGGAACAAGGTATGCAATGTACTTGTTTGGAAAACAAATCAGACACTACCCAGATGACTGTGTTTCCACCACTTTCGGGTAATTCTACTATAAAGTCCATAGAGATTTCCTTCCAAGGAGTCGTTGGTCTAGCTACATTTTGTAACAATCCCTCTGGCTTACCAGGAGGTCTCTTTGCCGAAGCACAAATCGGACAGCTCGCTACATAAGCTTCAATGTCCTTCTTTAAAGTAGGTCACCAGAATTGCCGCTTAACCAGATGTAAGGTCTTCACAAATCCGAAATGGCCAGCTGCTTTAGAATCATGAGCCTGTTGTAGTATTTGGCCCCTCAGTACCTGTGGCACATACAACTTGGCCCCCACCCAAGCCAAACCATCTCTAATTGTATAGTCACTTGAATGAGCCAGGAACCATTCGTCCAGTTTTAAAGCTTCTTTTAATTGTTCGGTAAGGTCATTTGATAAAACCATTTCTTGGTTCTTCCTTTGGGCTCTGGTGACCACTGGGGCAGCTAGGTGTTTGGCTGAGACAATTGGGCTTATCACCTCCTGACGCATACTATTATATTGAGGTAGTCTAGAGAGAGCATCCGCCATGAAGTTCTTCCCGCCTGGAATGTACTTCAATGAGAAATTGAATCGCTTGAAGTACTGGGCCCAGCGAACTTGTTTAGGGGACAGCTTCCGGGGTGTTTTTAAGGCTTCCAGATTCTTATTATCAGTCCATATCTTAAACGGGTGTTTTGCTCCTTCCAGGAAATGTCTCCAGGTCAGCAAAGCCCAAAGAACTGCAAAAGCTTCTTTCTCCCAGACGGCCCATCTTCTCTCTGTTTCAGACAGCTTACGGGAGGTATATGCACAAGGCTGTAAGGTCCCTTTCTCGTTGATTTGAAGTAATACCGCTCCAATAGCTACATCACTTGCATCAGCTTGAATCATGAAAGGAGTGTCCATATCCGGGTGTTTCAGCACTTGTTCTGCAGCAAACAGTTGTTTTAGCTTTTCAAAAGCGGCTTGGCACTCCATGGACCACTCCAGTGGCTTTCCGGGCCTTGGCTTCACCTCCCCTTTTGTTTTCAAGAGATTTGTGATGGGCATTGCTATCTTAGCAAACATCGGGATGAATTGCCGATAAAAATTTGCAAATCCCAAAAAGCTTTGAAGTTGTTTTCTGGTGCGTGGTGGAGCCCACTCGAGAACGGCACGCACCTTCTCTGGATCCATCTCTATGCCTTCGGATGAAATGCGATATCCCAAATGGTCAATTTTGTCTTGGTGGAATTCACACTTTGACAATTTAGCATACAACTTAGCGGCACACAGTTTCTGTAAAACCGACTGCACTAACTTCACATGTTCATCCAGGGTCTCCGTGTAGATAAGGGCCGCTACCCAGGGTCTAGCAGGTTGAATGAAACCACGTTCTAAATTTTTATCAATAAACAATCTTAGCTCTTCCAATTCCCGTGGGGTCATTGAGTACAACTTTGGTTTCAGGAGCTTCACCCCAGGCAAAATCTCAATAGCACAGTCTGTTGGTCGGTGAGGCGGAAGCTCATCCGAGGCCTTCTCACTGAACACTTCTTTTAAATCCCAATACTCTTAGGAATTTTCTCCTCATCTTTTACGGGCTCAGTACCTGTGGAAGCTATTTCAATTAGGCCCCCAGGCTTCGGCTGAGATCTGGCCCCTCCTCCCGGTCGCTGCTTTGTGCATATGCGCAACAACCCCTTTCTCCAGTTAACCTGGGGGTTCCATTTCCGGAGCCAGGGCAATCCCAGTATTAATGGTTGCTCCATCCCAGGAACCACAATAAAACGCAGGGTCTCATCATGCTCTCCCATGACCATTTCTATAGGTTCCGTGAGAAAACGGGCGGGGCAACCTCCAGCCACTGATCCATCTTGTTGGCAAAAGGAAATGGACATCTTCAAAGGTTTTAACTTTAGGCCCATTTTCTTCACTACTTCCGTGTTTATTATACACCTTGTGCACCCAGAATCTAACAGGGCTAGCATTTCCCCTTCGACCCCTGAATTGGGTACCCTCAACTTCACCGGAATGGTCATAGGGCCCACCCTTGGATTTACCAGGAAGTTGTCTTCCGAGTCAGAATCCTCCTCCTCAGGAGTCACTGGGGCTTCTGATTTCTCTCCTGCGGGACGGGCGACCTCTGTTGTCTCTTTCGACTTTAGTGCTGTTTCGCGAGGCTTCGCTGGGGACTTTTCAGGTTTCTTTCCTTCCTTTGGCGCCCCCTTTGGCTCCAACTTGACTCTGCAGTTCACAGCCCGGTGATCTTCTTTCCCGCATCGAAAGCAGGCCGAGGGGTTGGGTCTTGCCGCCACTCCTCCCTTCTGAGGTTTAGGAGCCTCTTGAGAGCGCGAGGGAGCCTCTTGCTCCACCCATAACCTCCCCGCCGTTTACTTCGGATTAAATCAATTTCCACTTCTTCTGCCAACAGGTACCACATCTGCAAGTCATTGGGGTCTCTTCTAGCAGTGCATCTCTGGTACACATCTTCATTTAAACCATCTTTAAACAGTTCTATCAGGGCTTCTTGGGGCCAGCCTCGGAAATGGCCTGCTAACTGCCTAAATTCTTGGGTGTAATCAGCCACAGACCTCCGCCCCTGTTTTATGGTTTTCATCCTAATTCGGGCCTTGCGCTCCGCCAGTGGGTCCTCAAACCTAGCCCGTAGTGCAGCCATAAATAGGTTATAATTCAGCAACTGAGGAGCATTATCATTATGCAAAGTCACCATCCACTCTGCCGCTATTCCCTCCAGAGCCCTGGTAACACACCTCACTTTGGCTGCTTCTGAGGGAAAATCCTCCCCATACTCCTCCATATGGCTCCATACTTGAGCTAAGAAAAATCCCAAGGCTTTGGGATCCCCTCAGTATTTTACTTCTAACGGAGGCAGCCTAGGAGCTCTACGCCTTCTAGGAATCACAGCTCCCGCCGAAGGCCCCGGGGCTGCTGCTGGATCGGGTTGATTTATGGGAGAGGGAGTTGCTCTGCTTCTTCTGGCTGGGGCTACTTCCCCTCCCCCTTCATACCTTTGTGGAGTTTGAGGTTGTTCAAAGGCTTCATTCAGGAGTTTCCTGGCTTGATCCAGCAAGAGTTCCCTCTTTTCCTTCTCTTGCCAAGGCTCCTCTTTTCCACGCCGGCGGGTAGTTGTGACCCCGGAGGGGGGGCCTTCTCCGGATCTTTCCAACCAACTCCCACCGACCATCTAGGCTTCACAGCTGGATCCTCTTCCAAACTGAGCTCTGCTAGCGATTGGGCTTCCTGCATCAGCAAAGAATCTTGGCCTCCAATGGCTCCCAGATCCTCCTGGTCACTATTTGAAGATGACATGATGTCCAGGCCCCCTCAGAAGAAAATTGGGTATTCTCTCCAGGTGGGCAGGTGGGGCAGATTCAGAATAATGTCAGGCGGAGCTCCATTCAAAATCCAGGAAAGAAATACTTAGACTCTTTAGTTTAGAGAAAATATATCTTTTACTGAAAGTGAAGTGGTAGCAACCAAAGAATTCTGAATCTGAGAATTTAGGCACGCAATTCACATATACAAAGTGATGGAAGTGTTCCCACCCCCAATAGTTCAAATGACACTTCCAATTAGAAGTTGTGGATATGATCATGTGGGCATCTTCAGGTGATGATGAGGCCTCTGTCCGTTGACCTTGGCATAGTTTGATAACGGGTTGCAGTTGCGCAGAGAGAAGAAAGCTAAGCGAGAAATAGAAACCTAACTCTATTTTATGCTCCCCTTTGCCATTTATACAACAGACGAATGTAACACCTCCAGCTCACTTCCCCAACTATTCCTACCTCCCTTTTCCACCCCCCGTTACTTATGGCAGTCGAAAAGATGCAAAGCAATAGCAGAAGATCTTGAAGACTGACAGGGTGTTTCCCGTCTGGCATGGTTGATTGGCTCTAAAACCCCTTGAGCTATTAATTTGTTCAATTGTTCATCAGTTTTTGGTTTTAAAGCAAACGGGACGTGTCTGGCCTTTAAGCGGATGGGGACTATTTTTGGTTTTAGGCTAAATGAAATTGGGGTCCCCTTGTACTTGCCTAGGGTCCCGTAGAAAACATCTTGGAATTCTAGTAGCAGGCTCTCCTCCCAGTTGGCTGCGGCAATGTGGTTGATCCCGATCATCCCGATTCCCAGGGGCGCGAACCATTTGATCCCTAGCAGACTAGGGTGATCACGATCGACGATGGTCAGAGGCAAGATTTTGGCGTGGTTCTTGAATTCGACGAGGAAATGTCCTAGGCCTACTACCGGAATTTGATTTGCCTGGTAGTCTTTTAAAATTAGTCTTTGTTTCTGTAATTCTTTTTGTTTAATGTCCGGTATCAGGCGCCGGATGGTATTCCAGGATACCAAAGATAGGAAAGACCCTGAGTCGACTTCCATCTCACAGGTCTTCCCTTCGATGCTCACCTCTATCCGGACCTTCTTCCCATTTTCTGCCCTGGAATTTCCCATGGTGACTGTCTGATGTGTTTCCTCTCTGTCACTGGTTCTTTTGCTTCGGTTCCATCTGCTTCCAGCTTGTCTTTCTTCATGTCTGGGGGAGTGCTGGCATCTTTTTGGACTATAGCTCTTTTTGTTGCGACAGACCCTTTCGATGTGTCCCCATTTGTTACAAGTCCTACAGATTGCGTCGAGGAAACAGCATTCAGCTTGTGGGTGGTTGCCCCCTTATCCCGCACATTTAAACTCCTGCCGGTTTCTCCTCCTTTCGCGCCATTTCTTGTCTGATTGAAGTCTATGGACATCTTCATTTTCGTCCTCGGTATCACTCTGGGATTTGAGATCTTCGTAGTAGGCTGTCACTATGGGCTGTTTCTTTCCTCCCTCTTCCTTCTTCTTTCTGGCTTGGTTTGGCAGATCAGGGATCGCATTCATCTGGTGCATGGTGGCTGCTGACTTCTTTGCTGCTTTGGCAGTAGTTGCCTCTGCAATGGCCTCGGCCGTGGTTATGTTTGATCTGTTCAGGAGCTTGCTCTGAAGGGTAGTGTCATTCAAACCGAGGACCATGCAGTCCCTCATGGCCTTGTCCATGTTCTGGAACTCACAGGCTCCTCCAATGTGTCTCAGGGCTGCTACAAAATCTCCAACACTTTCATCTTTCTTCTGGTTCCTCTTGTACAACTCGTGTATTTTTATCAAGTTGGAGATCACAGGTGCGTATTGTGCTCGGAGCATTCTGTTCAGCTCGGGCCAAGTCATCTGTTTGACATCTCTGGGTTTAGCCAGCACCTTTGCCATTTTAAAGACGCCTGGTCCACAGTGTGTAAGGTAGCAGCCCTCTTTCTCTGGTCAGAGATTTCCTGCAGTTCGTTGCTTTCCAAAAACATAAGGAAACGATCAATATACGACTCCCAATCCTCCTCATCAGGATTGAATGGTGCGGATGGTGCATTGTTACCTTCCATCTCTCTTGCTCAGTTCAAATTGCCGCGTGCTTCGGTCTCACTCTTCTACAACGATCCCATCCTCATCGCCAGTGTTCCATCCGGAAAGAAGCATGTGAGACCGGCTTCCAATAATAAACTCTTTTATTAAATTTGCTAAGCAATAGTAATGGAACACCAGCCCAAGCCATGGCAGCCCTTTTTATAGTGGCTTGCCCACGGCTTGTGGCCAATGACACCACTTTAACTGTTCCCGCTGTTTGGCAGGTTAACCGGATTGGTTCTCTAATAGCCAATCAGTGAATGGTCTTTTCAGCCAATCAGAATAGGGAACTTGGAGCCTACCAAGTTCCATACAGAACATATATGACTCAAATCTTCTACCTCTTCAGCTCCACATATACATGTACATTCATTGTATGAGATAGAAAAGAATCTCCCAAATCTAACCATTGAGATGTTTTGGCAATTGTGATTTTAAATAGATGTCCATTTGGAAGGTGCGCTCAGCCATTTCAGGCTACCAACCTTACTGTGGCTATGTCATTTTGAGTTTCTATATCCATGATTCTTTGGGCAACTCTTTTTTTTTTTTTGTTCTCCTATAACAAAGGGGGCAAGAAGACCGCAGTTCTTTATATAATTAGACAATTTAGTAATCCAGAGGGTTTGTGATTGCAATTTTATCTGCTCCAGCAGACATAGCTAAGGGAATCTATGTGCCTCCATTTCATTAATTTTGAGCCAATAGTTGCAAGCTCTGGTTTTAGACAGTGCGTGAATTGTGGAGATCAATTGCATTAATAATACTTTCCCCTGCAAGAATTGTTAGAACATAGAACATAGAATTACAGGGTTGGAAGAGATTTTGGAGATCTTCTAATCCAACCACCTACTCGAGCAGCAAACCTATACCATTCTGGAGAAATAGTTCCCCAATCTCTTCTTGAAAAAAAAAATCTAGTCATGGAACATCTACAATTTCTGGAGGCAAACCATTTCACTGATTAATTGTTCCCAATGTCAGGAAATTTCTCTTTAATTCTAGGTTGTAGATCTCTCTCTCTTCCACCCTTTATTTTTAATCCTGTCCTCAGGTACTTTGGAGCAGCAGTCGCCAACCGGTGGGCCGTGAGAAAATTTTGGTGGGCTGCAGAGAAATCTCATCCCCAGAGCACACACACCCAAAGCAATTAATCCAGGCTGCGCAGAAACACAAGGCTGCTCAGCCCACATGGCCTGCAGGAACCCTCCCCGCCCACTCACTCCTTACCAGGCAAACTTGTCTGCTAAGTTGCTATTTTGCCTTTTTCCGACCATCATCTGTCCTGCTGTGCTGGGAGATTTACATTAGCCAGGAAGCAGGAAATGGTTGGATTTCTTGCTTTCTAGCTAAGCACATCTGGACCTCCTTTAGGACTTAAGGTTTGCTTGCAAGCAAATTCAGTGCAGACTCACAGCAAGCAAATTTGAGAGACTGAGCTAGCTGATGGCAGATAGATATATCACTGAATGATTCTGTGAGCAACTCAATCTGCCTGCTTTGCCTGATTTTGGATAAAAGTTGCTTTTTTAAATAAAAAAATCAATATTTATATGTGGTGTGTTATGAGTGAATTTTGTGAGTTTGCTTGCAAACAAATTTTATGTGACAGACTGAGCTAGCCAATGGCAGATAGATAGATTTCTGAATGAATCTGTGATTCTGTGAGCAACTCAATCTGCCTGCTTGCTTTGCCTGATTTTGGGTAAAAGTTGCTTTTTTTTTTGTAAAAAATTCAATATTTATATAAATACTTATAATATTTACATACAAGCCATGCCCAGCCAGTCACATGATGACCAAGCCACACCCACAAATTAGGCCATGCCCACAGAACCAGTTCGTGGTTCCTGGGATCTAAAATTATAAGTTTGGTGGTCCCTGAGGTCCAAAAGGTTGGTGACCCCTACTTTGGAGAACAGGTTACTTCCTCTTCAGCCCTTCATGTATTGGAAGACTGCTATTGCATCATCACAAATTCTTCTATTCATGAGATTAGATATATCTAGATTCTGCAATTGTTCATCAACAGTTTAGCTTTCAAATTCATAATTACCTTTGTTGTCTTACTCTGCATTCTTTCTAGAGGAGACATGTCAACCACAAGGTCCGCAGGTCAGATCTGACCCTTGATGTGGTTAGATCTGGCCCATGGAGCAGCCCTGGAAATAGCAAAGAACCAGTTCACAGCACCTCAGCCCAACCCAGGCTGGCCGGATGCTGATCTACAATCTGGTCACAGCCATCCAGACCAGAACATGGTTAGCATTAGATACTCTGGAGCCAGTGAGGGGGCTCCCCCACCCCACAGAGTGTGGTGAGTGTGCAGAGCTTGGAGTCCCTGGGGACTGTCTTGCCCCACAGATGACTGTGATCTAAGTGCTTCCTTTACACCCAGGATGCCAGTGGTCACCACCTCCTGTGCACACATCCAGAGAACAGGGCCAAGATGGCAGGGGCAGCCTCTTGCTAGTTCCAGGGTGGCGGTGTGGGTCAGATTTAAGGCTGACCATGTTCTGACTACATCAAGTTGTAGATCAGTGCCATGCCTGCATCAGCACTTACATGCCCTGTTCACCAGCCTGACCTCACAGCCCAAGAGGTTTCTGTTTCACCAGAACCACACCTTCCCCCCTCCATGGGAACAGAATGCTACCAATCTGGTGGCAGGTTCTTTGCCTGCAAGAGTGCGATGAGTGATAGGCTTTGGGGCTTTGGGCCTGGGTGGTGGTGGAATGCTGCTGGTGAACAGCAGTGGCATGCAGCTTCTGGCATTGGGGGGGGGCGCATGGCGGTGTGCAGCTTCTGGCATTGGAGGGGTGCAAAAGCAGAACTGCACTTTTGGCATCAGATATAGGAGTTGAGACAATGGAGGGAGTGGTGGACAAAAAAGGAAGCAGTGTTCCACAGGTTTTTTTTTTAAGCTGTCAGAGGCTCTGGGCAGAGCTGGCAACAGGCAGACAGCAGTTAGCAGAGGCTTCCCATTTTGACCCCTCCCTCTGTCATTGCCTCTGTGCCTAGACTCTGACCTGACAGACTTGCATGGCTCTCTGCATGGCTCTCAGCTCACCTCTCCCAGACCTGCACATATGTTTGTTTGTGTGTGTGTGTGTGTGTGTGTGTGTGTGTGTGTGTGTG
>BLBF01000031.1:4870984-4890902 GCA_015471245.1 Laticauda colubrina
GACTGAATCTGCAGTCCGTACTCGGGAAGGAGGCTGGACGCATTACAGCAGAGTCAAGAAAGCACCGGAACCAGAAAAACCTTGGAAGGCAATCCCAGTGGATGGTCAGCCGTTAAAGGTAACCTTGAAGAAATAGCCAGCAGAAACCACCATGGAGATGTCGGCTGAACTCTGGAAAGGACTATTTGTTGCAACTATATTTACACTAATACATCAAAGAAGTTCACAATATGTTGGACCTGCAGGTGACTTGGGAACGGACTTGTGGGATGACAATGTGTTCATAAAGGATCTCAAGAAATTCTCACATTCCTTGAACATCACCAATTGCTGGTTATGCATGCACCTGCCAGGAAGAACAGGTGAAGGATTAATCCTACACGCAATTCCACTTGATCAGAACAGACTAAGACCACAGGGGCATGGGACAGAAAAATATGGTGTAGAACAAAATATAACAGGAGGGATTTTTGTTCATTTAAGGGAAACGGCGTATGTGTGTTTTAGGAGAAATGAAACTAGAGGGCTCCATTTAGGAGATTGGGAAAAATGTAATAAGACTTTTGATATGCCATCACCCTGTAGTAACTATAGCTATACCAAGAGTTATCATAAATTAGATTATTTTAATCAAGATCAGTATCAGATGTGTATGCATTTTGAAGATATGATCAATTGGACCCAATGGTGTCTAATAACACCATTGGGAGTAGCCATGAACTACCGAGATATACATATTCTAAATAACTTCACGGTAACAATGTTCAATGATACAATAAAGAATATTAAAATGATTAACACCGAGCTTTCTGAAGTAAGACAGGTTGCTCTACAAAATAGGTATGCTTTAGACATTGTATTAGCTACAAAAGGGTGTGTGTGTGCTCTGATTCATTCACATTGCTGTGTATACATCCATGATTTCCAACCCAATATTACAAAGACAGTAAAAGTAATGGAAGAACGTATTCGCTCTAATCAATTATCACAAAGAGGTGACTCCTCATTGCCAGACCTGTGGGGAGCACTATGGTCTTGGCTTCCCAGTTCCACTTGGTTTAGATCTACCATAATGGGAATTATATTGATTATTATATGCTGTGTATTGTTGTGTTCAGTGTCTACCTGGTGCAATAATGTGTGGGAAGATAGGGAAATCCTTGGGTTCAAGATTTGAGAAGAAGCAGGAAGCAGAACCTCTAATGATTTATCAGAGAGAAATCACTCTGAAAGAAGCAGAGAATCTGTTCTTTGAGTTTGAGACAAGAGTGGAAAAAGAAAAAAAGGGGGGATTTGTGAGCAGAACCGAAGCCATGTTGGATGGCCCATTGAATTGAATAAGGAAGTGTGTCTCAAAACTCAGTAGTTCTGCTAAATAAGAAAGTGTTCCAGTTTGTGCACAAGAGAAAAAAACAAGATAAGGCTAGAACAATGGGGAACTGTAATAAAGTGCTGCGATGTCAGAAACCGTAGAACTACTTTTGCTAGATAAGGAGCTAGTATGAACCTTCAAAATACATGTATCAATTTGAAAACAGAAAGAATGTGAGCCAAGCCCTCGTAAGAGGGGATAAAAATGCTGCCTGAATTTTGCTCTGTGTTCCTTCTATGCCTGAGGGAACCCGTCTCTGCAGACACATGAATAAAACCTTGTTTTCCTTGGATCAACGAATCTTTTGGTGGTTTTTTTATCTGCTTCCACCTCACAATAGGTTGGATTACAAACTCTAAAGACTCCCTAGCCAGCATCCTCAAGGATGGTCTTCTATACCATATACAAATACCTGATTCTGTGTGACCTTGACCAGCTTTCTCCTTAATACACCTTTCCAGATGCATATGACTTTAGATTCTATGATCCCTACTGACAGGCCAAGTTTATGGGAGATTGTGAGAATTGACATCAAATATATTTGGTGACACAAGTTGTTCTGAACAATCTGTCTCTGTTAAACACACATACACATACCTCAGCCACCAGTATGATATCCTGCTTTTTTATTTATTTAGAAAATTTATATTGCCGCCTATTCGCACATGGCAACTCAAGGCAGCTTTAGGTGGATATTCTGCTTAGATTGCATTTTTTTTCTCTTGTCTCATTCCAACTGTACAAGAATAATCTTCATTTGTATTATTTCAGCCCTAACATGTGGAAGGGAAAACCTTCTTTAAGGATTTTTGGATGAGCAGGAGCTTCTGAATTTAGCAGTTAGAGGGTTAAGTTTCATCCTGGTCTTGCTGCATTAACTGGAAAGGAATGAAGTGTCAGGCATGTTCTCGCCCCAGCAGGCTGTTGGAAAACGAGTCTTCTCTCACCACACACGCACACCTCCCACTGCTGCAGCCAAATTATTTTCAACCCTCCAGAGAGCTAGAATGGCAGACAAATCTGCAGTGTGAATCTGATTCATGGCACTCAGATCTACGTTACACCTTCAGTGTTTTTAGGAGGTCTGTGGTCTGTAGGCCGACCCGCTGGCACCCTGCCTGCCATTCTGTCTTCCAAGGCAGAGAGAACTTAACCTTACATTTCAGACAAGCAGCCACCCTCAACATGCTAATTAGTGCACAGCATCAGAGTAAATAGGTATAACTGGTGGTAATTTCTAGGCTGAAGAGGTAATTATTTGTCTTCAAAACCACCCCTGAAAGGTGAAATGGGGAACTAAATTCAAAGAGATTTCCTTGTTGTCACTAAGCAGGACTGAAAAGTGGTTTGAAATCCCCCCTTTTTATTTATAGTGCATGGTATCCATGGAAACCTGCTGAGGAGGTCATGGTAGCTAGGCGTCCGTCTCACCCTGCATAGGGAATGATGGTTATACGGTGGCAGCCAGCCATGGAAGACAGGGGATGTTCAGTTCCTTTCAAATACTTCCCCATAACCACCGTATCTTTAATTTGTCCATAAATCTCCTTTGAGATCTTAAAATTAAGGAAATTCTTTTCTCAGGTTTCAAAGCATTCAAGCACTGTGATCTTGGGGAGTTTAGGTCTACAACTGTGTCTGCAATTTATACTTTTCAATGGAGTTTTCATCACTGTTTGTCAGCAGTTACCTGTCTTTCTCTTCAGTCAGAATTACTTAAATTATCTGCAAACCTTCAGAGTCCCTTAGCTTTCTTCAAATGTTCACTGAAATAATTCAGACATTTAGTACAGTTCAACATGACATTCCCCCATCGACTAATGGCAATGGTTTTACAGAACTTTATTCATAGAATTGTATCTCCTGCATTAGAAATGTGAGACAAGTTATTAATATTTGATGCATATGGTTTGATTTTATGTATTTAAAAACACAATATAAATTGCAATGGATAACCTAGAAACACAAAATGGCTCCAGGAAACACCATTCAGCAGCCTTGGGGACTCAGTTGTCCTCCTGACCCCCATGGCTGGGAAAACAGCCAGTTCTTTCAGACTTTTTGAAAGGTGATAAGGTTTGAGGCCAACCTAACCTTAGGCAATATAGTGTTCCAGAGGGCAGGCACAACTATGGAAAAGGCACACTTCCTGGGTTCTCTCAAATGACAGTCCCTGATTAATGGGATCTGAACCATGCCCCTCCTGCCTGACCTAATGGGATGGATAGAGTGTGTAAATCAAATACAGGTTTATTAAGGAATCTTAATTGTTCAATTTGTAAGTGTGCAGTAAAGAGAAAACAATATAAAATGATACAAAAAGGTTAGGTTATATGCCATAAGCTAATTCATAGTACAATAATAACACTGTACCTTCACCAACCCCATCAAATAATCCATCAATATTATTTCATTGTAGAAGACTTCTGGGGCAGCTTTAATATAATACCTTGAACTAAGTTAAATTGGAATATAATCTCACTCACTCATAGTTGTCATATATGCATTTCTTATTCAGCTTTCATTACAAATCACAGTTCATCATCCATGCAATTTCTTTTCTTGAAAAAGAGGAAAATCAAAAACAATCCAAATGAAGATGCATTACTTGAGTGAAACAAGGAAAACTTTGAAGAAATATGAAAGGTGGCATTTGTTGCTTTCTGTATTCATTCCAAAAGAACTGGGTAATTATACTGTTAGTAGCTGGCTCTGAGAAGTTATATTTTAAATGGAGTTTAAAGTCTTATCATCTCTATGGTTTGGAAGCCATTAGGTGGGTTTCATTTCTGAATGATCAAGTAACACATGGCTATACTATTTATTATCAAGGATTTCTTGGCCTTGATAGTTCCACATTTGCTGTCTTTTGTTAGTCTTGACTATACAATGGGTTTCATTGGAATCCATCTTTGAAAACTATTTAGGAATGAAAACCTACACCAGTATATTACTGAGGAAGTCTTCATCCATGAAGAAATATGTAGAGTTCCCATTGCATTTGCTCAACTACAGTTGATTGAAGATAAATCTAGTATTATTATGCTTTGCAAAGCTTGACTGTTTTTCAAAACATTCAGAAAATCCATCCTAAGGTAAACAAAAGAAAAATATTTCAAGTGAAAGAAAGGGAAAGAAGTCCACAGTATTATTGAAAAAAGGCAAAAGCAAAAAAGTCTATTGCAGTCTTTCTCATGTTGATGCCATCTTATAGCTCCTGTAAATCTGTATGATTCTTGTGGGTTTAGGACAGAGTCAAACAAATGGGGGAATAAATAAGGTCAAAGTCTACATAAGCACAAAAATGTTGGAGCTCATTTCCTACTTCTTTTAAAATGCCAACTTGTATATGGGTATGACACACACATATATATGTCCCTAGGTAAATAGTTGAACTCAAAGAGTAATAGCAGTAAAATCAACAAGTTCCAAACTTATTTCTGGTGCTGGAAAAGTAGCAATAATGAGATTTAAACAGGGATGGGTAGTTTTTTTCTTTGCTGTTTTGCAGTTTTAGAACACATTATCTTTAACTCCTACTGAACTCCAGTTGAACTGGGATTTTTTTTTAAATTACTGCAGAGCCTTTCCTCCAGAGTTGGTGGTTCATCAAAAACTATCTCATGGTGCAAGGGTGCTGCTGACAAGTAGCAACTAAGGAGGGAATTCTTTTTTTAAAAAAAAAAATTATTGGTTTTAAGACAAACATAAACAAACAAAACATACAGCGTGCCGGTTGGTTTACAAATTGTTTTGTGCTACCATTTCATACTCTTCAATTATAATTACATTATATATCCTCTCATACTTTCAATCAAATATCAAGGAAGGAATTATTTTGTGTGTTTAGAAAGCTTTCTCTTGCATGTTGCTTCAGCTGCCTAGGGTTTCACTGGCAATGAAAGTCTAGGTTAGAATCAGACTTTTTCCATGTCTTCGGGTCCTATATTCTCTCACTTGCCTCTCGATAAGAGACCTGCATCAAAATGCTGCATAGGAGGAAATAGCCTGTTTTCCAAAGATTAGAATGAAATAGCCTGATCCCAAATAACATTCTTGATTTTTAGATATTTCTATTTATCTTTTATAGTAAATTTCTACCATTCTCTTTTGGCAAATGGTTATGTACAGTACCTACGTATAGAACTTCCTATGACTAAAAGTATTAAGAAATCCACTCAATGCCATGGATTATATTTGCTACCAATGGAGCAAATATTTTTCCATAAAGATGAAATAGATTAAAGAGCTTGCTTGGAAGGAATTTTTAAAATACCAGCTCTTAACAGAAGAAATTAAACAGGACTCAAAAGGAAACCATAATCCAAGGAAGGATTCAGATACTTCTGCTCAAAGGCTATCTAAGCAAGTGAGATCATTGCTCATTTGTGACAACAACAACAACAACAACAACAACAATGACAATGATGATGATGATGATGATGCAACAGAAGCTATGTGGATGTTGATGGCCACAGGCAATAAGTTAAGCTGGAACAAGTACAAGAAAAATACAAGCTGATTTGCAATAAAAGTGCAGAGCTGTGTTGAGTATCTCACATATTGAGGGTTTCAAATAGCTGAAAAACAAGATTTGGTAAAAGGTATAGGGAGGGGAGGAAGACAAATGCAGGAACTGGGTGGATTTTTGTTTTTGTAACCAAACACTTATTGGGAAATTCTCAAAATTCACAAAAGAAAGAAAAAACTTCCACTTCAAAGGATTTTACCAGCCGAGGAGTAGAAATGCAGTTTTGTGAGAATGACAGTTCTCCAGATTGGACTTTACAGTTCAGGCCTAGTGAAAGCCATGAAATTCTCAGAGCAGCCATAGTCTTGATGCTTCATTTTGTTGTGCTTCCAGGATGACACATCAAAGAGAGCAGCAGACACAGAAAGCCCACATCCACCACCTTAATGTTTTTCTTCCAAGAGTTTTTGGCAGAAGAAATTGTGGCAGCCAGCTGCTTGAGGCAGCAGCATGGCAAGGCCTCGGGGCAAAGCCTGAGCTTGATTCTTTCTCATCTCCGTCTTCCTCATTCTACAAATAGCAGGGGCAGTCCCTCTATATGTCATACCCCTGGTGGACACTGACTCTGAGGGAGAGGAGGAACAGCTGGCAGGAGTGGAAGTGTGGCTCTGGAGGTTGTGGAGGAGGCTGGGGATAGCCTGGGGACAGAGGCCAGCTGGGAAGTCAGAGGACCGAGGCCCATCCCCTCTCCATCCTATGGTATGCAGGGAGGAGAGGATAAGGGAGAGACATAGTCTACTCGGAAGGAGAGTGCCTTGATCCTCTTCATGGGCTGCAGCTGTGACAACTGAATAAGAGGACGGACATGTGTACAGGTGAGCACTGGAAACAAAGTGTGGAAATATCTCTAGTTTATGGTTCCTCTCTGAGTTTGCTGTCCTTCCAGTGTGTGTTCTGTTATCTGTGGATGTCCTCCAGCCCTTATCTTGCCTGATTTATGCTGCCTTTTTCCTCCTTCTTGTAACTGTTTGTGTTCTATATGTAAAGTGGGTGACTCCAAATCTACAAACCTGATTGGTCAAATAAAATGAACATTGGATTGGTTCACTAGGAACCAATCCAAAGAGCTGCTAAAAGGCAGCAAATCTAAACAACTGCCATTGGCTGCAAGCAGGCAAGCCAGCCTGTATAAAAGGCTGGCCTCGGCTTCAGCCAAGTGTTCCTATTTACTAACTAGTTGAAGAATAAAGTATTTGTTGTTGGAACCCGGTCTACCTCGTGTGTTTTCCAAACAAAACACTGGCGACGAAGGTGGGATCGTCCTGAACGGAAAAATCTGCACGCGGTGATAAGTCCAGATGACAACTAAGATGTCTGGAAACAACGCACCGCCCGCACCCTTCAATCCCAACGAAGAGGATTGGGATTCCTATGCTGATCGCTTCCAAATATATTTGGAGAGCAATGAAATGGAAGGCATTTCAGAGCAACGCAAGAGAGCTGTATTCCTGACGCACTGCGGGCCAACAGTTTTCAAGATGGCAAAGGCCCTTGCGAAGCCCCGGGACGTTAAACAACTAACGTGGACAGAATTGCAAAGACTCCTCAAAGCACACTACGCTCCGATGGTGTCCAACTTAATAAAGCGACACGAATTTTACCGCAGAGACCAGAGAGAGGGAGAGACCGTCGCCGATTTCATCGCTGCCCTCAGACAATTAGGGGGTGAGTGTGAATTTTTGAACATTGATGAGGCAATGAGGGATCGCGTGGTGTTGGGCCTGAGAGACTCGACCACACAGAGTAAATTGCTCAACAAGCCCAACATCACCGTTACCGAAGCCATCGCGGAAGCCACAGCCGCTGAAGCCGCGAAAAAATCTGCCGTAACCATGAAAAAGATGAACACATACAGCGAAGAAACACCAACCAAAGACAGAAAGCAGCCTGCCACCACAACTCACTACGAAGAGTTGGGCGAAACAGTTGAATCGAGTGAAGAAGACGACGAGGTCCACCGTTTGCTCACGAACAGAAAAGAGTGCGAAAGAAGAAATTGGCGGGAATGCGCTGGCTGCGGAGGAAACCATCCCCGAGCTGAATACAGATTTCTCGATGCCATCAGCCGGCATTGCAAAAAACGAGGGCACATCGAGAAGGTCTGCAGGAACAAAAAATACTACAGCCCGACGAGACACAGAAATTCTCCAACACGAGCCGAGCCTAAACGAGCTGAGAGAAAGTGGCAACAAGAAAAGCGAGCCAATACACACCAAACTGTCATTATACAGAGCGCTCAGACGGAAAGTGGAAAAATAATTAAAGTCATCGTGAAAATTGAAGGAAAACACTGCAAGATGGAAGTGGACTCAGGGTCCTTCCTCTCCATGGTATCGTGGGACACAATAAAACAGCTAGTCCCAGGTATCAAACCCAAAGAATTGAAGAAGCAGCACCTAACCCTCAAGGACTATCAGGGAAACCAAATCCCTGTGGTAGGCATGGGACAATTCCGAGTCGCCTACAAACATCACGTCAAGGTGCTTCCGCTGACCATAGTCGACCAAGACAGACCAAGCCTCCTGGGCATCGAATGGTTCGCGCCATTGGGCATCGGGATGACCGGGGTCGATCGAGTGACTACAACCGGCTGGGAAGACGACCTCATCCGAGAATTCCAGGACGTTTTTGACGGCTCACTTGGCAAGTATCAGGGAAATCCCATTTCTTTCAATCTAAACCCCCAAATAGCCCCACGAAGAATAAAAGCCAGGCGAGTTCCTTTTGCACTAAAGGCAAAAATAGAGGAACAGCTGGACAAATTAATAGCCCAAGGGGTGTTAGAACCTGTGGACCATGCCAAGTGGGAAACGCCTATTGTCACACCCATAAAACCTGATGGGTCCATTAGAATCTGTGGTGACTATAAGGCTACCCTAAACCACGCATTACAACCAAGCGCATACCCGGTGCCAGTAGTCCAGCATTTGCTTCATTCCCTGGGAAAAGGCAAAGTTTTCGCCAAACTCGGCTTGGCACAAGCCTATCAACAACTCCCAGTGGACCCAGAAACAGCAGAAGCACAGACTATAGTCACCCATAAGGGCGCATTCAAATGTCACCGGCTCCAATTTGGAGTAAGCGTGGCCCCTGGCGTCTTCCAGAGTCTGATGGAACGCCTTCTAAATGGCATACAAGGAGTCGTTCCCTATTTTGACGACGTCCTAATCTCGGCCAGAGATGAAACTCAATTAAGGAACAGACTCAAAGAAGTATTAACTAAGTTTAGGGAATCTGGCCTCAAGGTAAATAGAGAAAAGTGCTGTTTAATTAAGAACAGCGTTGAATTCCTGGGCTATTCAATAGACGGAGAGGGTATCCACCCTACAGACAAAAAAGTTAAAGCAATCAAAGACGCTCCTGAACCAAGAAATAAAACCAAACTACAAGCATTCTTAGGACTAATTAATTTTTATAACGTGTTCCTGCCAAACAAGGCCACTATAGCAGAACCGTTACACCGTCTGCTAGACAAGAAGGCAACTTGGACTTGGGGTTACAAAGAAAAAAAAGCCTTCCAAAATATTAAAAGCTTGCTAACATCAACAAACGTTCTCATCCAATTTAGCAACACTCTGCCATTAAGAGTGACCTGCGATGCCTCACCACACGGAGTAGGTGCCATCCTGAGCCACCAACTACCTGATGGCAGAGAAGCACCCGTCGCATATTACTCTAGGACTCTATCCAAAACCGAGCGGAATTACAGCCAATTGGACAGGGAAGCTCTAGCAATTGTCGCTGGAGTAAAACGCTTCCACGAATACTTATGTGGGCGGACTTTTCAAATCATAACAGACCACAAACCGCTAATGGGGATTTTGGCGGGAAACAAGCCAACACCTAATATACTGTCCCCAAGAATGACGAGATGGTCAGAGTTCCTAGCAGCTTATTCCTACACTCTGACACATCGGCCAGGGAAACAAATTTCCCATGCGGACGCTTTGAGCAGAGCACCCTTACCAGCAACCGACGAAGACCCGGCACCAGCGATGACAACGCTACAAATCGAGACTTGCCCCGATCTACCCATATCAGCGTATGATGTCGCCAGAGCCACCGCGAAAGACTCATTGACTGCCCGCGTTCTTAGCTGGGTAGGTAAAGGCTGGCCGGAGAATCAAAAAACTGAAAACTTTAAACCTTTCCGGTCCAGACAGACTGAACTTTCAATCCAAAAGGGGTGTTTGTTGTGGGGTGATCGGGTAGTAATCCCTGCCAAATTACAACCCAGGGTACTTAGGTTGTTACATGAAGGGCACCCGGGAATGGTTAAGATGAAAAGCCTTGCTAGAAGTTATGTTTGGTGGCCGGGTATTGATAAGGACATAGAGTATTGGGGAAGTTCATGCCAAAAATGCCAGGCAATTAGACCATCCCCACCAAAAGCACCCATTAAGGACTGGGAAACCCCTTGGGGACCCTGGTCAAGAATACACATTGATTTCGCGGGTCCTACCAAGGGGCATACCTTTCTGATTGTCGTTGATGCCTATTCAAATTGGCTTGAAGTAAAAGTTATGCCATCAACGACAACAGAAACGGTAATTAAAAAGCTGGACAACCTTTTTGCCACCCATGACATACCGGACGTTGTTGTCTCAGATAATGGGCCACAGCTAACCAGCATACAATTTGAGCAATACCTAGCCTCCCTAGGTATAAGACATGCCCTAACCGCGCCGGCTCACCCGGCTGCGAACGGCAGGGCTGAGAGAATGGTCCGGTTTACTAAAGAAGGGTTGGAACGAATGGACGCTGGAGATGTCCAACAGAAAGTAAACCGTTTGCTCACACTCCAGCACATAACGCCCAGTACCATAACCAATAAGTCCCCAGCAGAATTACTCATGGGGCGAAAGTTAAGATCTCACCTTGATAGGTTACACCCAAATTTTACCCCAGAAAACCCCCCTGACTCCTCTACATGGCTTAGACAATTCGAAATAGGTGATTTGGTATACGCTAAAAACTTCACCGGGGACCCGGTATGGCTACTAGGACAGATTACCCAAATCACAGGCCCCAAATCCTACCGATTAAAAATAGAGGATGGCAGGGAATGGAAGCGGCATATAGACCAGCTTCAATCCCGAATTATAAAGAGAACCACAGACTTACAAACATTCACCGAAAAAAATGGCGAATTGCAAACCAAGGTGGGGGGGGAAAGGCGAGAAATAAATAAAGAACTGTTTAAAACCAAACCCAATGAAACATACGAACAAAAAGAGCAAATAAAAGACTCACTGTTTGGAGAGACTTGCGTGAAGAGCCCATCGGAAGGGGCCAGCCAGGCCAGCTTGACCTGCCCGGAGGAAACGGGAGGGAGCGGCAAAACTGCCAGCCTAAGAAACTCAGGCGGCGGTAAAATGGCTGACTCACTCTTCCAGACGGTTCCAGGGAGAAGGACGGACGACACAGCAGCCCCATCCGAACCGGTCGAAGTCTGCACTAAGAATGAACCGTGCAAGTCAAGTCGAGTCCGGAAAAGCCCCGCCTACCTGCGAGACTACGTCACCACGTAGGACTGAACTAAAGGGGGAGGGGTGTTCTATATGTAAAGTGGGTGACTCCAAATCTACAAACCTGATTGGTCAAATAAAATGAACATTGGATTGGTTCACTAGGAACCAATCCAAAGAGCTGCTAAAAGGCGGCAAATCTAAACAACTGCCATTGGCTGCAAGCAGGCAAGCCAGCCTGTATAAAAAGGTGGCCTCGGCTTCAGCCAAGTGTTCCTATTTACTAACTAGTTGAAGAATAAAGTATTTGTTGTTGGAACCCAGTCTACCTCGTGTGTTTTCCGAACAAAACAGTTTGTGTGGGAGTTTTTTGTCTTCCATCAAGGATATTCGGAGGTTGGAAGCAAAGTGAAGGAATAAAAGGGGCTTCACCTGTTTTCTGTGACTGTGTTTGTTTTGTATCCCACCCTAGGTCATCACACAACAGGAATGTGACTAGAAAAACTGAATGATATATTTGAAGCCTCTTATGCTGCTTTCTGAATTGCTGCCTCAGAGATGCTGTCACTAATAATGAGAAAGATCATTGGGAGTGTTCTGTATGAAAATAGTTTACTCCAAATTTGCTAATCTGATTGGCTAAGAAAGCCAGCATAGGGATTGGTTCACTAGGAACCAGTCCAAAGGAACTGCCAAAAGGCGGTTAAATCAAACCAATGTCATTGGCTACAAGCCGGCAGGCAAGCCGTATATAAAGGCTGCCACGGCTAGAGCCAAACTGTTCTGTTTATCTTTACTGTTGTAAATAAAGACTTTTACTGTTGGAACCCGGTCTACCTCGCGTTTTTCTGGACGGAACAGGGAGAGTCTACAATTGCTAAACTTACCGGATAGTACACTGGTGGTTTTCAAGAAGAGATTGGACAACCATTTGTCCAAAATGGTATAGGACAGGGTGTCCTGCTCAAGCTGGGATTGAACTAGAAGAGCTACAAGGTCCCTTCCAACCCTGTTATTTCATGATTCTATGAATCTCCAAGTCCATAACAAAATTCCTTACCCTGGAAAGGTCCAGAATGAACCTGGTTCTTGGGAATGAAAAAGCCTCTCAGCTTCTGCTTATTTTTACCAGAAATGAGAAAGTGAGTCATGGGGGCATGGGAGGAAAAAGATAAGTGACATTACATTCCTTACTTGCACGGTGTTATCACAAAATGTACATGTCATCAGCATAACTATTGCCAGACATCTAAGGAGAGAGTCTATAAAGCTCTAGAACTTTTTGAAACTAAAGGGAAGTTCATTCATATGTAAAGTAAAAAGGGACATCTCATCCAAAAGAAATGTCGAAAGGGGAACTGTGTTTTCTGTGCTTGGAGAACTGAAAGTATAATCCAAAATCCATATCCAGATAGTACATTTATTAAGATTAACCAGAAGAGAACAAAAACTGTGCAATATCTTGAGCATTTAAGAAGAGCTAACCAGGCAAACCGTTATCAAAAAGGGGGACAGAGAAAAAGGGAGAAAGTGTAAATATCAGGCCAGATATAAGACACAAGGTCAAGGTCAGGTCAATTCCAGGTTTGTGGGGTCTGATGAATCTTATGGCTATGCTTGATATCAGGGACACTCAGTTTTCAGGTCCAAGGAAAATGTTCGCCCTTCCCAGCTATAAAAAACACAAAAACACTCCCTAATTTATATCCTGCAATGAGTAACACAAAATTATCTCTTTTAGGAAATTTCCCAGTACACCAACCAGCTTTTGATTATTTTATTTCAGCTCCCTGCCAGGCATGCCATTTCTGAGTATCACACACCTTATTTTGAGTTGTCTTAGTATGACATCCATCCATGGATTAATTTGAGGAGGGGCATGGATAAACATGCTTTTTTAATGAAAAGTGCCAATTGGCCTTTTTCTTCAGTTCAAAAACCAACGCACTGTACATAGAATAGGATAGCACTGAACTGTATAACAATAACGTTGTATGTAAGCCACTAAGTTTTCATCTTATTTGCCTGAGTATGAAATTTAGATTGAACTGTAAACCCTTTCCCTAGCAATTAGGAATTTTTATTCCATCAACCCTTTAATTCCTTTATTTTTAGGTTCATCAGTTTGAAAACAGAAAAGCAAGTTGTCAGGTGGAGCTCCATTCAAAATCCAGGAAAGAAATACTTAGACTCTTTAATTTAGAGAAAAGATATCTTTTACTGAAAGTGAAGTGGTAGCAACCAAAGAATTCTGAATCTGAGAAATTAGGCACGCAATTCACATATACAAAGTGATGGAAGTGTTCCCACCCCCAATAGTTCAGATGAAACTTCCGATTAGAAGTTGTGAATATGATCATGTGGGCATCTTCAGGTGATGATGAGGCCTCTGTCTGTTGACCTTGGCATACTTTGATAACGGGTTGCAGTTGCACAGAGAAAAGAAAGCTAAGCGAGAAATAGAAACCTAACTCTATTGTATGCTCCCCCCCTCATTTACACAACAGAAGAATGTAACACCTCCAGCTCCCTTCCCAGACTTATCCCTCCCCCCCCCCCCCCCCCCGTTTCTTATGACAGCCAAAAAATGCAAAGCGATAGTAGAAGATCTTGAAGGCTGACACAAGTGCACTTGCTGTATTCTCCTTGCAAATTCTTTTTAAAACCTGGTTTTGCACATAAAATATGCAATAACTCTAGAACTAGGTCAGAAGGACAAGCTTTTCTCAAAGTAAGGAGGACTCTCTCCTGCAGGAAATACAAAATATGGCCATTTTCCTTAAATGCATTTCAGCATCATCTCTATTCGATCTTCACTTGTTGGTGTGTTCTGGGCTTTTTCTGAGACTTCCTTTAGCTTCCACAGTATTTTCTAACTAAATGGGTCAATTGAAGAGGGGGGATGGGGAATGACAAAACATCTGGAGTTACACTTATGTCCTCAGTTCTTAGATTGTTGGGCAAGCACCAGAAATCATCCCTTCTGGACTGAGATTCAACTTGACTGAAATCATTGCCAACTTCAGAAGCCAATACAAAAATTTATGCCACCAGATAAAGACTGAATGCACCAATTATCACATTAAACAAGAAGAAAACCTATGCACCAATTGCACCCGCACTTTCTACAATTTTGTAAACAGCAAACTAAAAGACTCAAGGTCCATCCCATCCCTGAAAGAACCTCATGGTAAAGACTGCAACGATGACACTATTAAAGCCAATCTCTTTCACACATTATTTGGCTCAGTATTTGTAAACAGCAATGGATCATGGCCAGTATTTCCTATTTGAATCACAGACAACTACAATGATCTAATACATATTGATTTTACAGAAGACAAAGCACTATGCAATCTAAAACCATCTCTATCTATTGCACCGGACAGAATATGTGCCTACTTCCTAAAAAAGCTATCCACTGCCATATCAGAACCTCTCAGCATAATCTTTCAGGACCAGCTCCTTGCCAAATCTATGGTCACAAGCCACAGTCATCCCCATCTTCAAAAAGGGAGACCTCAGCCTAGTTGAAAATTACAGACCAATCTCTTTGTGCTGCATCAACTGTAAAGTCATGGAATAAATTATTAACCAATTCATCATCCTCCACTTAGAGACAAACAACCTACTCTCTAATAAACAATTTGGTTTCAGAAAAAAACTATCCTGCAATCTGCAACTCTTACACTGCAAAAATATATGGACTACACAACTCGATCAGGGGAAAGGAATAGATGCAATCTACATAGACCTCTGTAAAGCCTTTGATTCAGTGATACACGACAAACTACTCCTAAAACTAAAATCTTACAGTATCTCTGGACACCTGCATAACTGGATAGAAGCATTCCTGTCAAACAGACAACAAATGGTCAAAATTGGGAGCGTCCTATCAAATTCTGTACCTGTCAACAGTGGTGTCTCCCAAGGTAATGTTTTAGGACAAAGTCTCTTCATACTCTACATAAATGATCTCTGTGATCATATTAAGAGCAACTGCGTCCTCTTCGCTGATGATGTAAAGCTATTCAACACCACAGACAATACTGCTACCCTTCAAAAAGACCTCAACTATGTATCAGAATGGTCAAACAAATGACAACTTCAAATCTCAACAAACAAATGCTCTGTCTTACATATTGGCAAAAAAAACCATCAGAAAATAAAATACAGGCTGAATAGTCAAGACCTTGTTGATAATCCAAACTCTGTCAAGGACCTTGGAGTACTCATCTCTAATGATCTAAGTGCTAGAGCCCACTTAACTACATAGTCATTAAGAGTTGTTAACCTAATCTTACATAGCTTTTTCTCTGTTAATATTACACTACTATCTGGAGCATACAAAACATTTTCTAGACCAATACTCAAATACAGCTCATCAGTCTGTAACCCACATTATGTATCTGGTATTAGCACAGTTGAGAAAGTCCAGAAATATTTCACAAGAAGAGTTCTCCACTCCTCTACTCGTTGCAGAATACCTTATGCCACCAGACTTGAAATTCTAGACCTAGAAAATCTAGAACTATGCCACCTTTGGTATGATCTAAGTATAGTATATAAAATCATACATTACAATGTTCTACCTGTCAAAGAATACTTCAGCTTCAACCACAACAATACAAGAACAAACAATAGATACAAACTCAAGGTTAATCGCACCAAACTTGATTGCAGGAAATATGACTTCAGCAACAGAGTGATCAATGTCTGGAATAGACATTGTGATTTCTTTCCCCAAACCCCAAAAACTTTAACCTTAGACTGTCTACTATTGACCTCACCCCTTTCCTAAGAGGTCTGTAGGGGGCTGCATAAGCGCATCAACGTGCCTACCACCCCTGTCCTCTTGTTTCTTTTATTTTTCTTGTATGTATCCATGTATTCATAACTATGTTTTACTTATACCTATTATCTTATAAGCAATTGACAAACCAAATAAATAAAAATAAATAAATAAATTGTAGACCATTTCATTTTATAAGCAGACTCAAAAAGAATCAGCCGCTATGTTTTGATAAAATCAAGAAGCAGGAAGTTCTGAGTTGTAAGTTCCTAGTTCTTTTTAAATTTTATTTCCACTATTACAAATTAGTGAATTGAAATTAACCAGCAGCCCGACTTGAAGTATAAAATGGACGTGGAGTAACAAGATTGGAAGGTACCTTGAGGTCTAGCCTCTTGCTTGAGCAGGAAACCTTATACCATCCTAGACAAATGGCTGTCCACTGTCTTCTTTAAAACCTCCAGTGATGGAACACCCACAACTTCTGGAGCCAAGCTATTCCACAAGACAAATCCAGTCCTTGCAACCATTCATTATATGGTTTGGACTCCAGTCCCCTCATCATCCTTGTTCCTCTTCTCTGCACTCTTCCCACACTCTTTCCATAGTCTTGAAGTCTTTTTGATAGCATGGTGACCAAAATTGGATGCAATATTCCAGGTGTGGTCTTACTAGTGCAGTTTAAAGCATTACAAACTCTGATCTTGATTTTGATACAATCTTTCTTTGGTTGCAGCCTAGGACTGCATTGGCTTTTTTGGCAGCTGCAGCACACCTCTGACTCATACTTAAGTGGTTGTGCACTAGGACTCAATAGTTACTGCCGTTGAGCCAGATACCACCCACTCTGTACCTGTGCATTTGGGGTTTTTTGCCTCAGTGCAAAACCTTACAGGTCCTCCTTGACTTGCTATCACAATTGAGCCTAAAATTTCTGTTGCTAAGTGAGAATTTGTCAAGTGAGTTTGGCCCCATATTTTGCCCACATGACCCAGGGACATTGCAACCATCATAAACCCAGGGACATTGCAACCATCATAAATATGAGTCAGTTGCCAATCATCTGAATTTTGATCACATGACCATGAGGATGCTGCAATGTGTGAAAAATGGTGATAAGACACTTTTTTCAGTGTCATCATAAGTTTGAACAGTCACTAAATGAACTGTTGAAAGTCAAGGGCTACCAACACTTTTCTCAGGACTCACCTCCAATTACATTTTGTCAAGCCAGGGCCCAGAGTTCAACCATTCATTGTACAATTTAGTTTACAGACCCCTTATCATCTTTGTTGTTCTTCTCTGTACTCTTTCTAGGGTCTCAACATCTTTTTTTGTATCATTGGTGACCAGAACTAAATGCAGTATTTTATTTATACAGACACATTGCTGAAAAGGATAGAAACTGCCTGTTTTAACAAAAAAAGAACCACACTTTTCCCCTTATGAATTCTATTGTAAACTATTATACCTATTACATGTTTTTCTCTTCTTGGCAACCATATATCTAGTTGACCCCAGGAAAAATGCAAATGCAAATAATCCCAGGAATGTCACAAGCAGGGTAGCTTTTAAGATCAAAGCTGCTTCGGTTCCTTCCTACCTTGATTAATAAAATTAATCTGGTGTGAAGTCAAGTTGTACATCTGTTTGGGAAGGTGAATGAGAAATCCTTTGGTTTTTAAGTGAGCAGAGAAAATATCTAGAGAAGGGTTAATCATTGGCTTGTGTGAGTTTGCTTGCCTGCAGCCCTGGCCGCTGCCTCAGACTCCAGCTTCTCTTGACAGACCCAGAACTCTTAGGCTGGAAGAATTGCCTGACCAGATGACCCTAGAACATCTCTGGAATCACAGGCAAAAGAAAGGAGTTCCCTGCCATTGCTTAGAGGTGTTTTCCTTTCTTATACTCTGCAGCCTTTCTCCTTGAAAAGAACCGCCTTTCCTCAACAGAGATGCGGACAGAGTTCAGTGACATAATCCGCATTGTTGTTTCAGATGTCAATCATATACCATTGTGTGCCTGTTTAGTAGGTCTGGAGTAGAGCTACACAGCCAAGGAAATTCTGTTTTGTGTTTCATGGAACTGCATGGGCCCTGTCTCTGCTGCAAGGGGCCTGGTGAATCACGAAGAATTACTTAGCGACCAGAAACTGGAACTGAATACCGAATGCCAGATACAGGGCAAAAGCTTTCTATTATTTTACAAAGATTCCATCATGCATGCACTAGATTGTGATCAGAATTTTTCTGTTGCATTTTCTGTTGCCCTGGTTTCTTGATTTGGGTCTTTGAACAAAAATCTTGTTTGGGGATTTTAGTGTCTCTTGGGAAGGGATGAATGCATACAGAAAAGGGAGATAAGACTCTGGCATCTTCATCTCTCATCTTTTGAGCAAGAAGGAATGCAATCATTTATTAACTTAAAAATAGTCCATCCATCCTCCACTTACGATATTGCCTTAGTTATTGACAATGCCAAGGATTGTCCATTGTCTAACAGCATGATAAAGTAGGTTCCATCCCGAACCCCTAGCCTTACCTTTCCCTCAAAGTTAAATTAAAAACATAAACAGGTGAAGCCTCTATGTATCACCTATATTTCATATGCTGTAGCACTGTTGTATTCTTTGTATCAGTTTCTTGCCTATGACTCCAAACCCTAATAATTCCAGGATTACATAAAACAGCACCTTATCCCATTTCCCCATATGTGTGCATAATGCTATTTCTCCACACTGGTAAGACAGGTCTCCATATTTTTTTTTCAAATATACAGTATGTTTTTCCTACTCATATAGAAACATTTTCCCCAGTATCATACTAGGTAGCTGAATGACTTAAAAACAGCATATTGAGTGGTCCCAAACAGTATATGTGCAAGATATATACATCCATGGTTATCCCCCAAAACCACTATATATCCATGATTGGCAGCAGGCATTTCTATCTTAGTGCCTTCCTGCTATTGGATTGAAACTCACATATTTTATCTGTTTGTTTATAAATTGATTTGCTACCTAACTTGCCACTCAAGGTGGCTTACAATAATAAAAAGGAAGAAAATGAAAGAGGGCAAACAGAACAGAAGTAAAATAATAGAACAATATGATAAACAATGACAAAGGAACGAGAACAAGACTAATACATCAATATGATAACCAAAATGATTGACAGGTAGAGAATAGGGAGTGGGGGAGGTGGGAGGATAGGTTGAGTCTGCCTTCATTCCAGCAGCCATCTCCAGCATTGAACTCCTCTCCCATTTGGATCCCAGATCTTCAGGCTGTTGTGGAAGGCTAGGAGGGTGAAGGCAGATTTTACCTCAGAGCAGAGGTGGTATTCAACAGTTTTTGACCAGTTCTGGAGAACCGGTTGCGGAAATTTTGAGTAGTTCGGAGAACCGGCAAATACCACCTCTGACTGGCCCTGCCCCCACCTATTTTCTGCCTCCCAAGTCCCAGTTGATTGGCTGGGTCTTCTTTTGTTGCCCTGCACAGGAGAACAGAGCTGGAAAGCAGATTAGTGGGGTGGGGAGGGAATGGGGATTTTACAGTAACCTTCCCCTGCCACACCCACCAAGCTACTCCCACCAAGCCACACCCACAGAACTGGTAGTAAGAAAATTTGAATCCCACCATTGACTGAAAGCATATGCACCAAGACATATTCCTTGTGTGTCTAATCACACTTGGCCAATAAAGCATGCATGCATTCATTCATTCATTCATTCATTCATTCATTCATTCATTCATTCAT
>BLBF01000031.1:4897926-4957590 GCA_015471245.1 Laticauda colubrina
TTATTATTATTATTATTATTATTATTATTATTATTATTATTATTATTGATGTATTGATTATTGCATTGCTTTGTTTAAAGTATTCAGATTTTGGTTTACTCATGGATGTTATATATAGTTGTCATATTGGACCATTTCTAGAATGGTCTAGAAATGTGAACAGAAGAATTTCTCATTCCGAGTGTGGATATTCTTGTAAATGTGGGCTAAACAGGTATTACAAGCATATTTATTCATGAGCATATTCAACATTTCTATCAAATTATGGGAAATTGTTAAAAATGGATTTAAGAAGAGCTGGTTATATAATAAAATCCGACTGTGAAACATTAGATTAGTTTATCGGATCTGGATATATTTAGGAGAATTCCAGGACAAGCAGCAGATTGGTGTAATTCAATAAAAGCAGCCAGAAGAGCTAGTCATGAAGAATCCGACAGACACCATACCTGGGAAAGAAATAGAGAGTTTTGATAATTGGCGAAAATAGATGCTGTTGATAGAGATGTCGAAAAGGCCCAAAATATCTGCAGTCCAACCAATGTTATGCAACTCTTCTTATATGATATGTCACTGAAACAACCAAAATGCATATTGCTGTGCATATTCTTTATTAGGGTTAAGTGTAAAGCCTACTCAGCTACTCGTCTAAACTTATTCCCGCTTTAGTTTCCTATCTTCTCCAGTAATGGCTTTTTCATCTCTGATTCCAAAGATATTTTATTTGGTGAGAGAGTAACTGACAGGGCAATGAACAGTGGCAGTGGTGGGATTAATTATTTTTACTACCAATTCTGTGGGTGTGGCTTGGTGGGCAGGCAGGGAAGGATACTGTAAAATCTCCAGTCAGAGGTGGCATTTGCTGATTCTCTGAACTACTCAAAATTTCCACTACTGGTTCTCCAGAACTGGTCAGAACCTGCTGAATACCACCTCTGAACAGTGATTTTCTACGCTGCTCACCTGAGAAGCTGCTTTGGAACTATTCTTAAGTGAAAAGTAGACTAGCTTATGAGTGTCTTGTCATTCACCATGGCAACAAGAAGCTATGGTTAAATTAACAGATTCCATCTAGACAAACCACTGTGATTCTCAATGGAAGCTTGACTTTGGACAGCTTCAATTCACTTCTCTGAGTTGGGGATATCTTACCAAGCTGCAGTAACTGTAACTTTAATTCTTCCATATTTCCCTTCTCAGGTGTCCCATTCTAGTTCTACCCAGTTGACCATGCGCTAGAATGTCAATATCAGATATGCATTTCAATATCAATATGAGGCATATCCTTTCTCCTCCGCCCCTGCCCGCCCCCATCACATTAGAGCAGTGTGTATTCTGAGTCCTAATAATGTATTCTGAGTCCTAATAATTTTGGAATAAACACCTTTTATTACAGAGAAAAGCAGTTAGAATGTAATCTTATATGTGGAACTGCTAGTCCTCATTTTTTAAAAAGGAGTTGATCTTGTAAGAGGAGAAGGGAAAGGGAGGGGAGGCAGAAACAAAAAGGCGGAAGAGGAGGAGATGCCTGATATTGAAATCCACCTAAAACATCGTCCTAATAAGATCAAAGAAAACACAGTGACAGGAGAATAATGGAATGACTGGTCAAGATTAATGGTTTATACTTCTATTACAGGAAAACATATTTCTTTTAAAGAGGCTAATGGGTTCCCTTTTAGTAATTGCAACATTTGTTGCAAACATGTTTCTGGACATTTTCATATATATAATGTCATTTCATTCAATTCTACCTGTTCAGGGTGGATTAAGATTCCCTCCCCTTCCTCTTTCTTTCGCTTTCTTTCTCTGAGCAAGTGGCTTTCTTTTAAGTTTTCATTTTATTTTCACTGACTGCAATTACAAAGCATATGCTCGGTCATAAAAGCTTTTGGGGCACAATGTGACAGATCCTTTTCCAAGAGAGGTCCTTCACATTTAGCCTGCCTCGTCCTTGGGGGCTTTGTTATGCTAACTTTTTTGACATATTCTTCAGAATGCAGGATCCTGAAACTCAAAACAATTTCCTGATTTCTGGATGTACTTGGAAGGACTTGGATTATTTCTCCCTTTCAGAAGCGCCACAAATCTCTGCACGTCCGCACAAATCTGCAGCATTCAGCCAAGGGGCTCCCTGAAACAGTGTGGAATGTCTGGAAGGAAGGAACTTCACCAACCAAGCCTCCTGCCTGCACACAAAGTGCAGCGGGTCGTGTTATTCTTCTTCTTGCCAGGGGAAACAACCTCCCCCCCACCACTTCCAACCTTTCCAGTTTCCAGTTCAGGAAGCCAAGCTGAAAAGAGACTGCTGCGTCCAATGGGAAGGCAGACTGGGCATGCATGGTTATTGGCCAGGTACAAATATTCTTTAGCAAATTGCCCGGGAGGAGGGTGCCAGTGAACCATTGGCTGGGGAGGAGTACTGAGCTGATGATAAATACTCTTGATAGGTAGGCTGCAGGGCGGGGGAGGCCTGTGATGGAGTGGGAGCAGCCATATGCCCATGGTTAATTGTCCCATTCTGAAGTCCAGCTGCCTTTTGAAAAAACACCTTTGGGACAACCATGACCTGGATGACCGAGGATCTCCATAGACATAGAACAGCCTGCTGATATGTAGGCAGTGAAGCAATGGTCAAGCAACGAACAAGAGGTCAAAATAATAGCATTGGAAGGACCTTGGAGGTTTTCTAGTCCAGCTCCCTGCTCAAGCAGGAGACCCTATACCATTCAAGACAGATGGCTGTCCAGTCTCTTTTTAAAAACCACCCAGTGATGAGCACCTACAACTTCTGGTGGCAAGCTGTTCCATTGGCTTATTGTTCTCATTGTCAGAAAAGTTCTCCTTAGTTTTAGGTTGCTTCCCTTCTTGATTAGTTTCCATCCGTTGCTTCTTGTCTTGCCTTCTGATGCTTTGGAAAATAAGTTGACCCCCTCTTCTTTGTGGCAGTCTCTTAAATGTTGGAACACTGCTATCATGTTGCCCCTAGCCCTACTTTTTACTAGACTAGATATACCCAATTCTTGCAATCATACTTCATATGTTTTAGCCTCCAGTCCCCTGATCATCTTCTCTGCACTCTTTCCAGAGTCTTAACACCTTGTTTATATTGTGAAAACTGGGTGCCTATTCCAAGTGTGGTCTGTCTTACATGGACCTAAGACCTGGGGTACCCCACTGCTTACTTCCCTCATATAGTTGCAGTTCCATTAAGGAATATATGTTGAGTACAGTTTGTCAGTTACAAACTCATCTGGTGGTGATGTTGTCTATTCCACATTTTTCTAGCTTACCAAGAAGTAGGTTGTGGTCTATTTTATCAAATTACCTAATTAAAAGCCAAGTATATTATGTCCATAGCATTTCAGTGGTCCACTAATTCAGTCAGTTTGTCAAAGAATGAAAAAAGATTTGTTTGACATGATCTGTTTTTGACAACACTATGTTGGCTTCTGATTATAATTTTGCTTGCTCTGGTGTTTGCAGATCTGTTGCTTGATTATCTTTTCCAAGCTCTTCCTAGGTATTGTTGTCAGGCTGATTGGTCTATAGTTTCCTGGCTCTGTTCCCCTCCCCCACCTGTTTTTTGAAGATGGGAACCATATCAGCTTTTTTCCAGTCATCCAGTAGTTCCCAGTGGTCCAGGATCATCACCACCCAGGACTAACAAGCCTCTTCTGCTGTGCCACATTTCTTTGATTCTACCAGTTTATCGAAAAAGAAGCTGCACTGTCCTCTGCAAAGAATTATGAAGATATCTGGCCATAGATAAACAAACCTAGTCTTCTTTTCTAAAATCAGTTTGCTCTAGTTATGGGAGAGGATTTTGAGAAGAGAAAATATTTAACCAAGGCAAGTGGCTGCTATTTAGCCTGATTCATTCATAAGATTTAGAGTTGGGCATGTTTGGTTTCATTGTAACTTTGACCAAGTATAATCCAGCCTTCGAGAATTCTTACTCACTTCCAACATTGTGCAGATGCTACCCCTGTGTGGAGCCACTGACCCTGCTCCTGAATGACAGCTCTTTGATGAGCATCAAGCATTTCCAGAGAGTATTATTGATTTTTACAGCCTCTGAACTCTGCCTCTATTTCTAATTTTCACTGGGAAGGCAGAAAGACTCTTCTTTCTGTGTACTAACCCTTTGAATGTCTTGGTAGCAGTTTCTTCAAATAATTATTTGGTTCCCAGGATTATTTGCACATTAGTGGATATATTTAGATGGAAATTTCACACAGGGAGACAAGCAATATTTTACGCAAACACACACACACACACACACACACACAAACAGAGGTGGGAGGGAGGAAGGGAGGGAGAGAGAGAAGTCAGCACAAGAAACAAAGATAATTTAATGGACACTTTTTTGGAATATCTCCTCCTCCTCCCCCCAAGCTGGGTCATTGAAGTACACTGCAGAGGTGAGCTGCACATACTGTAACAACCGGTTTGCCTAGTGCAGAACCAAAACTGTGAGTGTGCGTGTGCACGCCCCCTTCTAGTTGTAAAGGTCTGTAACTGGACACTGTCAGGAAGCTACTGCTTATTATTAAGGTTCTGGAAGAAATAAGATCCTTAGCAATACTAGGCTAGTCAAATCAAGATTGAGGAAGAGACAAGAAGCTGTTGTTAAAGTTAGAGTTTAGATAAAAAGGAGGTGTTGCAAGAAGTGAAAAAGAAAAAACCAGGAGGAGTTAGAAGCTTTAAAAGTAGACGATGTAAGTCACCCAGACTGAAGTAGTAAAGTAGAAATTATGTCCGGTTAAGAGCAATAGTTAGGAAAAGAAGAGATGCAAGAAAAGGGCCACTAAAGAAAAATAAGGAACTAAACTGTTTTCTACCATCAAGAGGGAAAGGAAAGCAATTTTGGAATAAGAAAAAAGAAGAAACTGGTCTGCTCAACAGGAGTCCCTTTTCTGCAGCATTCAGGCAGGAGGTCAATTTTGATTAACTTCAGTTGGCAATATTTCAGCTCACAGACTCACTATCAACTAGGGAAAGGTCGTGGCTTGAAGAGCAAAGCAGAGTGGATCAGATAGTTGGGACAGAAGAGATGCCATTCAGAGGAAATGGACATGCAAAGGAGTGTGAAAAAATGATACATTAAATTTTGCAGACCCAATTGTTGATTCTAGACATTCTGCAGAGGATAAGGGATTATCCAACTCATTTAGTAACTACCTTGCAAATTAAGAGTGTTTCATGTGCATTCAGTGGAGAGATTCAAAGCAACTCTGGGAAAGGAATAACACAGAGTATGCAAAAGCTTGAATGAGCTCTAGCTGGGTCTCACAACCATGTTTGTTTATTTGTATACATATATTGATGGTAGTAAACTTGTTACATCCTTACATCCGGTCAAGAGATGGATGCTTTTTATTGGAGGGGAAAGGGTAAATGAACAGTTCGTGCCTCCCCTACTGGTTGGAAACTCATCCCCTAAGCTTTATGTGAAGTAATTTGCAAAGGAGCCAGAGGGAAAAACCTGCTTAGGGATCTCAGTTTTAACACAGTGGTGATTTCTTAGCAATGGTTCTTCTCCCAGGAATTCCATTTTCATCCAAATTTCCTTCACATACACAGAACAGTTTCATTTGGAGAAGCATTCTGTAAGAAAACATGGATAACTGATAACCACAAAAAAACTGGGTCATCAGGACTTTGTTTTCTCATGCTTTCCTCTTTGTACATATTCTGTTCCTTGAAAATTACCAAAATTTTCCAGCTTAGGTGTATTTAGGACATTGGCAGTGTTCTACTGTAAGTGTCTTCTGTAGATGCCTAGTGTGAACTGAAAAACCATAGCAACTGCTAGTGCTTTACTGCTGCTCATCTAGCAGACTATCCGTGCTTGTATCTTACCTTCCCTCTCCCTTGCATTGGTGGGAAATCAATTCTGAGTGAGGAAATGATGGTGTCAAGATAATTACAAATATTTCCTCTACTTTTTCTCTGAATTGGCAATTTTCCTTGACTGAATTTATGTTTAATTTAAAATGGTCATGGGTACATCCTCATGCATATTGCTAGTAGTTCTGTTTATATATTACATTACATGAGATCAGATTTACCTCTAAAGATAATCATGAATATGGAGATATGTCTGATTTCTATTAACACATAATGTCATTCAGAATAATTGCATTGTCAGTTACTCAACTTATTTGGCACAAAATACTCTTGTGATTTGTGTCATATAAAGCTTGAAAATATTGATCACAGAACGAACACTTTCTAAGGATTGAGCTTTAACTGATTAATATGGGCAGCTGAACTACAATCTAACATAAAAGGTAATTGTGGGAAATAAGCAGGCCAACTGTGTGTAGGATGAAAACTAAATTTATTTTAGCTTTGATTTTTTTTAATTGTGTAATTTCTTTGTTATTCTGTTATTTGTTACAGCTAAATTGCAGCTTATGAAAAGTAAATAAAGGTATTCTTAGTGTAAGTAAACCTTCCTGATTAATTGAACTGAACGTTCACTTTCTTCCTCAGCTATAGAAATTAGTCTGTGGAGATGATAGCACTTGTAAATAAAGTTTGTGTCAGAGTTGTTCTTTCGTACATTATAGAACAGTAACGAACTTCATTTTCAGCAGTCTTACAATAGTGGCATAAGCATGCCAGCCTTTATAAGTTTTTAGTAAAAATTTTAGATTGAGCAGAGAGTATCAGTTCTCTACTCCTATATGCATGCAAACTCATACAAGTACATGCATGTACTTGAGGAACCACTCAAAATAATATTTCAGTAGAAGTGTGATGTGCATTGAACAGCTTTATGTCTGACATACAGTAGTTTGTGGAAATTATTGGCTCAAATTCACAATTAAACATAAATATTAATAAAGCATTAGCTCAACAAATACTTGTGTTTATAAGAAATGAGAAATTACTTCAGCTAAGTGTAACAATTTAAAAGATCTCTGCATTTTTGCAACATAAACAGAATACGACAAAGCAAACTTTCAACATAGAGAAGACAAAATGGCTTGGTTATATGTCCGTACATATGTGAAAATCACTGAAGAGAAAAAGGATGTAGAAAATTTGGAATAGCATTTATATAATAGTAATCAACATTTAACAAAAGAAAATAGTGCAAATTAAATAACTAGATCTGATAACTTAGTGGACTAGGAGAAATTTCCTTCCAGGAAGCAAAGATCTTTCACAATTATTTGTTCCAGAAAAGATGTAATGCAATGGATTATGTATTTAGAATGTTCATAAATAATTACATTGAAGCACTTGGCTTCTTGCATCTGTTTTTAAAAAATGATACCTCAAATGCTTCAGACATAATTCACTACAATCACATCCAGAGCAATCAAGCAAGCTTCCTAAACAATATGATACTTCATTAATAATGGGAAGATTGATTGGCACCTAAACTGTTGTTAGAATCCAGGATGAAGGCTGAAAACAATTTGTTTTAAAAGAAATTGAAAAATAGCATTGATATAGCATTGAATAGCAATGAATTAATAGCATTGAATAGCAATGAATTAACATTCATTGTTAATTCTGCGGAGAGTTTAGGTAGCAGTATTCATTGACTATAAGTTTCTTACTTGACCGCTGCTCACAACGTCAAAAAATTCATATGTAGTATGTGTTTGAGTCGAGTAGTGTTAGACAGGATCAAAAGGTACTTGTGCATCAAATGAATATGCCAAAATTCTAAACAAGGCAACAAGGGTTTCAGTCAAAGAGTGCAAAAAACTGTTGCCTCATGAAAATAAGCATAAGAGATGTAATGTGGTAACTGCCAAGTTGATTGGCTACTACTCCTATCTGCTCATCCATTTAAAACAAATGATACCACCAAGGTTGGCTACAATCAATCATATTGGAATTTAGATGTTTAGAGAAGAAGCTGAATCACCAGTGAACTCAGATAGTATTCCATTCATCTGCAGAGTCTATGAAAGAGGACTGAAAAGATTATTTACCTAATTACAGAATAACAGAGTTGGAAGGGATCTTGGAGATCTTCTTCTCCAATCTGCCCCTGAAGCAGATCCTTTACCATTCTGGATAAATGGCTATCCAATCTCTTCTTAAAAACCTCCAGCAATGGACCAACTACAACTTCTGGAGACAAGCTGTCCCATTGATTAATTGTTCCCACTGTCAGAAATTTCAAGATCGCATCTCTCTTTGTTAAGCTTCCATTCACTACTTCTTTTCCTATCCTTGGGTGCTTTGGAGCAGCAGTGGGCTGTGAGAAAATTTTGGTGGGCCGCAGAGATATCTCACTACCAGAGCACCCACCAAAGCAATTGATCCAAGCTGCACAGAAACACAAGGCTGCTCAGCCCACATGGCCCGTGGGAACCCTCCCCGCCCACTCACTCCTTAAGGCCCTGTCACACTGCCCAACGGATGCAAAACATTTGTAAAAAGGACACAGCGGATGAGAAAAATGTTTCATCCGTTGTTATCCGCTCTCAAAAGGGGCAATATTTTGCATAACCAGAGCGGATAACACGGAAAGGAATGGATGGGGGGAGGACGCAGAGCGGATGGAAAGCGGATGCAGAACGGAAGCCTAGTGGATGGAAGCGGATGAGAGCGGATGGCACATCCACAAGTCTTCCGGGGGACCTCAGCAAAGCGGACGCGGAACGGAAACAGTGGATGCACAGCGGATGCACAGCGGATGAAGCGGATGCAGAGCGGAAGCCTAGCGGATGCACAGTGGAAGCCTAACGGATGCCTAGCGTTAATTGCGCATGCGGGGAGGATGCATTGTGTAAGCCCCGCGGATATAAGGGAAGCAGCTCAGAGCAGGTCACCATTCAGAGGAAAGATCTGCTGCCGGACGGATTGACAGCCTTGCCTGCCCTGCCTGCATGCCTGCCTGCAAGCCTTGCTGCCAGCCTCCCTGCCAGCCTTGCTGTCTGCCTGCCTGCAAGCCTTGCTGCCAGCTTCCCTGCCAGCCTTGCTGTCTACCTGCCTGCAAGCCTTGCTGCCAGCCAGTCTGCCTGCCAGCCTTGCTGCCAGCCAGTCTGCCTGCCAGCCTTGGTTCATGCCTGCCTGCCAGCCTTGGTGCCTGCCTGCCTGCCAGCCTTGGTTCCTGCCTTCCTGCCAGCCTTCCTGCCAGCCTTGGTGCCTGCCTGCCAGCCTTCCTGCCAGCCTTGGTGCCAGCCTTCCTGCCAGCCTTGGTGCCTGCCTGCCTGCCAGCCTTCCTGCCAGCCTTGGTTCCTGCCAGCCTCCCTGCCAGCCAGCAACCCCACAACCATGGGGAAGAACAGAAAGCCTCGGCCATCTGCTGCCAGCCCTGGCAAGAGGGACAGGGCCACCATCCCACCCCCTGGCCCTCACTCTGGTTCTGCTGGGGCTTCTGTAGCACGGGCTCGCTCTTCTGGGGCTGGAGCTTTTGCTGCTTCTGCTTCTGGAGGAGCTGATGATGCGGGGGATCAGACAAGCACTCCAGCACCAGCCACCTCCACAGCACCTGGACCCTTCAACCCTGAGACTGAACGACCAAGAGGAGTGCCAGAGACTCATTTTTGTTTTATAGCTTGTTGTTAATAAAGTCTATCTTTCATTCATCCACTTGCTTCATTTCTTTTTTTTAATAAAGTCTTGGTGGAAACTTTTAGAAATGGTTTAAGCCTTTGCATGCTTGAGGGATGGGTTAAGATAGCAGTGGGATGGGCAGGGATACGTGTGGGATGTGTAATAGCTGTGGGATGGGTAAGGATAGCAGTGGGATGGGCAGGGATACCTTTGGGATGGGTTAAGATAGCTGTGGGATAGATAAACCTCCAGTGCAAGCATAGTGGGACTGTATGGTCCACCCTCCCAGGTGCCACACATATGGCCCTTTATTATCAATACTAATGTAAGCATTCATCCACACATGTCAACATAAACACAACTCTTTATTAAATGCCCTGTTCATTGTAGGCCCACCCAACATACATGGCCCAATCTCATCAGTGTGATGAGACAGGCTGAAGGAAGCATCCATTAGTCATCTATCATCCTGTCTTGCCACTCCACTGCTCCAGCTGGGGAGTTGCACCAGTGTCTCAGGAGGTTGCGCTGCTTCTTCCCTTCACGTGAGGCTCTGTTGGGGCCTTGCACATCCTCAGTGTCTATCAGGTTTTGCCCTTGTCTCCATTCCCCAGGCTCCATGTCCCCATTGCCTTGTTGGAGGTCCACGAGCCTGTTCTGCAAGACTGGGTAGCGGGCGCGCATGAGATTGTGCAGGATGCAGCAAGCTTCCATGATGCTCCTCACGGTCTCTGGGCGATGCTGCATGGTGGTGAGAAGTACCTGGAACCTGTTGGCCAGGATGCCAAAGGCGTTCTCCACCACCCACCTTGCCCTGGACAGCCTGTAGTTGAAGATCCTCTCTTCACGGGTGAGGTATTTGGAGGTGTAGGGCTTCATGAGGTAGGTTCTGAGGGAGAAGGCATCATCCCCCACGATGAAGTAGGTCACATCTTGCGTGTCGTTGGGCAGGGGTTCTGGATCTGGGAAGCCCACGATGAGGTTGCGTTCCAGCCCCTCCTTGAGGTCACTGGCATTGTATACCTGGGCATCTGAAGCAGACTCGTTGCCTGAAGCAACAATGTCAGTCATTTTTCCTTTTAGATTAACCCAAAGTGGAGTGCTGCATTGTTCAGGTCTGAACTTCAAAATCTTCACTAGTTTTGTTAATGATTTTGAAGAGATAGAGGGAATATTTGTTGAAGTTGCAAGTGACACAAAACTTAATGTAATAGTGAACAGAAACTGATCTGCAGTGGAAATAATAGAATGAATCATCCAGGCAGAGATGTCTGAAAGTTGTTTAAAGTTGTCTGAAGGTTGAATCATTGCAACTGGCCTAATTTTTAGTTTCAGAGACATTTCACTCAGAGGTGGTATTCAGCAGGTTTTGACCAGTTCTGGAGAACTGGTAGCAGAAATTTTGAGGAGTTTGCAGAACCAGCAAATATCACCTCTGACTAGAGATTTTACAGTATCCTTCCCCTGCCACGCCCACCAAGCCACACCCACAGAACCGGTAGTAAAAAATTTTGAATCCCATCATTGACTTCACTGCCCATTCAGGCAGTTTCCTCAGTCAGAGCAGGGAGGTTAGGCAGAGACTCATTGGAATTTACCAACTCTTGCCACACCAACCTCTATGAAGGTTGTCTGAAGGTTCTCTGAAGTTCCCTGGACTAATTTTTTTTTAATTTCAGAGATTTTCACTGCCCGTTGCAATGATTCAACCTTCAGACAACTTCAGACAACCTTCAGACATCACTATATGTATGATTGAGAATCTTTATTGACATTTTGCAATGCATTTTGGGGAAGAATCCCCTGAGGTTGGTGTGGCAGGAGTTGGTACATTCCAATGACTCTGCGTAATCACCTTCCTCTGACTGAGGAAGCTGCTTGGATGGGCAGTGAAAAATTATGCCAGTTGCAATTATTCAATCTTCAGAAAACTTCAGACAACCTTCAAACAGAATGAAGTATTAATTAAAAGTCACAATATTTGAATGCATTTAAATGTTCTCTGAAGTCCAGTTTATGACAAAAGTCAAACACCCAACCTTTGTTAGGAATATAAGTTATCTAACAGGTATTTGGGTTGAAAATATATAAACCAGGATAAACATTTTAAAAGTGTATCTTTAAAAAAATGCAAAATTGTAATTAGGTGTGGTTTCTCAAATGGCCATAAGATGGAGTCAGAAACCTGGGCTGTCTTAGTCTTAGTCTCAGAAGAGAGTGTGTCTCAGTGAGTCTCTGTTTTCCTTCTGTTGGAGAGTTTTGCTGTTCCTCCAGCATTACTGTGGGCAGCTAAAGAAAAATATATTGTAAATCATTTGGATGTAGAGATGGCATATCTGCATGCACTGTTGCAACACACTATATATTTAAAGAAACCTTTAGGTATCAAAAATGATAATACAATTGATTGCTGGAAATTGAAAAAGAGTCTTTATGGCTTGAAGCAATCAGGATATGAGTGAAACCAGTGTATAGTTAAAGAATTAACTAAGATAGGTTTTGTAGCTGGCATGGCTGATTCATGTTTGTTTAAAAGAGAAAATAATGGTGTAATTTCATTGTTGCTATTGTTTACTGATGACATAGCATTAATCACCAAAACTGAACAAGAAGCTACTAAAATAATCTCACTGTTAGAACAGAAATTTAAAATAAAACAGTTAGGAGAAATCAAACAATATCTTGGTTTAAAGATAGATAGAACTAGGAGAGGATACAAAATCTCACAAGCAGATAAGATTAACCAATTACTAAAAAGTTTTAAAATGGAACTTAGTAAGCCGGCTAAGACAACGACAGCCAGGAGTTTAGCCATAATAATGTACAAAGTCCTATTTTTGATAAGAACATTTATCAATCCTTGATTGGTAGTTTATCTTTTCTCAGTAATTGGTCAAGGCCAGATATTGCATACAGTGTTAATCAATTAGCAAGATTTAATGCTCAGCCAACTGAAAGGCATTGGCAAGCTGCTAAACGTGTGTTAAGATATCTGAAATAAACAATACATTATGCATTGTATTTGGAGCCTAAAGATGAACTGAATTTAACTACATATGCTGATGCAAGTTTTGCTACAGACATAAATACATGAAAATCTACATCGGGTACTGCTGTATTATTGAGAAAGGCATTGATTGGATGGAGATCTATTAAAAACATCTAAGTTTGTCAACAATGGAGGCTGAATTTTCATGTTTGTCTTTATAATGTACAGATTTAGTTTTGTATAAGCAATTATTAATTGATATGGGAATTGATGTAACAGATTCTATTGTTGTTTATGAAGATAATCAATCCGCAATACAGATAACTTCAAATATTGCTGTTAAGACAAGAACGAAATACACAGATTTAAGATATTTAAATGTGAGACAATGTATGCAAAGTAAAATGATTAAGCTGGAATACTGTATGTCAGAAAACAATATAGCAGATCATTTTACAAGGTCCAAGGCTCTATAAAGCATAAGGCATGCTGCGAGGATTATGGATTTAGAATGTAAGGTTGTATATATTGTCCTACCCAAAAGGGGAGAATGTTAGAAATATAAGTTACCTAACAGGTATTTGGGTTGAAAATATATAAACCAGGATAAACATTTTAAAAGTGTATCTTTAAGAAAATGCAAAATTGTAATGAGGTGTGGTTTCTCAAACAGCCATAAGATGGAGCCAGAAACCTGGGTTGTCTTAGTCTTAGTCTCAGAAGAGAGTGAGTCTCTGTTTTCCTTCTGTTGGAGAGTTTTGCTGTTCCTCCATTTTTCCTAATTGACTGATATTCATGGATTTGATGTAAGTGTGATACTGAACTGTTTTTGACACTGGACTTTGTTATTGGATTATCCCTGGATTGAAAACTAACTGATTTTACCTGTGAATGACTTTGGACTGCCTGTGTTTGAACTTTGCTTAAACGTTTATTGAAAGTAAAACCTACATTTACTATATAGTGAATCTGTGTGCTGTGTGTGTATTATTCAAAAACTACTCTCTATATGTCTCCCTGTATGCACTCATTCTCCTAACGGGGAATTACCTCAACAACCTTGATCTACAACTTGGTGTTTATGTGTGCATGTACCAGGTGGATCTTTAAGGCAGACTGTATCATAACAAGCAAGAAAAAAAAATCTAAAACCAATTTTTAAAATGGGGTTTTCTTCCCACGGAATAAAATAAAATATTGGAGTGGTTTTCTTTTATGGAAATTTCATTCTGGAAGGGAAGGATGAGTGTCTCCCCCCCCACCACCACCACTACTTCAGATTGCTTCTGCTTCATACTTTCTATTTTTAATTATGTGTACCAAGCAAAGATGCATTTAATATAACCTGCAGCTGGATCCTCAGTGCCTGCTCTTTTCAGCTACAACTGCTTTTGCCCAGGAACTAGAAGAGGGCAAATGAATAGAGCTGACAAAAAGCTCACTGTTGGTCTCTAAAGTGCTTTCCAAATCAGAAATGTTATTCCCTTATTCCAAAGGCATGATGCATTTGAGAGTGTGGTGAGTGATTGCTTGAAAATAACACAGGCCAATTTTCTTTCTTTCTTCAGTCTCTCACCTGGATAGCTACCACAAATCACTAGCTGGTCTTGCTTCTTTCATTCTTTGCCTTCTTTCCCGGTAAGTTGTCATAGTCGGTGTTGTTTATCCCCAAAGCAGGTGCCCTGCCTGGCTACACGTACACAGACCCCTGTGCATAGCACAGATGGCTGCAGAAATGTTACACTAGGCACTGTGTTCTGCAGAAGGCAGAATCTGCTGGTAAGTGATTATGCACCCACCATAGAAGCTCTCATAGGAAATGTTAGCAAGAGGACCAGAGAAAGGTGAAATCAGTGGAGCTGAGGGTGGCAGTGATAAACTTCTCAGAATGCCTGGCAATTAATCTTGTGCTGTGGGGATCTGAGAGCCACAACCCAGTCCTTGGCAATGAAACACACTACCAGCTCCAGCTCCAGGGAGTTAATCTCATCTTTGGGAGCTTTCAAATGCCATCAGGCTTAGAGAGATATTAATTCTGAGAAAGAGCAAATGAAGGAGGCACATCTGAGGGGTATCCTTCTCAGTGAGGTGTGTGCACAGGCTGACAGTAGCTGCTTGAGTCCAGCAACCAAATAGGAGAAAGATTTGTTCAGGATTTTTCTTGGGAATTTGAACAAGAGCTTTCAGAGGGAAATCAAAAGATTGAAAATAAGGAAAATAACACTTGGGGGTCTTTTAGTGAGAGGAAATAGATGACACTTGTGAACAATATACATTAGTGGTTACTGTTTTTATATAATCATCACCCAAAGACTGACCTTAGTACTGGCAAGATTCCCTGAAACACAAGTGCTTTGCCTCACTTAACTTTCACATACAGTAACTACAGGCGCAAATGCAGTTTTCACATTTAACAGCAGATGTCTCTCCTATTATGATTTATCCAAATGTTTCCAATAAAGTATGCAAACGTATTTATAATAAAAAGTCCCATTCCTGAATGGAGCTTCATAAATGGTGCTGAGTCAACAATGTTTGGAATTATTTCTCAAGAGTATAAATGTAACATTTCTAGCTTTAAGATTAGGTTATTCAAATACTGGATCAAAATCTGCTACTTCCCTGAAAAAATAAAATGTAAAAAAGCATAACTATATTTATTTCATGGACTTGTATTGATCTACAAACAAGGATGGACTAGTTACTTGAAGGTGCCATGCTACAGTGCAATTTTTCTGGACAAGTTTCTGAGGCAAAGTATGCCTGGAAAGAGACATTGGCAGTAAGCAAATTTTCCCAGTTTCATATTTGTTCACTTTTATTTAAAAGGGTACTTGGAAAAAGATGAATATTTGAATTTGTTAAAAAATGTAGGAACAGAATTAATGGACCTTAGTGGTAGGAAAGCAATAATACAGGATTGCTCATCCCTAGCAAGATGTCTACGTATCCTGAACTTGGAAACAACTTCTGCTATATTTGGAAGCAAGGTAGCATTAAGGGAATATGAAGTATTGAAGAATCTTATGACTCAAAAGAAAAGTGCTGGTGTAAAGATAAACAATTATGCATTTAAGAAGAGGAGACAGAAATAGAAGAAACAAATATTCTATTTATCTCCAGTTGGAGACCAAAAATCTTTGTATTTGGATTTGTCTACAATCTGCCTTCTTGAACGCACAACCTAGGACCACATAGAACTGTTAGCCACAGAAGCCCTACTCCTCTACTTACCAATTGATTGTCAGGTTTCTCTTTCTGATAGAAATGGCTAGTTGGTTTCTTGATGCTGTTAGTACTGAAAAATCAGACAATTTTAGTCAATCATTGAGAAATAGGGGGATTCCTATTTCTGTCTCCCATTAAAAGATGTGCCTTAATGAAATATACAAGCATAATTCGTTCAAGAGCAATATTTAATCAACCGAGAAGTGTGTGTGGGGGGGTGTTGTTCATAAAGTTGTAGAGCTGTACATTGAACATATTGAACAGTGAAGAAATGCTGGTGATAGAATCCAGGAGAGCTTTCACTAGCTACCATCCAGGAACTACAGTAAAATGAGAACACAAGCTCCCAAGAGGTTAGAAACAATTTTTAAAAGGTAAAGTACATGATGTTAATTATATGGTAATGTGCCCTATGTTTGTATTGTTTGTTTTGAACTGGTTTAACCCACCTCCTGTATCAGGGCTCACTCACCTGATTGCAGTTATGGTACATCAAATAAGACAGAGTATGTCAGGCGGAGCTCCATTCAAAATCCAGGAAAGAAATACTTAGACTTTTTAGTTTAGAGAAAAGATATCTTTTACTGAAAGTGAAGTGGTAGCAACCAAAGAATTCTGAATCTGAGAAATTAGGCGCGCAATTCACATATACAAAGTGATGGAAATGTTCCCATCCCCAATAGTTCAGATGACACTTCCAATTAGAAGTTGTGATTAGGATCATGTGGGCATCTTCAGGTGATGATGAGGCCTCTGTCCGTTGACCTTGGCATATTTTGATAACGGGTTGTAGTTGCACAGAGAAAAGAAAGCTAAGCGAGAAATAGAAACCTAACTCTATTGTATGCTTCCCCCCCCATTTACACAACAGAAGAATGTAACACCTCCAGCTCCCTTCCCAGACTTATCCCTACCTCCCCTTCCCCCCCCCCGTTTCTTATGACAGCCGAAAGATGCAAAGCAATAGTAAAAGATCTAGAAGGCTGACAGAGTATAAGTCAGCAATTGCAGTCTCACCTCAGGGCTGACCAATCCAAAGATACATCATTGTAGATTTACCAACAGGACAATGGCTTCAAATTAGACATGTACTGTGTTATTTTCTTTCTGAGGAACACATCTTTTAATCATATAACTGTTTGTTTAAATTTTCCTATTAATAAAACTCATTTTTCTGGGCATTTTTTCTAATGGCATTTCTTCAAGTGAAGCATCAGAAATGCTAAGCAAGTCAAACTGCTCACATTCAAGAAGTCAGCACAACTAAGTAATTCTGCAATAGAGAAAGTGAGGCTAGACAATTCCTTTTTTTTAATGAAACCACATTCTTTCTCTCATGCTGATTTTTACTCATTTTTAATCAACTATTTCAAGTTCTTCAGTCGACAATCAAGGTAGCCTTCACCGAGGGCTCATCTCTGCCTTCTCTATTGTTGAACCTGAACAGTGGAACCAGACAGCCTTTGACATTTGGATGGGCCTGATCCAGATGATCTTTCATAAGTCATTAAAAACTTACTTTCCTTCTCCAAATCTTGACCCAAGAAGTTAAATTATGTGAATATGAATATTCCCCAGGTTTGATATGCTTCATGGTTTTGAAGATGTTATTATTGCTTGTAACATTGTTTTCCATAAGCTGTATGTCAAGGGGCAGCCCTGCAAATCAAATAAACCAATCAACCAATCTGCAAGTTCTGTTTCCTCCAACATGAAGACAACCTGCAAATAGTCCTTGAGGGCAGGAATGCACATCAACAACTTCAACCTAACCCATCCTGTTGCAAAGATAATTCCCACTGTCTTTTTCTTGCTCCACATCATACATATTGTTTTTTTTACTCACCGTGGACTACGGGGATTGGACCTTCACACAGTGGATCAGAAACTGTATCCATTCAATCTGCTTTCCCTTCTAGCCAAAGCTACAGGAAAAAATATAAAGCTGTCTTTTAAATATATTTTTCACGAATCCATTTGTAGACATACAGAAAAGTAATATTGTCAAATATGAGAGGACCAAAAGAGAGGGTTCCAAATAAAAGATCTATTGAAGGAGTGCACATTTCCTCAAAGAATTCTCAGATCTCCCAAGGAAAGCAGAAAATCCTTGCTTTCCCCAACTCACCAGTCAGTGGCTGTGCTAACTATCACCAGTCCAACATCATTGCTAAAGGTGAAGAAAGCACTGAAGTCAGATCACCCCCAATTTAATCACATCTTTCTTCCCTTCTTTGTTCTTGATTCAATAGTTCCCGCCTATCCATCTCTACCCAGCAGTCTCTTTCCAGTGGCTCCACTCCAGTCCCTGATCCAGTAGCTCACAGATTCTAGGAGTGTTTTCTGCAACAGCAGCTGTAGCTGCTGGCTTCTCAAGCCATGCCTCTAATGCCTGTAAATCTTACAGAATGAATAAATGAGTACCAAGCAAGTGAAAAAATAAGGATGTCCCATTCCTAAAAGTGTCTTGAGTTTCCAGAGAATGGTTTCATTTATATGTCAAGGCAGTGAGAGGGCCAACCTCTCAGAACTGAAGTAGCTAACTGCTGTAGAGCAGTGGAAATGGAGGCACAACTCCTTTCCCCTCTATATTCTAAGGAGATGGTGGGAGATTCTGTGAGAGCTGTGAAGATATCATGAATGGGGAGGGAGGGTTAATCTTTCTCATCTATTTAGCTCAGTGTTTATATAAGATAAAACTCTAGCAGGTAGGTCTATATTTTCACCTCTCACAAGATAACCTGACCTATTTTTAACGGGTTTTAAGATTGAGAAGAAGATAAAATATTGGATATATTATATGGGATATTAACAGGGTAAACCTTGTCAGTCTGAGGAAATCAGGAATCAAGATAAGTTCCAAAGCATTACATATTTATTCCATGCAATAAGAATCTGAATCTACTAATGGTCAATGGTAACGATAAAAAAGTCAACAGACTTCATGTGGGGTTGGACTTAGATCTCTTACAGTGGTCTAGCGACTCCAAACTGATAAAGCATTTGATTGCACAACCAGCCTCAGTAGGTCATCTACATACATATCTATGGCGAATAAGAATTTTATGCTATCTCAAAATAACATTAAGACATGAAATGAAGTTTAAAAGGGTAAGAAAAATTACTATTGTCACTGTAGAATAGAATTTCTGTGATTAAGATAGTTTACCTAAAATGTTATTTTTGTTACAGACAATATCTATTTTGACAACTGATTAAATAATGGCAGAAGGATATACCTAAATTTTATGGCAGGAGAAAACAATGAATTAAATATATGGTACTACAAGATGCAAAAGAAAGAGGATTAGATCTATCAGATTTAGAAATATATCAGATTTAGAAATATATTTTGCTGCCTGTTGTTTAGTTTGGATGAAGGAATGGGTGTTGTTAAGAAATAGAAAGTTACATAAAGAAGGACATGATAAAGGATTTGTCATGGATATTTATGGTATGATATAGCCAAGGTTAATGTAGATTTCAAAACTGATTATGCCAGGAGGACCATTCTTAGAGTATGGAATGAATATACATTAAGGTTTTGCCCAAAAACAACTTTGTGGCTTTTATAGATGAGAAATGATATGTAGATGAGAAATGATAAGTAAATATAAATGGCTAACTTACTGTGATATATTAGAATTTTCTGAAGAAAATTGTAAAATGAAATTAATAGATTTGACAAAAGCATATCCTTGCCAATGGATATCTGCAATTATCAGAAAGCTATAAGGTAAATGAAACTTTTTATAATTTTGAGCAATGTAAAACTGAGTTTGAAACAAAATTATATATTAATGATGAACATATAATTGCTAAAACATATACAATTTTGTTGCATGATAAAATGGGCTAAAAACTTGGTTACAACATACAACTGGAACAATGGGAAAAATATGTGGCTGAAAGCATTGAAATTTATATTATGTTTAAAGTTTTAAAAATGATGTGTCATTGGTATTGTCACAGAGGAATCATGGCATTTTATCATGATAATGGATATCTCAAAAATCCAAAACATCTTGGAAGATTTTAAAAACTAAACTATAACTGGAACCAGAAACTTTTCTTTTGGGACTAATGGAGAAAAAAGTCACAAAACTTCATTTTTATATATGACAACTGCAGCAAGTTGATTATATACTCAAAAGTGGAAAGATTCAATAGTATCCACAACACAGAAATTGTAGATGAAGGTGATGGAGTTTGCAGAGACCACTAAATTAACTTCCTTGATAAGAGATATCAAAAAACTACAATTATTGTTGATTAGAAACTGGAAACTCATTATGGACTTTTTGCTTGAAACAGAAAAGTGCATGTATGATTTGTGATTTTTATGATTAGAAAAAAAAGGATAATAGAAGGAGTATTTTTGTAATCATAGAGTAAGAGGTGATTTTTTAAATCATATTTATATTTGCTGCAGAGGAAATTAGAAGCTCTTTTGTTTCCTTTTATTCCTTCTTACTGCACTTTTGGATATTTTTTCCTTTTTGTCTGTTGTTGTTTCTATTTTGTCTTAATTTGGGTTAGTTTTTATGCTCTGTTTAAAACTTTTAATATTTTTTTTAAAGATAGCTTGGGCTTCTTTCTTTGAGTGGCAGTGTCCTGTCACCTTAGCAACTAGGCTGTCACACTTCTCTTGGCCAGTGCCCTTATCATATTGCTGCCTGGGCTGGTTGCCTTGGTAACTGGTGCAGCAGCCAAGGCAACCAGCCCCAGTTCTGGTCCCCTGCTGAAGGCAGGTCTTCTTTACTTGCCAAGCTGAGGTGAACCATACAATCCTTGTTGGCTTCGAGTTCAGGGGTTTCACATGGGCAGACTGGTATTAAAATCTCTGCTTTCATCTCTGTAAAGGTTGAAACCTTCAGGACTGTTGAAATTAAGGCAGTGCAATTGGTCTTAAAACTAAAAAAAAAAACAGTAATAAACAATGAATCAGTATAAGAGTAAGACAATTCTCCCTCCCATGTTCTGTTTTCATATCTCACAGTCTTAAAGCTAAGTTCATCATCACAGAAGTTGAACTGAGATTGGATAAGAAAAATCCCTCGGATACCAGCCTGCCATCGGAGTCTTCTAATATAGTAAGAAAATACTTAAATCAGTATGCTAGAGATTGAATCCTAAGAATTAAATGTTACACTTGTTAACCCAATGATTATATGTAATAATTCCTTCTTAGGCATTTTCCCCATATTACAAAGACTATTTGGTCCCATGATTTTCTGAGGAACATAAGACAATGAAACGAGAAATATATAAAATGCACATTTAAAAAGAAAAATGAAATAGGTCAGACCTCATTCTGGAACCTCCCTTCTGTCGCAGGCAGCTGTTCAGATTTGTCTGAGGCCTCTTCCAATGTGGTCCATAGATTTTCAGAAGATTTACTGTATGAAGCACTTTGTGAATAAATTCAAGTGATCTCTAGAATGCTGTTTTGTTTTATTTTGTAAGATTTTATTTTATTTTAATATTTATTAATTTATTTTGTAAGGTTCTTTTCCCACCTTCTTTATTTCAAAATGTATGATTGTGAATAAGGTACTTTGAGGAGCACAGTCAGTCAGCCATATGTCTGTACATCCCTTTTGGTTCACAGCATGCAGCATGAAAGGAGCATCTTTTAACAAGACAGATCACTTCTTAAAGAGACACTGTTTGTTCCTGAATAACGATTCCTTTGGTCCTGATTATTGTAGGTATGATTTTTCTGGTGAAACTATTTCGGACTTAGATAACCTACCTGAGAAAGTAGTTGTAATTGCTGGAGAGATTATACAAGAAAAACGTGGCACAGAAAACAGACACTAATTGTAAGAATTTATAAGGCTTGAGTCCAGAAGCCCTGCCTTGACTTGTTATTTCAGGATATATCTGGATGTATAATGAAATCTAGAGATTTTGGTGGCTCCCATTCTAATAGCACTGCAGAAGAGCTTTAAGATCTGCTCCTCTCCAAGGCTTTGTTCTAGGCTGGTTGAAGCCTTTCATTAAGTGTATGTTTGTTTATCTAATTTGCCATTTTGTTGAGAATATGTATGTATGTATGTATGCATGCATTGATGTGTGTGTGTGTGTGTGTGTGTGTGTGTAGGAGGAGAGGAGAGGGGGGAGAGAGAGAGAGAGAGAGAGAGAGGGAGAGAGAGATTATCTGGATGTTACTCTTTTAGTTGCTTACTGAAATTGTTGGTTGCTCCCTCTGTCTTTTTTAGCAGATAGGAAAATAGTTTTTATAGAAAAATGTTTGCTCAGTGAAAACCTTTTTCCTCATTTACCATCATTTAATACTATTGTGAATTAAATACTGTTCCACAGTTTTTTCCCTAATGGAACAATTTTGACAGGTATAGTTCTGTTCAGAAGAGTCTAGAGATTCTCAATCATCCAAGTCATGGTTGTCCCAAATATGCTTTTTCAAGAGGCAACTGGACTTTCTGGTTTTTCTTTGAAGATGTTTCGCTTCTCATCCAAGAAGGTTCTTCAGCTGTGGCTGGATGATGAGAAATGGAATGATTCATACTCCTTGCAGACAGGAGTATATGCATTCTTTTAGAGAGTTGTTGAGGCTACCTGGAGGTTTATCTGCATCATCAGGGTCACCTGAATAGTGCAAATGGGTCATCAAATATTAAAAAAAGACCTTACAGGAGCTTCTCCATATCAGACAACAAAGAGAACAATAAATGAAGCAATGTTGTCATTCCATATGTTGCAGGAATATTGGAAAAACTCAGAAGGATCTTCAGCCAACACAACATACATGCACACTTCAAATCCAAGAATACACTAAGGCAGAAGCTTGTCTACCCAAGGATAAAACACCCAGACACAAACTGAGCAATGTGTATATGCAGTACAATAGTGAGCCATGTGCAGATCTGTTCATTGGGGAAACAAAGCAACCACTCCATAAATGCATGGCACAACATAGGAGAACAAACCCATCAGGACGAGATTCAGCAGTCCATCTGCATTTAAAAGACATAGGCCATTCTTTTAAAGACAGAAAAGTCCACATTTTAGACAGAGAGGACTGCTGGCTTGAAAGAGGGTCAAACAGGCTTTCAATGTCAAAATCAAACAGCCCTCTCTCAAGAGGGGAAGGGATATGACATCATCTAACTCCAGTCTAAAACACAGTTCTTTCAACAGTTCCAAAAAGGCCCCATACTTATTTACTCTACTCAGATGACCCTGATGACAAAGATAAACCTCCATGTGGCCTCAATGACTCTCTTAAAAAAATGCAAATGCAAGGAGTATAAATCCTTCCATCCCACTCCCTCCCCCCCTGCAGCCAGAGCTGAAGAAGCTTCTTGGATGAGAAGTAAAAGTCTTCAAAGAAAAACCAGAAAGTCCAGTTGCCTCTTGAAAACGTACCTTCGGGACTCCAGAAAAGAAGTGTATGTGTGTCACTATTTCCTTCATTATACAACAAATGTACAGTTTAAATAGATAACCTCAAAAAGGCAGGGTTAAAAAAATGGCAGGTTGACCACAGCATTAACATTCTTGGAGGTGAAAACAGAGATGTGGGAGGGGGAGAGATGAAATGAGAATGTTCTGCTATTCAGTTTTTCTGGTGAACAGATTCTCCAGGTTTCATAGAATCATAAAACAACGGTGTTATAAGGGACTTGCAGGTCTTTTAGTCCAACCTCCTGCTTGAGCAGAAGACTCCATACCATTCTGAACAAATGGTTGTCCAATTTCTTCTTGAAAACCTCCAGCAATGGAGCTCCCAGCTGCAAGAGGCAAGCTTTTCCACTGACCAATTGTTCTCACTGCCAGGAAATTTCTCCTTACTTCTAGATTGGATATATCTTTAATGATCTTCCATTCATTACTTCTTGTCCTCCTCTCAAGTGCTTTGGAGAGGAGGTCAACCTCCTCTTCATCCCTTCAGATCATCCCTTTTGTCTGTGACAGCCCCTCAAGTTTTGGAAGATCTCTGTCATGTCACCCCTAGCCCTTCTCTTTACTAGACTAGACATTCCGCATTCTCGCAACACCTGATTCTCGCAACTCCTGACTCAGGAAAATGGTTGTGGTGGGTCTTTTCTTTCAGTACAGCAAAGTTTTGAGCACGTCTTCAATATTTGAAATACCTATCTTGGTGAGTACTAATGTGAACTTAAGTCACTATAACTGACTGAGACATTTATATGCTATTCTATTCATTTTTTTATATATTGGGGGGGAGTTTTTGTTTTTTGTTGTGTTGTAGAAATTAACCATCTCATAGTAATTTAAAAAATCAGGAGACAGGTTTTGAAGTATTCCTGACTAGAAGAAGTTGGACTGACATTTGAAATAAGTGTGATATGAAGGGAGACTTGTGACATCTTGAAAAATAGATCTATTGTGGCGCTTCCTGTCCTGGATGATTTGGGTTAAGATTCACGACACATTATGAAGTAATGGTGAGCTTTACTCCACATATACATTATAGCAACTGTTCAGGATTATTCCTTCTTTCAGTTGAAGTGGGTTTAAAGGGAATATTATCATAAGGGCTGGATTCACAGCCTCCCTTAAGGTCTACTTCAGACAGAAAGCACTTTTGTCTGAATGTCTATGAATGTTCTCAGTCATCTTGGTCATAGTTGTATCAAAAGTGGTTTTAATTCATGAAAAGGCGACTGGACTGAATTTTTTTTTTTTTTAGGAAGACGACCTTTTGCTTCTTATCTTGGAAGCTTCATCAGTTGTATTGGATGCTGTGGGTGATGGAAGGGCAGTTATTGACAGCTGAGATTGGTTTTGGGGGGGTGTGATAGGTTCTGACAGGATAGTGGTGAGGGTGGAAATGGAAAGATTGTATTTTCTTTGCAGTCAACTGGTCTTACTACTCTCCGAGAACTGTTGTGGTTAGGTTACTTGGGGGTTTATTTGTGACCTCAGGGTCACCTCAGTCTGAGTTGTAGAATCTTCTTGGAACAGCCAATAGGATTGTGTTATAAATTGGGGGTAGCTGGTGTCTTATCCCTCTTTCTCTGTTCAGAGAGGGCTGCTCAGGGTTAACACTTTTGTATGCCTTTTCACGTGAACAAACAATTATAGCAAGGAATCCCCACAAGTTTGCTCTTTTTTACTGACACATTAGTACACTCAAAGCTAAGCAGCAATGGACATGGCTTACCTATTTTCTCTGCCCCCCCCCTTTTTTTTTCTCTCTCTTTCTCTCCTATTCTTTCCTGAACAGCAAAAAAAAAAAAGGGGGGGGGGGAATCACAACCAATCATTTTTTTCTCTGTAATATGGTAGAGGACCACATGAATTTAGTCCAAGGCTGCCCATGTGCTCCTAAGATTACAGGTTGTTTACTCCCAGAGTTTCTCTTTGATGTAGTTTAGAAGTTTCAGCTCACACAAAATGGAGTCACTTTGTTCCAAATGCACCAGCTTCTTAAAGTGCTTCCAAAAAGCATCCCATTTAATCACAGTCCTGGAGATCCATAAATGAAATGGAACTGTGTTTTTTTCTGTATCAGTCTTCAAAGTCTATGTTTTTATTTCTCTGTAATTATAAAAATCATAAACATAGGAGCAAATCATTTTGTCATTTTAAAAAATTGTTTTTGCATTTCAAGAGTTAAAAGGTGATCTCTTGCTCAAAAGAGACCCTGATCAAGTACAAGGAAGGATTTTTTTTAAAAAAGGAAGGGGCAGGAAATGTCTAAAGCCAGGCATTAAGAGGTTCTTCTGATGCAATTCCCAAAATACATGAGTCTTCATTTTGCAAGTTTTGGAAATCTCACTGAGATTGCATCTGCTGCCACTGTATTTATCTGAGTAAAAGCTAACGTTTTCTGAACAGCTTCAGAAACCCATAGTAGGAGAAATGATCAAATCAACAAAACTGTAATAGCACAGTGAATTTTGAATTACCTCTGTGTTGTTAAATCTGTGTGATGGTTTTCCTCGGACATTTTAAAATACTATGTAACTTGTTCCCATCTCTGCTCCAGCAGATCTTAAGAAAGAAAGAATACTGGAAAAGAAGAAAAAATGTGTTCCTCGAGAATGTGCAGAAGTAAAAATATAGGGCAGTGTGAAATATTGCCTTCTGGTTCACCTTGGGATTCCTAAACTGCACATGGTCCTATAATCCAGTGGTGGGATTCAAATTTTTTTACTACCGGTTCTGTGGCCGTGGCTTGGTGGGCGTGGCAGGGGAAGGAAAGATACTGTAAAATCTCCAGTCAGAGGTGGGATTTGCTAGTTCTCCAAACAACTCAAAATTTCCGCTACCGGTTCTCCAGAACTGGTCAGAACCTGCTGAATACCACCTCTGCTATACTCCCTTTTATTTTTTTGAGCACAGTCTCTGAAAATCTCAGTCAAGTTCCACAGTGTTAATATGGGAAATATAAACATTATAATCTAATCTTTGAACTATGATTACCATTAAGACAAACAGCAGGGGAAACAACAGTCCTGCAGTGTGAGATAGGAACCAATTCCCTGGGGTCTATGCTCTTCCACCAAAAAATACCCCACCTGGTCCTTGACCACTGAGATTGCCCACTCCTCCTGCTCACTTCTGTATTCACACATTACTTCCTTAATGAAAAAAAAATCCAAAATTGTTTGGGGTAGGGAAGAACAAAATCCATATATTCAAATAAAATAAATCCAATGTATCAGCCTTTATGGGTCCTTGGGCAAGCCTCCTTTCCTCAGCTCTCTTCACATTTCCAGTATTAGGATAAAAATGTAAGATAGGGCTGTGCTGCACTTAAAAATATACTCAATTAATAATGGAGAAGAATAATTTGAAGTTTATTTACAATCTAAGACCAATCATTAAAAATACATCAAAATACAGCAGATAAAACACATACTAAAAAAGGAGTAGGTTTTTACAGTGGAAATTCATTACAGCCTTTTTTTTTAAATCAATGAATGTTAGGAGGTCGTTTTATGCTTTGGGTGTGGAACTCAAGTGATATTATGTGGGGGAGGAATCAAAAAATTAACTCACAATCATAAACCAATTCAGTGACCTATACGTCCCTAATGATTTGGGATTTTTTCTATTCAGTTCGAATTTACCATGCCATCCTGCCTAAATGTATAATCTAAAAGAGTGCTACACATTATGACTATTGCTTCTTTATATTTGACAAATTATTACAATAAATTATAAAAATATTTTTTAATAATTATAATGATTAAATATAGTATGGCATTAGGCATTTTGCTGTTTGGTCAGTGAGTGTAGAGAACAACCTCAGTTTTTCTAAGTACACTGGAATTTAGATGACGCTTTCATTATTTGAAATCATTACTTTTTTTCAAAACCAGTTTTTTGGAAAAATTGTTTCCTTAATTAAGAGCATTTCTGCATTAGCCATTTACAGTGTCACCCTGCCATTGGTAGAGTGATATAAAGCTTGTCTTCATTACTGATTTATTGCCACAGCAATTGCTGGCAAATGCTATCAATTGCTAGTGTACAAAAGCTCTAAGAATAGAGTGGAAATAGAATGACCAGCTCCACATTCTTTGAATATTACAAAGCATTTCTAAAAATCTGTATATTGATAAAGAACCTAGTTTTTATGAAGTTTTGTACAGAAATTAAATTCTATGTTGAATAAGTATTTCTTTGATTTCACTGTAATAATGGAACCTACTCAAAAGGAATCTGGTGATTTAAAAAGGAGGAGCTGAGTTTTCTTAAGTGTTATTGTTATACAATATGCATACAATATACAGTATGTTATTTGGTAGGCAAATATGTGAAAGAATAAATTGTGTCTCCTGGTTTATTCATTTCATTCCTTCCCCAAGAGTCCAGATTTAGTAATTCAGGTCTTAGTAACCACCCTGCAGACTGACATACTTTCTTAAGGGTTGCAGAACCACGTTAGTCTGATGCAGCAAAAACCACAAAGACTTCAGATAGCTAAGATGTATACTAAACTTTGGGGACATGGGAATTCTATATACTTTTGTGTGGCTAATCTAAGTGAGCCAATGTATCTAGTCTAGGGGCCAATATATTTATGAGTAGGTAGGATATAATGGCCGTTTGATCCTGTCATGAATCCAAAGTAATACTCAGCTGATCCTGCTGACACAAGAAAAAGGGGCAAATAGATGAATTAGGCAGCCAGGACTCAGGACTTTGGCTGCTAGATCCAGCTTGTTTAAGAATGTTGTCAGTGGGAATAGGAATTGCGCCCAGTAGTAAGTATTCAACATAACTAAAGTTATGTAAACATACCTGTACCCCTTTTGGCAGGACAGCAAAATTACAGTTAAGAAGTGATGAACTTTTAGAAAGTGATTTTAATTGCTCAGCCAAAACTATCATTTTCAATACAGCAGTAAATCCAAGCTAAACTATGATCAGCATCAAGGGCAGGAGTGGAAAAGGCAGGAAGGTTTCCTTTGCTTCCATTCTGTCCAAATTCCTTTTGTGTGCAATGGCCTGCATTGCAGAGATTTTCCTATCTTCTCTGCACTCCTCCCTAGGATCATTATGATGAAGTCATTGTGAATTAAGACCTTGCTGTAGAACCCAGCGGGCTGTTTCTGTGGCAAAAATCCAGTGACATGGTTGCAGGCTTTTAAATAGCACACTAGCAGTGCTGGAGAAAAAGTACTTCCCGCAGCATAATTGTCATATGAAAAGGGCACTACCATATGGGGGCCATTGGGCTGATTGCGTCTTTCTGTAATAAATCTTTTTGAGAGTTCCACACTTCCGATTGTGATATTCCTTAGGACCATATGGGCTGAACCTTGCAAACCCTGTTTTGTAATAATTCAGTAGAGTAGATACAGAATTATTGTTCAACACCTTGACTGTTGACTCATGGTATTCCATCTTATATTTTATACATCTTCAACATCTGCATAAAAGTACTGGGAGTTTTGGAATAGGATGCCATCAGAATGCTGAAATTGGTTCTACTACTTGTAGCTATCCAGTTAAGTAGTTAGCTCCAGTATCAATTAAGGAAGTAATTAGCACCACTGAATACTGATACAGAAAAAATCCAGTCAAGGCACTGTTAACCAATTTAAATCTGAATTTGGAGTTGGACTCCCCCCAAAAAGAACAAATCTGTCTGCTGGAAACCTGTTTTTCAGTTGAAATGGTAAGTGACAATTGTAGTACAAAGTGCATTCACACCATTATATCTAAGTGTATCGGCATAACCATGCCTTGGTAGTTGCATAGGGATCAACATGAAACGTATCCAGAAGTTATCACTGGGGCAAAATGCAGTAAAAATGCAAGAATTGGGCTGCTAAAGATGCAAAATACTATACTGAACTTAGATTTGTACTTTTTGCCAAATACTTTCTGAATTCTATTTACATTATAGCCATAGCATAAGAAATCTAAACAGCATAAAATATTCTAAGAGACAATTTGTTTCATTATGAATTTGATCTGCAGATGACCTTCTGAAGACATTGCTTTTAGAAGCTCATTTATATGGCTTGGCAAAGATGGCTTTGTCTGTATTTCTCCCAAGGCTGTGGAATGCCCTCCCTTGGGAACTTTATTTGGCTTCATTCTCCCTGTCTTTAGAAAGCAGTAATGATGCATCCGTTGTGTCAGGGCTTTCATGGTTAAATAGCTTAATTTCTTAATTTTTCCAATATACTCTTCTAATTAAAAAATAAATAACCTAGCACACTACAAGCAAAGTATTGCCCTCTGACATTCTCTTTATTTCCAAGTCTTCAGGGTGCCCAGGAAGTGGAATGCTAATATCAGTCCTCAAAAGAAACATGGGGATACATACACAGTATTCTGTTACGATTGAGAAGGGAGAATACCTGTTGGTTGGATCCCTTGTGGCAAATCAGATGTCTGTTTTTGAGAAGTGAAGGAGGGAGCTTAAAGTAGACACTTGAAAGTGTATAGCCTACATGGTATGTTTACTTGTTAAAGATCCAAAATAGACCATAAGCTTCATCCCTCTTTGAGGATAATGAAATGTCTTGTGTCAGAACCTCTGAACTTCATAGCTTTTTAATCAGGAGGAATGAGTCTGTAACTTCAGCTGTAATAATTTTAAAAAAAACAAAAAACAGATGAGGTGCTTATACATAATATATAAAGGACTGACCTGATTATTTTGATTAGGTCTAACAATGAGAGTACTCCATTTCCAAATAAGTCCCATCTAGGAATGTTTGTTGGTGTATTGTTTTTTTGTTACTATTTTCAATTATCTGGAAGATTGTTCTAATAGTTAATTCTGGTGAACTTCAAATACTCCATAGAACACTGAAATGTTTACCCCAAACCTACATATTATAGATTTAAGCTTGTGGACCATATTGAAGGTGCCATGCATCTTCATACCAAAACCTCTCAATCTTCAAATGGGAGTCTCTAAATGAGTACTCTGGACTCAAAGACACCCCCCCACCCCCCCAAAAAACCTGGAGTGCCTCTATGGTGGCCACAGCTTTTAAACTAATCACATACATGGTACAGCTGTTACTTTCATATTAAAGAACCACTTGAAAGCCTGCATATGTAATATCCATGTATCATAAATGACTTTGCTCAGGAGCCTCTTGTACTCTTAAGCACTGCAGATAGAACTGGAGTGGTTATTAACTGAATAGCTACAGAGAGAACCACTCCAAAATAAAGTCATCTAGAGCAGGGGTCGCCAACCTTTTGGACCTCAGGGACCACCAAACTCATAATTTTAGATCCCAGGGACCACTAACCGGTTCTGTGGGTGTGGCCTGGTGGTCATGTGACTGGCTGGGCATGGCTTGTATGTAAATATAATAAATATTTATATAAATATTGAATTTTTTATTAAAAAAAGAGCAACTTTTACCCAAAATCAGGCAAAGCAGGCAGGCAGATTGAGTTGCTCACAGAATCACAGATTCATTCAGAAATCTATCTATCTGCCATTGACTACCTCAGTCTGTCACAAAAAAGTTGCTTACAAGCAAACTCATAAAATTTACCAGCAAGCAAACTCACAAAATTAACTCACAACACACCATGTATGTAAATATTGAATTTTTTTTTATAAAAAAAGCAATTTTTACCCAAAATCAGGCAAAGCAAGCAGATTGAGTTTCTCACAGAATCCATTCAGTGATCTATCTGCCATCGGCCAGCTCAGTCTCTTAAATTTGCTTGCTATGAGTCTGCACAGAATTTAGTTGCAAGCAAACCTTCAGTCCTAAGGGAAGCAGAACCAAAGATCTAAAGACTAGCTAGAAAGCAAGAAATCCAACTGTTTCCTGCTTCCTAGCTAATCTAAATCTCCTGGCACAGCAGAACAGATGATGGTCAGAAAAAGGAAAAATACCAATTTTAGCAGGCAAGTTTGCAGAGTAAGGAGATAGTGGGGGGAGAGCGTTCCTGCGGGCCATGTGGGCGGCGCAGCCTTGTGTTTTTCTGCAGCTTGGATTAATTGCTTTGGGGAGGTGCTCTGGGGATGAGATTTCTCTGTGGGCCACCAACATTTTCTCAAGGCCCACCGGTTGGCAACTGTTGATTTATAGCATGAGTCCTCTAAACAAATGGAATGTTCTGCAATACTTATACATTCCATATATTACCCAAAGTCTTCTGGAAAATCACTGAACTAAGTAATCAAGACAAGTGTGATAGGGTGTAAAGATGACTTAAAGGGAAGCCTTTGGATCCTTAACTGCTTAGGTATTTCTACCTGTGCAATTATACAGATGGTATTGGAGGTGTTGAAGCAATTTTATGTGGGATTGACCTTTTAGTAAATTTGGGAGGAGGCATTCTTGGAATAAACCAAAGTCCTACATTGCCCAGATTTTTGTAAAGTAGAAACTCAGTTCATGACTGGTAAGGGATGAAGTTCCAGGTATCTTCACGGTATCTAAACTGAACAAACAATGAATGTCTATCTTACATACAAATATTATGGTATTGGAAGATGAGAAACCACTTTTTCTGCAAAACTTGTACATTTAAACATTTTTGAGAGCAAGACAACTATGTAGAGACATAGGAGAAGGATGACTCACAGCTTCTCTTGTGACAATATTGCATTCTGAAATTGCTTACAGATCTTAGTAGTTGCATCCCAGCTGTTTTATTAATTATATAAGTAATTGTTACTGTCCTTCCTGCATTTTGATTCCTTTTTATCTGTATACATGAATTCTTGCGTCACTGAACATTTTATGCTAATAAAAAAATTAAAGCAGGGTTCTCCCAACCCTTATACTCTACAGATTAGAAAGTCTTCATTTGTCAAGATTATTGATGCATTTTCCATGCAAAATCTGGATCCTACTACACCATCAGTGGTCAACTTTTCATGCAAACTTATCACCAGGTATTCTTATTTCTGAAAGAGAAAAGGGCAAACGATGAAAGCAAACTTGTTTCTTATATCAAGCAATCACTATGACTAAGCAAGCTATATACCTTTGTTAGATGCAACATACTGTAATATTCATTGAAGGCTTATTGTTTTAGTCCTTTTATCCAATTACTGTCTGGTTCTCCCTGTAATTTTGAATACTAATGTTATCCTGAATTAATTGCAATAAAGTAGAAATTAAAACAAAAAACAAATCACTAGTTTCTTTAGTTATGCTGCTCCTTATTCCAAATATAAGGAAACTGAGGAACAGACCTTTAGCTTGTCAGAACTCTCAAATACCTCAGTTTCCAAAAAACTACAGTAAAAAGCAGCAAAATGCCCAATTTTTATTTCAGTAGTCTAGATTTCAGGCCAGGTATCTTCAGTTAATAAGGTTTTGTTAGGCAGTGATGGACATTATATGATAGTTTAAAAAACTTCTCTCTGAGCAATTAATCCTAGTTTAAATGATCCAACTGTATGATTTGGTAAAGGACAGCTCTTATTGTTTTCTAATAGGTTGATTTATTTCATTAAATAATAATAGACTTTTAATAAAAATTCAACAATAATAATACACAAGCTTTTCATAATACAAATATCTGGAAATAGATTGTAAACTAGTTTATCCCAAGCATATACTGGCACATATTGTGATTTCATCTCCCTGTCTCATTTAAGAAATGAAGAGTTCCTATATTTTGCTAAATCAATGGTTGATTACATTTAGAATATTTACCTGTCACAGGAATTCTTGCAAAATGGATGCTCATAAGGCACCATTTACCAGAAAACAAATTGGTGTGGTTAACCCCCTTACATCCATAGGACATGCTTTTCCATCCCAACTTACCTTTTTTATTTCCTGAGAAACAGGCAATTCCAAAATATCACTCAACTGTTCCAGATTTGAGCATTCCTGGAAACAAAGCCTGCATGAGAGGCTGGTATTCTGCTTTGTTTCCCCTTTCCCCAGGCATGGGGATCCAATCATGAAACAACCAGTTGCTGGTTAGGTGTCTGCCATTAGTGTGTTACTCTTACTCACCTATTCTACTAGCATATTTACCACAATTTTTAAGTATTGTATATTGAATCTCAGAGGCACGTCAGATGGTTTAAGGTCTTATTTAAAAATGTTTCCAGTGTTTGGGTACTCACCTGGAAAGATACATTATGTTTAATTTGTTCAGATTTAGGAAAGTTTAAATAGTAAGTACCAGCAACATAACCTCACATTGAAAGCATTCAAAACTGAAAATGATTAAATGACTAAGGCTGCAGATCTCTACATGTAAGATGCTGGGCACATCAAGAATGTCTTTTTGACTTTATGGTTTTTGTGCAGAGTTATGGGGAAAATAACATGTATTTGCAAGTTGTTGACAGTATCCCTCATTTTATTTTGAGATATCTAGTAAAGCCATCCATGACCATGCAGAAAATAGGAAGTAGGCTTAAATGATCTCTTTCTCATTTCAATTTTCCACTTTTGGATATACTTCCCTAAACAGCCTGAGATCAACATGGAAGTACATGTGCATCATGCATAGTTCTCAGATTATTTATGTTAAGAAAAAAAAATATTTTAGCTGGTGAACAAACCTGAGCATTTTGAACAAAATACATAATTCCATTTAATAAGATTTCAGAGCGGTGACCATATTTAAAGCTGTTCCAATGACTTTTCTCCAACACTGATCCTCACCAGAATAAAACTTTGTTACCTAGGTCTGAAGAATATATCTTTTTTTCTGTTCTGTATCAGATACATGCTAACCTATATCAATCTCCAATGTCATCTTGTCTCTCTTATCAGAAGGAAGAAGTGTTCTTGGAAATGGACTTGCATGAGCTCAAATTTAAGGAAGCATTATTAATTAAAGTGGTGATTGGAAGCTGTTTAGACTGATTGGACTGTTTGGCGCCAAACTGATAAGGAATAAACATTGCAATTCTGCAAGGTAATCCTAAAATGGGAGCCAACTGGATAGACTTCATGTAAATTTGTTAAGTTGCAGAATCTATTTTCCTGTAGGCAAAAATCCAACCTGTATTCTGTATCGCAGATGAAATCTGGCTGTTCCATTACACCCCACTTTGGAAAAAATGTATTACTTTTTCTCTAAGACTTCTAACTATAGATGAAGGGGAAGACTTGCATTAGAGAGGCAGAAGGACAGATCTCACCAATGTTCCAAGGAATCCATGACTCTTTCAAAATGAAATTGGGAGTCTCTGCTGACATAAGCTAAGACATTCTATATATATTTATCAAAAAAGGGAGGATTGGTACATTGTGGATAGTAAGAGAGGAAGGGCACCCTATAAAATTATGATTATTGTATTTATAGTTATGATTTATCATTTTTTGCTTGCATGTACACTGAGAGCTTACGCACCAGAGAAAAATAAAGACTTCTCTTCTTTTTCTATTCTGTTCTGACATATTCTCTGGATTGTAGAATGAAGAAAAGTTAACAGTATCTGAGCTATTATTTTATTTCTCTGAAAACTATAAAATAAATACAATCTGATTAGAAGCAGTATAAAGTTAAATAATCTTTCTGAAAAGGGTACGAAGAAACCCAGAGCTACTTAAAAGTCAGAGCAGAAAAGTAGTAATCTAATTTGATGGTGCAGGATCATTTCATACCCTAGTTTGTCCATTTTCCATCCCAGTAGTTAGGATACTGTAGCTTTTATTCGTGTTCTTCTATAATCTACACAGAATTAAAAATGTGGAGGAACACTGAATTGTAGGCTCAACAAAAGCCTACCAGGTACCTACAAAATTTTACTTTGCATTGTCTATATCTTTACAAATTATATGTATATTTGTGATTCGTGGTAGTTGTACAAGAGAGTGGCAACATTTGTTTATTCACCAAAGTGATTTTCAGGGGCTGAACTTTTGGGGCAAAACCTGGTTAAACTTGCACAATAATGTGGATCTCTCTCCCCATCTGCCAGCTATAGAAATACTTGTTGCTCTTATACCATGAAGAGAAAATTAGGCAGGATATTGAAGCCAAATCCACCAAACATGAAAAGCATTCTGGAATTCAGTATTAGCTGTCTTCTAGCTTCATTTTTTAATTCCACCAAAATATTTGCCCAAATTTTATGAATTTGAGATAGTATATTCCTTTATTGGTAATCTCCTCTTGGCACTTTTTCAAAAGCAGTTTCATCTCTAAACTTCCACCTAATATTTTTTATTGATAAAACAAGCTGAAATACAATTGTTTGTTGCATATTGACATTGTATCATGAAATGTAAAATTTATTAATGATTGCTTCTACAAATTTTTTTTAAAAGTTAAAATGCAATATTATGGGCTGATCCTTTGAATGACCTGTGCTTTCTAAATTAAAAATAGGGATTGTTTTATTAAAGCAGCAGTCCCCAACCTTTCCACTTTGGCAGCCCAGCTGTGGCAGGCACACATGCAAATGGAGTTTCATGCACAAGTGGAGGGCACTTGTGCTTGCACACAAAGCTCTACTCACATGAATCATGGGCCTTTGCACTCATGCATGAAGCTCCACTCGCATGACCAGCAGGCACTTGAACAGGGGAAACTTGTGCACTCATATGAATGAAGCTTCGTGTGTAAATGCCTGCCATTTGTAGGAGTGTATTTTCACATGCATGCCGCTTGCCCATTGATCATGCAGCCCACTTTCAAACAGGCCACGGCCTGGGGGTTGGGGACCCCTGTATTAAAGGAGTTTCAAGGAAAGACAAAAGTGAAAGATTTTCTCAAACATCCAAGTCAGCTGAGGAACTCATTGACAGCGACTTTCAGAGCAAGTTGGACCATTCTATATATTGGCTGCCTCTGATTGATTGTGAACACTGCAGCTGGCAGCATAATTCAAGCAAATACCTAATTCTCTCAGAAGCCACATGCAGATGATGACATTTAAGGCCCAAGGCATCATCTATTCTAAAAAATTTGCCAACATAAATACTATGTAGATTTCTAATTCTAAAATCGAGTAGCCTGATTAAAGCATAATTTTATTTATTAAATGTTTAATTGTTTGTCTAACCAAACGGTTAATAAGGTTATACCAAACCCAGATTCAGTACATCATATATTTGTGGAATATGATCAGATAATCAATTATATATGTAGACTGCAAGAAGGAAACATACAATTATGCCATTCATACTATTAAACATGTATAATACCTTATATTAAAAATAAGAATCAAAATGCTCAAGTATTATCAAACCCGCTCAGTTTACATTTTTTGAGTCCAAGAAAGGTCAACATTGGAAAACATTATAGGAAAAAACAACATATAACAGGTCATTTTAGACTTGGTACCCCCACCCAAGCAACCAAACAACCTGACATGCACCCAAGATGGACAGAATAATGAAGATGAAAACCATGACACAAAACATGCTTTCATTTTTATTCACAAAACAGCTTAGCTTGAATTGCTAGAACATTACAAACAGCCTTTCAATTAGAGATGGTAGGAAAGCAGGAGATGAGGATTTTTTTAAACATAGAAAAGGACTTCTATATTTTTTCAGCACAGGTTCTGCAACAGCTTACATTGGAATTCCAGCAATATTTCCAAATGGTTTCTAAAAGTGAATCATTGCAATTAGTTCTGGGTTTACTATAGTATGCAATTTTATTTGTTCTAAATTTTATTATTTTTGCTTTTCTTTTTTAAAAATGCCAGTTTCAATATATTTCCATTTGATAAGACCAGATATCTTGCTGATTAAATCTCGTCTTATCTGTAGAATTAGGGAAAAGAAACTACCTTATTTTAAATATATGTTCATTTATAAACATGAATTGAGGCATTCTAGAAACTAGCCACACTATTTTTCTTTAATGATGGAAATCAATCAGATAAATGAAGAAACTGCTGTGCTAATTACAGTAGTGCGTATTAGTAACTAGATTTAAAAGGTTACTGTAAATTTACATTCTCTACACAAGAACTGCATCTTCCACACATAAACAACATCAACACCAAAACACAGGAAAACAAACTGATTGTCCATACTCTATTACATCTTGATACTTTATGGATTCTTTTTAAAAAATTATTTGAAAACATTAATGCTTGTTTTACTAGTACTTAAAAGATGTTAAACAAATGCCAAAAAATTATATTAAAAAAAGGAATGAAATCTGCAAGAAAATATTTTTGGTTCTAAAGGAGACATAGGCGCATCCATTTATTTCCGTCAAAAAATTCCTTGCCTGAGACAACACAAGCAAGCAGTGCCATTGCACTGGAAGATAGAGCTTTGGGATTCTTGTTCCTATTGAAACCATCGGAATGCAGCACCTGTAGGAAGCATCACTTTCTGTAGAGACAGAAGAGAACAGAAGAGGGACACATGATAAGCAAGAATGAGAAGAACCAGCCCAGGACAGAGTTTAATTTTGTGACATCCAATGCACTAAAACAGGAAGTGCCATTTTCCGACTGCAATGTTCCCTATAACTTGAAACTTGTGATAAGTGTTCATAGCAGCCTCCCATATTTAGTTGTTTTTGCTTTCTGCCCCTGGTCAAGTTTTCTTGATAATTTTTCTCAGTACTTTTTTTTCCTATCCATAGTTTCTGCACCTCATCAAAACCTATAACCTATTGCATGATCTGTTCTTCTTTAAAAGAACCATTAATCCACATGTAAATTGTCCTTAAACTCTATTTCAACACCTTCAAGAACTGCTAAAGGAGGGAATAGAAACATTGGTATTATTTCTTGTATGACCTCAAAATAAGAAGTTATCATTCACATAGCCTTGAGAAGAATTTACTATATTTAGTTAATACTTCTGAGATTTATATCACTTATATCTTGCTACCCACCATGTTTTAATCCTCATTTATAGTGGAATGTATGTCTCACGAATAAAGTGTAATGTACTTCTGTTCAAATCAACTTAGTTTAGTGAAACTGTTGAAGCATCAGGTTTGGAAATCTGTCCTTAGAAAATGAAGGCCATTCAATTCACAGGACAGCAGTGAGAAAGTAACGAGAAAAGGGTAAATTCTTAAAAGTATTTACCATTAACTCCAATTTCAGACCCTAAGGTTTCCAAGCCTACAAGGGATGCCATTGGGAACATTCTACCAACATATATCCTCATATTATATGTGTGACTGATGTAGTTAATGACACGCATAAAAACAACAAGACAAAAGTAAAATTGTGCTATTATATACTATCCTAGTTTTTAGTGCTAATCTGGGCAACTACATAATTTGGGCAACTAATCTGGCAACTACAATAAATTTTATCAAAGTTTGTCACAAAGAAAAGGTGTGATCCAATTTAATCAGTTTCCATGCTATCAAAAAAACTCCTCAGATATTCCGACCTTTAGGCCCACTACATAATCCTGTGATTTAAGAAATATGTAGTTTCCTTCAATTACTGAAGAAGGCTTATGGCTAGACAGCAGAGCTCAGAATTTAGTATAACTTTGAGTAGATTGGGATAGGATAATTTTCTGTATGAAAGTGTTATCATATGTATGCTTTTTATTTCCTTCTCAAAACTTCTGTACAAAAATTAAGACAGAAAAAACTCAATTTTAAGAACAAACTTTATCTATGCATATATTTGGCTTGGCTTTAGTTAAGTAAACTTTCACACAAATATTTTTCTGCCTATGCAAAATGTTCTTTCTGTAGCTTTTAGGCATGGAAAAAAGTCCTTCTCCACGATACCATACATATGCAATGAGGTTTCTCCCACAATTCAACAATGCAAGTAAGACCTAGTCCATAAGAACAAAGAGCCAAGATTTCAGGTGGATGGAACATGGGTTTAAGCAACCTCTTGTTGTTAAAGAGTTTTCTGTGCTTTAAGTTTGTACAACAAGTAGAATAGCAAACTTGTAAGCTATACTAGAGGTGAGGCAGGTTGTTTGGTTAAAACAAAAAACTACCTAGCTGAATGAGGCACCTGTTCTTTTTCAAACATCCAGAGAAAAGTGGCCAGTTATGATGTCACTAATGTGCAGATATCTCAAAGAAAAGTGCCCATCAGAAAGGCTCTTGATGATACGTCAAGGGTGGGATGTCAGTGAACTCTCAGAAAACGGAATTTCACTTTTATAGACAAGGAAGAGCATGGTGCTCACAACTCACAATGCTCTACTTTGGGCAGAGAGAAGAAATGTTTCTTTAAACAGCATGAGAGCCATTTTTTTTTTTAAAGTGGCATGTGTTGAATTCAACAAACTAAGACTTGCTGGACATCAAGGCAAAGTAGAGATGCTTCCTGAGGCATAAAGGGGTATGGGAAAAATATCAATGACAGTAAAGCATCCTGACTCACATAAAACTGAGACTGAGACAATTAAACGCACCCAGAAGTCATGAACAACAAAATCAAACTCAGGTTGACTCAAGATAGAACCACATAATCAAGTCAAGCTTATCTAACAAATCTAGCTCAGTGTCTAAGGCAGGGGTCCCCAACTGCCTGGAGAATTCTGGGAGTTGAAGTCCACAAGTCTTAAAGTTGCCAAGTTTGGAGACCTCTGGTCTAAGGGAAGAGTCAGGTATGACAGAGTTGCAACAATATTTCAGTCCAACTCCCTGCTCAAGCAGGAAACCAAATGGTCAGACAAATGGTTGCCCAATCTCTTCTTAAAAACCTCCAGTGTTGAAGCACCCACAACTTCTGAATGCAAGTTGTTCTACTGATTGTTATAATTGTCAGGAAATTTCTCCTTAGTTTTAGGTTGGTTCTCTCCTTGGTTAGTTTCCATCTATTACTTCTTATTCTGCTTTCAGGTTCTTTGGAGAATAGGTTGACTCCTTTGTCTTTGTGGTAAGACAAACAAAGTTTGAAAGAGGACCTTACCAACGCCCTCAGACTTTGTGGGGACATGCAGAAATAACTGGAAATAAGTGGTTCTATAAATAAGCCTAGCCTGGTCCATGAAGTACTTTAAAGGTAATGGGGACCTTGAATGGCACACAGAAGTTTCTAGTGCAGCTGTTAGTTACATCGGTGTACAGAGACAAATGAACAATTACCAGTGCCATACATTCTGGACCAGCTGTAGCTTTCAAATAGTCTTCAAAGGCAGCCCCATTTAAAATGCACTAATAACCAAATACGAGTTGACCAAAGATTAAATGATAGCAAATAGTGCTTCTGGGTTAATGAATGGGTGCAAATGTAAGTTGTCTTTTATAAAGCCCTTCCTAATTGTACTGTTATATGCTCAAGCAGGATCTGAGTCTAGAAAAAACTCCAAATTGTACACCAAATCTAAAGGTATGCACCAGAACTGAAGGGTCCAAATAGGGAAACAGGCATTGTCCCTTGTTGCTGTCACTTCTATATTTCTATTGACATTTCAAATATCTGTAGATATCATACCAAGATCATTCACTATGCAATAAACTGAGTATTTTAAATTGGGATGTTCTGCTTATTAACAGATGTCTCAAATTTGGAAATGGAGAAATGTAATAAGATTGTAACTGCTTACCATTCCGAGGTCAATGAGTTTTTATAGATGTTTATGTAATAATGAGAATGTCTAATCTTTAATACGGGGGAAATAAAAACCCACTGGAAGTGTAGTTCAACAGTGATGAGAACTTTGCATTTCATGAAACTTCAATCACAGCAGAAGGCCCAAAAGATGTACCCAAACTAAAAAAAAAAAGTAATTTCCTATTATGAACAACTTGGCTCAGCAATAATAGAAGAGAACAGAAATGTGAGGATAAGTATATTACTTACAAACCCTTGAATATCAATTCAGTTTGCCAATCTCTTCAAGTGTAAAAAATGGAAGCCGAAATTATCACAGATGAAATCACTAATGATGGAATTCCAATCCACGCAAAAAATTGTAAGATTTTAATCTAAAAAGTGTTTTACATCTGATGGCAGCAGATGGCAGTGAATTAAAAGCACTGCCTTCCTTAGTCAGAAACCCTCTGATTATGCTAAAGATATGATCAAAACATGATCCACAAACATTAGAGCCTGTAGGCTGATGATCTAGAAGATTGTGGTCTGATTTGCAGATAAAAGTTTCAGTGCTAAGGGTAGGGTATTAAGCAGAAGAGGAACAAGGAATTGGGAATAATTCCTAAAGAAGCACTTTTTCATCCAGGCATTTCAATTTTTTTCTCATTGGAGAGGCCTTATGCATTTAAAGTATGGTCCTAATATAACCTAATACATGCAACCCTCAACAAACCACAAGAAAAAGCACCACATGTATTGATGAAATTATGATTCATGAAACCCTCTTCACAAAGCAATGTTAGATATTTAGTTATAGTAGTTGTCAACAGATTAGTCTGGATGACTTATCATAGAAAATGAACACTGACATATTGAGATTTGGGTAAGTAGGTAGAATTCATTCGTTTATTACTTTATGCCTTCAAGTCAATTTGTTGACTCCAGATAAGGTTTTTCAACAGTGGTTAGCCACTGTCTCCTTCCTAGGACTGAAAGAGAGTGCCTTGACTAAGGTCAGCCAGCAGGCTTTTTGCCCAGTTTCTAGCTGCCTTAACCACTACCCCAAACTGGCTGTCAAGTAGGTAGAAATATACAACATTTCCCCATAAGAAAATATGGCACTGTGCTGTGCACATGTTGTAGTTAGTGATCTCAGAAGCCACAGTTATGTTAGGAAATAAACAGATTTGCCACAAGTTCAGCAAATACCCAATCAAAAGATGAGACAAGGTAACAAGATTTAGGATAAGTATAATGGTGAATACAGGTGAAACTCAAAAAATCAGAATATCGTGCAAAAGTTCATTTATTTCAGTAATGCAACTTAAACGGTGAAACTAATATATGAGATAGACTCATTACACGCAAAGCAAGATAGTTCAAGTCATGATTTGTCATAATTGGGATGATTATGGCTTACAGCTCATGAAAACCCCAAATCCACAACCTTAGAAAATTAGAATGTTACATGCAATCAATAAAACAAGGATTGTATATAGAACAATATCGGACCTCTGAAAAGTATAAGCATGCACATGTACTCAGTACTTGGTTTGGGCCCCTTTTGCAGCAATTACTGCCTTAATGCGGCGTGGCATGGAAGCTATCAGCCTGTGGCACTGCTGAGGTGTTACGGAAGACCAGGATGCTTCAATAGCGGCCTTCAGCTCTTATGCATTGTTCGGTCTCATGTCTCTCATCTTTCTCTTGGCAATGTCTCATAGATTCTCCATGGTGTTTAGGTCAGGGGAGTTTGCTGGCCAATCAAGCACAGTAATCCCACGGTCATTGAACCAGGTTTTGGTGCTTTTGGCAGTGTGAGCAGGTGCCAAGTCTTGCTCGAAAATAAAGTCAGCATCCCCATAAAGCTCGTCTGCGGAAGGAAGCATGAAGTGCTCCAAAATTTCCTGGTAGACGGCTGCGTTGACCCTGGACTTAATAAAGCACAGTGGACCAACACCAGCAGATGATATGGCTCCCCAAATCAATACAGACTGTGAAAACTTCACAGACTTGCAGTGTGTGCCTCTCCATTCTTCCTCCAGACTCTGGGTCCCTGGTTTCCAAATGAGATGCAAAAGTTGCTCTCAACAGAAAAGAGGACTTTGGACCACTGAGCAACAGACCAGGCCTGTTTTTCTTTAGCCCTGGTAAGACGCTTCAGACGTTGTTTGTTGTTCAGGAGCAGCTTGACAAGAGGAATATGACATTTGAAACCCATGTCCAGGATCCGTCTGTGTGTGGTGGCTCTTGATGCACTGACTCCAGCCTCAGTCCACTCCTTGTGAAAGTCCCCCAACACTTCTGAATGGCCTTTTCCTGACAAACTTCTCAGGCCGCGGTCATCCCTGCTGCTGGTGCATCTTTTTCTTCCACTTTTCCCTTCCACATAACTTTCTATTAATGTGCTTTGATGCAGCACTTTGGGAACATCCAACTTCTTCTGCAATTACCTTTTGAGGCTTTCCCTCTTTATGGAGGGTGTCAGTGATGGTTTTCTGCACAACTGTCAGGTCAGCAGTCTTTCCCATGATTGGGATTCCTACTGAACCAGACTGAGAGACCATTTAAAGGCTCAGGAACCCTTTGCAGGTGTTATGGTTGAGTTAGCTGATTAGAGTGGGACACTTTAAGTCTAGAATATTGAACCTTTTCACAATATTCTAATTTTCTGAGATTGTGGATTTGGGGTTTTCATGAGCTGTAAGCCATAATCATCTCAATTATGACAAATCACGGCTTGAACTATCTTGCTTTGCATGTAATGAGTCTATCTCATATATTAGTTTCACCTTTTAAGTTGCATGACTAAAATAAATGAACTTTTGCACAATATTCTAATTTTTTGAGTTTCACCTGTATATCCTGAATCATTCTCATTGTAACAAGAATAGTTTGCAAGAGTTAGGAGAACTGGGTGAAAATATAAGGGGAGCAACTACTTTCTTATTTTGATCCATGGATGCAACAACAAGAAACCTCAGAGCTTAATATCCATGTCATTATCTGTGTAAATGAGTGAAAAATTACAAAATAGCAACATGTCAAATCCACAAACTTCTTTATTGAATGAAGGAAAGGGGACAGACTAGCAGCATAACAAACCTACAAACCTTTCTTAGCCCTTTTAACTTCCAACACTGCAACCACAAAAACCATGTTCCTTATGAGCAGGTCCTTCAGAATAGCAAAGAAATGGAAAGTAGTGAAGAACCAGGACCAACATTAGAGTTATCATAACACTACTGTAATAGGAATGACTGCACTCTAAAATTTAAATTTCTTTTCTCTTGTTCTCATGAGGCTCCTCCTCATCAGAGCCAACACTTTTTGCACTTCAAGCAAGTGAGGAAATTCATTCAAGAATTAATCTCAGAAAGAATAAAACCTGATGTCAATTGCATCAAAATTCTTGTCAATGTAGTTGGGCTGTCAGCTTCAGGCATTTATATGAGCCAATAATCAGTATAGAAAAGGTTTCTATGTTGCAGGAACTTTAACTACTACAGATGCCACAGCAGAAATGTCATCCTGAAGGATACTTTGCCACTATGTAAAGGAGCCAGTGCCACAAACATCTGGCAGTCAGAATTATACACTTGTCCTCTAAACACACAAGTCAAAGAGAACATCTGTCAGAAAAGGGTAATTGGATTCTACATTTAAGACTCTTATAAAATGAGGCCTTTAGAGCCATAGAAGGCAGAGGGCACCAGAAATGTGATTGGATGTGATAAAATAACAATGATTACACAAACTGGAAAAAGACATAAATGATGGAAAAATACAAAACAAGGAATCACTTCTCTAAATGATTGATCACAATATTGCTGTGCATGTCAAAAGGAAATGAGATAGTGAACAACACTTCACTAGCATGTATACAGGAAGATGGAAGACGCTCCTTTTCTTTACTCAGCTAAAAATATTCTGATAATAATAAGGCATAGAATCTGCTTTGTTTGAAATATGGGGGGCAAAAAGGAGATTATCCTAAATATATAATATTCCTAATAAGAATGAATTTTTTCATGTGGAAAGCTATCTACTAACTTCAGCCTTGAACAAGGCAATCAAATATTCAGCTTCATCATATCTTAGAGAAATTAGGAAAGTGTGGAAAGCATGCATAACACCCAGTTCTGTTCTTAGACTTATGGGAATTATCCATAAAAATAGCACAATTGGTCCAGCTGAAATCAACTGGATTCTCAACCAATAACTATTCATTATCCTCCAGGCCCTCACATGGATTGTGGAATTCCCATCTCAAGGAGTTAGCTTGCTATTCCATTTGGAATAATGAGGAATGCTCTCAATAAATTCCCACATCTAATCTTATAGATTTATAGAATATGGTTACAGCATGATATACTATTTGTGTAAATAATTATGTAGCATCTAGAGATGATCACACCCTATTTCAAAAAGTTAAAAGCAGGCCAAAAATAAATTTTGATTTGTTTTCATAAATTAAAAGAACAAAAATGTTAGCCTCCCTCTTATTTTCATGAATGAACCTGCACTCCAATATTTTTTTTTTAAAGTCAAATTGCCAAGTTATATAACATACCAAAATGGGTCATCTGTGAGTCACAGTAAGGGTAATTAAGTGTGCATTTTCATTTAACATGCTAGCTAGCTAACCCCTAGTACAATGTTTCCCATACTTGGGTCCTGCTAAATGTTTGGATTCCTGGAATGGTCAACACTGAAGTATGATCCTAAGTGTGAGTTCAAACATCTGAGTCACCGGTATATACTTTAAAAATAAAAGGGGCTGTTTATTCAAAAGATAGTGATTACTCTTTTAGAAGTCATGTGCATCCATATACAGAGGCAGTAGCCTCAGAAGAGCAGTCGTTCTGAATATCTTGATGCCCTACTTTTGAGATTCCGAAGTGGTTGTGCTTTGGTTTGGTCTTGCAAACCAGGTTTTTTTGGTGGGAGGGGAGATTGGGAAAAGAGAGAGATTACATAATAAAGACAACCAGTAGTCAATTTATCTTGCATTTATTACCCCTAAGGTTGAGATTAACATAGCTTTACTCTGTGGCAGAGAGGTGGGGAAGAGCATGGCCTCTATCTTTGAAAAGAATTTCCATGCTTCTTTTCATTTACTAAGTAGGTATCCATTAAGTTGTAAATAGCAAAAGCATCCTCAATTACAAAATGCTTTCCATTTAGTTTATTTGCATTTTCAAGGGCAAAATATTTACTATGGAACAGCTCATGAGCAGGACAACTATGTCTTAAACTCAAGAAGAGGGGCTCAGGAATAAGGGATATATAGCATGTTGTTTGTTGCAATCAGTGAACATTGTGGAATATCATCTTATTCTGTCCTATTCGGGTATGTTTAATGCTCTCAAAAGACCACTGATAAGCAATATCATATTACCAGGGTAGCTTAATATCCTCCTCCATTGGATATTCTTCACAACAAGAATATTATGTAGCATTGTAATTTGTTCATAGAAGCATGAAATACAGAAGTGCAGAGTTTTTCATACTTTTGAACATCAATTGCCAATTAAAATTAGACTTATTATCAGTGATCAAGTGGCAAAGGCAGGTAAGTATGCACAGGAAAGTATAGCATACATTTTACAGGATTCTTTTTAACCATGGTTAATTAAATTAAGCCATGGTGATAGGGGTTTATATGAAAGTTAAACCATAAGCTATGTTTTTTTTTAAAACACTTCGTTACAATCGTCATACAGCAAACTAAATCAAAAGCACACAAAACAGATTAAGTATTAAATGCAATATGTGGATCCAGCCAAAGGGTCCAAGTACTCCTAAGAATTCATTTTATATTTTAACTCTCCTAAACTGGAGGTGTTGATTTTTGCAGTATTTAAATTTAACAATGTCTAATCTGTTCCATTTATTTCAACTCAATTGTACAAAAGGGGGCAAGTTCTTGCCACACAGAGCTATTATACTGAACGAAGGAACAATTCAGGAAAAAACAAAGCCCGTATAAAGAGCTGGATACAGAAATAAATCTGCCTTGCAAAATCAAAATTACTTTCAAAGAATTCTGGGCCTTCTGAATCTTTCTCAGATGAATATGATAACCACAATTGGATGTTGTCATACTTGCTGCATACATAATTTTTCATTGTCCATTACCACCTCTGTTCTATAGATGAACTATTACTTTAAATATCTCAAAAGGGCATGCACTCGTATATCCAGACAGACAAACATTGACTCCTCTTTGATCCTACAAACCACAGAAACTAGTATTTGGAGCTTACTAGAAAAGTAAGCATTTCAGTGTTTTCTTTTATATTATCTTTTTACCCATGGTTAAATTAATGCTTCACCGGGAACTAGATATATGTTGCATATTTGTAACTTATTATAGAATTGCAAGGTTCAGCATTTTCTTTGCATGTTTTTATTTGTCTAACAGCAGAATCAGCACAGGATAATAGCACCTTGAGTACTCAACTGAACAGAAAATCAGGGCATAAACTAAACAATACTATTGCTGGGAAGACTTTAGTGGTTTCTCACTCAAAGACCTGTGTTACATTTTATACATTTTGATCAAAAGTACACATTTTAGAAAAATGTTTTCTCTGATAACCAAGACGGATTTCATCTAATGAGACTATGCTAATAGGTTTAGCAAAGTTAATACACATTTTATATGTATATATAGAAACTATCTGTATGTGATTTGTTATGCTCCCTATTTCAAAAATAGGAATTAGCTCCAAAGGTACAAATCTGAAAATGAAAGCAGTCTAGATTGAGCAAACTAGATAAACTATTTTGCTAACTCAATTTGGAGTGGACATGAAAAAGCTTGAAAGCAGAGAAACAAAACTATCTGAATTGAAATATTTATAATATTTATTCATACTACACTAATCTCCTGACATTGAGGTTCTATCTGGTCTTTATACAGTTCATATATGTATTGCAATATTAAAATTTTGTTAGTTTTTAACTACACATTCTTTTAATCTTCGCACAAAATGATTTATATTTTTCTTGAACATTCTATAGATTGTGATACAATCATTCTATCACTGTGATACAATCTATTACTTCAAGAATTACAAAAGAGGTGATCCTCCCTCTTACTGGATTAAAAGAAATGTAAATATAGATTTTAAAAAAATTTGGAGACCCACAAACACTTTTGCACATATTTCTATGACATTAGCTTCCAGTTTCCTTAAGAGTTTATTTTGCCAGTTACAGAACAGAATCAGATACCTCATTCAATAACAAGTAGAATTTTTTTTTAGTAAAGAACAAATTAATAATTAATTTTAAACAGCTACATGTGCATTTGATGAATTCTTTTTTTGCATTCCTAATGATGCAGGACTCAGATCCTTGTATTTTATTCTTCAAACATTAAATTATGAAAATTTACATGGAATTTCAGTAGAATGCAACATTGGTGCAATTTAGTCACTTTATTTCTTAATGATGATCATATTATAATAAAACTCTTCATAATTGAGCCACTTTAAATTCATAAAGTATTTTTAAACTATTCAAATTTGAAATCCCCTTTTTGAAGTCTGAAATAGCAATAGCACTTAGATTTATATAGTGCTTTTCAGCCCTCTCAAAGAGATTTACAGAGTCAGCATATTGCCCCCAACAATTTGGGTCATTTTACCCACCTTGGAAGGCTGGAAGGCTGAGTCAACCTTGAGCCTGGTGGGATTCGATCTGCCCAATTGCAGTAGGAGTAGCTTGCAGTACTGCACTCTAACCACTGCGCCACCAAGGCTCTATAATTGATTACTTTGGAAATGTTTTACGCCAGTGTTTATGTCAGTTTTTTTATGTTTTAGGCATAAAACATTTGATGTGTTTTTGACATTAAAACAAAGTGATTTTGAACTCAAAGCAAAGCTTTGGTAGGCCTTTTGAGCTTTGGTAAGTATATTTCAAGTGTAAAGCAGTTGTGAAATAGTTGACATTTGAAATGTTTTGTATATTACTGATCCACATTGGGATTTTCTTTACAGTGTTTTCCTTCATTTGATGCACCATACCAGAGTGTACCCTCCACTCTCTGTATCTTTTCAAAAGTCCTTGGATCGTGTATATCATCTCTTCAAGTTGAAACTTAGAATTGCAGTAATATGCTGCCTGAACACACTTAGAATAATTTGTTTTAAGCAGTCTCTTATTGATTAAGATTATTTAGGAGGTTCTAGATTTCGGCAGGACCTGTATGCAATGTTTGGCCTGTTTTAGGCAGAGAAATACCATTTTCTGCATTTCTCACAAACAAATTATGAATCAAAATACAGGTAGTCCTCAGCTCACAACAGTTCATTTGGTGATCATTCAAAGTTACAACAGCACTGAAACAAAGGACTTATGACCATTTTTCATATTTGTAACCATTGCAGAATCCCCATGGTCATGTGATCAAAATTTAGATGCTTGTCAACTGATTCATATTTATAACGATTATAATGTCCCAGGGTCATGTCATCCCCCTTTGCGATCTTCTGACAAGCAAGTCGATGAGAAAGCCAGATTCAATTAACCATGTTACTAATTTAACAACTGCAATGATTCACATCTGTAGTGAGAAAGGTCATAAAATGGAGCAAAACTCACTTAACAAATGTCTCACATAGCAGCATAAATTTTTGTTTCCAATTGTGGTTGTAAGTCGAGGAGTACTTGTGAAAAGTCCTAGGATGGGAGTGAAGTGAAGAAATCCTTACTGTGAGATGATGACAGCTCTTGCAAATCAGAAGACAGGCAGCTCTGAACAATCAGTGACCACAATCCACTGACTCTGTGTCCTGTATTAATTAGACAGAGGAAGGACCTATTGGATTTTCTACTCAGGATGGATGCTTTTAAATAGCAATTTTAAATTTGTGATTTAAATCACCACAAAAATCTAATTTAAATATTTCACAAAAAAATTGTGTCAGTATGGTGGATACGAAGGCATACTGGGAAAATAATTAACAGAAACTGACCATTGCCTTAATGAATAATGTATGTTTTTATGTATGAATACATACCTGCACCATGAAATATAACAAAAAGAAACAGGATAATATAAGACATGCACAAATCTGGCAATTGAATGAAGCTGTCTGTCAAAACTGACTTGGCTTTATCATTGCCTATTCCTGATTTCAGCTCACAGTTTGCCAAACAGAAATGGGAAAGGGGTTGGTAAATTCCTTGCGAGGAGGGAGGTCTGAGGAATGCATGAGAGCCTTCTGTTGTCTGAGAAGAGATACCCATCAAGGTCAGGTTCCAGTCTGTTCAAGTGGCACAGACTGTTTTTCCAAAACAAAAACACTGTGTGTAACTGGTTTTACCTATGCAGATTTCTCACAGGAAAACCTCACAACTGGCTTTGCTTCTGCTGTACCTAGATGATCTTTCAATAAAGTTTCACTCTTGTTGAACAAATTGGACCAGGAATTCCTTTTTCAGAATGTGCCAACCAGTGGTGGGATTCAAATTTTTTTGCTACTGGTTCTGTGGGCGTGGCTTGGTGGGCGTGGCAAGGGAAGGATACTGTGAAATCCCCAGTCAGGGGTGGTATTGGCCGGTTCTCCAAACTACTCAAAATTTCCACGACCAGTTGTCCAGAACTGGTCAGAACCTGCTGAATACCACCTCTGGTGCCAACTGAGATGGTTGACTTGACACTGTTGATCCATATACCATTTTCATTGTCTACTGTATTGTATTTTAATATACTGTACTTCTTTTCAATCTTTATCTCTAGGAGACCACAGTCAAACTCAAGGCTATGTGGGCAATTTTTCTACTGAGTTATAACTCCATAGGAAGACTCATCTTCATGACAAAAGGTAAGATTATGGGCCAAGTCCTTAAGAGACTACGTTCTGAATCTCTCTTTTATCTGGTTTGACCACTAGAAATATGTATCTGGTTGTCCTCTACTGTCTCTCATTTTTATCCAACTGTTATTCACACACGCAATTGTGTTAGAAGTTCCTTTTTTTGTCCAAAGCAGGAACTGCAATGTAACACATTATTATCAAATTACACAATAGCTTGTTGCTCAGATGCTTAGGCATCTCCAACAAAATTGGGATCTCCCAAACAAAACAGCCCTCATCAGTTGGAAGGTTCTTGATGCTTTTTTCTATTCCATCCATTCATTATATAGCCTTTTCTTTCTGGACCCAGAGAACTATTCTGTTTCTTTGTCTGCATGACTGCCTTTCAAACACTATTATGTTTAATCCACCAATAATGATATTTCTCTTAATAAACTCTAACACTGCTTGAAGTAATGAAAATGATAAAATAGGAAAACTAAATTGCCTAGATAGTAAATAAATGTCACAATGGTAATAGAATAAAGACACATGCATTCTGGATTTTACCAAATTCTAAAATGCCTAGAAGAGAAACATCTTAGCCTAGTGCAAGGAGGGTACTGCAATTTTTCCTAAATCAGGGGTCCACAACCCTTAGGCCACAGACTGTCACCAGCTCACAGCCCACCAGGATTTGTGCCGCACAAGTGAACAAAGCCCCATCTGTGCACATACAATATCCAGGCAGTATGCAAAAATACGCCCACTGGTCCATGGAAAAACCGCCCTCCATGGAACCAGTCCCTTGCTGTTCTAGATAGAAGATAGATGGCTGACTTCAGATGAAGAAAGGTTTAAAAGGACAGCATTAGTAACCTGAGTTTGGTCTAGAAATGGCCTAGAACCCAATATAGCTGATACCTCAATATTCTGTTGACCTATCCGAATTAGTTCAGTCGTCGTACAATTCTGGATTACTGGATTATTTTCAAAAATAACTCTAATTAGAATAGAAATAATCTGAGTGAATTTATACATTTAGTACTATTAGTTGGAAACACACCAATTAACCACTGAGACAACTTCCTATGACAAGAGTAGTCCCAAACAGCATAACTGAAATTTCAGAGAAAGTGTATCCCAGATTGAGTATCATTCAATTGGGTTGACAACCCATCTCCATCTCATCAAGGGTGCATTTTAACATACTGGCGATCAAATGGCTTCCAGTCATCTAAGCAAGAAACTGAAGGACCAAACTTCCAAGGACATCAAATTCCAGTAAGTAAATTTATTATTAGTTCATGACCTCCACAGCAAAAGAATTCCAGAAGACTGCTATCCATCCTGTACAGTCAAATAAAATCAAGGTTAAATTTTGGCACCTCTCCACAAACATAATGTACAGGCTTTGGATACAATCTGATAATCCTGTAATTCAGGAATCAGCAATGCACCCAAATAATAAATCAAACCTGCATCATTTATGTGCAGGATTTAACAAAACAGCATGTCACATGAGAATACCGATGCTCACTTCCATTATGAAAAAGTAGCCTCAAATGGTGAAATTTGGTTCAGAGAAATAATCACCAATTGCTTTTGCTTTCTCTTCTCTATTCAAAATTGGCATTACCCAAGCTCCAAACTACATCAGATTTTTTTTCTTGCAGAAGGTGCACCATCATGGCTTTGGTGCATACATTCGAATTAGCTTTCTTGAAATTTGAATCAAGTTCAAATCCTGCTGAATTGCTGATCATATCCATACAATTTTCTTCATTACAGCATGGAAGTGATTTGCCACTGTTTTATCTTTTTGCAACTATGCAGAAGAAGCCCCAATATTATTGCCTATCAAAATTTATTTATGTACATTTCCAAGTAAAATGGAAGTAAACTGTTTAATTAAGGTCACTCCCCAAATTCAAATAAATTTATCTTTTAAGTCATTAATGCGACTTGAGAAATGAACTACTATATACACATTTTTCTTTGCTTGCAGATTAGAAAAGTTAAATCTAATTACTGATTTTTGTTCACATGCTGGAATTATTTATGTCTCTATTTTGCTGTGCTTATATCTCAATTATAATCCTAATCCTTATTGTCTAATCTTTATTCATTCATTTGAAAGTTCACATTCACCATATTTAAGCACCCATTCTTTCAAATTACAAAGATTTGGAGCTCTATGCTTAATCAAACATCAATGAGCTTTACTAAATCAAATTCTATTAACAAGAAAAATTTAATAAAGGTTCTGGGCACGGACTTTCAAGATTGTCAGCTACTGAGCAAAGTTCAGACAGATAAACATCTGTGAGAAAATTCATACTATCCCAAGGGTTTGATGAAATAAAATGAAGGAATGAATGTAATTTTTATAACAAGTTAACTTCCTAGGAACTGGATATTTCCTAAAGAGTTTAGGAAGTAAGTATCTTGAGTCTTAAGAACTATAATGGAGTGTTCTAGAATATAGAAATAGACATGTCCTAATCCTTGTGTTGTGTCCTTGTGCTCCTTGTGTTTCCAAGTTATAAGAATCTTGTATAGCTGGGTAAATCAAGATCTTTGGGACCTTGAAGACAAGTAGCCAAAAGCAGGTACTGGGGTAAGTCAAGAGTGCCACAATATGAGGGAGAGAGGAAAGCTGTTAAGTGGCCTACATCTGAATCTTCTGAGAACTCTCACATTATGCTACATCAAGTTTCATTTGTTTGAAACTAATTTGGATTAATGGATGATCACATCTTGAGAAGAGGCATGCATATTAACAACTTCCTCATAAATAATACAAGATGGTAAATCTTTGCATCACTTAATAACTTCCATGAAAAGGGCAAAAACCCGACATCGTTACATATTCACTTCTCACTCAAAGCATGAATACATAGTTACACCACCTAAGCAACAAACTTTAAATGAAAATAGAGATAGTCTTCAATTTACAACAATTTGTTTAGTGAAAGAAGTGACTTATGAGTTTTTCACACAACCGTTAACAGCATCACAATGACAACATGACCAAAATTTGAATGCTTGGCACCTGACCCATATTTATGAAAGTATCCCAGTGTCATGTGGTCACATTTTGCGACCTTCCGACAAACAAAATCAGTGATGAAGCCAGATTCACTTAACTATGTTGTTAACTTAGCAACTGTAATGATTCATTTAATTCTTGCCAATTGTGGCAAGAAAGATAAAGTGAGCAAAACACACTTATCTGTCTTGCTTAGCAACATAGATTTTGGGCTCAATTGTTGTCATAAGTCAAGGGCTACCTATATCCCTCCAGCTGTAAAAAAATAGTAAGCTATACCTATACCTTCTTTTACCCTTAGCCCTTCTTCTAATATAAGCTTATCTTACACCATTGCTGAAATATTTAAATCAAAGTAACATATATAAAAATATTGTGAACACTTCAAAGCACTATAGCATTAAACAAGAAATGTATCCTGGGAAGACAGAATAAAGCCTCTTTCTTTAATGTACAGGAAATTCTTACATTTTATTATCTTTGCTTGGAAAAATACTTAGCAATCTGAATCCATGCATGCAGCCTGGGATGGGGGAGTCCGTGACCGCCATATCAGCTGCTTAACTTGCTATAAGGTTCTAGCTTATTATATCTCATGAAGGAAACTAATACTCTCTCTTTTAAATATTATTAACTGTGTGGATTTATATCTGTGAAAAGACTGGGCTATATAAAATGTAAAGGTATAAACCATTAATGGATTCAAACTTCTGACATTTCCACATCCAGTCCTCATAATCTGATTCCACAAAGGACAGTTGAGAGGGAATTATTAAGCTGTGTCAGCAAAAGCAATTACCTCCAGTGCAGCAGAAGGCTTCTTTTTAAGTTCTTCACATTTTCGGAATTTGCAAATCTGATGTCCAGTTTTACGGTTCCTACAACTGCTGCACTGCTCACAGTTTATCCGTCTTCTGCAAGGAGGACACATGCCGCATCGTTTTCGTTTCTTTTTCCCTGAATTGATGGCAGATGCCAATTCATTCTGCATTGGGTACTCTGCTAAGCCAGCCATATGGAGTGCACTTTCTGCCAAAAATACACCAGCAGGGGTCATAATGAAAAGGCCAGGGTTGATAGGAAAAGCCCCCAGGTAAGGAAAATCAGATGGGTTGTTCATTGTTTCAGCAGTTGAGACAGCTTCCATGTCTGAGATGCCCATCCCATGGTCATTAGGCAGGGGGATGTGCTCCTGGACTACTCTTTTGAGCAACTCTGTGGATTGAGCAAACTGTTGCAAGATGTTCTGTCCTTCCAAAGAAATATCTGATTTGCTCAACATGTCAGAGATGGTTTTGTGCTTTGAGGTAGAATTGCTTTTTTCCATGATTGCCTCACTGCTGTTGGCCATAGGGACACATTTCTCTGAATGTTCACTTAATGAGCTGCTGCTACCAAAAGCAGAATAATGGGACAGTGGTCGAGACTTCTTAAGACTTTTGTTCAAAGGTTCACTAATTATCCCACTTTTGTTCCTTCTTTCCAAATTGATTGAGGGCTGAGAATCACCAGAATTGTTGCTTTTTTCCAACAAGCCTGGCTTGATGCCAGCATCTTGATGGACATCAGGATCAGACATCTTTCTTTCTCTTTTTTTAAACAAAAGGACCAGACAAAGCAACCAGCTCACTTACTGTAGAAAATAATCAATCACAATACTAAGAGCAGTAATCACAAAAAAATGGAAGGAGCAAGATCTGTCCTCAGTGTAATTTCACAGTCATTACAACATCTCCTGCAGGTTTCATATATCACACGTAGCTCTGAAAGTAAAGAAGAAGAAAAAAAACAGGGAACAGAGAGGAGAGATGTTAGCAAACCGCTAAAAGTTAGTAACTGCTAAAACAAATAGCTTCTGTATTAGTGTTCACTTTAAATTTCTCTTGTAATAAAGTCAGGATGCACCAGAGTCAGAACAGATATTTCCATGTGATTTGTATCGTTAATCTAGATCTTACAGACTTTCGTTGGATGGCTTACCCTGCGATCTGACACTGCTTATAAATATAGGTCGCAGACTGCAACACTATACAAGAAACAAGAAACTAATTCAATTCTTTATTTGCAAACATCTTGGCTCTATATCTTCCCTTCCTTTAAGAGGACTCAGAAGATAATTTCTCCTTCAGGCATTGTCCTTGATGTGACTGAGGAGGATAGTTATGAATCAGCAATTTCGTATTAATTTAGAAAGAAGCCAGCTTCTATGTTTAAAAACATAAATTCTACATTGGGAAACAAGTACTGAATTAAACTGCAATTGTTAATTTGCTATTTTTTATTGTCCATTTATTTTTTAAATGACAAATAATTTTTATACCTGAGAAGAAAAGAATCTGTGTGCAAGTCCAATTCCAGCATTTCTACATAGGTCTGGGAAAAACTCCTGCCTGAGAGTTGCTATGGGTAGACAAGACTGAGTTAGTTGAACAAGTACTCTTTACTGCATTAGACATATTGTTCTATAGTAAGAGAGGTATCTGATTTATTCAAGAAAAACAGTGCTGAAATGAAAATGTACAGTTGGCAAGAATGTAATCTTAAGGTACTGAAGGAATATGCCAGCATGAATGAACTCAATGTATGCAAAAGTTCCTAATAGCATAGTATTCTCTAGTTCTAAATATAAATGTCACAAAAAGCTTGAGTTTTCACTCTCAAACAAAAGCAATGTACTGTGAAACCCCAAATAGGTAGCAGGTTTTCAGGCTGCAGCATTGAATCTATGGAGAAAATATGCAGCAATGTTTCAGATGTCCAGTTTATGTCTTTGAATAGGAAATCAGACTTGTAGTTAAGACATTCATTCACATGAAAGGCAGCAATGAGTTTGCAAGGTGGATGCAAGACCACAGAGATATTTTCTGATACAGTCAGCTTTATTTTTCTATTATATGCAAATAATCCATACTATGAAGTCACAAACAGAAGCTATGCAAAAAGTCTCTTGAAACTTATCTTTCTAGCTACTTGACAAATTGGTATTTCAGACTGAAGTGGTTACTGAGATAAGGAAATTTCAAAGGTAAAATTCAATCATTTGACTCATTGATAAGGCCTGTTTTCTTTAATTTCTCCTCAGAGGGCTCTAAAGCATTTGTAAAAGCAGTAAAAGATTTGCCGAATGGGACTGAAAGAAAAGCATAAGTGTTCTGTAACAGGAGATTGCATAGCCAAGGCACAATATCAGATTCTCACTGTCCACCACAGGAACACAGAGAACTTTTCACTTTCCTTAACTGTGACACTATCACATTGTGAAAAGGAAGTTACAAATCCAAAAGTGAAACATAGAGATAGGAGTCTAACTAACCAGAACAGCAACTCCCTGATGCACGCATGCAGGAGCACTGGAAACAGGAAGCTTAGCTTCCCAATGCACACATGCTCTCCAGCCACCTGATCTTCTGGTTTCTAACACACATGTGCATGTGAAACCCAGTTGGCCGGCACACACATGCATTCCAGGAAGCTGCTCTTCCAGTATCCGGCACTCCTGTGCACAAGAAGACCAGTTGGCCAGCATGCATGTGCATGCCGCAACCTGGAAGAACAACGGATGACAGCTGGCGTGCCTGGAGAGATGGCTCTGCGTGCCATTTCTGGCATGCGTGGCACAGGTTCGCCACCACGGCTTTAAACAGCCTCGGTAATTCTGACTCCAAGAATAATTTCTGATGAATTCAGTAAGTAAAAAATAAAAGTGGCCTTGATTCTTGGGTGACTCCATTCATGTAGTTTTCTTGAAGGAAAAATCATTTTTATTATTATTTTCTTCCAGAAAATGTCCAACTTCTCAGTCTAGCCAGCAGCCTTGGAATTCCTTCAACAAACTGTCATCTAAGGTCTTTACTATTTAGATCTTGAAATAAATCAAGATATGAGCTATGGGTGGCATAATGGTTAGAAAGCAGTATTGCAGGCTAACTCTACCCGCTGCCAGCATTTCGATCCTGAACAGCTCAAAGGTTGAGTCAGCCTTCCATCTTCCCTAGTTGGTAAAATGAGGATCCAAGATTGTTGGGGGCAATAGGCTTATTCTGTAAATCACTTAAGAGTGCATTATAAAGCACTATGAAGTGGTACCTAAGTCTAAGTGCTATTGATAGGTGCTGCCACCAAATAAGGGACTTCAATTCAACAGAATTCAGTCACAAAGTTGACACACATTAGATAGAACCAATCTAACATATAGCCTTGAATTTGCAATTGAAAAATAAGGCCCATCATGGTCAGTGAGTTTGGTCCAGCCATAAGATCCCATCTTTGTTAGCCCCCATCCCATTTGTCTAGCCTCCTCTCACTACGGTAAGATGATTAAAGGAGGCTAATGCATAATTCATGAACATAAAGTAATCTTCAGAATGTACATCTGGAAAGCTACAAGAAACACTTTCTTTTTAAACCCACATGCCTGCATTCACTTTGGCCAGCTCCAATGAAGATATAAAAAAAAAAATCTGGGGGAGGGATTTACTTACTAATGAACTTTCACGTTGCAAACTTTTGCTAATATGAACAAACCAATCTATAACCAAAACTAGACAGTCGTGGAATTGGGATGAAGGCAGGAAAAGATTTGTAGCATAGTGTTTATGAAAGTGTCATGCAAGAAACAAAGCCTTCCCACCTTCTCCCAACTTTCTTTCCTACCTTCTCTCAACTTCCATCAGTATAGTATTAACACAGTGGTTCCCAAAGTGGACAGTACCGCCCCCTGGGATGACTTAGGGGAGCGCTAAGAGGCAAGGGGAATGGGGGGGGCACTAAGAGGCAAGGGGGTAGCAAAAGAGTGCTGCAAGTGAGCCCCTTGCAGGGTGCAATTCAGCTCCTCCCCTCACTTGCCTGGCTTGCTGGTGGCCAAGAGGAAGGCGAGCCAAGGCTGACTTATTGCTGTTTGGATTCTCCGCAGCTGCTGGGCCTTGCCTGCTAGGGACGGGGATGGGAATGGGGCAACCAGGGAGCATAATGCTATGCCTCCTGCATCACCCCTTACCTGCTATGCCTCCTACATAGCCCCTTTCCTGCCGCACCTTCCCTCTGCCGCCCGCCAGTCTGCGCGATTTGGCTGAATGTGGGCCACCGCTGTAAGAATGATGTGATTTGGCTGAATGTGGGCCATTGCTGTGAGAATGAAGCCTCGCAAGAGTGGATCTTCCAGCCCATGGAGCTTTCATAGCAGTGGCCCATACTCAGCTAAAATGCTTGGAGGGGTGGCTCGGAGTGCTTCCTGGTTGTCCCCCTCAGCAGCGGTGAACAGCGAGCCACAACAAATGGCGTCATGTGGGCTGGCGGGGAGTTGAGTAGCGACAGGTCCACCCTGACAGGCTCCCTTTCACACTGCCACCAGCCACAGGAGGAGGGTAAGTTTGTAGGCAGTCGGGAAAGCCCAAACTGCTGTGGTTTGGGCTTTCCTGACTGCCTACAAACTTACCTTCCTCCTGCGGCTGGTGGCAGAGGGAAAGGTGAGCCAGCCAGGATGGGCTGGTTTACCTTTCCTGCAGCTCACTTTTCCCACAGCTCCTGCGGTGGGTGAGGCTGCAGCCTCGTTGGAAGTTTCCAGCCCTTTCCCCAAAAGAGGGAGGGATGGAAGTCCCGCTGCGGACCCTTTGACCCAGAAGCCTTGCCTGCCGGCTTTTCCAGGCAATGTAGGACCAGGCATGAACAGACAATCATGCCCTGTCCCTGGGATTCTGGGAGACTCATTATGAGTGATGCTGCTGGGTGACTACCTTCTTGGAAGAGAGTGAGTGAGAGTTTCAGATGGGTCTCCTAGCTTAGGAGAGAGTGAAGGAGGAAGGGAAGGGATAGAGAGAGAGAAAGAGGGAAAGAGGGTAAGAGAGAGAGAGACAGAGAGGAAGAGACAGGAAAGTAAAGAAAAGGGAAAGAAAGAAAAAGGGAGAGAGAAAGGAAGAAAAAGGATAAAGAAAGGGGGAATGAAAGGAAGGGACAGAAAGAAACAAAAAGAAAGAGAGGGGGAGGGAGGAGAAAGTGAATGGGATATAAGGAGGTAGGAAGAGAGTGAGAGAAGGAAGAGACAAGAAAAGAAAAAGAAAAGGGAAAGAAAGAAAAAGTTACAAAGGAAGAAAATGGATAGACAAAGAAAGAGGGGCGATGGAAGGAAGGGACGGAAAGAAAAAGAAAGAAAGAAAGAAAGAAAGAAAGAAAGAAAGAAAGAAAGAAA
>BLBF01000031.1:4962349-5024711 GCA_015471245.1 Laticauda colubrina
CTGAACATATTCACAAACCATTTTATTTTTCTCAACTTCTCTCTCTCCTCTCAACTGAGCTGGACTTTTAATTTTCCTGACACTCCACAAATCCAGAATCCCTGTATGCATATTTATTGATAAGCTAATCCTCATTCAACTTCTATACAATTTTTGCTCAATAGTCAGTAGGCTTTTGATGTCACCACATTGGCACCTTCCACTGTCTCCCAACTGTGATATCAGCTGCTACTGTTACTGATACTTCTTGAAGTTTGGCAACAAATTCTTGAAGACTGCATGATAGAAGAATTTGTTATGTGCTACCTCAAGAAAACATCAAATTCATTCAAGGGGGACATATCAAATGGCTACTTTTGGAGAAATGGTCAATTTCCTAATTGTGACTCTTTCTATTCTGCTAAATGTTGAGTGACATCAGAATAGGGGGAGGCACTCAAGAGTCACAACAATTCTGAATGGAGCCAATGGGGCTGGCATGCTGGTGATGGGCTGCCAACAGCATTATATTTCCTCCAGCTGGGTATAGGTGCTGAAGGACAGTAAATACAGAAAATCTACTTCATAGATATGCAAGGAGAAATTCTTCCCATTGCTCCAGAATCTATTTGTTGTTGGCTGTTACTCTCAAACATAATCCCTTTCCCAGGAATACTAATTCACAGCCTTTAGACACTGGAATTACCTATCCTGCTGAAAGGCCCGACAAATTTGATTCCAGATAAATGGTTATGAAAACATGCCCTACTAAAGAGGAGATAAACCTTCAATGATCATTTATAACATGGAAAAAACACAATGAGACATTTCAGGCCATCATGATGAATTGAGTAAGCTACCTCCAACTTAGTCTTCAAGTTGTTATACTACAACCGGGGTGTCAAACTCCTGGCCATGACCACGCCCATGCCTGGTTTAGCGAACAGGGGAAAGTCCCGATATGTCACGTGATAACTCTGTGATGTGAGTTTGACACCCCTGCTAAATTGTTATTTAAAGTGGCCTGATTTGTGACACCCCAGGCAGTTTACATCCAGGCAAGAGATGACAACGCACATTGATGGACAATACCTTTCAACACATTTACACATTACAATTTAATAGCATCACATCCCAAAAAGGGATGTACACATGATGCTTTTCCTACAAAGGAACAAAAAAAGTAGATTTTCTAAAAAATATTCTTGTTTGAAGCGGGCTGAAATATGAGTTTTTCCAAATTATTATTCTAGGTTTATTCCCACCACCAGATTTTTAGTGTAAACAGCTGCTGAGAGCAAACAGTGAGAACAAAAATAATGCTGTTTATTTATTTTATTTTGGCACTGTCCAACTCCAGAGCAACTCTAGCCAGTTCACAATTTAGGACAGAATATAATTATGGCTGACAGAGCCACATGTTTAGACTGGATTTGGCTTTTTTTTTTTTTTACCTAGAGTTCTTCCAAAGAACCTGGGAGAATCAAATGTTAGTGCTTGATGGTGTTAAAAGGCATCCTTGCAGGAAGTAAAGCTGCTTTTTGCAATTGATTGGTGGTGATTTTGTAAATATGGTGTTCAAGTGGTGCTCCAGATGTTCTGGAATTGCACCCAAGGTATCTATTACTATTAGAATTATCTTTGTTTTCTTTGCCACAATCATTCCACTTCTATCTGCAAGTCTATTTTGTGATTTTCTCCAGTTCTTCCTCTTCTGTTATGCTGTCTCCAGGTATTGCCACATCCACCCTCCAGAATTTGGGATTTTGTCTGGCAGATATATATATATGTTTGAATTCTTAAGTCTCAAGGCATTTTAGTTTCATTTTTTTTATTACTTTGTCTAATTTGTGGTCTCATTAGTTCCTGCTCGCAGGCAAATGGTATTCCTTGCAAATATTCCAATGCATAATTGTTACTACTTTATCATGCTGTTGTTTGTAGTCTGTCTGTGTTATCGTTTTGTAGCAGCTAACCAGGTAGTCCATTGTGTCTTCAACTTCTTTGCAGAGGCTATCTTCTCAATTAAGGCTTTGTCATGGCCCGGTTGGATCTCAGTTCAGAGGAAGATGAGTCGGAACCAGGACCATCTGACGGAGATGGCAGATCTCCTCTGTAACATCCAGAGAGACAAGGGGCTGAAAATTATGCTGTCCCAGACCCCTCTGACATTGGGGGAAGTGGTCAACTGGACTGGGAGCTGCCTGCCTTCATAAACACAGGGAAGATTGGCTGCAGATGGGCAGCAGTCGTCAATGTTCCCACTGAGGAACCCAATCAAAGCAAGCATGCCTGAGACAATTCCATCTCTTAATGCAAAACTTTATTGAGTACATCATATCAGCAAAGATGAGGGCAAAACCAGATCTAACCATTTCCCACGCAAAACCACATCATTAAAGTTCAAGTTCTCCCTCCCCCTATTAAGCCAGGTCACCTTGTCCAATGGAGTCTTCTGGTATTGTTGTGAGAAAGTATTTTGGCTCTGGTAAACACCTGCCAAAATGTCCTTGGTTCTCCCAGCCGGCATCCTGATATTTAGAACCTAAGTTCTATCTATCCCTTTCCTCCCCCAAATTTGTTGGCAAGCTGAGAAGTGATAATAGTTACACCAACAAAAGCACCTTCTGAAGCTTGACAGCAGCAATTAAAGACAATAGATCCTCTCTGACAAGGAACAGCTGCCTCCCCCACTCAATCCACAGACCCAGGGAGTGGAAGAAAAGCTCAGAGGTCTGCAAGGCTGCTCACAAGAAGGCTGCCCCACCCTCCTCACAAGGAACATGTGGCCCAGGGTAATTTAACCAGAGGTCAGGGTACATTTGTCTCGACATACACTCCCCTGACTTTTTGAAATCTCAGTCTCATGGACTTGTATTTCAACCTTTGGACTTCCATACCTTGCTTTGTAGATCCTGACTCTGAATTATGGCATATGGACCTGGTTTTGCAAATACTGCACCTGGCTTGTGGACTTAAGACTTCCTTCCTGTTTGGGGGCTTGGTTCTGGTGACCAGTGGACCCAGCTGGTAGGACTAGGTTACACTGAGTATGGGTGATTGTTTTGTGGGAGAAGAGTGGAGTTTTACCAACACCCATGAAGGGCCATCTGTCATGGTTTAGCAGCACAATAAAAGCAGTGGTAGTATTCAGCTGTTTTGCACCGGTTTCGTAGAACTGGTATCTAACTATGGAGTTTGGCAAACCAGCTGATCCCACCACTGGCTGGCCTCCCTTGCCAAGTGCCCCTCCCCTCCCAGCCACTCCTTTTCTTGCCTGCCTGAGCCTCGCCTGCACATTTGGCTCACCTGCCTTGGCTGTTCGCCTCAACACGTGACATCCAGCCTCGCCTCGACATCAGGAGGCCAGGCAAGCGGACTTCTCATTGGGCTCATCCTCCAACTCCACAGAAGAGGAAAGGAATAGACTTATGCCCCTATCTAACGGGGAAGACTATGCTTCTGGACATGTACAGAAAGCCTTCCCAGGGAGCCAGACCAGTTGGATAGGTGGCTGCAGTAAAGTCCTCCACACCTGAACAATGCTAGAGCTGTGCACTTCTGGTTTCCCTTCTAACCCCCCTCCCCCAGAAGCTGCACCTTGTCTGCTCCACTTGTACTGGGAGTTTGGATGCTGGGCAGCCACTGCTGGCTGTGCTCTGCCTGGGAAGTTCTCCACCTTTCCTGCCCACCATCCTAGGATGGTGGGCCCTCCTCTGCCCCTTTTCCCCTCCCTTTCCAAGCCCCCCCACCCTGGCCACCCCTTGTTTCCCCCACCTGCCTCCTCTCGCAGCTCTATGGCAGCCCAGCAGCTGAAGCAAATCCTGGCACTCCTGCTTCAGCCTGACAATGCTATCATCCAACAGGTAGAGCAGCAGGCAGATGGGGAAGAGGAGGAGAGAAAGAGGACAGGGAGATTGGGAGCTAGGGGAGGCTTGCCAGTGAAGGGAGAGCATAGCTTTAGGAAGGGAGAGAGGAAACACAGACAGTCCTCGACTTACAACAGTTCATTTAGTGACCATTCAAAGTTATGTCAGTGAAAAAAGGGACTTATGACTGTTTTTCATGTTTAATGACTGTTGCAACATCCCCATGGTCATGTGAACAAAATTCAGACGCTTGGTCACTGACTCGTATTTATGATGGTTGCATCCCAGGGTCACCTTTTGCAACCTTCTGACAAGCAAAGTCAACAGGGAAGCTAGATTCCCTTAACAATCAGGATACTAACTTTTATCAGCTGCAGTGATTCAATGACCTTGGCAAGAAACTCATATTTATGATGGTTGCAGTGTCCCAGGGTCACAGGATCCCCTTTTATGACCTTCTGATGATGATAAGGAAGCCAGATTCACTTAAGAACCATGTTACTCACTTAACAAAACAACTGAGTGGGTGGCCGGGACATCAGGGGAGCGGGCAGATGGTGAGCCTCCCAGCGAGGAGAGGCCAGATGAGACAAGGACTGGCTGGGAAGGGTGAGGAGAGACGGGGTGAAAAAAGGTGCCCCTCAATGGGAGCGACATCAAGTTGGCCATGCTTACCCAATCACATGACCATGCCTACCCAGCTGGTCATTAGGGCAGAGAACTGATTGTTAAAATTATTGGAATCTCACTGCTGAATTGGTGCCTATATCTACCTACTATTTTTCTTATATGTGACTGTTAAATCTGGGGTGCCATTTTTATTACTATTTTTATGCTGCCCAACTCTCAACAACTCTGGTCAACTCAACACGATCAAACAAAAAAAATTACAATGAAATCAATGAGAGATGACAGAAAAAAAAAAAAAAGATAGCATATATGATGGAATGAAGGGTGTCATTCTCCCCTGAGAAAGGCCTGGGTAAAGAGTCAGGTCTTTATAATTCTTTTAAATTTCAGCATAAATAAGAATGGCAATGAGCAGTCCTGACAACAAAATCAACATAACAGAAAGCATCTCTAAAAAAGAAGGTTCCACCCTCACATTTGCTTACATTCCCCTTGTCCTGTTGATGTACAATGTCTTGCCAGCTCTAATATAGTGCAAAAGTTCTCACTATTTCTAAATAAACTCCCAATTTATGTGGGAATAGATGAATACAGTGATCAAAGAACGCATAAACATGAAGAGAAAGTGAACAACAACTCAGTCCTGGGAAAATGGAAGACATGAGAAGGAATTCAACGTAAACAAGTCTTCATTCTGTGTTTGGTGTAAGGGGGTAGAGAGATACTCTGGGAGATTTTTAAGATGTTCTTACACTCTACAACAATAAAGTAGCATTCTTGAAATCTTTGCTTTGTTGTTTACTGACCTGTATTATCTCAGAGGGCTGACAATATATGCTATAGTATAGTACTTTACAAATAAAGTAAAATAAACTTGAAACAAATCTGTTGCTTCCTCAGTTTTTGACTACAGTAACAAGCAGATAGGATACTAAGTCATATCACATTCTTGCTACTGAAAATATTACCAAAGTCTTTAAAACATTACTTGCAACAGCAGTGCAACAATTAAGTATGCTTTTTAAAGAATGCCTGGCCCAATCAAATCAGAAGCCCAGCAAAACAGTAACAGCTATAGATTCACTTCAATTCATCCATAATCAATATAGCAACTGTAAAAAATATACTTTACTGATGAGTGATTTGACACTTCCCATTTCAAGAATATTGTGCTTAAACTGTATGCTATAGAAATTCTACATTCCACCCCATTCTGATATTGTATGCCATAGTTATTTACTTCCTCCATTTCACTTTTTCTTATTTATTCTTGTGTACATAAACAAAGATGTAAATAAATTTTATAAATATATTTTATACGTTTAGTTAGCATAAAATATAAAACCTGTTGAACTGTGCAATCTTAAACCCTATCTCTATCTGCATGGATATTTTGCTATATGTTCTTTTTTTTCCTCACCAGTTTCACCAGTTTTAAATTCCTATTACTCCTTATGGGAGAAAGACTCAAAATACTTTAAAAGTTGTTCTACTTAACACGAAGTAATGAAAACATTTTCCCTAAAACTGGAGCTTTTTCCCTGCCAGGTTTGCACACTTTCATAGTTTAGAGCTCAAATTTTTCCAGTCTTCTTTTAAATAATCTTCTCTATGAAAAGAAATGAAGAGAAGCAGTAAAAAAGGTGAATCCATTAAAAAGAGCACCAACTTCTCGGGCTCCTTGTGAAATTTGTAAATTGGGAAGTTTGATTTATACTTCGGAGTGAATAAAATGCAGTAGAAACTGAAGTCTCCCTATTTCACCCCCATACCCTGTGCTTAATGTTCTTTATTGCATTGTTGTAAAATGTATTCAATGAAAAATATCATTAATCTTAATAACCTTAGGGTTGTGAGGATAAATCTTGATCTTTTGTGATTTTTAAATCGAACAATCAGAGAAAGAAAAACATTACTGATAGCTAGGCATGTGAAAAACTGATTTCTGACAGTCTCATATTTGGGTCAACGAAAATTTAGGACCTCACTAAACAGATTTATAACAATAAAAGTTAAGATGTAACAGTCATAGAATAGAGGGATGTCTGGAAAAGTCATTCAGCAACATGTGGAGCAACATCATTTTTCTAGCTCATAAATTCTGTTTCTCTTATGTGTAACCCATTTGACTTTTTGATTATTGTATTTCAAAGATTAAGATGGTTTCTTAATACCACACTTCTGGATGAATGTTCTTCTTTAACTGAATGTTCTCTTCTTCAGGAAACCTTTTCTATCTTTTCCTTATTTGTGCAAAAAGCTGAAATAAACAGAATATCAAGGTATAATATTGAGTAAATTTTAAAAAAACTTCATTTTAAAATCTGAAAATGTAATTCTTTAATATTAAGTAAATGTTTGGCTATATTTCATATATTATAAAATTGTAAAGATTTACAATATCTACAGGTGCAAATTATACACTGCTGACATTAGAATATGCCTGGATTAAATTAGAGTAAACAGAGGCCTGAAGATTCACAGAGGCTTGGAAATTCACAGCCATAGCCACATGCACACATTAATTCACTGCCACCATCTTGTTAAAAAATGGAAGTTGCTTATTACAGAAAATGAAAGGATGGAAAATATAACCTATAAAGAAGGATGGATTAGGAATGAGATGATAGCTGTCTTCCAGTACTTGAGGGATTCTCTCAGAGATGGGGTTGACATTCTCCAAAGCACTTGAGGGTGGAAGTTTGTTAAAGAGAGATCCTACAAATCACTCAATAATGTCCATCTTTTCATTCTTTCCAATCTACAGAAATGTGAAAAAAATACATAAACAGGCTTGGAAGCACTGTCTACCTGCCTCACAGCAGGATAACTCTCTAAACACAGAACAGAAATGAGACCAGATTTGAAGTGATGGTAGAAACCAGCAAAAGAAAAACATAATTTCAAGGATGAATAAGGTGCTTTCTGGAAAAAAAAAAAAGTGGACTGAAGACGGCTTCACAAGAAATGGAGTAGTGAAGAATCAAGAGCCTGCAAGTACATCATTTTTTTAAACCTCTCTCCAGATAAGGAGAGGACTTGAGATTACCCACAAGTTCTTCACACAACTGGTTCTCATGAGGAGACCAGATAATGGTTTCTGGTGGATTTAGAGGTCTGGGAGATGAGGGATTAGCCATCTTGCGCAAATCATAGGGCAGCACCTTTGGAAGAAAATTGCATTCGTATACTTGCTTTTCTAACCACTTTCTGTGAAATTGCTTGTTAACTGTATTTTAGTCATATTATAAAACTTCACATTGAAAAATCTGAAAACATCAGGTGAGTTTTCTTTTATCCTTAGGAAAATGTAAAATAATTTTAAATACAAGTTTATGGGCAGATACGCACATGCATACATACATAGGTACACACACACACACACACAACACATACCCTCAGCTGTGTGTGCACATGTACACACACACAAGGGTGATTAGAACTTTGATTTTGGAAAGTTACAAACAGACTAAAGCCCAGATGGATTTGAAATATACTTTCAGAATTACAAAAAAATCTTTCTCACAGGAAAATACTTTTGTTTTGAATTATTTTAAAAACAGTGATAAGATGGGACTATGAAGATTGGACATCAGAGAGCATTAGAAGGAACTAAAGATTACAATTAAAAGAGAACACATAAACTCAATTTACAATTTATACAATGGAGCAAAATATTTTAACCCTGGACATATTGAAGGGCATTTTTGAAAAATGGACTCAGAATGTACATTAATAGAGTTAACAATATTATAACAATATAATAGACATGTAACCCTGTAATGTGCCTGTAAGCAGACAGTGTCTAAAATATATTATTAATTTTATTTATTTCTATATCAAACTTATTAAACACTAATCTACTTCCCAGAAGGGCTCTGGGCAGTGTACAATTAAATCATTACAATAAAATATTAAAACAAAATAATGTCAGATTAAAAAAGGAAAAATGAAAAACATTATAAAATTGCAAGAGATGGAAAGATCCAAGATGGGGAGACAAAGAGTTGTTAATATAGGAGGGGGGGGAGTTCTCCTGGGACTAACCAGCTCCATAGCTACATAGCCAGGTTTTGATCCCTTTGTGGAAGGCCAGAAAATTGAAGGCTTTCCTCACTTTGTGGGGCAAGATATTTCATAAAACAAGGGCAGCAGCAGAAAAGACCCTCTTCCTTGACCCCACCAGATGGAATTCTCCCACTGATGGGGTCTGTAGCTGCCTTCCCTGCCAAAGCAAGTGGGATGGGCTGATGTGATGGGGAAAAGATGGGTCTGTAGGTAAACTGGTCCAATGCCATGTAAGGCTTTTATAGATAACAATACCTTCAATTGGATTTTGAAGCAAACTTGCAGTACATGGAGCAGAAATATCATATGTTCTACTATATCACATGACCTAAAATGGTTACATAACACAAAAAAGTCATCAAAAACACATAGGGAAGGATTTTCTTTCTACGTCAGCTCAGAAAGCTCAAACTGCCCAAGGAGCTGCTATTACAGTTCTACAGAGGAATTATTGAGTCTGTCATCTGCACCTCTGCAACTGTCTGGTTTGGCTCTGCAACCCAACAAGACAAACAGACTTCAGAGGATAATTCGGACTGCAGAAAAAACAATTGCTACCAACCTCCATTCCATTGAGGACTTGTATACTGCATGAATCAAAAAGAGGGCTGTGAAAATATTTACAGACCCCTCACATCCTGGACATAAACTTTCAACTCATTCCCTCAAAATGACGCTATAGAGCACTGTACGCCAGAACAACTAGACACAAGAACAGTTTTTTCCAGAAAGCTTGCTAAATTCTGAATTTAGCAGAATTTAGCAGGCTTTTCCTGAAAGCCTGCTAAATTCTGCTAAACAAATAATTCCCTCAACACTGTTCAACTATTACAAACTCTGCACTACTAATACTGTTAATCTTCTCATCACTAATCATCACCCATCCCCTCCCACTTGTGACTCTATAACTGTGACTTTGCCACTTGTATCCTTACAATTTATATTGACTGTTTCCTAGTATGACTTGATTGCTTATTGTACCCTATGACTATCATTATGTGCCGTATCTTATGATTCTTGACGAATGTATGTTTCCTTTTATGTATACCAAGACAAGACAAATCCTTGTGTGTCCAATCACACTTGGCCAATAAAGTATTCTATTCTATTCTATTCTATTCTATTCTATTCTATTCTAATTCTATTTGCCCTTCTTTGGGCACTCAATATAACTTCTGCGGCTGCATTCTGTACCAGTTAATACCATACAGAACATTCTGTTCAGGGAAAAAGATACCACATCTCTAGTACAGGTAGTCCTTGACTTACAACCACAATTGGGACCAGAATTTCTGTTACTAAAGAAGGTGAGATTTTTATGACCATTTGTCATGGTTCTTAAATCAATCACTGAAATTAAGTGAAACATGTTAAGAGAATCCAGCCTATCCCATTGAGTTTGCTTGTCAGAAACTGACTGGGAAGGTGACGATTGGCAACAACATGCTCCCAGGATGTTTGCAACTGTAATAATATATGCTGGTTGCCAATTGCCCAAATTTTGATGACATGACCATGTGGATGTTAAGTGCACAGGCTGGTCATAAGTCATTATGTTCAAACAGTCACTAAATGAATGACTTTATAAGTTGAGAACCACCTTTATAAAGTTTCTGGAGGCATGACTTGATTCGATGCCCACAATTATGTGTAGAACTTTTTCTTCATTGAAAACTTAGAATTTTGCTTTTTAAATTTCTGATGGACAATAAGACTGGAAAGGAGTAGAATGGATTCTTGGAAATGGTGTTCGCAGTGGATAGTTTTCTGACAAATGTAGACCAGCATGCTGCTGAAGATAACAGAGACATTTTCAGGCACAACTTTGAAAGCCTAAAGCCTAACAAAATTCTAATAAATTAAATTCTAGAAAATAATGAAAAATTAAAAGTTAATAAGGCATGAAGTGTCTATAGTATGCTCCTGAAAATTCAGAAGTAGCTTACTAATTTCCCTAATACTGGCTTTCATTTCAGAGGCCTACACATTGGTCAAAGCAATACCAGTATTTTTTTTTAAATAAGAAAATTACAAGATTATGCATCTATAGCATCTTAGGCAGTACTAGTATAAATCACTGTGAAGGCTATGAAAATCAACTGCTTGCTAAGAAAGGAAGCTTTTAGTAAACACTATATAGGTATATGCTCATCAATCTTAGAATTAATCGAGAGTACTTATAGCTGGTTTGGTGACTAAGGGCCAGTCACTCTCTTTCAGCCCAACTCACCCCCACAGAGTTGGTTGTTGCAGGGAAAATAGGTGGAAAGAGTATTAGGTGTGTTCACCATCTTGAATTATTTATAAAAATAACTAGAGAATGTATTGAATCATTTCAAAGCTATTTCAGAGAAAGAATGAACAAGAGCAAAAACAAAAAAGAAAGAAGCGGGAGCAGGAACAACTTCCTGCCAGCTTGACTGGGCTGACCGCCCTCTAGTAGCTCATGATGGGACCAGTCTACCCAGTCACCAGATGGCTGGGCTGAGACTGGTTTACTGAACCTCTGGGTAGATATGCAACAGCACTAAAGTGATCACTAAATTTCAATCCCATGAGTTCTGAGTCCTGGATTCTGGGCTCATTCTGCAAATTACCCATCTGAGATATCTTGGTTCAAAATTTTTACCCTATGATGTTCAACCAGTTAAACATTCTGAAAACAACCATTTTAGTAGTCACGAAACCTTGGGTCATCCTTTCAGAGATATTTCCTAAACCATTTCCTCAATGTCTTCAACAATGATATTGCCCCTAACATATTTGAAAAGTTCTTTAAAAAAATTTCAGACATAATTTTAAAGAGATAATTCAGAGATTTATCTGTCTTGAAAGTAACCCATGTTGAACTATAGAACACAAACATCAGCAGTTGACCACAGGAAATGCTTTATGACATTTTGTATTAGGTCACAAAATGTTTTATTCTAATTTTATATCATAAAATACTTTATAAAATTTGCCAAACAGCAATTACCTAGGAGGGATGGGTCTGGATTTTGGCCATATTCTCTAAATTAGCCCCTTGGCTCAAAATATTTTGCTATATGATGCATCATTTCGGCCATTTAAAGGTTGTAAGCAAAGCGTTTTAATAGTATGTATAGGTAAAGGTGGGATTAAAAATCTAAATACAAAGACAGAAAGAGTTGCATAATTTGGCTTTGTAACTCCAAGGTTACAAAACGTTATGCATGCATGTTTCCTTGCATACTTTATACAAATACAGGGTTTTTTGAGGTTTTTCTTGAATGTGGTAGAAAGGTGGTTCTTTTTAGGGAGGGAAAAGAATTATCTTCGTTCCAGTGAAGTTAACTGTTTAGTTGTTGATTGAACTGCAATGAATATCTGAAACATAAACAGAGAAGGAAGCATCTCACAACAATCCTTGCTAAGTTAATAATCTTCCCAATGCAAAGAGCAGCAGGACAAACAGGTCCTTGATTGGAATCATTGGTCAGGCAACAGTTAAAACCCAAGTCCATTGAAAGCATCATTTTATAATGCTTATAATGCATTTATGTGTTTGTTTTTGATAATACATATTTGGCATTTTTCTAAGTCTTCTAAAGTGTAAGATATCACAAGGATTCCGTTTCATTGGAAAGATCAGATATAAATTATGTAAGTAAATAAAATGCGATAAAGACTGAAGCAACCTTGAAAATGTGTGTCAAATTTCTATCTTACTTCAAGGTATTTATACATTTGAACTTCTGGTTTTTTTAAATTAAGTTTCTTTCCAAAGGATGTTGATTAAATTTAGCACGCATAGAATAGCAAATTGCCTTACAAATGGAGATCTTTAAAAAAAACAGAGAACAGGAAAAAACACTTGATTAGGCGACTTTGGTGATTGATGTCTTACCTGATTTAAAACAGAAAAAACTAACAAGCAAGTATGCATATACATCAAATAAGAAATGATGAGATCAAAACAAACATTTGACAAATTATGTCAGAAAGTTGTGAAGGTCTGGTGTTCTGACAGAACAAAACTTTAAATATTGTGAGTGTCCTGCTATCTAGAACACTGAATATCCCCCCCCCCCAAAAAAAAAGTCACAAGGATAAATTCTAATAACAAAAGGCATGCTTTGTGCTTTTGCACCAGGGTCCCACAAAAACAGCTAAAGAAATGAAGCCAGAAAGTGATTTCAGTGGATTCTTTTCAATATAGCCCATGAATAGCTAGACCAGGGATGTCAAATTCAAGGCCCACGCGGCGGATGCAGCCCATGAGGTGCTTTGATTTGGCCCATGGGGCTGCCCTGCAAGCAAAGGACTGGCCTGCAGTGCCTCTGCCAACAAAAATGGAGCTTGGGAGGGCTGGATGCTCCATTTTTGGCTGTGACAGTCTTTTGCAGCCTCTTCCAGGGACAACTGTATTTAACAGCCAAAAGCTCAACATCTAGTAATCTTACCAGCAATGTACAATATTATCAGCAATACCTCTTTTTGCACTTGAGAGTCTGACTGGACAAGTACATGTATATAGGGCTGGCAGTGCTATATCAAACGTCCACTGGAAAAAAAAATAAAGCAGCAATTTTTTCCTTTTTTCAGTTTCAACATTTTTCTTATGTTCAAAATTATTCTAAACCTTTGAATATGTACTTAATTTTGCCTCTCAATGCAAAATTGTAAACAATTAGGTTCTTACTATTGTCTATAGAGTATTACTATCATCTATAAAGTTATGGTCTTTAAAATCTGTAACTTCAATAAAACAGTTTTAATAATGATACATATACCATTCATAAAACCAGGAAATTGGAAATTTTTATAAAGGTTTATAACACTGCATGGACTTCTGGATGATTATTTCTAAATAGGAACCCAATTACAAAGAAAGTTACTTTCTACATTGGGCAGAGATAACAAGAGCAAGATAACATGGAGTTGGGCCCTGCTAGCCTTCCTTCTTCATAACTTTTGTTTGCTAATGGTTTTATGTCTGGAGAAGATTGCAGGATATGCTTTTACCACACATGCATCAAGAATAAGAGAGCTCAGCTCTGATGTTTCCTTTTTTAGCCTCACTCCCAATTGAAAATAATCTCCAAATGCCCATCTAATTCTTTGGGAGAACTGGAATGATCCTCTACTTCTGCTGAAAACAGCACCCATGAAAGAAAAACAGGTGGGTTAATCTAACAATGATATTGTGCCTGATTAATCCCAAGGAATTTTAAAATCAAATCACATAGAAGCTTTTTAACACATAGGGTATTATTATAGCAGCTTTTCTCTATTTTCAATACTTTTCTTCAACAAGCTATCACCCTCATTGTTAACCTCTTCAGTACATATGAGAAATTACTAACTATGCACTTTTAATTAGTTTCCACTATTCACCTGAAATCTTTTTTGAGCTGTTCACAATTGCTGTTTTGTTTTTGTATCTTGGAAATCTGGCATTATAAATTCTATTTTATTTGGGTTCATTATAGATCAGCAGTAAGTATTAGGAAGAAGTAGAATATGTAATCTTAACATAAAAAGCATCATGAAATAGATCTGCTTGAAGAATGATATGTTTTTTCTTTAAAATCATAATATAGTTTCAAATGAATGCAGTAGAGCAAGTTTTGGATTATTTTTGGTTGTCTGCTGTGTTCAGCAACACAGATCACAAAGAGGACTTCTAGAAAGAACTGAACTTCTCATTCAAAACCAATTTAGTTATTTTCAAGTAATTATTACAAAGAATTGTACCATTAAGTAGTTTAATATATTTTCCAAAATTTTCACATTAGCATCTTTGATTTTAAACAGCTAGTAAAAAAGTCATATCTTATTTGTTCTGAAATCTATTTTTATTTCAAACATTCCAAGTGCACAAGACTATTTTCTCACACTTAAAAACTTAAAACAATATAATTAAAAGCACATTGGAGGTTAAGACATACCAAATTTGAAACATTAATCCATTTAAAGTTAGACAATATAGTTAGAGGTTCAAAGGTAATAACTGAATTCAGTTGTGATAATTGAATTAGGTTTGGACTCCATGTTAGTATCTACTTTCAGATTTAACAGATAATCAAGAGTTGGAAGGGACCTTGTAGATTATCAAGTCCAACCCTCCACCCAAGTGGGAGACCCCACACCATTTCTGACAAATGGCAGTCTAATCTCTTCTTGTAAAGGCCCGGTCCCACTGCACTTACGGATGCAAAGAGGATGTAAAACATTAAAAAAAGCTTGCCATCCATTGGAAAACGCTATGCATCCGTTGTGTACTCACTGCATATGTGTTTCATACGCTCTATCCGTCGAGCATCCAGTGACACCCAGCAACAGACCAGACAGCCCCACTACACTCCTTCCAACCCTTCCTCTACCCCACAGCCAAGCCCGTCAACGGACAATCTGTCATCAGTATTGGGCCTGACATCTCAAGTCCTTGATGAAGGGCCTCTCAACCTCATGGGACTGTGTCAGCTCTTGGATAGCTTCCTGAACACCATCACCTGTTGTACCCTCGGGGCCAAGCACCCCAATGGCGCCTCAGACCAGCACTCAAGCCACATCCACATCCACATCCCACTTCACAGCTGAGACCATGGACATGACTCAGAGTCATTGGTCACTGGCGTTTGTGATGTCCGATGAACCTGGGCCTGGACTGGGAAGTTCTGCTTGTGCTGTGGGAAGTCCTGGTTGTCGTAGCCAAGGTAGGTGAGGGGCTGTTGAAAGCCGTGGAAGGGCTGTGACATTGCCTGGGATGGAGAAGCAGACCTGGACTGGGTAGGAGCAGCTTCAGCTGGGCCTTGAGGGTTGTGCAGAAGTGCTGTGATCTTCTGCTTCATCACCTGGTACTGGGCCTTGGGCAGGTCCCTCAGGGTCTGGCTCACGTAGGTGATGAAGGACTTCCTGCCCAAGGATACTCTGTCCAAGTCAACTAGCTGAGAGAGAAGTTCTGTGCTGGTCCCTGATCTCCAACAGCACACTGTGGTCCTGGCCCTCCAGTCTGCCTCTCTGCCTGCGTCCTGTGGAGGTGGGGGTGGGTTGGCCTCTGGTGCCTGCTGCTTCTTCCTCCATTTGTGACAGCAGGGCGTCATCCTCCACGGGATCCTCCAAGTCCGCCGGCATGGGGAGTGCAGCTGTCGAGGGGGTCTCTGCTGTGGGGCCCTCTGAAGACACCTGCCTGGACAGGGTAGCTGGCTCCTGGCTGGAAGAGGACTGGCTGTCTCTGGGCTGTCTGAGGGAGAGGGGTGTCAGAGGGGCTGCTCCTCGGTGGTGGATCTCACCCTCCAGGAAACTGCACTTGGCCATGACGTACATCTCCCAATCAGTGAGCTTGACAGCTGCCTGCCTGGATTTCTTGAGGTGTAGCTTGCCATACCAGGTATGCATGTGCTTCCACCATCCCAGGAGTACATCTGCAGTGTAGCCCAGGCTCTCTGCCTTGTCTCTCCAAGCTGCCTGTTTCTTCTTGGTATCCCGATACAGTCTGTGGCCCTTTCTCCTCAGGTACTTGTTCTCCCTCAGCCATTCCAGCACCTCATCCTCATGCTCCTCAGAAACGGTGTACTGTTTCCTCTCTCCCTTCTCCTTCCCTTGCCTCTTCCTCCCTCTGGCAGGGGCTTCAGCATCAGGGCCTTCTGGAGATTGTTCAGGGCCTTCAGGGGCTTGAGCAGCAGGGCCTTCAGCAACAGGGATTTGAGGGGCTTGAGGGCCTTGGGGCTGGTCCACCACAGCAGCAGCAGCTTCAGAGTCAGTGCCAGGGGGTGGGATGCTGGTTCTGCCCTTCTTCACCTTGCCAGGGCTTGAACGAGTAGGCATGGACTTCCTCTTCTTGCCTGACTGATGAATGATGGTGTTCCTGCAAGATGTATCTGGCAGCACGTCTTCCCCCTGTATGCTGACTGCATGTGTGCTGCATCCTTTTATATCCGTGGAGCGGACACAATTCATACCCCCCGCATGCACAGTAAACGCTTTGCATCCAATATACATCTGCGTGGCATCCCCTTTGTTTCCTATAGGCATACGTGATGCATCCGCTATTCATCCGCCTCTTCCGCTATGCATCCGCTTCGAAATTCTCCCTGGAACCCCTTCAGAGGTGTCATCCGTTTTCATGCACTGTCATCCGCTAGGCTTCCGATGAACATCCGTTTAACATCCCCGCTACATCCTACCCACATCCGTTCTTTTCTGTTCTGTTTATGCAAATTTTTGGAGTGGATGAAAGCGGATGGAGCCACCCCCAAAATTTTGCTCGTCCGCTGTGTCCTTTCTGCATACATTTTGTATCCATCGGCCAATGGGACCTCGCCTTAAGTCTCAAGTGATGGAGCTCCCACAACTTCTGAGGGCAAGCTGTTCCATTGGTTGATTTGTTTTCACTGTCAGAAAGTTTCTCCTTATTTCCAGGTTAAATCTCTCCTTGTTCAGTTTCCACCCTTTATTCCTTGTCTGGCCTTCGGGTGCTTTAGAAAATAGCTTGACCCCTTCTTTTCTGTGGCAGCCCCTCAAATATTGGAACACTGCTATCATGTCTCCCCTGGTCTTTCTCTTCACTAGACTACTCATGCCCAGTTCCTGTAACTGTTCTTTATATGTTTTAGTCTCCAGTTCCCTAATCATCCTGGTTACTTTTCTCTGCATTATTTCTAGAATCTCAACATCTTTTTTATATTGTGATGAGCAAAACTGGATGCAGTATTCTAGGTATGGTCTTACTAAGGTTTTCAAAATCCATAAATTAGATATTTGGAAAAGTGGAAAGAACCTTTGATTTCTGATCTATGATTCTCTTCTCTCATTCCTCAATCATCTTTTTTTCTTAAACGGAGAAAATAATTCAACAGAAGATGTAATAGAATGTGTGAATGCTTGGCAAACAAGGGGAAGAAATGCTACCTAGGAAACAATCTGACAAGAGAGGTAGGAGCCCCCAATGGTTTAATTGTCAGGAAAAAAAACTAAGGAAGGATCCACCCTAATGGATCAGTTAAATGTGATGGGGGGAATATGCACTTTCAATGTTGCAAAATTCTATTAATGTAACCTAACAGAAGAATCGGTTCACTTAATTGTGTTTCCTATCTGGTTTGGGAAGGCTAACAGAAGGACTAGGAAGAAAGGTTTGAAAGTATTTGAGATTTTATTATGGATAGTAACAGACAGCAATTGTAATCAATTTTCCAAACAGATTTATCACAAATTAGAACTTTGCTTCAAGTAAGACAAGTTCAGTAATTTCTCAACTTACTATATTTTATTATTACATGTGCACCAGCAGCCCAGTTGGGAATAGGTCATGGATCAGTAGTGGGCCACAGTCCACAGATTGGGGACACCTGATTTATAAAATATTATCGGGGGGGGGGGGATGGGACATGGACAGGACTGGGTAATTCCCCACTTTTTAATAGAAGGTTTGCTTTGATGCCTCCACAGCCCCTTCCATTTCCAGTTTCTAGGCAAGAACAGCATTTCATCAATCACCAAGTACATGTTGGGAATATATTCAAAGTAGATTTTTTCAAGTCTTTTATTTTATATTACATATACATTTCAATGTGTGAACAGTGTGACACCTGGGTGCCATATGTTTTGGTACAAATAAAAATATTATTACTAAAAAGATTAGTAATAATATTAAGATTATTTATTTTTTATTAAATAAATAATTATTTATTTATTTATTTATTTTCATAAATAAATATTTATTTATTTATTATTTATTAAATTATTTATTTAAAATTATTTATTTTTTATTAAAATAAAGATTACATTTATCCATCTTATATATTTCTAATAATACATATTTATAGATTATAATCTTTCAATCATTTCATATTGTTTGAGCATACCTGACACTACCACCATTCAATTTCTAAACCTCCCTCATTATTACATTTATCTTATTATGTAAAAAAGTGTATACTGTTATTACGCTTTTCTCTTATATTTCTCTATTCTAACTTTTATTCATGTCACCATTATATTAAAAGACATTGTCTAACTGTGACTATCTGCTTTAACACCGATCTCCATTCCCAAAGCATTTTCCTGCTTCTCCAATTCTCTTTTTAGATCTCTTGAAGTGTTCCCCTGCCCCGTTAGATTCATCAATCATTGTGAATGCTATTGGTATCTCCTCCTTGTTATCTTCTTTTTGCTGATTTCCTGGTTCTGCTTTTCCCTTCATTCCTTCTGGTGGCTTTTTTTCCTGAGCATCTTGCTCTTTAGTCATTATTTTCCAGTTTTTGGTCTATGCCATCTATAAATTCCCAAGTTGCCTTATGTTCTTTCTGTATAATATCCTTTATGCTTTGAAACATCAGCTCCATCACATTTAAAGTTTCACTCATTTCCTCTTTGTATTGAAACTTTTATCTTGTTTTAATGAATCCCACTTTTGGCCAATAGCCCAAGAACCCTTTATTCAAAGCTGAGATTATTCTTCAGAATGCATACTAGTCACACACAGTTCTTTATGTCCCATAGATAGTCAGCAGTTCCATTTAAATAGTTCAATCATGTAATGTAACATCCAAGGGTTATTTTAATTGAATATTTTCCTTGTTCTCATATTTAAATCTCAAGTGACCTTAGGGTAGATAAATGTAACCCAGTAAGTATTTTCACACTCCTTCAAATAAATGTTCCCAGCCTTGTATATTTTCCTCTCATCAGCAGATGTCAGGTGTCACCCTCTGCATAACAATATTGTTGCTAGTATATCTGATTTTAATTACTTTGAATTGTAATTCAAGTATAAAAGCAGTTTTAATTTTTTAAATCCATAATTCCAGCATTTTAAAATGCCTTCGCAATACCATGTCTTCCCACTTTGAGAGTCCAATTTCCTGTATTTTTGAAGAAAAAAAAATCCTCTGTCTTTAATTCTTTTCCTTCCGGTTGGTAATTTTCTCAAAGTGCTTACTCACCGCTTTGACAAATAATTTTGAACTTTCTCTTGGAGTTGAGTTTTAATAAAAAAGAATCCTCTCACCCAGTTCCACATTGTTCACCAAAATCCACTCCAGCACAAATCTTAGGATGGTCTTCAGCTGTCCCAGCTTCATGGCAGCCATCTTTGGGCTGCCTCTTTTCCTTGTTGTGGCTGAGGGAAAGAAAGCCCCACGTCAAGTGAGAGATACAGCTCTCCATGACCTTGCAGAGCACCTCTCAGAGCCCACCAATGGGGAGAACTCGGCACGGAAGCAGAAGACTCAAAGTAGTAGATTGCTAGCTTGAAACTGAAAAGTCTATCTGTTTTCACTAGGAAGTTGATAAATGCAGAAAAGTTTTCCAATCATATATTTTAGGTGCCAAAATCAATATTATATTGATGCAGGAAAGCAATAATTCACTGATACTCTCTTAAATTGTTTACTGAATCAAAATAGAATTTTATTGTATACAAGAACACACAATATACCCCCTGATAAAACAAAACAAACAATTAAAATTAAAGTAGGTTAGTGACTAATAATATAAGAGAAAAAGTTGTGGCCAGAGAAAGACTAGAAAGAAGCAAAACATTATTTCAAATGAACTTTCATAATTGATTTTGGCCACCAAGTTATCAATTTCAATTTTCTTTGTGCAAAGACAAATAACTTTATTTTTTTTCTGCCCCATCTTGTTCATTTCTATTTAAAAAAAATAAATCACTGACTTACTACAAAAAGCCATATATCTCTGTTAAAATTACAAAAAGTATCATATTTCAGGTTCAGAGCTAATAAATTATTTTTATCAGTCCATTTTAAAGAGGGTGTTATAAGCTGTCTTTAAGGGTACTGGGTACATTGTGAATAAACTGTTCATTTAGACCTTTAGATCCATATTTTAATTTGAAATGGAAAAAATATATCTCTCCATTTTAGCATTGAAAAAATCTATTTTACAGATAAAAATAGCTTTTTTAAAAATAACAGAATAAGAAAAACAAAACAACAATCACTAATGCTGTAGGAATTTGTTCAAATGTGCTAGGTATAGGATAGGAACGTGTGAAACTTGTAAAACAATGAACAAAATGATAGTCCTCAATATTGCAAAACTATTACAGCAGAAAACTCCACACACTCCCCTTTAATCTCAAAGTCTGTTTGTGTAATCCCGTCTCCATAACAGCCACTAAATATACTGTCCGTTATCTACATAAATAAAAACTTGCACAGAAGCTATTACATTAGTTAGTTTAGAACATGCACATGTTTCTTTAAAAGTCAGAAAATTTTGTAAATTACAACAGAGTCATCAATGGGATGAAACAAACACATTTTGATTAAACAAGGGAAGAACAATTTACAAGGCAAGATAGCTGGTGTTCACTTACCTGCATCCAAAATAATCTACTCCCCAATACAATAAATTCCCAATACAATAAATAAATAATCTACTTCCCAATAAATACAATTAGCTATGTTTGAATGCTTGTCTGAAAATCTGGATCTTGATCCAACTAATTGTGCTGTCCTTGATATACAACTGTAATGAAGCCTGTCCATTACAGTCATATGTCATAATAGTTATAAACCAGGATGAACACCTGACTGACCCAATTTTATGCTCTTTTTTGTGTAGTAGTTGTTAAGAAATTGCCAGTCAAAGGTTTGCTATGGGTGTAGTTTTGTCAAAAACTGAAAGTGCTGGTTTTCAATGAAATTGTCATAAAATGTGATCATTTGACTGCGGGATGCTACTAATAACTATATATATATGAGGCCATAAATGCAGTTGTCTTGCTGAGTGCCTGAAGTTCTTTCACATAATTGTGGAGGTGGGCAGATGACTATTGGAACTTCGAATGTGGGATGTAAGCCCTTTTTTTGTGGTTAGTTGTAACTTTGGTCACTAAGCCATCAGTCATAAGTCAAAGACTACTTGTATTTCTGACCATAAGCCTTGTGAGTCTTTTTAGTCATTTAGAATGGAAATATTTGAAATGTAGGCTTCAAAACTGAGATTGCATTTTTGTGCAAGAGAAAAAGAAAAAGAGGGACACACAAACAAGCATGTAAGAAAATTCACACGAAGCATAAATAGGACAAGTAGTCCTCAATTTACAGCTGGTATCTTAAATGTTATAAAGGAGCCCACAAAAGGTACTTATGATCCAGTTCCAAACAACTAGGGACCTTTCAACAACTAGGGCCCTTTCCTACAGTCATAGGACTGAATTTTGGTCAACTGGCCTGCATTAACAGCTGCTTGCAGTGTCTCATGGTCACATAACTATAACTTACAATGTTTATGCTGGGCATTTATTTCCAGTTTTGCCACAAACGCCACACAGTGAATTCACTTAACAATAGCAATATCTGCTTAAAGACCACCATAAAAAGGATTGTAAAATCAGGTTGGTCATATAGGTGATTCGTTTTACAACCATCATAATATACAACTGTAATGAGCAGGCTCCATTATAACTGGAAGTCAAGAACTACCTGCATTTGGCATGATCATTTCTGAGGAGCCAAACAAGTGCACAGTGGAACATTCAAAGCAGAGCACTTACAATAGATGGAAATTGGAAAACTATCGGCTTTTAAATTATTCAGTCTATCTAAATAACATATATATGAGGAAGGATATATGAAGAAAAGTATCTAGAATTGTCCCATAATGGTAGGTATAAATGGATTCCTGGTGGGTTTCATTCCCAAAGTCAATCATTGTGCCACACTTTTCTTAGTGCTGACAAACACTGGGTTAATAACAAGCTCAATATTTGTAATCCCATTGCATAACATCTACTCAATTCATATTAACCAGAGTGCAGAAGGTATCATATTCTGCCATATGAAAACTTTAAAGTATAGTAAGAAATTATTAGCAAATGGAAACTAATCACATGAAACATATTTAATTAATTTAGTGTAATTTTACTGTTAGCTCTGTCCATTTCTTTCTCCTACCTATCTATTTTTCAGAGGGCAATCTCAGGCATATTACCAAAGGCAAGCAAGATGGGGCCTGAAGGGACTTGTGTATCCATGATGTACACTGTCATTAGCCTAACTTCTGGAGACAAAAACAGCCGTTTTTCTCTTACTGCTTGCAAAAGACTGAAAGTAGCCTTCCAAACAACATTACTAGCCCATAACACTGAAATTAATGCCTCCCCACAAATCTTCACACCATCATTTTGTACACTTTGAGAAAGTAAAGGGCTCCTGCTTAAACACCAAGAATAAACTGATACTCAGTGTGCATGACGAGGAGAATGACCCTATTTTATTTTGATTTAAGAGATTTCCCAGGGGAAAAAGTGAGTCCATGTTGAATAGACACTTCAAAGCAAATATTTTTCAGAGTATAAGACATTCCAGAGTATAAGATGCACCTTAGTTTTTGGGGAGGAAAATAAAGGGGGAAGCATTCTGCCTCGGCCTACCAGCATCCATTGGTATTCATCTAGCTGGCATCCTGTCAGTGTGTGAGAGAGTTTTGGATTGTTTGGAAACTGAAAAGGGCGTTGGTACTTACCTGACACACCCGTTCTCTTTGAGCTGTGAAGAGCATCCAGAAGTGGGAGGTGCTTCAGTCTCCGCATTCATAGGCTGAGCTTGATTTGTTGAATGCTCCTCCTCCTCCACGGGACTCCTCCTCAGCGTTCCCCAGTTTTGGCAAAGACGAGAGAAATAAGCGGTCTCATCCTCACGTTCTAAAAAGTTCATTGGCCGAAACAGGACCCCACCAGATGGAAAAAAGGGTGGGGCTGGATGCTCTTCACAGCTCAAAGAGAACGGGCGTGTCAGGTAAGTACCAACGCCCTTTCTCCCTATGAGCTGTTCAGAGCATTCAGTAGTGGGACATACCAAAGCTTGGCCTGTCCTAGGGGAGGGACTCCGTCTGGTCTGGAATCTCCTCCTGGTCTCTGTGGACCCGTTGCAGAACTCTTCTGCCAAAGGAAGCCTCAGCAGAAGCAAACACATCAATTTTGTAGTGTCTAATGAAGGGTGATGGGGAAGGCAAAGCCTCGGCCCGACAAATTTCAGTTATTAATGCCTGTGTGGCCCATGCTGCCGAAGTTGCTGCACTCCTTGTTGAATGAGCTGTTATACCCCTAAGCACCTTCAGAGATTGGGTCTGATATGTTTTTGCTATTGCCGCCCGTATCCAATGGCCTATCGTAGATGGTGAAACCTTGTAACCCTGAGAATTGGGCTGAAAGGACATGAATAAAGCCTCTGATTTTCTGAAAGCCGCTGTACGCTTGATATAGATTCGCAGAGCACGCCTCACATCAAGCTTATGCCATTGTCTTTCCATCCCCTGTGATGGTCTGGGACAAAAATTTGGAAGAATAAGCTCTTGTGCTCTATGAAAAACCGAATTGACCTTGGGCATAAATGTGGGATTGGGACGAAAGACCACACGATCAGCATGAAAAACGCAGAGATCCTGTTTGACAGACAAGGCTGCAATTTCTGAGATCCGACGAGTGGAGGTGATCGCTACCAGGAAAACTACTTCGTATGTGAGAAATTGGAGACTTGACATTTTCAAAGGTTTGAAAGGACCTTTAGTGAGAGCGACAAGGACCTTGTTAAGGTCCCAGGTGGGATAACGGTGCACTGCTGGAGGGCGCAAATTGGTGGCTCCTCGAAGGAAAGATCTTATGTGTGGATGATGTGAAAGAGAACTGAGGCCCTCAGGATTGAGAACTGATGCCAAGGCCGCCACCTGCCTTTTTATTAGGTGACAACCCTTTATCAAGTCCCTCCTGTAAAAACTCTAGAATCTGGGCAATAGAGGGAGAGGCAGGATCAATTTGAAGCTTACTACACCATTTGCAGAAGGTGGACCATGTGGCGTTGTAAATGCGAATTGTTGAGGGGCGTCTGGCAGCTAAGATAGTGTTGATAACTCTGTTGGAAAGCTTTTCGCTCTTCAAACACTCCGCTCAACCTCCAGATGGTCAATTGTAATCATTGAGGGTCCGGATGTTGAAGGGGCCCTTAACTTAATGAGATTCTGTCTGACGGGATTCTCCGGGGGGGGGGCAACCAAGAGACTGCAGAGGTCTGCGAACCATGGCTGTATGGGCCAATAAGGCACTACTAGAAGTAATTCCGCTCTCTCATCTAGTAACTTCTGGATGACTTTAGGAACCAGCAGAAGTGGAGGGAATGCATACAGGAGACCCGGGGGCCAACGACAGCGGAGCGAATTGAAATTCTCCGCCCTTTGGGATGGGTACCTGGAAAAAAATTTCAGGAGCTGAGTGTTGAGAGGGGAAGCAAATAGGTCCGCACCGGCTGAGCAAATGACCGTGTCACTTCTTGGAACATGGATGGGTGGAGGCACCACTCCAATTGATCTATGGTGGCCCTGCTTAGCCAGTCTGCCTGTGTATTCAACAGACCCGAAATGTGTTCTGCTTTGATGGAAAGTATGTTGTTCTCCGCCCAGTGACACAGGTGCTCCGCTTCCCGCATTAGCTGCTTCGATTGTGTGCCCCCTTGCTTGTTTATGTGAGCTTTGGCTGTTACATTGTCTGTCAGTATCAGTATGTGCTGACCGCGTACCTGGGGGAAGAAGTAGAGAAGGGCCAGGTGTACTGCGCGAAGTTCCAGCCAGTTTATACTGCATGATTGTTCTATGTCGGACCAGAGGCCTTGGGTTGTGAGCGACTGGACGTGAGCTCCCCATCCGAATAGACTGGCATCTGTGTTGATGGTAAGCCTTTGTGGTTCCTTGAAGAGACCGCTTCTGTTGATAACCGGTTTGGACCACCAGGAGAGATTTGAGAACCTTGGGCGGAACCCTGACTTTGTGTTTGGAGTTGCTTCGGCCGGATCACTGATTCAGAAGCAGGAACCACTGGAGGGATCTAGTGTGAAGGCGGGCCCAAGGAATAATAGAATACATGAAATCGTTTTTCCCAACAATTTAGGGACACTTAAATCCATTAGGGACACCTTCTTAAGTGCCCTGATCTCCTTAACCAATTTTTGAATGCTATTTAGTCTATCTGGTGACAGATAAACCTTGCCTTCGACCGTATCTATGACTGCCCCTAAATGAATTAACCGAGTTAAAGGTGTTAATTGACTCTTCCAATTTATTAAGAAGCCATGCTCTTGTAGGGATAATAATGTGTTCTGAGTGTCTATGACTGCCTGATGGGCAGGAGATAGAATGAAAATATCGTCAAGATAACACTGGAGGCATACCGGGATGTTCCTGAGGTGGGCAACTAGCGCTGCGAGGACCTGAATGGAAGGGCCACATATTCAAAATGGTGGTTACTGTAGCAGAATCTCAGAAACTTATAATGGGGGGCCGAATAGCAATGTGCAGGTACATCTATGTCAAATCTATGGATGTGAGCACGTCCCCTTTCCTGATGTCCAGTAATATTGATTGGAGGGTATGCATTTTAAATTTGCGATATACTAAGAAACGGTTGAGACGTTTCAAATCTAATATAGCTCTCCACCCCCCCTGAATTTTTTTGCACAACGAAAAGATGTGAATAAAAACCTTGCCCTTGTTGGTTGGTCGCTACTGGTCGTACGGCTCATATATCCAGTAGATGTTGGATAGCGGAAACCATGAGGTTACACTTGACCGGGTCTCTGGAAGAAGGATATAACATGAAGGAATCTGGGGGAGTGGATCTAAACTCCAGCGTGAGTCAGCATCTCTGATCCAGGCGTCAGAGGTAAAGGAGTCCCATTGGTCAGTGAATAACTTAAGACGTCCGCCAATGGGAATGGGGTCCTGGGAGTTATCTTGGTCACCAGAAGGGCCTGTTCCCTGTTCCCCAAAAGGATCTTTTGGATTGACCACCCCTTCTACTTCTATCCACTGAGTCAGACCTATCTGGTTGTTGTCCTTGTCTAACTGCTGGGGGTCTCTGGTATCTGAAAGAGAAGAATCCCTGACAGAAAGATCGAAAGGATCCCCTCCGAAAGGACTGGGGGCTTCTGGGATCTGACTTCCAAAAAAGGGAAGGGAGAATTTTCTTCTTGTTGCGTGTTTCAATTAGTAGCGAATCCAGGGAAGGGCCAAACAATCTATCTCCCACAATGGGGGATGAGGCCAGCTTGGATTTGTGTTTGAAATTGGCTTGCCAGTGTCTTAACCATAACAAGCAACCCGCTGTGACATGTGAGGTAATGGCCCTTGCTGAAAACTTGACTGAGTGATAGGTAGCATCGGCAGAAAATTTAGCAGCTGCCATAAGTTTGCCGATATCTTGGTGCGCCCTGATGTTAGAAGAAGGAACGTGTTGTTTCAAAAGACGAAGCCATCTAAGAGATGACCGCGTGAAAAAGGAGGTGGCCGTGGATGATCTGCTAGCTCATGCATCAGACTGATGAGCTCTGTGTAGGGCTAGCTCGACCCATTTTTCCTCCGGCTTTTAGGCCTCCAGTGCCTCACTGGGAATAGAGGGGGACGCTAAAGCCACTATAGGCTCGTCTACCTCGGGGGTACCCAGTAACTTTGCAAAATCAGGGTCCAAGTTGAAGTATTTCCTATCATGTCCAGTTGGGGAGGTGTATACCGCTGCAGAAGCCCACTGCTTCTGCACCAGATCCGAAAATATGGGTGTAACTGGAATTACCTCTGCTTCAACTACCGGTTGGTTGAAGATCATGTCCTCTGGTCCCTCCCCTGAAGGGTCAGGTGTGTCAGATGGTTTTGGCTTGTTTAGGCCTGCAATGTTCTTTGTCTTAAACAAGAGAGATTTGAAAAGCTGTGGCTGGAATAAGTCTGTAAAAGCAGGCTGGTCAGGAATAAGACCTTCATCCTCAGACATTTCCCCTTCTAAAGGGTCTGCCTCTGACAGGGGCTCACTGTCGTGCACTGATCCCACTTCAGACTCGGCCATTGAAAGATTTGATCTACTTCCTCCTCCTCCTCCTCCTCTGGCCCTTGGAGGGGGGTCTCCCCCTGTAAATGTACCTGGGACTGGTGTTTCTCTGACATGGTCAGTGACCTCAGTGGTTGGGGCTCTTGGTCGGTAGCCATAGGGTAAGTCTGGACATTACAGCGTGTTGGACCCCCATTACAGCAATCCCTTGGCGAACACCCATCTCTCCAGGCTTTCATCCTTTCTGGGACTTCCTCAATGAAACTGTCACCCTAGTGAGGACCAGTGGCTGTCGGAGTGAATGTGGCTTCAGGGGCCCATCTTGTCAGTGTTCCAGACACTTGGATCTGTTGTCCTTGTGGAGTCAAGCTGCACCTGGGTGAAAGGGAGAGATCTAGGGGAGGAGGAGGATGTGAAGAAACTGACGGACTGGAAGAGGAGGCACCCTGAGATACAGCGTGGACCTCTCAAGTATGCCTGTCTATTTGCTTTTGTAACGCCTTATGGCACCTCAAGGCATCCCTTTCTGAGGCTTTCGAATTTCCACTGTGTTTTGATTTGGCTTTTGACTTAAAGCAAGGGGCCTGAGAGGTGCTACCATCTGCCATTTTGATTAAAATTAGAATAACAATAATTGAATATAATTTGTGTACAAGGCGGCTGGCACGGCCAGGGTCCGATCTGAGTGAAGAATGGTTGCCCTGATAAAGTTCTTATTGCCCCCTTTTATTTTTTTTTTTTACTGGTGTCTTTATATCTATCATGAGTCGTAACTCAGTAATATTTTATTGAAATTAAAATATATCAAATAGTTTGTTACCATGAGTGATTATTATGATTGTAATAATTATTATAATATTATTGCTATAATTGCTTTATAATTACTCCTATGAGTGGTTATGTGTGTGTGTGTGTGTGTGTGTGCGTGTGCTTTTCAGCTTCCTTCGGGTATTATCCCACGTCATTGTAGTGCTTTCAAAGTTGTAGCAACGTTTCAGCAGAATCTCATCTGCCATCATCAGGCTTCTGTATGGATGTGGGTCTCACAGCTTTTGGTTTCAAATTCGAGGCTGGCCTATTCTGATTGGCTGGGAGTTGCAGTAGAATCCAGCCGAACCAAATTAAATACAGATGAAGCTGACAGAATAAGACACCAGGTTACTCACATCTTATGCACAACGAAACCACCAAAAAGTAATTTGCAAAAAGAGGAATTCAGAGCACTACAAACCCTGAAAAATGATAACAGCATAATAATACTCCCAGCAGACAAAGGAAATGCCACAGTAGTAATGGACAGAAAAGACCATGAAACAAAATTGACAGACCTACTCCAAGACTCCACATACAAACCTATAAACACAGACCCAACCACATATCTAGAAAAATTAACCAAGAAGAAAATTATAACCAGCCACATAAGCAAAGAAATCCAACAGACGATCATCCCAAGAGAAAAATTTTCTAGATGCCCCAAATTATACGGCCTCCCAAAAATACACAAAGAAGGCATACCTCTCAGACCCATAGTCAGCTCCATAGGAGCACCATTACAAAACCTAGCTAAATACTAAGCAAAACAACTACAGCCCCATGCTGAAACCGCAGCTTCATATGTACAAAACTCATACCACTTCTTAGAAATGATCAAAGATCTACACGTGGAACAAGAAGATCTGCTTGTAAGTTTCGACGTGGTTTCACTATTCACTCAAGTCCCGATAAAAGAAACTCTTGAAATCATCAAAAATAAATTCCAACCAACTAAAGACCTCATGGAACTAACAGAACACTGCTTAACCAACACATATTTCATATACAAAGGACAAAGATACAAGCAAATTGAAGGAGCCCCTATGGGATCACCACTGTCACCCGTCATTGCAAACCTGTTCATGGAAGAATTCAAATCCAGAGCCCTGGCTAATGCCATCCACAAACCCAAACTATGGCTAAGATACATCAATGACACATTTGTGATTTGGCCCCATGGAAAAGAAAACCTAAACAATTTCCTAACACACCTAAACAGCACATACCCCAAAATCAAGTTCACCATGGAAACGGAAATAAACAAACAACTACCATTCCTAGATGTACTAATCTACAAAACAACAGATGGCACACTAGGACACACCGTATACCAGAAAAAAAACACACACCAACCGCAACCTCAACGCCCAATCCCACCACCACCCAGCACAGATAAATTCCGTGGCTAAAACACTAATTACCAGAACCAAATGCCTGGCAGACAAGACACATATAAAGACTGAACTATGCACCCTGACTAAAGTATTGACAGCCAATGGCTTCCACAAAAACAAAATCACCAACTTGATCCACAAAAAAACACCAAGACATAACAGAGACCTAGAAGATCAACAGACCTATGGAACAGCTGTCCTGCCCTACATAAGAGGTACTACAGACAAAATCAGTAAGATACTACACAGGCATCACATCAAGACTGCCTTCAAAACAGACAAAAAAATAGCAGCCATCCTTAAAAACCCCAAAGACAAAATTGACCTGGAAAACCAAGGCATATACGAAGTTCCCTGTACATCATGCCCGGCCACATACATTGGACAGACCAATAGAAGAATAAGTACCCGCCTAGATGAACACAAAAATGCAGTAAAAAAGCTGGAACACACCTCCTCACTAATCCAACACATGAAAACCACAGGTCACAACATCAACTTCAATGGCACTAAAACCCTAGCCACTATAGAAAACCCCAGCCACAGAATCATCAGAGAAGCCATAGAGATTGAAAAAAGACCTGAAAGCATAAATAGAAGAGATGATTCCAGCAGACTGTCAATCATTTGGAAGCCTGCACTCTCAAACAGAATGATCTCCACACCACAAACCAGGCAAACACCTGAGCACAAACAGACTCCCTCTGATGCCTCCAACTCAAACACCCCCCCACCAGGCACCCAGGTGAAACCTGGCTTCCTAATGGATAGCAGCCGTCATTTCACACGAAGCCAAGCTGCACTGAAAGCCTCCAACACAGGAACCGAGTGTTGCCAGCCAATCAAAGCCACAAAACAGACAGAAGAAACCAGAAACACCAATCAATCAAACTCCAAGTCCAGTGAACACAGACCAAAACTCCCAGCCAATCAGAATAGGCCAGCCTCGAATTTGAAACCAAAAGCTGTGAGACCCACATCCATACAGAAGCCTGATGATGGCAGATGAGATTCAGCTGAAACGTTGCTACAACTTTAAAAGCACTACAATGACATGGGATAATACCCGAAGGAAGCTGAACTGCATTCATATATCTATATCTATCTATATGTATCCATATCTATCTATATCGATATATATATATATATATATATTCCAATATTAATAAGAGAACAACCAAGATTAATGTGTAATTCAATTAGCCAAATAGCGAACGCCTAAGGCCCAGATTGATGATTGTAAGGGCCTTAAGCAGCTTCCCTGCACAGGCGGACACTGGCCTAGGTACTTGCTGCTGTGCCACTGAGAATAAGGCTGTGAAGGTTAAGCCAACAATTTTTAAAGCGAATTAATTATCCTCGAGTGCATGTAGCCAAAACGAGGGTACAACAGCGCTCAGAATCCTGGAGGGATTCTGCTGCTTTGAGCAGAAAATACCAGGAAAGACAGACAAGGTGCGCAGCCACGAAGTGACACTCAAGATAGCCTCCAGCAGTTAGTTTTTTGCGCGCTTCTCAGCAGCAACTTCCCGCCTTGCAAACGAAGCCAGAGCTCAAATGAAGCCTGAGCTCTCAAATCAACAGAACGGCGGAGAAGAAAGGGGAATTAATGCTAATTAACTTCCCCACTGAAGAAATGGCATTCGGGGGAGGAGGGTAAAGGTGATATGATTTTTGAAAACAAATTATCAAGCCGCTAGCAAGGAAACGGAATTAAAGACACAGCGGCAATCGAACTGGCAGAGGTAAGGAAATTTTGGCTGTGGGGAGGTGGTGCAGAGCAGCTCCAAAAGCCTCCCGCCACCTCTTATTTTTGGGTGGGGGCGCAAACGGCGCTTCCCTTAAACAGGACTCTCAGACTGATAAAGGATTGGGAGAAGGCTAAAGACAAAAAAACCAAAGGGAACTGAATTGCAATCAAACCTGCTAATATTCCTGTTTTGATCAAAGAAGCATCCAAAGCACTGCGTGTCTCGCACGAGGCTGAGCAAAAACTGGGGAACGCTGAGGAGGAGTCCCGTAGAGGAGGAGGAGCATTCCACAAATCAAGCTCAGCCTATGAATGCAGAGACTGAAGCACCTCCCACTACTGGATGCTCTGAACAGCTCATAGGAGAACAGTATTTGCTGGGTGAGCAAGGAGACAGCAAGGAGCCTGGGTGTGGCTTAGCTCAACTGTTTTGTACTAAAGCTGCATGGTGCTCTGAAACTGAAATGGAAACTCCTCTCCTCTGCTTGTGTTTTGGAAAATCTGCTTTTGGTACTGTATGTTTACTTCATGTGTTATATATAAAGAGAAGTTACTGAATCCTGCTGAATCAACTTGTGTGTGCTTTCTTGATGTGACTGCTGCTGCAAACTCTGACACATCCTTGCAGCAAATATTGAACAGCCAGGTCAGCTTCAGCACATTACTGCAGCCTGATTCAGCAGGAGCAGCTGATTGATGGGTGGATCGGCCTCCCGGAATACCCCCAAATCAGCTATTCCAGGCTGCAGGGATTGCCACAGACCATCACTGTCTCCGTGCCTTGCGTTTTTGGCGTCGTGGGCAGAGCTACATGTGGTGTTAAGAAGCACCCAAATTTTCACCCTCTTTTGGAGGTGGAAGTGTGTCTTATGCTACAAAAAATACAGGTAGTTAGTTTTGCCTGCATATCAAGTGTCACAACCTTTGCATTTTAAAAAGAAACGACTTACACAAAACAATTCAATTTATAAAAGGTTTAGACCTACACCTGTGTACCCAATTATTAGGCAAGTTGTATTTTTGAGGATTAATTTATTATTGAATAACTACAGTGCTCTCGGTCAATCCCAAATATTTAAATAAAGTAAAAATAAGGTTTTGGCTTTCTTAGGAGGATATCTATGTGTTCACAATTATTGGGAAACTATTAGGGTCCACAATTATTATGCAACTAAATAAAAAAAATGAAATTGTTCCTATCTCATTTATTTGCATCTGTTAAAGTGAGAATAATAAACAACTGAAAATGTATAAATATTTTGACATTTCAAAACAAAAAATCATTGACCAATATAGCTACCCGTCTTTTCAATAACAGTCATAAAACTTCGATTCATGGAGTCATTTTCATGATCTGTTGATGATCAACTTTTTGTGCGGCAGCAATCTCCCGGATACTGTTCAGAAAGATGTAATGTTTTCCTTCACTGTAAATCTCCCATTTAAGAAGGGGCCACTAGTTCTCAGTATGGTTTAGGACAGGTGAGGAAGGGGGTCATGTCATTATTCCTCCATCTTTAAGGCCTTTACTGGCTAGTCTGCAGTTAAGTACTTTGATGCATGCGATGGAGCATTGTCGTGCATAAAAATCATGAACTTCTTGAAAGACCCAGACTTTTTCCCATACCACTGCTTGAAAAAAGTGTCTTCTAAAAACTAACAATAGGTTTGGCAGTTGATTTTGAGTCCATCTTCAACCCAAAAAGCTCCAACAAGCTCATTTTTAATAATATCAGTCCACAACAGTCCCCCATCTCCACCTTGCTGGTGTCTGGGTCAAAAAGAGCTCTGTGCCCATTATTGATCCAGCCACGGGCTCATCCATCCGGTCCATCAAGAGTCACTCTCATCTCATCGGTCCATAAGACCTTTAAAAAATCTGCCTTCAGATATTTCTTGGCCCATCTTGCTGTTTCAACCCATGTGTCTTGTTCAGTGGTTGTTGGGTTTCAGACTTCCTTACCTTGGCCATATCTCTAAGCACTGAACATCCTGTACTTCTGGGCACTCCAGGTAGGTTGCAGTTCTGGAATAGGACAGCATTGGAGGATAATGGATTCCTGGTAGCTTCATGTTTGATTCTTCTCAAATATTTGGCAGTTAATCTGTGTCTTTTTTTTTCTCAACACATTTCTTGCGACCCTGTTGACTATATGCAACAAAATGTTTGATGGTCCTGTGATCACACTCCAATATTTTACCAACTTCAAGAATGTTGCATCTCTCTGAAAGACTTTTTACAATTTTTGACTTTTCAGAGCCAGTTAAATCTCTTTTTTGGCCCATTTTGCCTGAGAAAAAGAAACTACCTAATAATTATGTACACCTTGAAATAGGGTGTTGATCTCCTCAGGCCACACCCTCCCTCATTACACAATACACATTCACCAGATTATGCTTATATCCACTAACATTCAAGTTCATACAGCTTAGAGGTGGAAAATATGCATAAAAATGGTATGGTCAAAATACCCACTTGCCTAATAATTGTGCACAGTGTATATATTTAAAATTATGTCTTCAACATAATTAGAACATGCACTTAGAATACTTTAATTTTAATTATCCGATCAGACTCCAAGATGCCACATGAAAATTAATTCATTTACCAATGAACCAAAACAGTAGAGCCCTTTCATACATGAATACGAAAATGTTCAGTGAGCTGCAGATAAAGAAAATGAAGAGTATTACATCATGTTATTAAACACGTATTTATTCAATTTTTTTAAAATGCAGCAAAACAGCTACTTTCTTTGCCACTTGCTTGGACCATGGTGAAGGCTGTGAAGTGAGGGCAACATTGCAACTGACATGAGAACTGAGCGTGCAGGGACGCAGCCACACAGCCACTAACTTGTGACGCATTTTGATCATAAACACTTCAAAAAGCCACAAGAAACATGATGACCCATTTGGCATGACTCTAGCTGGCATACAGACTAACAGAAATATCTAAGCCCTTAGTGGCACAGGAGAATATGAACAGCAAAGAATATTTATTTGGTGGTTTTTCTTGCTCTGTTTAACTGGGGGAAAATGTATTTCTGAAGGTCACAAATAAATTTAAAAATTGAATGGCATTGACATTACAACATTTGACTAAAGATGTACCATCAGATAAATTCTGCCAGAAGTCAGAAATCTGTTAAAAACTATCCAAATTTTATTTCTATATGATTTAACAAATTTGGAGATATAATTTACTTATTTTGTATTAAGTTACACAAATTGGCCATTCTGAATTAACACTTCATTTGTAGCATTTCCAACAGGTGTTTATTTATATGGAGAAAAAAAGGACCTAATCAGACAGCCATGTACATGTTTACAAACACTTATTCTATATTTATTCCAGTGGTGGGAATCAAATTTTTTTAGTATTTGTTCTGTGGGCGTGGCTTGGTGGGCGTGGCAAGGATACTGTAAAATCTCCATTCCCACCTCACTCCAGGGGAAGGTTACTCAAAATCCCATTCCCTTCCCACCCCACTAACCTGATTTCCAGCTCCATTCTCCTGTGCAGGGCAACAAAAGAAGCCACAGAAGATCAGTTGGGACTTGGGAAGCAGAGAATAGATGAGGGTGGGGCCAGTCAGAAGTGGTATTTATTTGCCAGTTCTCTGAACTTCTCAAAATTTCCGCTACTGGTTCTCCAGAACTGGTCAGAACCTGCTGAATACCACCTCTGGTTCATTCACTCACAAATTTGTTTAGTCAACTATTTCATATCCCACATTTTGGAATCTATGACATCTGTTAAAAATTGAAGTTGCATTTAGCCATTTGAAAGACATTATTACACCATTATCATGGAACTCCCCTTGGCTCTTCCAAATATTCCTTAACAGATCTGTTTTATTCATTATTACATGCCTAGTTCAGCAAAGTAACAGCTGATGGCCACAGGAATAATTTATTACACTAAACAAAATCTTCAATTATCAAAGATTTCTGAGACTCAAAATCTGATCAATTTTCAGGGATAGAAAAATTGAATTTATTTTGGACTAACTCACCAACACATTCTACACATGATCAGTGTTATATGAATTTGCAATTCTACCAAGACTAAAATGTGCTTTTGCTATAGAAACTGGCTTCCTAGATCATATTGATCAATAAACATTATGATAATTACATGTCTAAATCATTCAACTATTTATCTCAACTCTGGGGGGGGGGGGGGAGAAATGGTGCCTTGGTACTTACCTGATATGCCCATTCTCGGTGAGCTGCAACGAGCATCCAGAGAGTGGGAGGTACTGAGTTCTCTGCTCGGATAGACTGGGCTTAATTGATAGGATGCTCTTACTGCTCCCTGGCGTCCAATTTTGGCGAAGATGAGGTGATGCCCCGTCCTCTCCCTTGTTATGTTTGTTTGTTTGTTTTGCTGTTATTTTTTTACGTATATCCAGATTAGTTGTTGGCTGGAACAGGATCCCACCAGACAGATATAGGGTGGGGCTGGATGCTCGACGCAGCTCACCGAGAATGAGCATATCAGGGAAGTATCAACACCCCTTCTCCATTGAGCTGTTCCAAGCATCCAGAGTGGAAGACATATCAAAGCTTGGCTTGTCGTACAGGAGAGTCTCCACCTGGATTGGAGCCCCCGCACTGTCCGAGTGGACTCATTGTAGCACCCTCCTACCAAAGGAGGCATCAGCAGAAGCAAATACATCAATTTTGTAATGTCGAATGAAAGGCGATGGGGAGACCTATGTTCTGGCTCAACATATTTCTGCTATAGGAGCTTGCATGGCCCAGGCCACTGAAGTTGCCGTGCTCCTTGTTGAATGTGCCATGATGCCCCTAGGCACAGGTAATTATTGAGTCTCATATGCCTTGGCTATTGTGGCCTTTAGCCACCCGCCTATAGTTGAAGGTGAGACCTTATGCCCTTGAGTAGTTGGCTGAAAAGATACAAAGAGGACTTCAGTCTTCCTGAAAGGAGGCATTCTATGTAAGTACGAACGTAGAGTTCTGTGGATATCCAGTTGGTGCCACTGATGCTCTAGGCCCTGAGAAGGCCTGGGACAAAAGTTTGGGAGAACTAGCTCTTGTGCCCTGCAGAATTGACTTTTGGTGTGAATGTGGGGTCTGCTTGAAGAACCACTCTGTCAGTATGGAATATACAGAGGTTCTTTTGGGCCGATAGAACCACTATTTCTGAGATACATTGTGCTGATGTTATAGGTATGAGGAAAACTACCTTGTATTGTGAGAAAATGGAGACTAGTAGTTTTCAGTGGTTCAAATGGGCTCTTCATGAGTGCAGTACCTTGTTAAGGTCTCAGGTCGGGTAACGATGTACCACTGGTGGACATAAATTTGTGGTGCCCCGAAGAAAACTCTTTATCTGTGGGTTATGGGAAATGGATGTTAGACCTTACCAGGCCACCACTGAGGCAATAGCCGCCACCTGTCATCTTAAAGTGTTTGGAGAGAGACCCCTGTCGAGATCATCTTGAAGAAACTCTAAAACCTGTGCCACTGATGGCGAAAATGGGACTACTTTGGATTTGGTGCACCATTTGTAAAAGATAGTCCATGTGGCATTATATATACGGCTCATAGAAGGGCGCTGAGCTGCTTGAATGGTGTTGATCAACCTGGTGGAGAGATTCTCCTTTCTTAGATGTCTCCGTCAACCTCCAAATGGCTAGGTGTAGCCATTGAGGGTCCGGATGTTGGATCAGTCCCTCGGTGAGTTGAATTTTGTGTGGTGGAATTTTCCACAGTTCTTCTGTGGACAGGCCCCTGAGATCTGTGAACCACAGCCTCCTGGGCCAGTATGGTACCACCAAGATCAGTTCCACTTTCTCTTCCAGCAGCTTTTGGATCACCTTGAGTATCATCGGGAGAGGGGGGAAGGCATAGAGGAGCCCCTGGGGCCACTGGCACTGGAGAGCGTTGATGTTCTCCGCACCCTAGGATAGGTATCTTGAAATGAATCTTGGGAGCTGCGAGTTCAGGGGAGAAGCAAACAGATCTATAACTGGCAGACTGAATCTCTGAACCGCCTCCTGAAACAGATCTGGGTGTAGGTGATTGGTCACAGTCGATTGGTCGATTGTGGCCCTGCTTAACCAATCTGTGATAAGCTGCCTATCACACCAAAGGCTGAGCTAAAACTGGGGGACGCTAGGGAGGAGGAAGAGTGTCCTATCAACTAAGCCCAGCCTGTCTAAGCAGAGACTAAGCACCTCCCACTCTCACTCTCTGGATGCTCGGGGCATCTCAATGGAGAACTAGCCCTTACGCAAATGATAGCCTTAATGCATAAACCGATTTGAAAATATGCAGATAATGGGATCCAAAAGTGGACAAATATTTAAATGTCCATTTTCCATGAGATAAACCCAATTAATTTACTGTACTTCATAATTCTTTTTCCTACCTGACTAAATTGAATTGCAATAAATTGTGCTCAATAACATACACAGATGATTAATTTCCTCTGCAAAGAATCTAAAGTTGTTGTTTGTTTCTAAATATTTCAGGATGTTAAATCTAACTTTGAACTAGATATCTATACAAAAAACCAAACCTTGCTCTTTAAAAAGTCTGTAATCAATATATATGGTTGACACCACACATAATATTAAATCAAGATTTCTAAACTATGATTAGCTGAACTAACCAAAGTGTCTGGATCTGACATTATGTTTGGCCAAAAACAAGGAACAGCACCTTAATGTAGTTATGTGCTCTGCAGGGCTGCAACATCCATAGGTCAACATAGTAGCTGCAACCATATGACTTAAATCTTTTTAAAATGTGTCAGAATGCACATAAATGGGGTGAGGGGATTTCAATCGCACAGTTGCAGCTGCTATTACTGCTTTTTACCCATACCCCGTGGATTCTACAAGATACACAAAAACAAGAATCTAAGAAAAATAGTAATTATGAAAATCAACAGGTAATGAGATAGTCACAATCCAAAAGAGAAATAGACATGTTTAAATTCAATTAAAATGAATAGATTTAAGCATGTCCAACATTGTGTTTGATTACTCAACTCTGCTAGCATGATGAGATTGGCTGATGGCCCAAATTCCAGAAAAACATGGGGAAAGTAATTTCTCAATTTCATGAACAAATCTATCCACACGATCCCTTACAATTAACAGAAAAATCAGATCTCAGATAATAATCATCTATAATGAAGAAAGAAAAAAAAGAACAGAACTTAAATTAGTGCTTGCTGATCAAAACCATCCAAGTTAATTATATTTGTATCAACATGGGTCCTCCAACATAACAAATTCAGTTTATGAGCAGTGAAAGAGGCTTTGTTGATGTAAAAATGGCTGGCACAGGAAATCATAGCTATTTACAAAACACCAATATACCAGAATGTTGCCTACTAGTTATAAACCCTCTTACTTTTGTCCTTCAGGAGCAGATAGACATATTAATGAAATATTTGTAGACTTCTGGTTACCCATCAACCTAATGGGCCCTCAATTGAGTCTAAACAAATCTTTGGATATAGTACAGATACGAAAGGTTATGTCTTCACTTTGTATCATGCTAACTATTGTTTTAATTAAAAAGCTGGTCAGATAACCTTCACTACTTGGATACATCATGCTAACCTGTTTTTGGACACGAAGATAGGAAAAAAATATGCTTTCAGGGAAGTGAACCATTGTGAAACTATGGCTTCTATTCCGACATGTTGCAACAATGTACTTCCTTGTTTGAGATTTCCTGGCTTTTTATCTTGTTTTGTGCCCCATAGAAATCTCTAAGCAATGGTACAATGTATGAGAAGAACAGATTGAAAAAAGGAGGAAAACCAAACCAAATTTGTACAAACAACTTGTGATTACTTAAGCTGCAAAGGAGCTAAAACTCACATTATTTACAAATAACATCTAGATTTTACACATCAGAGTAAATCACAATCAGTGAGCAAAAAATACAGAGGAAACAGGGACCATGATGTATGGCTCAAAAAATCCACATCTCCACTAGACTTCACCGAATAGATAAAATGTTTTTTTTTTAAGTAGTCATTCAGAGTTTTCCATATAGATGGGGGGGAAGGGGAATTGTACAAATGTTTTAATTGTAATTTTTAGTACTACAAACAGCATAAAAGACATCAAGCAGTTAACATATAAATGTTTGTATGCATAACAAAGGCAAGTGACCTTAAGCTCCTGAAGGAAAGCCAGAATGTAGGTTCAAAAAAACCTTCCAAAGTTACAATTTAAAACAATTTCAGGACTTAATTGCCAGCTAAAATATACTCATCTGAGCCACTTTAATGTTTTTGCACTTTAGCGGCTCCACACACAACCAAGACTCTTAAAAAATATATGTTTCTTTTTCTTTAGGCTTTCTATAGTGCTGGACCATGAGATGGTAATTTTTAGTAATTTCTACTCATCAAATGAAATTTTAAATGAAAGTTAGAGACCACACAATGTTTCATCTCTAAGCTATATCTTATGGCTCACAGACTGACAACTAACTTATCCATAATTTATTCATTTAATCTATTTTTTTGGCCTGCATGACACAATTACCGTGTGCCAAATTACAGTTTAACTCCTAGTCTTACAAGAACAACCCCAAAATAAATTCTCCTTAAAGTTCAATCCTGATAATTGTGTGACCATTATAATATTTCTTGTCTTGCTTTTTGTTAGTTTATATCCATTTTTATTTATTAAACTTATATGTTGTGCATCTTGCCTCGGGGCAACTCTAGGCGATTTTCTGTGAGAATAATGTGTTGTACACTTCCTCTGTACTTTTCCCCAAAAACTCCACTTTGCTGCTTTCAAATACCAGATGGTACCATCAAATTCAAATCAGATATCAATGAAAATCACAGGAAACAGCTAGGTTTAGTGTTTTAAACTCAGATTATAGCACATGAGAAAGATAAATTAAGACTAAATATGAATGTACATCTACTAACAGACAGCAAAGGTACATACTGTCAAAGTCTGTTTTCTGCCTGTAAATATATGGCTATGAAAGCTGGATCATTAGAAAGGTTGAACAAATTTGTTAACTTGAATTTGGATGCTGGAATAAATTGTTGAAAATATCTTAAGTGATTGAAGAATAAATTACTTGGTGTTGGATGAAACAGAAGATTTGCTCATTGGAAGCACTGATTATGAATATAAAAGGCTATTAAAAATAAAAAGTAAAAAATGATTGGAGAACATTCTGACTCCATGGGAAACTCAGATGCAATAAAAAAATCAATGATAGAAGACAAGGTGGCCAGATACTGTTGTTGTTAACACCAGCATCGACTTAAGCATTTAAACAAACTCAGAAGAAACAGTTACTGACAGAAAATCCTGGCCAAATAAAAAGGATGCCTATTATGCCATAGATTCATAAATAAATAAAAACGAAAAGCAACTATTTCCCAGGTTTGTATGAAAAAGTTATTTTGTCCGAAAAATGGAGGGATAGGGGGAAGGACAAAAACAGAAAAGTGCAAATCTAAGGACACCACAGAAAGTGCACAATTTAGAGAAGAAAATTTCTGCCAGTGCTGTAAGTTCCTGAATCAAATAAGGAGGACCTAAAACAAAATGTTGCAGCAAAATTGACAAATTGTGATTTGTCAAAAGCTAATAGATGTATTACAAATTGCCAGCAATAAATTGAAAATACAAAATACCAAAAAGGAACATGTCCCAAATAAAATTCCATTATAGGATTTACAACACAAAGAGCTATTGTAGTAACTAGTATGAAATTCAATTATTCCAACATATGGAGGTAAGACCAATTGGAATCTAGTTACAGTCGTAGTTATAATTAACCTTAAGGTTAAGCAAAAGAGGGCAATTACCAGATGATGTGGGGAAAGCAGCACAGGGATGCTGCAACCTTCAATTGGAGAAGATCCTGGACCAGACAGACCTTCATTCCTGCAAATCTTTTTGTAAATCATCCAGCAGACTGTTATTAAAATTTGAGTCAGGTTATACCACAGAATAGCACAACATCTGATATCTTAAGTTATAATTCCGTTGAAGCAAACAATGCCTGTCCTGGTTTAAAGAATATTACAAGTTGTAATCCAACACAATCGGAGCATGCAGGCTGAAGCTGTTGATCAGCACAGAGGTTTCTGTATTTTCATCTTACAAGGCTAAGAAATAGGACTACACAGATGTGCAAGCAGTGTTTAAAAGTAAAAGGTGGCCAGAGAGACCCCTACAAAAGCCCCAGCAAACGTATGGACAAGTGGATATCATTATTTTTAAAAGTACAACTGCACTAAAATTTTAGAATCTCTGAGCACTGGTCATGCTAGCTCGGGCTGTGGAGATGGATAACGAACATAAAATACAAAATGAATGTATATTTGTAGTCAATAATAAGAATTTATAGATTTCAGTAAATATTTTTTACAAAAACTGGAAAATATTGGACATGGGTTGAGCAAAAAAAAAAAATTAAGATACAGGTCCGACTAGCAGTTAACTAGTTCTACTCACATCTAAGAAAACTCAAGATTATGATGTAAATTAGATGTAAAGTGCTAATAAATCTAAATCCTCAAGTGCTAACCAATTTACATGTATGATTAGCATACATATATCTCAAGTACATCCAAGTGTTGCAGGACATGCCTAGATGCATAATCACTTTATATGTGGCTCATATCAAATTTATTTTAGCCTTAAGTGTCTAAATGACAGGAAAAGGACTGAGAATGAAATAGCTAAAATTTAGCTCTGGATACTCTGCGGTATATTCTAGTAAAAAGTGCTGCTGTTTGGAGTTTTGCACTGTGGATAACCAGCCTTGCTCGAGTTTTGCTCAGATATTCTTCATGGGATTGGGCATGCCAGGTCAACTGACTGGTGACATAACAGCAGCTAACTATTTCTGACTGCAACTACATATTGCCAAATATTCTATTAAGCTAAAAATGACTGCAAAGAGCAACTTTTAAAAATTATTTTAAGCTCATCGTGGCTATGTTTATTTGCCAAAACAACAATAAAGGCATTTGCCCCCTTACTCTTGACTTCTGCAGCAAAACCCAGCAGCTTGTTTTATTGCTTGTTTGTTTGTTTCTATTTATATAGCCATCCCTCTTGCCAAGGTAACACCTGTATTTCCTTGCTCTGATTGCAGAAATCTCTAATAAACAATACATGCAAGGCAAAGTCACTTTGCAGCTTGACTGTTAATGATTTCATAGACACAACCATACAGTTTCCTTTTTGAGATTAGCCAAGGTCAATTAGGTACTGCTACTGCTAGCAGCAACACAAGCATTCATTAATGCTAAAGACACTTCTTTGGACTGCCCATCTTACTTAAAAGCACAAACCACATAACATACCCAACCAAATGAAAACCAAAGCTGAATTTGTCTACATAAAAGTTTAAAACCGGCTGTTTTATAAATAAAATTGATATTTTTCTTAATTTTATAACTAGGCTGACCTTGATATGCCACCACATAAAACTTAGGCAGTAATTTCAATGAATTGTACATATTCTTTTTAGCTTACCTATCCTATTTAAAGTTATAATTAATCATTACCATATTTAACTTAATTTCTTCACAAATTAATTTGTTCATATAATTAACATGTAGAATAAAGTAGGTTTTATCACTTCCATAAAATAAAATATTGAATATGCTGGTGAAATAATCCTTGCATAGCACTATTTAACTATTGTATAACTAATATATAACTATTCCCAACTAGCTTCCATTTTATTTAAGACTAACTTTAACTAAGTAAACGGGAGCTCAGCCTTAAAAAAATTGATCATCTTCTAAAACATTTTACACCTGTGAAATTTGTAAGATAAGCTATTTCCTAAAATTTTAAAGAGAAACAAATCATTTCTTCAATAGGACACCTGAATACAGCTTACCTATTTTATATTTTTAAAAGAGTTTCCCAAGACAACTTATTGCTGGATCTTGTCCTATATTTCTTACATTAGTTTTGTTTTAAATTAAAATAGATCCTTGCCTTTACTTATTTTCTAGACTAGAGCACCATGTTGAAAACAAGGAATATATGAAAGGTTATGAATATAAAATATGGAGATGATATGGTGAAGGAGTAAGAAGTTATTCTTGTTTGTTTCAGTTGTGAAGTACCACATGTGTGCTGCTTTGAGTTCTCTGATAAATTCCCTAAAGTAGTTTGAAATGGTCTCACAGAAATTAGAATTTTAGTTACCGCCTATCAGATACATCTCCTTTCCCTATAGGTGCATACCCTATAGGTGCATACATTAGCAATATAAAAAGCAGAAGTGTAACTAGTTTGTCTCTCCCAGTATTGTTCTATATGAAATGGCTTGAGACTTTGATCTGTTCAATCACTTATTTACAGTACATTGACAATAACTAAGATATATAAACTGATTACAATCCTTAATCTGCTTTTCGTGCAGAAAGCTTCCCTCTCCAGCTCAGTCCTATGTCGATTCTTTGGTATCTTCCTCATCTCTTTTGGCTCCCCCTACTCACTGATTAGGACTTTCTATTCCACTAAATAAAGGTACCACAAAGAGAGTTAGAAAGGGAAACTACCAAAATTTTGCCCAACAACTTATCGTAGTACTATATTTCAATAAAAATGACAATACAAATAAGTTTACTGAAAAAGTATGTTTTGCCTAAGAAACAACAGCAATAATAAATTAGATATCACCTGCAGTCATATTTCAATTGTACAATTTTTAAACAGAATTATTCAGTATTTGCCCAGGAGCTCTCAGGTATAATACAAGTTGATTTACGTATGAAGATTTAACTTCATACAGTAAATATTCTTTTAAAAATTGCAGTGTATTGATAAAGCAACAAAAGAAGTATAGCACTGTTTGTGTGCAAATCAGATATTTTGTCACAGCACAAAGGTTTGGCTTAAAAATCCCTGCATTTGTATAACAAGCACCTAGTTGCATTTGACAAGCTAAACACATTTCTGGAAAGGAAATAAACAATCATTTCAGGGATTGGGTGGGGGACAGTATTCAAAATATAATCCTGCTCAACTGAAAAAGACAATTGCTCATGAATAAAGTTCCATCTTCCAACTGAAGAGTATTTATAAGTTAATTGCCACACCAAAGGGAGGAGGGTTAGTGGATGAATTCACTCTTCATGTGTAAATGACATGGACCAAAGCAGAGTATGAAAGTTTTCAAAAGGTTTCTTAGCCCTTTTTATTCAGGAAGCCTCAGTTTGAAAAGATGAGCAGCTACTGAGATAATAAATTGATCTCCTTTCTCACCTATACCAAATCCTTTATTCCCCAACATTACACATTAACAAAGTCATAAACCAACTATTTTCCTTTAAATGTACTCTCAAAATTTACCTCTAAAGCAAACCTTTGGCTTAATATTCTTTCTTGATCATAGCCAGCATACAAAAATGTGATGCCTTTTCTCTGCTAATATTTATTTAGTGTATGGCTCAGCTATGAAATAGGAAGTGAAAAAAGTGGGAGGGGTTTAGATCATAAAAAGATGGCATGACATTCCAACTCATTCTGTCTATTTTTCATTGTTTTCACCTGTTGCTGTTTATTTTTCTTTCATTTTAATTTACATTGTACACACATCCCTTGAAGGCAGATCTATTTTCCCTTTTACAATTCCATAAACAATCATGGCCTTATAGCACTGACATATATAATATTTTTGAAGATCACAAGAAAATCACAGTAGAAATGTGAATTTAATTTATGGAGTTTTTTTTAATGATTACTAGGCATTCAATAACTGTTGTTCTCTGGGAAATGTACAGAATATAATTAAAGCAAATGCAAAGTTGTAAAATGTAAATATTCAAGTCTACAAATAGAAGCAAATAACGTAAAAGAAAGCTACAGTAGTTAAAACCAATCCATATAAAAATATAGGGGCTCATGTTAATTTTAACAGCCCATGCTAACAACATGGATTTGTTCCAAATCCATGGAGCAAGGCAGATGAAAACAGATCAGGGGGAACTCTGAAAAAGCCACTACTTATGTGCCTACCCTATATCTCAACTTGCAGAGAAACTCAAAGTACAGCCTCTACTTATGATCTCAAACCCTGGTCTGTCAAAATATACACACAGGAAAAAAATACTAAAGAACTTCAGCATGTAGTAGGTGAAGTTAGATGAGAAGTCTTAGGTATTTCAGACATACATAACTGGAGGAAACTCTTCTGCCTCATGACAATTCCTCAAATGAAGTAAGAAACAAAGGGCCAGGGTTTTGACAATATTCTTTAGTCATAATCTATTTTCCATATGTCAGGAAAACAGTGAGTTCTCATCAGATTTTAGATTTTGTTCCAAATTTTTTAAATTGATTTTGGCATAAACATGGAATATTCCAGATGCAAAATACCATTTCTTGATGATTCCCTGAATTCAGATTTCTTAAGGGAATCATCAAGAAATGGTATTTTGCATCTGGAATATTCCATGTTTATGCCAAAATAACGGCATAAACCCTTAAGATGATTCCCTTAAGAAATCTGAATTCAGATGCTAGAATTAGAGGAGGGTTTGGTTTGCCTAATTGGGAGTTGTACTACCAGGCTACAAACTTGACATGGGCTAAGGAATGGATAACATTAAGAAATACTAGATTGTTGACATTAGAAGGACATTGTTGACATTAGAAGGATCTATTGTTGGGGTGGCATGCTTTTTTATGGTACAAGGGAACTAAAACACAGGGTTATTTTAGAAGACATCATATACGGGAGTCTCTGTGGTTAAATTGGGAGAAGATTAAAAGACAATGCTATTTGAAAATTCCAGTCTGGTTATCGACTATTGAAGCATTTTCCTATCCTATAACATATAAGATGGAACAAACAGTTAGATATGGGGAAATTTTGAATGAAAAGGGTGAACTTAAATCTATGCAAAAATTAGAGGAACAAGGTATAAAGATGAATTAGTTTTCATATGCGCAAATACATTCAAGGTATGATAAAGTTTTTAAACAGAAGGTTTTTATGATAAACTGACTGATTTGGATAAGATTTTGACAGGTACTGATGAAAAGGTGATTAAAAGATTATATGGATATTTACTAGAAATTAAATTAGAAGAAGAACAAGTAAAAGAAACTATGATTGTGTGGGGGAAGAATTTTGGATATGGGATTGATTTAGAGAAATGGCAAAAATTGTGGCTTCAAAATTATAAAATGACAATGTCAACAGCATTTAAAGAAAATTTGTATAAGATGTTTTACAGGTGGCATTTTCCCCCAACAAGAATAGTGAGAATGTTCAAGAATAAATCTGAAAAATGTTGGAAATGTCATCAGACACCTGGCTCATATTACCATATGTGGTGGACTTGTACGGATGCTAAAAAATACTGGACTAAAATCCACATGTGGTTGGAAAAAATGACAAAAAAACATATAGACTTGAAACCAGGGATATTTTTATTGGGAATTTTACTGGATACATACAGCAAAGATTTAAAATGTTTGATTGTAAATGTATTAACAGTGGCTAAGATTGTATTTGCTAAAAATTGGAAAAATGAGAAAACACCATCGCAGGAGGAAATTATTAAGAAAATATTGGAATGTGCTGAAATGAGTAGATTGACATTTGAAATTAAAGAAGAAGATAAACAATTTTACAAAATTTGGGACCTTTTCTATCAATGGTTAGATAACAAAATACAATAAGAGAATATGTAGAATTTTAGAAAATAATGAATATATAAAGATGTATTTCTTTTCTTTTTCTTATTATATAGATAAAATGTTTTCAGGATAGATTTGGGAGGATTACATGAATTGTTATCAAATAAACTAAGTAAAGTATAGTTATCTTGCAAAGTATGAATGAACAAAATTACAGTCAAATGACTAATTAATAATAATATTAGAGTATTCAACTTTTGATGGATAATATGAGTTATTATATAATGTAACTGTAATTGAGACTATGAAATTTACAAAAAAATTGTAAACCAACCGACACACTGCTTGTACACTTATGGAAGAAAGCTGGATGTTTTAATGTTTTGTTTGGCTTTGTTTTTAAAAATCAATAAAATATATTTTTTAAAAAAATCTGAATTCAGTGTGAGAAACAAACATGGCCCTGAAAAATTTGGGGGGAGGGGGGAGATAAATTACAGTATTGGAAACTACCAAAACCTGAGACTAGATTTCCTATTCATTTCCTCAGAAGGGGCATTGGTACTTACCTGACACACCCGTTCTCTGTGAGCTGTGAACATCATCCATTGATTGGGAGATGCTTCTGTTGCTTGTCTTGTTAGGCTGGGCTTTAATTGTGAGGACGCTCCTCCTCCTCGGGACTCCTCTCTCGTGTCCCCAGTTTTTGGTGAAGTCGAAGTGATGAAAACTTTTCTTCTCCTTCACCCTCTCTAATACTTGGCCAGAATAGCATCCCACCAGACAAATAAGGGTGGGGATGGATGCTCTTCACAGCTCACAGAGAAAGGATTTATCAGGTAAGTACCAATGCCCCTTCTCCAGATGAGCTGTTTTGACCATCCATCTCCACCACAGAGACAACTTGGCCCTATTTATCTTATTTATTAACTGTTGTACGTTGTGATTCTTGATTCTTAATGAATGTATCTTTTCTATTATGTACACTGAGAGTATTTATACCAAGACAAATTCCTTGTGTATCCAATCACACTTGGCCAATAAAGTATTCTGTTCTATTCTGTCTTGAGAGACTCCTCTGCTTCAGTTGGAAATGCCACCACTGATTCATCTACTACTGTGGTATTGAGAAATTTAAAGAAATCAGAAGCCACATTAATTTTTTTCTATCATACCCTGTAAGAGGGGAATACGCCACTGAAGAGGCCCCTTGTTTCTGGACAAGGTCCGAAAACATATGCGGGACAGATATGACTTCTTCCACTATTGGTTGGGAGAAGATCAAATCATCCCCTTGCAGTAAATATTGTTGGGCCGAGGGGGATGGGATATCAAGGTGGGCAGTAATTTTTGACTTAAACAACAGAGATCTGAAAGGTTAAGGGTGAAACAGACCCGTAAAGGTCGGTTGGTCTGGCATAATGCCTTCAATGTCTGACATGCACCCTTTTTTAGGGGATCCACCTCTGACAGGTTTTGGTCATTGTTGTGAATAGCCCTTCCACAACCTGTTCCATCCGGTCCTCTAGTTCTCCCTCATCCTGTACATTGTGTGAATGTGTATTTTGGTTATATAATACTCCTCTGATGGAGGTACCTGCTGTAATGAAGGTCCGTTCTGCATAGCGAATGAATCGAGTGAGAATCAAAGTCAGAGAGTGGAGGCTGCCTAGTCATCAACGTCTGCTGTACCCCAGCTGCGATGCCCCGTCAAATCTCCATCTCCATCCAGGCCTTCATCTGTCAGGAATATCCTCTGGGAGGAGGTATCCTGGCATAGTCCCGCAGATGTCTGTCTGGCAGGTAGCAATGGCTGAAGGCCTGGGTTGGACAGGTCCCTCTGAGGCACTCCTGGATGGCAGTGAGAGAGCCACAGATGGTGGCAAGGTGTTTGGAGCTGGGACTGGCCTGGCTGGGCAAGAGAACTGAGACTACTGTTCAAACTCCCCCATGCACTTTTTAAAATGCTTATCTGGCTTCTCTTGGCATCCTTTTCTGCAGTCTTAGAGGTTTTTCTAGGATGTTTGACATACTTTGTGATGGCTTGGATTGTCCTCTGGGATTATTTTTGCTTGCCCATGTTATTCTGATCTAAAGTCCACAAGGCAAGATATATATATACATACATACATACACAGGTGAAACTCAAAAAATTAGAATATCATGCAAAAGTTCAGTGAACCTAATATATGAGATAGACTCATTACATGCAAAGCAAGATAGTTCAAGCCATGATGTGTCATAATTGAGATGATTATGCCTTACAGCTCATGAAAATCCCAAATCCACAATCTCAGAAAATTAGAATATTGTGAAAAGGTTTAATATTCTAGGCTCAAAGTGTCCCACTCTAATCAGCTAATTAAGCCATAACACCTGCAAAGGGTTACTGAACCTTTAAATGGTCTCTTAGTCTGGTTCAGTAGGAATCACAATCATGGGAAAGACTGCTGACCAGACAGTTGTGCAGAAAACCATCACTGACACCCTCCATAAGGAGGGAAAGCCTCATAAGGTAATTGCAAACGAAGTTGGATGTTCCCAAAGTGCTGTATCAAAGCACGTTAATAGAAAGTTATGTGGAAGGGAAAAGTGTCGATGAAAAAGGTGCACAAGCAGCAGGGATGACCACAACCTGGAAAGGATTGTCAGGAAAAGGCCATTCAAAAATGTTGGGGACTTTCACAAGTGGACTGAGGCTGGAGTCAGTGCATCAAGAGCTATCACACAGGACATCCAGTTTGGGCTTCTTCGGTGATGGACCGAAATCCGTGATCATGCGCAGTTTCGATCCATGCTGGCCACTGGAGCGCCCCAAGCTGCTTGGATTCGGGCTGAAGCCATCCCGTAGGGGTGGCAAAGAAGGCAGAGACTGCCAGCAGGGTTGAGGAGAGCCGCATCTCTCCTCCTCGGCTGGCCATTATTCCCTTTCCCAAAGGCAGTTTTAGCAGTGGTCAGAAATGGCCACTTCAAAGAAGAACCCAACCGAACAAGATTGTGCAGGAGGAAGTTTAAACAAGAAAGACCAAGTTGAACAGAGAAAACATCTATATTTAAGGCACCTGGAATTTGAATTACAAAGACTAATACTATTTCTAAAAAAGATTTTTAAAGCGGTGAAAGTGAAAGGGAAATGAAAAAGAACTGTTTTTTTTTCCTCTCACACTGACAGTTCTAATTGACTTTGAATATTAACAAGAAGAGATCTAAACAAGAAATTGATATCAATCCACTTTGACATTAACAGGCTATTTTTAGCTGAAAATAAAGTGTCAAAGGGATAAGGACTCTGGGATAATTTAAAAATTTCAAAAAGAAAGAAAGTAGAAGGGGAAAAAAAGGAGGGTGGAATCTGAAAAATTGAGACCACCTGTAAGTAAAAAGAATTGATAGCGAAATTTTAACAAGACTTGTAAGGTCTTGTTAAAAGGACACGTTGTAGCTGAAACTTTGTTATAAGATAACAAAGCCCCTGGAACGAAAAAGTGAGAAAAAAGCAAGAAACAGTTTTGGATTATTGGGTGATTCCTGGAATTTTGGATTGTGGATCCTAATGAAATGAAATAAAATCAATTGGGGGTTGTTTAAAAATCTTTGAAATGGCATCATTCCTTGAAGAGCTAAAAATGAGACTTAAAAAACAAAAAGAAGTACAAGAGGGAAGAGGATCTTTTGGCTCGTATTTCAATTTTTAGGAATTGATATTTTGAACTATGAAAAACAACAAGAAATGCTTGCAGAAAAAGAAGGGCAGGACAAAGAAGAAGCCATCTTTAATGACCAAGCAATAAAAAAGGGAAAGGGTGGAAAGGAAGTTAAAAATTTAAGACTTGAAGCAACAACCAAAAAAAAGAGTAATTTGAAAAGTAACTATAACAAGCTTCCTTGAAGACACAGTCCCCAGCTGCTTTGGGGTGAGGTGTGGCTGCCCCTTCCCCTCACCTTTAGGGCAGTCTCTTTCTGGCGATGGAAGCTCCCCAAGTGCGGTCAACAGTCACTTCGATCGGCAGGTAGAAGCAGCCTCGTGGGAAGGGGAGTGTGTATGTGTGCTCGCCCCAGGCTGCTTCTACCAGCGGATCGAAGTGGCTGTTGACTGCACTTGGGGAGCTTCCATTGCCGGTAAGAGACTGCCCTAAAGGCAAGGGGACTGGGGCAGCCACACCTCACCCCGAAGCAGCTGGGGACCGTGTCCTCAAGGGAGCTTTCGATAGGCAGATAGAAGCGACCTCGTGGCGAGGGGAGTGTGTGTACACGCTCATCCCGAGGCTGCTTCTACCAGCCGATCGAAGTGGCTGGTGACTCTGCCTATCAGACGAGCCACAGAAGCATCTCCCAATCAATGGATGCTCTGAACAGCTCATCTGGAGAACATAGAATAATAGGAAAAGATCACGGCGATCTTCTAGTCCAGAAGAAGATGCTTAAGCAGGAGACCCTGTGTTTGAACTACAAAAAAAACAAACACACAGCACTTCAACATTTCTCCATATTTTATAGGTCAAATGGTTTCCATACGATTCTAAACATTTATACACACACACACACACACACACACACATATTCTCTTTAAGTTTTCGTGGGTATTTATATGTATGGTATTCAGCTTTGTTTGGGTATTTTCCCACGTCATTATAGTTGTGCTTTTAAAGTTGTAGCAACGTTTCAGCAGAATCTCATCTGCCATCATCATGCTTCTTTATAGTGTTTGTCTTGTGAGGCCATCACACAGCCCATTATACCAAATCAACTCCATCAACCAATCAAGAGGCAGCAGCGCAGCCAACCAGCCCAGCACACCAGCCCCCACCACCAGTATTTATAGAGAGACAGCAGCTCCGATCACACACTGCTTGCACTGGCACAAAGCCGAAAGCACCAGCCTGAGTATGGCGAATGGGACCTCACTGAAACATCGTCAAGATACTCTTAACCTTACACGGGAAAAGCTCCGAACACACCTAGACCTACATATATATATTTGTGTAAATAAGCTGAATTTTTTGATTCACTCTGAGCTTCGTTGTTTTCTTGCAAATGTTTCATAATTCAAACTAAGTAGCATCATTAGTATTAGTGATAATAACGTTACCTAATTTGGGTAATGAAATGTCTGCAATGAAACAGTCAAACTCAGAGAGCACCACGGACACTTCATTTCAACCATGAGCTACAATATTCTCCTTTAATCGGTAAATTGAATTAATTTGCTGTTTTTTCCCTCAATAAAGTATATTATGTTTCCATATATGTGATACATGGATTATCTCTCCATGCATACTGATCATTTTCCAGCCTTCATTTCACATTCAAGCAGAAATTTTAAAAGATAATTATTTCTAATGTAAATCTATATCATTTTAAAGTTATACTTCTATATTCACCTACTCCCATTTCATATTGCTTGTCCTATGTATAACTTTTTATTTTTGTTACATCAGTTTAAAAAGCATATCTTTGTCTTAATATTTATATATTCCACTCACAAGAAGAAAATGAAACTGAAACTGCACTGTGAGAATCTTTCAAATTTTTGCCTATCAGTCATGATAAGCAAGCATTTGCAACTCAAAATAGGAGCTATATATCTAACTTTTCCTCTGCAAAATCAGTGATGTCACATTGTTCCATAGATATTTCCCAAAAATATATTACTGGTTGCCAATGGCAGGAATATACAGAATATTATGATTCCTGATGTGGGCTACATTCAGCTCTTTTCCATGGACTACTCCCAACCTGTCTGGATAACTCCCTGCAGTTTTTATGGCAAGGTTTTTCAAAAGTAATCTGCCATTGCCTCTTTCCTTGAGCTGTGAGAATGTGAGTAGCTGGCCTTGGGCCTCTAAGGCAAGATTGGAACTCATGGCCTCCCAGTTTCTAGCCTGATTCCCAGGGGTGGGATTCTACCAGTTTGGACTGGTTTTACAGAACCGGTTATGATTTTGAGCAGTTCGGAAAACCGACAAATTGTGCCCCTGGCTGGCCCTGCCCCTCTCCTCCACCTGTCCATCCCCTCCTAGTCAGTCCTTATCACGCATGTGCAACATTGCATGAACGCCCGACATCACTGACTGCTTTCTTTCCTGCCCAGTCACTCCTTAATGTATTTCTTTTTTCCCCTCCCGACGATCAGCTGTTCCTATGATCAGCTGTGCCAGTATTTCCCTCACTTCCTTACTGCTTCACCCAGGAGGCTTCCCTGAGGCCCAGGAAGGCAAAAAAATGGAGGGGGGGCACAGCACCCTCCCGGCTCCATTTTTGCCTTCCTGAGCCACAGGGAAGCCTTCTGAAAGCAAAAATGCCCCTCCCCAGGAAGCTTTCCTGAGGCCCAGAAGGTCCAACAAGGGGGGGTTGCTGTTAAAAAAAACCCACGCCCGCCAGTCACATTAGTCACGCCCACAGAACCGGTTGTTAAAAAATTTGAATCCCACCCTTGCTGATACTTTAGCCTCTATACCAAATCGAGTGCTTTCAATTATAATTACCATAATCCTAATATTTATGTTGGATGGGTTAACAAAAGAACATGATATCTGGAAGACACTGGGCGAAGGAAATCAAGGATAAAGGGAAGTTTTTGTGAAGCTGCTCATTTGCACATCTATTATAAGCATACACCGATTATTACAATGCTATTGTGCTAGCATAGCTTTTGCAGAGGAAATAACTATAAAAGTGTTCCCATTGAACCAAAAAATGTATTTCCTGTTCCGGAATAAGGCTGCTTTTTTCAGGAAGGAAAAATAAGAACTTGGGATCTACGTCCTAAAACACATCACTGAAGTTGAAGAAAGAGAAAAAAATAAAACATTCCAACGTGATATTCTACTTGAGCAATGGAGCATGAGTAACTAATAGAAGCTTTTCGTGGTCTGATGAGTTTAAACTATGAGCTGAAAGTTTAACTGTTAATGCACTTGGGATGTACACAAATGTACATTAAAAAAGCATTCAACAATTTTTTTTCTTCTCATGGGGTAAGGACAGTTTATTCCCACATTTGCTGTTTATGGTGAATACAATAGTAGGTCTCACATTGTCTCCATCTCATTATTGTCCTTCCCTTGTGTTTTAAAGGTTGTTTTGCTGCTTCTATTTTTAAAGCACTTATAAGTTTTTTGAAAAATGTTTGAAACTAAACCTAAAACTGTTGCAGAATTAACGATAATGATGGAATCATGGTGCTCATCCAAGTTTTATGATCAATACACAAAACTACTTTCATCTTGACAGAATGTATATCAGGAAATGGGCAGGTAATTGTTATACACGTGTGTATGCACATGCACTCCTGAGCTGCTTTTGACTCCCAAGCTGGGCATTAGCAAAGGGAGAGGGGATGCAGGCAAATAAAGCTAGCTGAGGTCAGAACAACTGCCAGGGAATAAAGCAGATCAACTGACCATAGCAACCTCAGAGGTAGCTAGTATATATCCCAAGAGGTCAGATTGGGGGTGGGGGCAGCTGTTTCCAGCTTATTCGTTGTAAGCTTGGATGTGGTGATTAAAGCATGTGATAAAATTGCAGTCTAAGAAAAAACCTGCTGCTGCCAGGAAATTCAGATTCTTCTCAGTGCAGAAAGTAATTGAATAGCAATTATAGAAGAATGTTGGAGGAAAATCCAGGGGCGATGCAAGCCCACACTAAAGGGCCACCTGTGGCTGTCAAGACAGAACTAGATCCTCTTGGACAAACATCTTTTAAGATGCAAAAGAATCTTATTTTTTAAGCACCTGAGTTTATAGTGATGAAAAGTTGTATTCTGGGCGAATTAAAAAAGAGAAACAAAGGTCAGCCACCAAACCAACTAACCTTGAATGAATTATGCTTTACCAAGTTATCCAAATTGCTCATTTGTGAGAAACTTGCTTTTTAGGCATCCTGGGCTAGAATCCTGCAAATCTGTTTCCTCTCCCATACATTCCTAGAGGTGGACAGGAGATTAGACACCTCCCAAAATTTCAAGTGGAGAGCCAACAATACAACAGTAAGAATTCATAAAACAATCCACCTTGGATTTAGCGTTTTTCTTGCAGACCTCCTTTTAAAATTCTCCCATTAAAAAACAACAACAACCCGCATAACCTAGACAGAAACTAGAGGATATTTTTATAGAAGGAACAACTATAGGTAGCCCTCACAACCACAATTGAGCCCAATATTTTTGTTGCTAAGTGAAAAAGATGTTAAGTGAATTTTGCCTCAGTTTACAAACTTTTGTGCCACAGTTGTTAAGTGAATCATTGCAATTGTTAAATTAGTAACATGGTTGTTAAGTGAAATTGGCTTCCCCATTGACTCTACTTGTCAAGAGATCATAAAAAGTGAACACATGACGCTGGGACCCTGCAACCATCATACATATGATTCAGTTGCTAAGCATCCAATTTTTGATCACGACTGTGGATACTGCAATGATCTTAAGTGCGAAAAATGGTCATAAGTCACTCTTTTCAGTGCTGTTTAACTTTGAATGGTTACTAAGTGAACTGTTGTAAGTCCAGGAGTACCTGTACTGACATTGTTTTTTCATATTTCTGTAACAAGAGATAAAAATTTGTGTATTAAAAATGAGAGTTGAAATTAAACGGATGCAGCAGAATTCCTAATCCTATTTGTCTATATTGCATACACTAATGGAGTATTTAAAAAAAGAAAACAGGAAATTGTATCCAGTTAACCCATCTTTTGACACAATCTTTTCTGAACAATCCTGCCTTATTTTATGGAGAAACTGATAAAGCCCCAATAGGCATTTGAGGCAGCCTCTCCAGTAGGGATTCCCGAATGCTGCAGTGCAATGCAATAATAAAAGAGGGAAGTATGACCATGACTCAAACTCATAAGTTTTCACTGGAATTGAGTTGGCAAGAAACAAATACACCTGTTATTTAAATACACCTGTTTTTAATATACAACTGTCAATGTATATTATCAAATAAAACAGTAATACAACTTCAAAATCTTATAAAATAAATAAATAGAAAAACAATACTGAATAAGTATTCAGTATTGTTTTTCTATTTTATTTATTTTATAAGATTCAACTGACTGCTGGTATATTACAAGTAGCCCTTGGTTAATGATTATTAGCAATTCTTCAAAGTATGACAGGACTAAATGGGGACACTTATGCCCAGACTTTAAAGTGGCAGCCATAGCAGCATACCCATGGTCACATGATTAGCCATTAACAAGTGGTTTGCAATTATGCCAATCATAGCATCCCTCAGTCATATTATCATCATTTGCAAACTTCACTGTTGGCTTCCAACAAGCAAAGTTAATGGGAAAGTAGGCAGAAGATCACAAATGGCAATGATGTGTCACTGCACCTAATGACCATAACTAAAAGTCACTACAGTCATGTGACATCATGCTTATGATTGTATGGCTTAATGATGTTCCAGTTCCACTGACCATCATTAACCAAGGCTTATCAAGAAGCCTCGGGGGCGCAGTGGTTAGAGTGCTGTACTTCAAGCTACTCCTACTGCAATTGGGCAGATCGAATCCCATCAGACTCAATGTTAACTCAGCCTTCCAGCCTTCCAAGGTGAGTAAAATGAGGACCCAAATTGTTGGGGGCAATATGCTGACTCTTCAAACTGCTTAGGGAGGGCTGTAAAGCACTATAAAGTGACATATAAATCTAAGTGCTATTGCTATTGCACATATTACATGGCACAATGGCAGAAATCACAGACACATTCCTGCAAGAAAACCACAACTGCTGTCAGCCAATGTCAATAGACTGTCATTTTCCCCGTCAGCTATAGGTAGTCCTTGATTCATTATTAAAATTGGGACTGGAATTTCCATCTTAAGTTGGTACAGTTGTAACACAAGGTGTTACATGACTGCAGCAACTTATGGCAGCAATCCTGGCTCTTCCTGTTGTGGCATCTTCAGTTATTACGTTAATGCCTAACTCCCCACCACCACCACCTGCCTATTTCCTCCATCATTTCTTCCCTTCTGGCCACCGTGCATCCTGCCTTGCAGTGTGGCAAGCAACCCTAGGATGCATGGTTTTGCATTTGCTTGCCATGCCTAAGAAGTTTCAGCATCTACCAGCAAGCATTTATTTGCCCCAACTGCCTTCTCTCCCAGTTCCATCTCCCATCAATGTTTTACACTCAGCACCTTCCAAAGGGGATACAACTGTGCTCTCTTCACAGACCCTTCCTTTGCTGGAGAAACTGAGTTTGAAAAGGAGAGAGCAATGGAAGGGAGGTGCTGGGCATCAAAGGTGGGGCAGGGAACTAGTAGAGAAAGTAGCTGGGCAAAGGAATCCTTGCTGATGGTTGCTGAGTCTTCTGGGGCCATGTCAAGCAACAGAGGAATGCAACTCTAGCCATCCCACAAGGATGGTGCAAGGCAGCCGAAAGGGCAGACACGGAAGAGGGGAGATAGGCACGTCTAGGTAGCTGAAGTGTTCCTGGAGTCCTAATATGGCTTTTGGGAACTTCAAAAAGTTGCTGAAATGTGTGGTTGGTAAACAAGGACTACCTATATTTTTTTAAAAAATCAACATTTTGAGGAAATGGATCAATTTATTTTTTTGTAAAATAAATTGCAAATATGAATATCTATTTCAAAATTAAATTATATAACAATACTTTCAGGAATGTGAGATTTTTTGCTGGATCATAAGAAAAGGAAGCAGATGAAAACAGGTTCATAAACAGGAGTACAGGTAATCCTCATTTAGTGACCACAATTGGGACCAGCAACTTGGTTGTTAAAGCAGTCGCCAAGTGAAATGGCAACTGTGGTATCACCTTTAGCTTTGCACATCAGCAAAGGTCATAAATAAGAGGATTGGTTGAAAAGTGGAGCCACTATATGAGGCAGTTGCTAAGCAAGGACTATCTATATTCAAAAGACTGACCTAGAATACCTTGCCTGATGTAAAATATTAAAAACAACTGGGACACAGTCCCTTTAAGTTATTCATTACTCCTTTAAGAATTCAGAACTTCCAATACTATAGGAAAAAGAGGTCTTATCGCTGTGACCATTTTTACATTTGGCTGAGAAATTGGAGCATAGAACCAAGAGGAAACGTTGGGCGCAGAAAGGAATTGCAAAGAAAACCAATGGGGAAAAATGTTAAGCAGCTCTGCTGCCTGAAAATTCCCTCATAAAATAGCTCACAAAAGGCACAATGGAAGAAAACCCACTTTTCCTGACAAATATATTGTTGTAAAATGAGATGATCAGCAGAAATCCACTGCTTTTTGTTTTTGCTTTTTTAAAGATACATCCCTCAAATTAGTCTCAACTTTTGTGACTACGTATTTGTAGTTTCCTTGATAAATTACAGGAGTGGTTTGCCATTACTTTGATAAGCCAAATTACAATTTGGGGTCAATTAGGATGCTGTCCTTTTTTTTTCTACCAACCTTCTGTTGCACTATCATACAAAGTCAGAAATAAATTTTAAGTTGAAAACAGTAATAAAATTTTAAGTTTTCCCGCGGAGTAGCCTAACTAAGGATTTCTGAGCACCTCAACCTTATGCAATCCTAGTGCAGCATTTTTCCCCAGCTGGAAAGGAAGTAAGGATCACCTTGCAATTTATGGCTGCTCTGCCCACCAAGAAAGGGCATTGGTACTTACCTGATACGCCCATTCCCAATGAGTTGCGATGAGCATCCAGAGAGCGGGAGGTGCTTAGTCTCTGCTCGGATAGGCTGGGCTTAATTAGTAGGACGTTGTTGCTCCTCCCTGGCTCCTCCCTAGCATCCCCCAGTTTTGGCAAAGACGAGGTGATGCAACCCCCGTCCTCTCTGGTGTCATGTTTTTCTGTTTGTTGCGTATATCTAGATTTATCGTTGGCAGGAACAGGATCCCACCAGATGGATATTGGGTGGGACTGGATGCTCGTCGCAGCTCACTAAGAACAGGCGTATCAGGTAGGTACCTACACCCTTTCTCCATTGAGCTGCTCTGAGCATACAGAGAATGGGACATATCAAAGTTTGGCTTTTCCTACGTGAGGGTCTCCGTCTGGGTTGGAGCCTCCTCGCTGTCCGATTGGACTCACTGTAACACCCTCCTTTACCAAAGGAAACCTCAGCAGAAGCAAATCATCAATTTTGTAATGTCTAATGAAAAGTGATGGGGAGACCCATGTTGCTGCTCTACAGATTTCTGTTATAGGAGTTTGCATGGCCTAGGCCGCTGAAGTTGCCGCGCTCCTTGTTGAGTGGGCCATGATGCCTCTAGGCAGGTGTAATGATTGAGTCTTGTTTGCCTTGGCTATCGTGGCCTTCAGCCATCTACCTATAGTTGAAGGAGATACCTTCTGACCCTGAGTAGTTGGCTGAAAATATACAAAAAGGGCTTCTGCCTTCCTGAAAGGAAAGGAACCATTCGATGTAGGTATGTACAGAGAGCTCTGCAGACATCCAGTCGGTGCCACTGATGCTCTAGACCCCGAGAAGGTCTGGAGCAAAATTTTGAATCACTTCTTGTGCCCTGTGGAAGGTCGAATTGACTTTTGGTGTGAACGTGTGAGTCTGGTCGAAGAACCACACTGTTAGAATGGAAGATACAGAGCTCCTTCCGGGCCTGGAAAAAGCTGCTATTTCAGAGATACGTCGTGCTGATGTTATGACTACGAGGAACACTACCTTGTATGTAAGAAAATGGAGACTAGTAGTTTTCAGAGGTTCAAATGGACTCTTAGTGAGTACTGTGAGTACCTTGTTAAGGTCCCAGGTGGGGTAATGATGTACCACTGGTGGACATAAATTTGTGGTGCCTCTAAGAAAACTCTTTATCCGTGGGTGTTGGGAGATGGATGTTAGATCTTCTCAGATCACCAGTGAGGCAATAGCCACCACCTGTCATCTTAAAGTATTTGGAGAGAGTCCTCTGTCTAGACCATCTTGAAAAAATTCTAAAACTTGTGCCACTGATGGCGAAAATGGGTCCACCTTGGATTTGGTGCACCATTTATAAAAGATAGTCCATGTGGTATTATATATACGGCTCGTAGAAGGACGGCGAGCTGCTTGAATTGTGTTGATCACCCTGGTCAAGAAATTCTTCTGACTTAGTTGTCTCCGCTCAACCTCCAAGCAGTTAATTGTAACCATTGAGGGTCCGGGTGTTAGATTGGTCCCTGGGTGAGCCGAATTTTGTGCAGTGGAATTTTCCATGATTCTTCTATGGACAGGCCCCTGAGATCTGCAAGCCATGGCCTCCTGGGCCAGTGTGGTGCCACCAAGATCAGTTCTGCTTTCTCATCTAGCAGCTTTTCTGGATCACCTTGGGTATCAGTGGGAGAGGTGAGAAGTCACTGGGGCCACTTGCAACGGAGGACGTTGATGTTTTCTGCCCCCTGAGAAGGGAATCTTGAAATGAATCTGGGGAGCTGCGAGTTTAGGGGAGAAGCGAACATATAACTGGCAGACTGAATCTCTGAATCGTCTCCTGAAACAGATCTGGGTGCAGGCGCCACGATTGATCGTTTGTTCAGCCAGTCTGCCTGCGTTTGTCAGTCCTGAAATGTGTTCTGCTGTGATGGAGCCCAAGTTCCCTTCCGCCCAACAGAACAGTCTCTCTGCTTCCCCCATGAGTTGTTTTGAGTGTGTACCCCCTTGTCTGTTGATGTGTGCTTTTGTTGTGACGTCTGTAAGTATGAGGATGTTTCTCATTTGAATATGAGGAAGCAAACTGCGAAGGGCCCTGAGCTCCAACCAATTTATGCTGTTCAATCATTCTGCTGCTGACCAACGTCCTTGCGCTGAGAGGGACTGGAACTGTGCTTCCCATCCAGTCAGGCTGGCATCTGTGGTGATGGTGAGTCTGTGGGGCTCCTTCAGCAGACAACCTTTGTTGATGGTTGGAACGATCCACCAGTGTAGATAGAGTAGGGCTTTTGTTGGAACAAATAGTCGGATCTTGGAGTTGCTTCACCCTGATCTTTGGTAGGGAAGCAAAAATCATTGGAGTGATCTAGCATAGAACTGGGCCCAAGGAATAATAGAAATACAGGAAATCATTTTTCCCAGTAATTTTGACAAATTGGCCAGAGGAATCCGTTTTAGGGTTCTGATAGTTTGAGCTAAGTTCTGCTCTCCTGCCTCTCATGGGATAGAAATACTCATCCCTAAACAGTGTCTATTATCGAACCCAGGTGAGTTGAGGGGGACAAATGGCTCCTTGCCCAATTAATGAAGAAACATCAGATTGATATGCCTTCCTGAGAGCAATCTCGGCTTTCTTCTCCTCCGGTTTAAGAGCATCCTCCACCTCAGTGGGAATAGTGCAGGAGGATGCCAAAGCAACTACAAGCTCATCTACTTCAGGGGTACTCAGGGAATCAGAAAAGTCTGAAGCTAAATTAAAGAATTTTTTACCGAAGCTTATGGGGGAGGGTACATTGCTGCTGAGGTCCACTGTTTCTGGATCAGATCTGAAAACATTTGTGGAACCAGAATAACCTCGACCTCATTAATGGGTTGAGAGAAAATTAGATCTTCTGATTGCTCTTGAGATTCTTGTTGTTGGGCAGAGGGAGAGTTGTTAAGGCGAGCCGTGGTTTTGGCCTTAAATAGGAGAGATTTGAAAAGTTGTGGGCAAAATAGACCCGTAAAAGTAGATTGGTCAGGCTTGATGTCCTCGTCATCTGACATGCCTCTTTCTGGGGGCTCCACCTCCAGGGGGGGCTTCACTATCTTGAAGTAAGACTGCATCTACTTGGTCCATTTGATCTTCTCCTTCTCCCTCCTCCTGAACATCTTGTGAATGTATACGAGAAATCAAGGAAAGCTCCCCTTGGGGAGGTACTTGAGGATAATTTAGGTCAGTTCTGCATAGAGATCTTACTGACTGTGAGTCCCATTCTGACACTGGGATCTGTCTGGCCATGAGGGATTGCTGCACCCCCACTGTGATTCTTCTGCGGATCGCCAACTCCATCCATTCCTTGTTTCTGGGACCTCATCTGGAAGGAACCCCTCCTGTCGAAATCCAGCCGCTGTTGGCATGAAGGTTGCTTCAGGGGCTCGTCTCGAAGTCTGTGCACTTGATGTTATGGTGGTCAAGATGGCAAGGACAAGTCTAAGGGTATAGGGGTGCATTGAATCTGAGGTTGTGGAGTTGGAGTGGGAGACTGAGAAATCCTCTCAGCCTCCCTTGTGTGCCTTTCAATTTGCTTTTCCAATGCTTTTTGGCGTCGGATGGCATCCTTCTCTGTGGCCTTTTAGACTTGTCTTGGGTCCGTGCCTTGGCTCCACCTCTGCTTGCCATTGCAATCATTTAAAGTACCTCAGAGATATGAGGTGACTTTATAAATATAGATATAAATATGACACTGTATAGATCTATCCATCTATCTATCTATCTATCTATCTATCTATCTATCTATCTATCTATCTATCTATCTA
>BLBF01000031.1:5024721-5041296 GCA_015471245.1 Laticauda colubrina
CTATCTATCTATCTATCTATCTATCTATCTATCTATCTATCTATCTACATGGTTGGCACATCCGGGTTCCTATACCACAGTCGGGATAGGGAACCCAATCGATACTCACTCCCATTTTTTTGATATGCAATACCTAGAATTGAGCCAATAATATTATTAATAATATTATTACAATAATATGAGTGTTGTTGTTGTTGTTTGTATATATTATCTACATCATAGATTGAATAAAAGTACTTAATGCCTCAATATACTGAGAAGATCAAATAAGCCAAATTTTGAGAACGCAATTCACTACAAATAATAGGCCCTCAACATCTGTCCCCACAGGCCTCAGGCACTGGCTGATGGTGTTGCGTTTGTTTATATATATATATTAGTTGTTTGAACTGTGAGGGCAGCCAACAAATACCAATGAATTAATCTCCCAAACTGCAGCTAAAGGGATTGTTTTTTCTCCTGGTCTCTTTGTTTAGAATTTTGAGGGGAGCAACGCCTCTCAACAGTAGGTTGGGAAAAACACCAGCAAAGACCCCACGATGCAACATGGTATAGGCCCTGTGGCCTGGGAAGTATGCGCTTAAAATGGCAGACGGATTAAAGTGGCGCAGATGTATTTTTGGCACCGAACGCAGCAGTACCTTGCTGCCCAACAAATTACTAAATGGCTATCCTGTGATGAGCAGCGGATTGGGGAGAATCAGGACTCCAATGCCCCCTCCCCTGCATTCTCTTTGGGGAGGAATCGCCGCTGGCGAGGTTTGAGAGAAAGCGCACTATTTGTTAAACAGTGCGAAAGCTTGGAAAGGCAATGGCAAGGGGGGAGGCACAGGGAAAGTGAATCAAAGGAAAGGGAAGCTTCATACATTGAAAAAGGCATGATTTCTGAATTAGAGTGGCAGGGATCTAAGCCTCTGCCCTTATGGGCGCAAATGCAGCTGGAACACTGGTGGCAATCTGCGATCATCCCGACTGCTTCTCTCTAATTGCAGTCGGATCTGCTGAGGAAATTTGGAGAAAATTTTTTGAAAAGACAATCTGTATATGAAGAATCTATTCACCTCAATTTGTTCCTGCTGCAACCAAGGAAAACTGCCTATCGAATCAAAGGGGGGATACTAGGGAGGAGCCAGGGAGGAGCAACAGCATCCTACTAATTAAGCCCAACCTATCCGAGCAGAGACTAAGCACCTCCCGCTCTCTGGATGCTTGGAGCAGCTCAATGGAGAAAGAGTTGAATTCTTCTCACACTTGCTGCACTGAATTTAAAACGTGAAAGCTGCCTTATCAGAAATGCAAGTTCTTTACTAGATACCAATAGATTTTAATGCACAGAATGGCAATAAAAAAGAGCAGATCTATAAATAATAAGTCCTATATCTTAGCAGCTTCTCATGTGCAAACTAGAAACTTCAGGAGCTCAAGATGTTCCCGTGCACATGTGTTAATTTTAAGCACATTTGTGCAACTTAATTGCCAAAATGAAAAATACCTCACACATGCTCTCAAAATATCAGAGAGTACTTTCAGTTTATATTGAATGTTAAATATGTCAGAGGCAATACAACACTGCAACAGCAGGAGGCAAAAGGTCCTGGCTTTGCAATGCGAGCTCTGTTCTTTCTTTGTGTATTGTGATATTGCACACGTGCCCAAAAAGGACATAGTCGGCAGAAGAAATATTATTTTTGTCAATACTAAATACAGTGGTACCTTGGTATTCATCTTTAATTGGTTCCAGGAGGCACGATAAGTACCAAAAGCAGTGAGTATCAAACATATTTTTCAATAAGGAATATCACAAGGCATCCAACATTGACAAGTTTTAGCTTGTGCATTGAATACCAAACAAATTATAGGTACAAGGACAAAGGTTTAACATCAAAATGCACTGAGTACCAAATTTGATGAGTTTCAAAGCAGTTGAGTACCAACGTACATCCTCCTGTATGTCTGATCAGATTACAACAGCTATGATGAATTTATAAACATTTTGCATACAACTCATAAAACTTCCTTTTTACAACCCTGCAATCCCTTAATTTGGGGTAGAGTAGGTGACTGAAATAATGGGGATTAAATCTGATCAACTATGTAAGTTAGACAGCAAAGAAAATCCAAAAGGCAATAGCAACTATTTCACTATTCATGACAAGGAGTTACATGGAGCACTGAAAAGTTTGACCTGAAGGAGACTTCACTTACTAGAAATTTGAATTAGCCAATAGAGCCTTTATTTCAAATCTGTTTCACAAGATGCCAAATTCATTACCTAAAGGCCTGACCTTTCATAAACTGTAAAAGAGAACTGCATCTTATTTTCAAACCTTCATGACCATTGGAGGGAAAAACCATATGGCAATATTTTCTTCCCCCGTATACTTCAACCCCAGAAAATTCAGTACAAATATTCTTCCATTTCTAACCTTTTAGAGTTTGTCTACTGTTACACGTAGACAAAGCCAACAGCCCATTTTTTCAACTCTGAAATATGGAGATGGAACAACAACCCTCCTAGATATAACAGTATTATTTCCAATTAATTTCAATATAGGATTCAAACTACATTAGGGCTGTTAAACTCATGGCCCGCAGGCCGGATGCATGAGCTGGCCACGGCCAGTTTAGTGAAGGGGGGGGAAAGTTATGATACATCACATGACAATCCTGTGACAATGCAAGTTTGACACCTCTGACCTACATGAAGGATGCAGGAAATTAATCATACATAAAATAGCATTCAACCAAATGAAGAATCTAAATGTTATAAACAGCAACAAATTTTAACAGGATGAAGAACTAGTCCAACAGAATCAATCCTAAACCAAGAACTTTTGTGCACAGAGAATAGAATGCTTTTAAACACACACATTGTACTAGGCCCTTTTCTACAGGTATAATTAATTCTTAAATGTTTCTGGTTTGGCTGATGGGGGGGATGCAAAAACATGCAGCACAGCTTGGGAAGGCTACATGAAAGGTGTTGTGCAGGTCAGGGAGGGACTATAGAGGTTGTGCAGATGAGGGAGATTTATTCAAGCAACTTACAACTTTCCTTGCATCCCACCAGCAAAGACTCGTGATATTGGGTATATTCTAATTATATTTGACTTTGTATTCCATTTAATTTCCCACACGGTGTTGCTAAAAGCAATGCATTAGAAATGGAACCAAGTAACTCTTGTTTCTTTCTTTAAACTGTTTGAATTCATAAAGATACATTTTAAAATGTTGTTTATACTCTATTTTCCTGCACTTGTTCAAAATGATGAACAGCAAGGTTCTTTTTGCTAAAGTCTTTATCTTTTAGAGCAGGGGTTACAGGAGATAGATTGGAATCAACCAGGTCTCTGATTTGCAACAGATCAACAAGAATGAATTAACAGCAGCAACAGGAAAATAATTGTCTTCGCTTTAAAACAGCTAAAATGAAGGAAACCTGTTTTGGTGCAGATGAGATTAAAAGCAGGTTTCTGTGTTTAAGTTTTATTACTTCTGTTCAACTCTCAAGCACAAAACCCACCTCCAAGATTTAGAGTGCTTTATTTTTAATCCTATGCACTTTGGAAGAGAGAATGAGTTCAGCTTGAGTTTTCTTGTCTAAATCAAAGCATAACATACAAGCTTGAAGTCTGCTTTCCCCTACCCTGGAGACTTGCAGACTAAGGGAATCAAACAAAGCAATGTAAAATGCAAAATGAAAACATAATTGTCAATATAAAATCAGTTCTTTAAAAGCAAAATGCAATGTCTACATTATACAGTGAATAATCAGTTCCAAAATGACATTCAAAGAGCAGTGTGTTTCAGAGGAAGCATCAGTTAAATGGGCACTACAAAGTGGGCTGAGTAGAATACAGATAAATAGAATAAGTCCCAATTTTTGCTAATTAGTGCCCACCTGCACTGCATGTACAAAATCCATCAATACTTTTCATGAGTGGTCAAATTTTAACACACGAGCATAACACAGGAGTACAGGAATGTCCATCATGGAAGTCGGTATGTTCATTTAGGAAGCAGAAGTCAGATTATGTGATACATACCAATTAATTGTCCCAAACAAGGAATAGCCAAGGAACTCAGAAGCAATTGTTAGGAAAGATCACAACTGCTTCCCAGTGTCTATGTTTCACTTGACTGCTTTACTCCACTAACAACAAAATTTATCCAACTACAGTTCTTCCAAGTGGTATTAAATGTTTATAGGTTCTAAAATGTTCTTCCTCTATACTTAACAGCACCAATAGCCAGTGAATACATAGCTGGAAACAAATTGCATTAATGAAACTATCCCTTTTCATGGGAAAAAAGGGGGAAAACATATTATGGGACAGATTTTGTCCTGAGTTTCATCAAGGAGTCAGAGATAAGGAATACATATATATCCTTATACACATATAATCCCATGCTCTTTTGCTTACGTCAAATAAGTTATACAATTTGGTGATTGCATGCCTCACCACATCTGTAGAGATCAATTGAATTAATTACAAATTACTATCCATTGATCAATTTAGTGAAAATCTGGAGGAAAAAAATAAGAAATTATCTTTAAATCAAGAATTTGTTATAGCTAACCTAAGTGCCCAAAAAGTGAAGAGGATAAAAGTCATTTTATTGCTGGTGCCCAAAGAAGCCAAGGTGAAGATGAATGATGGAAGTCTGCAATTGTAGCCCACAATATTTGTGGCAGTTTTGTTTTCCTCAACCAAGCATATTTGCAGCAAGTATAAAACTGAAGCAATCTTTGAAAAAAGTCAAAGCGTTAGAGCAGCAAATGGCCACACTTTAGCTGATCACAATAAAGGAGGAATTATCAAAAGACAAAAAAAAATTATCAGAGACAGCTCTACAATAACAGCTACCCATGTGGAAGACCGCTGAATAGAACAGCAAGCAGAAAGGAAGAATAAGAGGCAGAAACAAGAAATGCAAAAAATATCCTATCTTTTGGAAGTCCAGCCCTTGTAATTTTCAAGCCCTGTTCAGGAGAAAAGACTCAAGAGAATGAGAGATGAATATAAATTTCTAAAGAGGATGCAACTGTACCTATAGTAGGAGTTCACCACAACTGTTCAACATCGCATTAATTCCACTGACAACAATCCTATGAGACACAACACTGGGATACCAAATCTCAAGCCAACATGGCAAGATAAACTATCTGCTATACATGGATCAGAGGTGGTATTCTACTGGTTCTGCCCAGTTCAGCTGAAAAAAATCATACCAGTTCGACGGAACCGGCAGAACCAGTAGTTTTTTTTAAAAAAGCCTCTGATCAGCTGAGAGGAGGTGAAAAAAGCCTCTGATAACCAGCTGTGCATATGGGAGGATCGCTCCTAGCTTTTTGTTTCATCCTCTCAGCTGATTGGCTTGTTGGGGGGGGCGGTGCATTAGGGGCCCGGGGACACACACGTGCGATCACCCACCAAACCAGTAGCGAGGTAGGATCCCTCTACTGACATGGAGGACTTAAACGGTATGCGAAAAGACCCACTTAACTTGAATTAACTTGAACAACATAGTTCTTAACTTAACTTGAACAACATAGTTCAACAGTTCAGCAGTGACATCAGAATGAACTTTGGATTTGAAAAATGTGCTATAATACCTGTTAGGGATAACATTGTTTACCCTAACTGGTTTAGGTGAAATAATAACTATGATTCATAGTTATGTATGTTAAAGTGTCTGCAGCTTTAACTGTGGAAAAGTAATTAAGGGAGTGGTTATGAAAACACTATAAAAGTAGCAAGTCTACAGCTTGCTCACTCTGGCTTAGATGATCCCTGATTACTGCTTGGAATCAAGACTGCATTGCTCGAACGGGAGAGACAACAAAGGACTGATTTGTAAGTGAACTGACATAGGATATTCTACATGGACTTTGCTAACTGAATATCCCTGAATGGACTGACTACTTGATACATGACTATTGGACTGTTATTTGACTATGCCATAAACTTATACTGGAATAAACTATATTCTTGATAGCACAAGCGTATCTGTTATTTTTACTGTATGTTAATAAACATACAGGCTCAGCTCACTCATTTATCTGTGTGCCTATCTGACTAACGCTGCACATTCTGTTTAGCTTGTCTACCTAACCCTGGTTGGGGAACCCATGCAGCAAGGAAAACTGAAAAAATAGAAGGAACAAAACTGGGAAATGGAAGCATAGTAAAAGCATAAGCAAAGCATGATGGTTACAAACACTTTGGCATATTGGAAACAGATAATATGTTGAATGAAAAAGTCAGAGTCAATGCAAAAGGGATACATCAGGAGGATCTGCAAAATATTAAAATCAAAACTGAGTGCTAGAAACATAATTAAAGTCATTAATACAGGGGACTGTGGCTGAACTGTAAAACTCGGACCAGAATACATGTAAACTTTTGACTATGTTCCACGCTTTACATCCACAAAATGACATCAACAGGCTGTACCTGCCAAAAGAAGAGGGAGCAGAGGGCTATTGCAAATCCATCAAACTGTAGAAGAAAAATGAAGTTTGAATTATTATGTGAACCAAAGTACAGAAAAAAATTGCTGCAGGCTGTGAAAACTGAGAACATATAAAAACAACAGAAACAAAGGCAGAATATAAGGTAAAACAGCTCGACGACAGATTAAATAGATGAAAAACCATAGCTTTGCATGGACAGCACTTGAAAAACATTGAAGGAAAATGTGATAGCAACTTGACATGGGCATAGCTTAAGATGGGAACCATCAAGAAAGAAATGGAATGTTTAATAGTGGCTGCTCAAGAACAAGCACAACAAACTAATGTCATCAAAGTGGAGATACAAAAATCCACTGACAATCCAACTGCCAACTTACAATGAAAAAGTTGAAACTGTTTCACATTTAATATGTGAGTGCAGCAAAATCGCACAAACTAATTACAAAGCTAGACATGACCGAGTTGCTAAATTAATCCACTGGTCATTAAATAAAAATGCAACTTACCTGTATCCAAAAAGTCATGGGAACATAAAGTGGAAAAAGTTGTCAAAAATGAGAAAATGAAGATCTTGTAGGACTTTCAAATATAGATGGATTGTCATTTGGAACACAACATGCCAGATATCACAATTGTCAAAAACTAAAGCATATAATTTATTGATATTGCTGTACCAGGAGATGCCAGTCGAAGAAAAAGAACTAGAAAAAAATCATGAAATATTGCAACCTGGCCATCAAAACTACACAATTATGAATGAAATATGGAACAGTGATACCCATTGTCATTGGGGCACTTGGTACCACATTCAAGAACTGTATAAAATACAACAAGAAATTGTAGCTTCCTGCAATAACACCAGCAGAATTGCAAAAAACTGCATTACTCAGAACATCATACATCTCAAGGTACTTGATTGATACCTTAGGATGCTGACAGCAACTCGCATCAACTATCAGAGCCAGTCAATGATATTTGTGATACATTTTTAAATATTCAGTTGACTGAGTTTCATGGTTAATGAATAAAAGCTTATGATGATGATGATATCTGAAAGTAATACTTGAGCATTATTTTAAAGCAGAACCAGAAGACATTGATCTCAAAGCATTTTGAAAATAATACAGTCATTACCAAAAGTCATCTCAATTTGTCAGGAAACCAGAATAGTGTGGAACCTCGCCACACTAACTTCATCTAATTTTCCAATTCGTAACTTCCTTAATAGACTGTATAAACATTGTATATATGTCTTGATTCCAACAAAATACACTGCTCAAAAAAATAAAGGGAACACAAAAATAAGACATCCTAGATCTGAATGAATGAAATATTCTTGTTAAATACTTTGTTCATTGCATAGTTGAACGTGCTGACAACAAAATCACACAAAAATTATCAATGGAAATCAAATTTAGCAACCCATGGAGGTCTTGATTTGGAGTTAAACTCAGAATTAAAGCAGAAAAAAACACTACAGGCTGATCCAACTTTGATGTAATGTCCTTAAAACAAGTCAAAATGAGGGTCAGTAGTGTGTGGGGCCTCCACGTGCTTGTGTAACCTCCCTACAATGCCTGGGCATGCTCCTGATGAGGTGGCGGATGGTCTCTTCAGGGATCTCCTCCCACACCTGGACGAAAGCATCCCCCAACTCCTGGACAGTCTGTGGTGCAAAATGGCATTGGTGGATGGAGTGAGACATGATGTCCCAGATGTGCTCAATTGGATTCAGGTCTGGGGAAGGGACGGGCCAATCCACAGCATCAATGCCTTCATCTTGCAGGAACTGCTGACACACTCCAGCCACATGAGATCTAGCATTGTCTTGCATTAGGAGGAACCCAGGGCCAACCGCACCAGCATATGGTCTCTGAGGATCTCATCTCGGTACCTAATGGCAGTCAGGCTCCCTCTGGTGAGCACATGGAGGGCTATGCGGCCCCTAAAGAAATGCCACCCCACACCATTACTGACCCACTGCCAAACCGGCCATGCTGGAGGATGTTGCAGGCAGCAAAACGTTCTCCATGGCATCTCCAGACCCTGTCATATCTGTCACATGTGCTCTGTGTGAACCTGCTTTCATCTGTGAAGAGCACAGGGAGACAGTGGCAAATTTGCCAATCTTGGTGTTCTCTGGCAAATGCCCAACATCCTGCACGGTGTTGGGCTATAAGCACAACCCCCACCTGTGGACGTTGGGCCCTCATACCACCTTCATGCAGACCGTTTCTGACCATTTGAGTAGCCACATGCACGTTTGTGGCCTTCTGGAGGTCATTTTGCAGGGCTCTGGCAGTCCTTGCAAAAAGGACTGTCCCTACTTGCACAAAGGCAGACGTAGCAGTCCTGATGCTGGGTTGTTTCCCTCCTACAGCCTCCTCCACATCTCCTGATGGATTGGCCTGTCTCCTCATAGCGCCTTCATGCTCTGGACACTATGCTAACATACACAGCAAACCTTCTTGCCACAGCTCACATTGATGTGCCATCCTGGATGAGCTGCACTACCTGAGCCACTTGTGTGGGTTGTAGACTCCATCTCATGCTACCACTAGAGTGAAAGCACCGCCAGCATTCAAAAGTGACCAAACCATCAGCCAGAAAACACAGGAAGTGAGATGTGGTCACCACCTGCAGAGCCACTCCTTTATTGGGGATGTCTTGCTAACTGCCTATGCTTTCTACCTGTTGTCTATTCCATTTGAACAACAGCATGTAAAATTGATTGTCAATCAGTGTTGCCACCAAAGTGGACAATTTGATTTCACAGAAGTGTGATTGACTTGGGAGTTACATTGTGTTGCTTAAGTGTTCCCTTTATTTTTTTGAGCAGTGTATCTATCAAAATACCTCATGACATGCTGATTAACAAATTGGTTAAGTGCTACATTGAGTGAGATTTAAGCAGCTGGTTTAAAAATTGTAATCAATGAATTCTCAGCAGTGATCAATATCAGATCATAAATTATCAGCCCTAGGCCTTCTATATTTTTAGCAATGACAGGCTAAGACATAGAAGTAATGCTTCTCCAGTTTGCAGATGATACAAGTTGGACACAAATCCATAATTATGCAGAATACACAAAAACAGCAAGAAACAATGTACAGTACCAAGAAATTAAAGGCATGAAATAAGGAAAAGAAAGTAAAACTGCTTACATCAGTACCATCCATACTACCTCTCCATATCTACTTTTGCAACCATCTTTACTTCCTTTGGGCTGGGAGGGGGGGGGTTCATTGCTTTACATTTACAGTCTTTTTATTCTTTGTTTCTCATCTCTTTCTTTTTGAGAATGGGCGTTGGCAGACTTACCAGAGAACACTCTTTCTATTCACGCTGCTGGAGAATCTAGCAATGGGTTAGACTCCTCCCTATGATGCCATCAAGCTGAGTCTGCCTCACTATAAAAGAGCCAGCCTTTATTACTATCCCCAACTTTCCGGAGAAGTGACTTTACAGATGTAGAGTGTCTCTGGAAAACAAACATCAAGAAGGACCCTCCCCCACCAAGACCAGATGTACACAGGGTGGGTCTGGACTCTCTAGCAAAGTGAAAAGAAAGGGCATCTGGTAAGTCTACCAAGCCCATTCTTCTACACGCTGCGACAAGAGTCCAGCAATGGGACACACCAAAGCCTGCATATCCAAGGGAGGGCCTTTGTCTGGTCCAATCATTTGACCCTGGAAAGGACCTACTGGAATGCCCTTTTCCCCCAAAAGATGCCTCTGCAGAGGCAAGGGGATCCAGCCAATAGCGCCAGACAAATGGAGATAGCTAATATAGAGATAGTCACCCTGTAATCTCCTAGATGGAAGCCTTGAAGACCTAGGCCGCCAAAGTCGCTGTACTTCTAGAAGAGTGCATCGTGATCTACCTGGGGATTGGAAGAGATAAATTCTCATAGGCCATTGAGATCCATCCACGCAGATCCATCTACTCATCCTGGATGAGGAAGCCTTATTCCCCAAGGAACCGGGTGGAAGGACAGGAACACCGCTTCAGTTTGCCAAAAGTAACGATACATTTAACATAAGTATAGAGAGCTCTATGCACCCCCCTGTGCTCCAACTCATATTGGGCTCGGGGCAAATTCCTGTAGAGCTATGACTAGTACCCTATGGAACCCAGAATTAACCCTTTGGTACAAAGAAAGGGACCCAATGTAAACTACTCAGTTGTCAGGAAAGATGCTCAATCTAGCCTCACGGAAAGAACCCCCAACTCAGATACCCTCCTGGCATGCGTGAAAGCCTCCAGGAAGGCCACCTTGGGGGATATGAGATGAAAGCCACCTTCCATAAGGTTCAAGGGTGGCTGCTTCAGGGCCTGTAGCACTTCGGGGAGGTCCCAAAGGAATACCTGTGGACTACAAAGAATGCAGATCTGAGGCTCCCTTCAAGACCTGCGATCTGAAGGGAGATGGGAAAATATCCCATGACAATGCCAAACTCAAGGACAATACCTAACGGCAGAGAAATCTTATGAAAGCCCCTTATCTGAACCATCCTGAAGAAACAGTAACACATTTGGGACCGATGCAGATGTGGGACCCCGGGCCCTCTTGGAACACCACTAACCAAGTGTCCTCCAGGAGGCATCGAAGATGCAGGCAGCAGGGCCTCCTGCCCAAGGAGGAACCTGAAGTACTTGCCCCGCCCTTTCCTTGAACAACTTCCAGATTACTGCTGGAATGAATAGAACAGGGTCTAGAGGAGACCTGGGGCCACCTGCTCAGAAGCGCATTGGGCCCCTTTACTCCCTGGACAGGAACCCTAGAGTAGAAACCACCTACCTGTGCGTTCTGGGAATAGTTGAATAGGTCCACCATTGGGCCGTCGAAGTTGCTGGCCAACTCCCTGATTGAGGGAGGGCCTGGACTCACAACTGCTCTAGAATTTTCAAAGCAGTGTGTCTTTTCCTTCTGTTTTTAATTCTGACCATGAGGTTTTCCTAGGAGCCCAGCCTTGGCAGTGACTCTTGTTGCTGCCTCTCTGTGGATGGAATGCATCCTTCCAGAAAATTGCGAGTCCTGGGCTACTTCCAGGCTCAATGTTCCATCTTGGGCCCCACTTACCTTCCAAGGTACTAGGAACCGGCACTGGAGGTGCTGGCAGCTCCTCACGAGTCATGTCATCCTAGGTGTGGGTCTGAGGTCTGAAATAATGTTGATAGGGCCAAGAAGTTGGTGCTGGATAATGGGCTAGACCCCAAAATGGCCGATTGCCACATGCACAGGGCCAATATAAAATCCCTGTCAAGGATGGTCTACGTGGCCCAGTAATGCTCTCAGGGCCTGGCCTGTGTCTTCTGTGGACCCGCTGCCAGACGCTGAATTTAAAGCCCGAATTACCGGCTGATAGAAATTTTCAACCTGGACCTGGACTGTGTCTTCTGAGCCGCGCTGCCTGACCAACAGCTGCATTGGGACCTGTGTGCTGTTAAAGGAGACATGTGGGAGGCTCATTCAAGCTCTCCTACTCTCTACTTCAAGATTTAGAGCTTCACGCTTTGCAAAAAACTGTGTGGGAGGTTTCTCTTAGCTCTCCCAGCCTGGACTCATAATTATAATGCTGAATCCTCATCACGACGAAAAACCAGGAGGCGCCCTGGGAGTTGTGCTGTTGACTGTTGATTTTTCTGCCGTACACATGATCTCTGATGCTAACTTAGCTTTGAGACTCCGGAGACACTAGCTCTGACATCAATGGAAGCCGAGTCAGAAAGCTGGGAATATCACCAGAGGCTAGTTTTTTTATAGTGAGGCAGACTCAGCTTGATGACATCATAGGGAAGAGTCTAACCCATTGCTGGACTCTCGTCGTAGCATGGAGGAGAACTCAACCAACTCTATCAAACCATTATTTTTTTATCTTCTTTTTTTAATTCTTTATTATTGCAATTTGATCCTCATTTATTCTGTCTACAAGATACAACACTTTACACCTTATCACATTTCTTTCATACCAGTCACTCAGTTTACTCAGTTTTGTATTCCAAGTTTTGTATTCCAGTCATCTTCATTCAACACCCATTCATTTAGGATGCTACTGCTTTTTGGTTTAATACACACACACATACACACACACACACACACACACACACACTGCTTAAACACCTCATTCTCACTGCATTCATCCCAAAATGTGAGATAAAGGCTAATTTCTAAACAGAAATCAAGCCCACATTATGAAATGAGAAAACCTGGCTTGGCACAATTGTACTTTTAAAATGAATCTTGAACTTGGTCATAAATGTATGAGTTACTTATGTAATGTGCCTGCTAAAAATATAAACAAAATTAATTGAAATGGTTTCAAAAACCCAGAAACAATTATCCAACTTTATTTTCCATTTATTAAACCCACCACAAGCATTACATAAAGTTCTGGGCACCAAATCTGAATAGGTTCAGTGAAAGACACCAAAGATGCACAAATGACTGAAAATAAGTCCTATGAAAGGAGATTGGGAAAACATGTTTAGCCCTGAGAAAAACAAGCGAGGAAGCATATAAGAGCATTCTTCAAATACCTTAAACAGAAAATGGCCAAGACCTTTCTTCCTACATCTTAAAGTGCAGGGTGGGGAATGGCAGCTTTAAGTTAAAGGATAGCAGAATCCATTTTGAATGCTAAGATAAGCTGCCTAATGATAAAAGAAACCTAACAGTGGAACTAATTTGAGAGATAGTGGGTTATGTACAAGATGTGTTCAAACAGAGTTTGGAGAGTCATGTAGCATGATACTTCAATCTGGATTCCTCCAGGTTGGAGAAGGCTGACATACAAACTTATTCTATTAATCTCTAAAGGGTAACTGCTACCTGCTAAAACTTTATTTTTTTTAAAGAAACAGATAAAATAATGTTTTCTGTATTTTTGGTCTGCAAAGTTGCCAAAGAATTTTACAATTCTAATCTTCTTTGGCAAAAGAACTAATTGCATATTTTATAATATATTAGGTTCTTTGTCAATCTATCCTATGATGTTATTTCAAATTGGGAAGCCTCTATAAAAAAATAAAGCACAAAAGATTTTGATGGCAAAATCAAACAGGCCCTCCAATGACATAATTTTTTCTATTCCCATGCAATTTCTTTCTGAGATGGCTTCTCCACTGCTTCAAGAACATGTTAGGGAAACATGAAGAAATTTACTAGTGGTGCAGAGGAAAGGAATCTTCCAATAGTCTGTCTTAGTTTTTTCCACTGCTAGAAGGATATTACTGAACTCACTACATCAGTTCTCTCATTACACTGCAACTGCACTATAGGTTATCATACACACAGGCATTTGGAAAAGTTGACTGAAAAGCAGCATTATAGAATACTATGTGCATTTTCACTGTTCAAAAACACTTGAGAAAATGATGTCCCCTGAGCCTGTAACTGAATTCTGAGCCTGTAACTGAATTCTGTTTTGTTTCTCTCTAAATTTCTTAAATATGACCATTTCATTTGCAGAAATTTGGAGAAGATTCCAAACTGGTTACAGTAATAGGCCTGATCAACTTCCACTATACTATGTTGACTTTATATTTCTAGGGAAATACTAAACCAGATTACCTATTAAGTATTTCAGAAAAATTTCCTGAACTAAACAGAGAAACAGTGACTGCAAATGGGCTAAAAAGTAGTGGGAGCTGGAAGAACTTTCAACTTCCTGCTGGCTTCTCTATTAAGTTTCCTTGTAGGAATATGGCAGGAAGCATCAGAAATCTTCCTTCCTTCCTCTTTCCTTCCTCCCTCCCCCCCTAGAATTCCTGCTAGCTTCATCGTTTAACTTTCTTGTGATAAACTTCCAAAGACAAAGTCAGTTGGGGAAGCCAGCAGGAAATTGCAAGTCCAGGCCAGCATTTAGTTAAGTGACTGCTGTACTGTGGAAGAGGGAGCAAGGGGTGTGTGCTTGAATGTCCTGCATATATTAGAAAGGTGAGTGGATGTTCAAAAATATTCCACAATGGATTGGGAGAGCTTGAGGGGATGATGCGGGTCAAGTAGGGTGCATGGGGGTGTCTAAGAGATTGGGCAAGGCACACAGGTGATGTGGATTAAAAAGGGTGCATGCAGTGCACAAGAAGTGTTGCACAGATTGGGGCAGCATGAACTGAGGGGGGGGAGTGCGCATGAGCCAGGAAAGGTTCCTCTTTCCTCCCTTTCTTCCTATTCCTCCCTTTCTCCTCCCTTCCCTTCTCTTCCCAGCAGGGAAGTAAGTGGCTACTTTTGGGTGGGGGAGGAAGTGAAGGATTGCGAGAAAATTGTCACAGAATGTTGAAAATGAAGAACATGTAACCAGCAGTCCAGAAGCAGCCAGTATGACTGAAGCAGCCATAACCTTCCCAAATTTCATTCCCTCAAAAGTCATGGATGCTGAATTTAGACAAATTCTGAAACTTAGCCCATTAGAGGAAACTTGGTTCAAAAATATTGTCCAATAATACACACTATAGCCAGTTAAAGATTATGACAAGGGGAGTTTTAGTAGTATATAAGTACTGTATTTCCTAGTCTATTTGTCAGGGCTGCATGCACAACCTAGGTTATTGCCAAACTATAGGATCTGCATAACTGATCATTCTTGAAAAAAATAGAAGTTTCTCAAACCTCCTTTTTTAATTCTTTACAAGTTGAGTTCTGAGACCTCTACCTTCATCAAATTGTTGCAATTTCTTGGTAGCCCAAATCTGACTGACCATTTCTAGACACAACTACATCTCAATCAACAAATCCTTTCCTGCATAATACAAAGGTAGTATTGTGATTATTTTATCTCTATGGCCTTAAAACTAAACCCATGTTCTGTAGTGATGTAGCCTTTCTCCTATGAGTTGTTCAGAGCATCCAGTAGTGGGAGGTGCTTCAGGCTGGGCTTAATTTGTGGAACGCTCCTCCTCCTCCACGGGACTCCTCCTCAGTGTTCCCCAGTTTTTGCTCAGCCTCATGAGAGATAGGCAGTGTTTGTATTTTGTCCTTGACCGAAACAGGAAAAATTCTTTCGTGGCCAGCAGGTTTGATAGTTTATCAGTTTGTCTCTAGCTTTCTATCCCAAATTGATCTCTCAGCCTGACAGGTCTGATTAGGGGAAGTGCCCCCAAAATGGCGGGAGGCTTCGGCGCTGCTCCGCGCCACCTCTCTACAGCCAAATTCTCTACCTCTGCCAGTTCAATTGCCACAGCGTTTATTCTGTCAGTAGCGTGAGCCTTTTGCTCCAAAACCGAGTCATATCGCTCTTCCCCCTCTCCGAACGCCATTTTGAAATGGAGAACTTGAACTTGTGATAACTTCCACTTTTTCCCGCCATTAGCTTAACAGAAAAAACTCTGGCAGCCATTCATTTACAGGGCGGGAAGTTGCCACTTTGAGGAGTGTGCCAAAACTCTAAGGGCCGGAGGCCATTTTGAGCTGTCAAAACCTCATGGCTGCGCGCCTGCTTGTCATTCTCGAGCTGTGTGAGATAGTTCTGCTCTGAGGATTCTGGGAACTATTTTGGGAACTATTATACCCTCATCTTGGCTTGTTTGCATTTGAGGCTATTTATTACATTTTAAATTGTTGGTTTAACCCTTACAGCCTAATTATCTCAGCAGCACAACAGCGAGCACCTAGGCCTGTGTCTCCCTGTGCAGGGAAGCTATTGGAGGTCCATACAATTATCAACTTGGGCCTTAGGCGTTCACAATTTGGCTGTTTTGGCTTTACATTATATTGTGTTACTCAATTAACATTCCTATACTTATTACCATCGATATGTATGTATGTGTATTTGTGCTTATAAGAGCAATAATAAAAATAATTATTATAATTACAATAAAAAAAACCTTTCTTCAGTATAATATTTTAATTTCAATAAAATATTATTACTCAGATAAGACTCATTTTTACATAGGTACTATATATATATGCTGTTCAGCTTCCTTCAAGTATTATCTCACGTCATTGTAGTTGTGCTTTTAAAAGCACAACTACAAGGACATCGGATAATACCCGAAGGAAGCTAAACAGCATACATGTAAGTACCCGCGAAAACCTCAGAAAATATATATATACATATACATATACATATACATATACATATACATATACATATA
>BLBF01000031.1:5041306-5057315 GCA_015471245.1 Laticauda colubrina
ATATACATATACATATACATATACATATACATATACATATACATATACATATACATATACATATACATATACATATACATATACATATATATATATATATACATACACACACACACACACACACACACACACAAAGGGGGGGGCAATAAGAATATTATCAGGGCAACCGGTCTTGACTCAGATCAGGTCCCTAGGTGTGCCAACCGCCTTCTCAGTATTTTATAGCAAACATACTGTAATTTCAATTTGAATCAAAATGGCAGATGGTAGCATCTATCAGACCTCATCTTTGAAGGCAAAAGCCAAATCTCAACACAAACCTAAGCAGACTAAGGGGACTTCTAAAGCCTCAGAAAGGGATGCTATAAGGTGCCATAAAGCCTTACAAAGCAGATAGACAAGCGCAGTAGAGAGGCACACAATGTACCACAGGACTTCTCCTCCAGCCCATCTGTTTCTTCACAGCCTCCTCCCCCCCTAGTTCTCTCCCTCTCATCCAGGTGCAGCTTAGCTCCCCAAGGCCAACAGGCTCAAGTGCCTGGGATAACGACCACGTGAAGAATTCCTGTAGCCACATTCACTCTCCAGGGAATCGCAGTGGGGATTCTACACACTGTCATGACCAGGGAATATCCTGGGATCACCGATCATGAGTCCCAATCGCTGAGGTCATTGACCAGGTCAGAGCAGCACCATACCCAGGTACACTTACAGGGGAGACCTCCCTCCAGGGGCCAATGGAGGAGGAAGAGGAGGAAGAAGTGGATCACATTGATCAAATGTAGGAGACTGAATTGGGATCAATACAGGATAGCAAGCCCATCAGAAGCAGACCCCTCAGAAAGGGGAATGTCTGAGGATGAGGGTCTTATTCCTGACAAACCTGTATTTTTACAGGTTTGTTCCGCCCACGGCTTTTCAGATCTCTCTTAAGGCAAAAAATATTGCACGCCTAAACAAGTCGACCCCTTCCTCCATGCCAGCTCCTGCAGAAGAGGGACTACAGGATCTGATCTTCAACCAACCAGTAGTTGAAGCAGAGGTGATCCCAGTTCCTCCCATGTTTCGGACCTGGTATGGAAGCAAGGGGCCTCTGCAGCGATGTACACAACCCAATCTGGATATGACAAGAAACATTTCAACCTGGTCCCTGATTTCAAAAAATTATTGAATACTCCCGAGCTAGATCAACCTATAGTGGGATTAGCATCCTCCTCCATTCCCAGTGATGCACTGGAGGCATTAAAGCCAGAGGAAAAATGGGCTGAGCTAGCCCTACGCAGAGCTCATCAGTCTGATGCGAGGATCATCAGAGCAGCCACAGCATCCTCTTTTTTCACGCGTTCGTCTATCAGATGGCTCAATCCCTTACAGGAACATGTCCCTAATTATAACCTTAGAGCGCACCAAGATATTGCTAAACCTATTGCTGCTGCTGAATTCTCAGCTGATGCAACTTATCATGCAATCAAGTTTTCAGCCAGGGCCATTACTTCACTTCACAGCGTGTCACTTGCTATGGTTAAAACATTGGCAAGCCGACTTTCAGCACAAATGCAAGCTGGTTTCATCCCCAATTGTGGGAGACAGACTGTCTGGCCCTTCCCTTGAAGTGCTACTCATCGAAACTCGTAACAAAAAGAAAATTCTTCCTTCCCTTTTTCAGAAATCAGATCCTAGAAACCCCCAGTCCTTTTGGAGGGGATCCTTTCGACCCTTTTACCAGGGATCCTTTTCATCCAGACACCAGAGACTGCCATCATTCAGACCAGGGCAGCAGCCAGATAGGTCCGACTTCGGGGATAGGAGCAGAAGGGGTGGTCAATTCAAAAGATTCTTTTGTGGAGCAGGAAACAGGTCCTTTTGGCATCCAAAATAACCCCCGGGACCTAACCCCAATTGGTGGATGCCTTAAACCATTCGCCGACCAATGGGACTCTTCAACCTCTGATTCTTGGGTCAGAGATACGATCAGATTTGACCTTGTGGTGGAGTTTTCAATTCACTCCCCCAGAATTTTTATGTCATCCCCCCTCTCCAGAGATCCGATTAAACGTAATCTCATGGAATCGGCTATCCAACCTCTACTGGATATTCGAGCCATCCAACCAGTAGTTACCACTCAACGAGGGTGAGTTTTCTGTTCACATTTTTTCGTGGTGCCCAAAAGTTCGGGGGGGTGGAGAGCGATATTAGACCTGAAACGTACCAACCATTTCTTACTATATCACAAGTTTAAAATGCCTACCCCGCAATCTATCTTACTTAGTATCAGAAAGGGGGACTTTCTCACATCCATAGACTTGATGGAGGCGTACCTGCATGCTGCTATTCGGCCCACTATAAATTCTGAGATTCTGTTATACTAACCACCACTTTGAATATGTGGCCCTCCCTTTTGGACTAGTTTCTGCCCTGAGGACCTTCACGAAGGTCCTTACAGTGCTAGTTGCTCATCTCAGAGACATCCCCGTACAGATCTAGTGTTATCTTGATGACATCTTGATTTTGTCACCTTCTGCTCATCAAGCAGTCAAAAACACTCACTACACAGTACAATCCCTACAAAAGCATGGCTTCTAAATAAACTGGAATAAGAGTCAATTAACACCATCGACTCGGATAACCCATTTGGGGGCTGTCATACAATGGAAGGCAAGGTTTACCTGTCACCAGATAGACTAAATAACATTCAGCAATTAGTCAGGGAGATCAAGGGTCTTAAGAGGGTGTCCCTAGCTGAACTATCAAAATTGTTAGACAAGATGATCTCATGCATTTCTATCATCCCTTGGGACCGCCTCCTCACTACATTCCTCCAGTGGTTCCTGCTCCCGTACCAGTGCTCCGGATGAAGCAACTCCAAACACATGGACAAGGTACCATCAAAGGTCCTCATATCTCTATTTGGGTGAACCAGACCAACCATCAACAGAGGCTGCCTTTTCAAGGAGCCACACAGACTTATTATCACTACCGATGCCAGCCTGTTGGATGGGGAGCTCCGCAGCTTCCTTCCTCAGGTACACAATCAGCACATACTAATCCTGTCCAACAACGTTAACAGCCAAAGCTCATATAAACAAACAGGGGGGCACACAGTCGAAGCATATCATGCGAAAAGCGGAGCGCTTTTGTCATTGGGCGGAGACCAACCTATTTTCCATCAGAGCAGAGCACATTTCTGGTCTGTCAGATACACAGGCAGACTGGCTAAGCAGGGCCACCATCGTTCAATCAGTGGAGCATCTTCACCCCTCCCTGTTTTCAAAAAGTGGTCAGGACATTTGGTCAGATGGTGGTGGACCTGTTCGCTTCCTCCCCTCAACACTCAGCTCCTGAGAATTTTTTTTTCCAGGTGCCCCAAATAAGGAGTGGAGAACTTCAACTTGCTCCAGCGTCGTTGGCCCCTGGGATTCCTGTATGCACTCACGCCCCTTCCCGATTCCCAAGGTCATCCTAGAATTGCTAAGGGCAGAACTACTTCCAGTAGCCCCTTACTGGCCCAGACGGCCATGGTTTGCAGACTTCCACAGTCTCCCCGTATCAGCTCCATGGAGAATCCCACCAGCCAGGGTTTCGTATCTCAGGGACCCCTCCAACACCGGGACCCTAAATGGTTACAACTGAAGGTTGAGTGTCTGGAGGTTGAGTGGAGTTGCCTTAAGAGTGAAAAGGTTTTCAACAGAGTTATCACCACTATCCTAGCCGCTAGATTCCCCTCAACAACTCGCACGTATAATGCCACATGGTCCAGTTTCTGCAAATGGGTACCCAGTCTCAAACTGATCCCACCTCTCCTTCTGTGACTCAAATTTGAGAGTTCTTGCAAAAGGGACTTGACAAGGGATTATCACTTGATACGTTGAAAAGATAGGTGGCGGCCTTGCCATCAGTTCTCACTTGTGAAGGCCTATTTCCCCTTTCCCATCATCCACGCATACGGATCTTTCTTCGAGGAGCCACAAACTTATGCCCTCCAGCAGTATGCTGTTATTCCACCTGGGACCTTAACTAGGTCTCTGTCGCACTCACTAAGGGCCCTTTCAAACCATTGAAAGTCGTCAAGTTTACAATTTCTGACATTTAAAGTAGTCTTCCTCGTAGTAGTCGCTTCTGCTCATGGTATTTCGGAGATAGCAGTCTTGTCTATCAGACAAGATCTTTGTGTTTTCCATGATGACTGGGTCGTCCTTCGCCCGATCCTACATTTATATCCAAAAGTAACTCTGATTTTCATGCGGCACAGATCCTGATACTTCCTAATTTTTGCCCCAGACCATCCCAAGGGAGGGAGCTATAATGGCATAGGCTTGATGCGAGGTGAGCATTGCAAATATATATCAACCGCACAGCCCGCCTCTTAGAAAAATCGGAGGCCTTATTCTTGTCCTTTCAGCCCAACACTCAGGGATGCAATGCAAGGTCTCACCTTCTACGATAGGCCATTGGCTATGGGCCACAATAACAAAAACTTATCAGACTCAATCCCTGCAGGGGCCTATGGCCTTAACATCCCTGAAGGTGGCTACAGCCTTATTCAACAAGCAGCGCTGCAATCATTGGCAGCATGGGCCATACAGGAACCAATAACTGAAACTTGTTGAGCTGTACCTTGGGCTTCCCCATCGCCATTCATTAGACATTATAAAATTGAAGTATTTGCATCTGCTGAGGCTTCCTTTGGCAGAGGAAGGAAGCAACGGGCCCACAGGGACCAGGAGGAGATTCCAGACCAGACGGAGTCCCTCCCATAGGACAGGCCATGCTTTGGTATGTCCCACTACTGGATGCTCTGAACAGCTCATAGGAGAAATGGCGTTGGTACTTACCTGACATGCCCATTCTCTTTGAGCTGTGAAGAGCATCCAGCCCCACCCTTTTTTCATCTGGTGGGGTCCTGTTTCGGCCAACGAATTGTTAGGGCAATGAGAACGAGGGCATTTATTTCTCTCGTCTTTGCCAAAACTGGGGAACGCTGAGGAGGAGTCCCGTGGAGGAGGAGGAGCGTTCCACAAATTGAGCCCAGCCTACAAAAGCAGAGACTGAAGCACCTTCCACTAACTGTCAAAATACAGACGTCACAATACAATTGTCAGGTTATGGATTATCTAGGTTCTACAGGTGAAACTCAAAAAATTAGAATATCGTGCAAAAGTTCATTTATTTCAGTACTGCAACTTAAAAGGTGAACCTAATATATGAGACAGACTCATTAGATGCAAAACAAGATAGTTCAAGCCATGATGTGTCATAATTGAGATGATTATGGCTTACAGCTCATGAAAACCCCAAATACACAATCTCAGAAAATTAGAATATTGTGAAAAGATTCAATATTCTAGGCTCAAAGTGTCCCACTCTAATCAGCTAATTAAGCCATAACACCTGCAAAGGGTTACTGAGCCTTTAAATGGTCTCTCAGTCTGGTTCAGTAGGAATCCCAATCATGGGAAAGACTGCTGACCTGACAGTTTTGCAGAAAAACTGACCTGACAGTTGTGTAGAAAACCATCATTGACACCCTCCATAAAGAGGGAAAGCCTCAAAAGGTAATTGCAAAAGAAGTTGGATATTCCCAAAGTGCTGTATCAAAGCACATTAATAGAAAGTTATGTGGAAGGGAAAAAGGTGGAAGAAAAAGGTTGAAAGTTGAAAGGCACTGCTTTTTTATTTCCCTCTTTTCATCCTCTTTCTTGCACTTTTTCACTGAGTTTCTTCTTTTTTAAAGTATTTTTTCTGTTTCTCTTTTAAACTTTTTTTTAATCAATAAAGAGATAGCTTGATAGATTCAGCCATCAAAAATTATTTTAATGTTTCCTTGAAATAGTGGGTGGTAAAAGGTGGCAGATGTACCACACCATGAACCAACAGTTTCTAGTATTATGAACTAATGCCCTGAATTTTGCCCCATATTTGAGATAATTGTTTCAAGTGTTCAAGCATGTCTGAAGCTAAGAATAGGATTCAGAGCATCAATAAAATAACCTGTATAGACTTATGACAATTGTGACAGAATTTCCATAGCTAAGATGGATGTTAAGTGAGTCATGCCTGCTTTTATGACCTTTTTTTTGTCACAGTATTAAAGCAAATCATTGCAGCTGTCAAGCAACTCACACAATTTTTATTTTTAAGTGAATTTCACTTTCCACATTGCTTGTTGGAAGCCAGTTGGGAAGGTTGCAAATAGTGATCGCATGACCCCTGCAATGTCATAAATACAAGCATGCAAATTTTGACCATACAGCTGTGGGGATGCTGCAACCGTTTTAATTGTTGAGAACTGATCATATTACTTTTTTCAGTGCTGTTATAACTTCAAACAGTTGCTAAACAAATAATTCGAAGTCGAGGCCTATCTGCAATTTGACAGTTCAAATCTCAATGGGCTTAAGGTTGACTCATCCTTCCATCCTTCCAAGGACCTAGACTGTTCGGGGAAAGAGGCTGTAGAGAGGGCTGTAAAGCACGATGAAGGGGTATATAAGTCTAAGTGCTATTGCTGTCTTGATTATTTCCAATCCTTGAAATCTGATTTAACTGCAGCTGCTATACTGCCCATTCTCCTCTAAAACAAGTTCAACTTGCTGGCCTTGAATTATGTTAGAGTCAAAACAACAAAACAATGTTCATTGGAACTACATTATCGACTACAATGTCTAGGTTTGAGTGGTGGTGGTGGGGGGAAGGACTGTAATTTGCAGCTTGAGATGTCTCCCTGCTCTATGAAGAGAAATGCAGTGGTGCAGAAGAAGACTCATCTACACTTTACTTAAAGTGACATTTGATCCTACAAATGACATAACTGTTCTGTATAACTTGGAAGAGTCCAAGTTGAACATTCTGACTGGCCAGAAAGGCCGAAAGCGGATTGGTTCGCTAGGAACCAATCCAGGAAGCCACTTAAAGGCGGCAAAGTTAAAGAAACGTCATTGGCTATAAGCCGGCAGGCAAGCCTGTATAAAAAGGGCTGCCGTGGCTTTAGCCACCTGTTCCGTTACTGTTGCTTGTTTGAAATAAAGGCTTGTTTACTGGAACCCGGTCTACCGCGCGTTTTTCCGGATGGAACACTGGCGACGAAGGTGGGATCGTCCTGAAGCGGAGACCGAGCACGCAGCAAGAAAACAACACGAGAAGTGATGGCTGGTAATAACGCACCGCCCGCACCTTTCAACCCCAACGACGAAGATTGGGAATCATACATCAATCGTTTCCTGATGTTTTTAGAGAGCAATGAAATGGAGGAAATTTCAGAAGTGCTGAAGAGGGCTGTCTTCCTAACTCATTGTGAGCCAACCGTGTTCAAAATGGCCAAGGCATTGGCGAAGCCCAGAAACGTGAAACAGATGACCTGGTCTGAGCTTAACCGAATGCTAAAGACTCACTATGTGCCTGTGGTGTCAAATCACATTAAAAGACATGAGTTCTACAAAAGAGACCAAAAGGAAGACGAGACCATCACTGATTTCATCGCGGCCCTCCGACATGTGGGTGCAGCCTGCGAATTCCAGAATATGGATGAAGCCATGTGAGATCGTGTCGTCTTAGGCCTAAAAGACTCTTATCTTACAAAGTAAATTATTGAATAAGCCTAATATAACTGTGGCTGAAGCGATCGCGGAAGCCACCGCTGCAGAAGCCGCAAAAAAATCAGCAGCAACAATGAAGCTGATGAATGCCAATACTGACGCGACGACCATACCCAGGGGAAAGAAGCAAGCTCCCTCTACTACACACCACGAAGACTTCAGCACATCATCAGAAACAGAAGATGATGATGAGGTCCACCGCCTATACGCGAACAAAAAAAGGTGTGAAAAAAGAAATTGGCGAGAATGCACTGGCTGCGGAGGGAACCACCCCCGAGCAGAGTGCAGGTTCCTTGATGCCATCTGTCGGGCTTGCAAGAAAAGGGGACACATCGAGAGAGTTTGCAGAAATCGTAAAAACAGCAGTCCTAGCAGGCACAGTTATTCTCCACTAAGAACTGAATCGAGGCAAGCCGACAGAAAATGGGAGTGCAGCAAAGAAACCAGCAACTGAAAAAAACTCCACCAGACTGTCACTATCAGAAGCACCCAGATGGAAAGCGGGAGAAAAGTCAAAAAATTATAGTGAAAATTGAAGAAAACCCTTGCGAGATGGAGGTTGACTCAGGATCCTTCCTGTCAATGGTTTCTTGGAACACAATCAGATGGCTAGTTCCAAACATAAGACTAAAAGAACTTCGGAAACAAAAATTAATTCTAAAGGACTACCAAGAAAACAGAATCCCTGTGGTAGGTCTAGGACACTTCAAAGTCACTTACAAACAGCACGCCAAAGTCCTGCCACTAACCACAGTCGACCGAGACCGTCCCAGTCTCCTGGGCATCGAATGGTTTGCACCATTGGGCATCAGAATGACCGGAGTGAGCCAAATAGTCGCAACCGATTGGGAAGAGAACCTGATACAGGAGTTCCAGGATGTCTTCGATGGCACTCTAGGCAGGTACCAGGGGACCCCAATTTCCTTTAGTTTAGATCCTGATAGCACCAAGAAGGCTAAAGGCCAGACGAGTACCCTTTGCGTTAAAAGCCAAAATAGATGAACAATTAAACAAATTAATCGTACAAGGGGTCATAGAACCGATTGACCATGCTAGGTGGGAAATACCAATAGTAACACCAGTAAAACATGACGGGTCTGTGCGCATCTGTGGAGACTACAAAGCTACCCTGAACCATGCGTTGCAGCAAAGCGCATACCCGGTACCAGTCGTGCAGCACATACTGCACTCACTTGGGGGAGGAAATTTTTTTGCCAAGCTCGATTTAGCCCAAGCATATCAACAACTTCCAGTAGACCCAATAACGGCTGAGACACAGACGTAACTCACAGAGGGGCATTCAAATGTAACAGACTTCAATTTGGAGTAAGCGTTGCCCCAGGCGTTTTCCAAAGCCTCATAGAATGCCTATTAAATGGAATTAAAGAGGTCGTTCCATACTTTGATGATGTCCTAATTTCAGCAAAAAACACGACCCAATTAGAAGCAAGACTAAGAGAAGTGCTAACAAAATTTAGAGAATCTGGCCTGAAAGTTAAAAAGGAAAAATGCTGTCTAGTTACTGATTGTGTCGAATTTTTAGGGTATTTAATTGACGGAGAAGGTATACACCCTACAGAAAAAAAAGTCAAAGCAATTAAAGACGCACCCAGACCTAGAAACAAAACAGACTTACAAGCATTTTGGGTCCAATAAACTTTTATAACATATTCCTCCCCCACAAAGCAACGATAGCAGAACCATTACATCGTTTACTGGATAAAAAAACTAACTGGACTTGGGGTCACAAGGAACAAAAAGCTTTCCAAAGCATAAAAGACTTATCAACCTCAGACACCGTTCTTATTCAGTTTAGTAACACACTTCCATTGACGGTCACCTGTGACGCCTCACCGTTCGGAGTCAGTGCCATCCTGAGCCACCAATTGCCCGACGGGAGAGAGGCACCTGTTGCCTTTTTCTCAAAAACGCTCTCCAAAGCGGAACGCAACTATAGCCAACTAGACAAGAGAGGCCCTGGCAATCGTCACCGGAGTTAAACGTTTTCACGAATACCTCTATGGGAGGACATTTTCCATTGTAACTGACCATAAACCATTACTAGGAATTTTGGCGGGAAACAAACCCACACCGAACATTTTATCCCCCCGAATGACTAGATGGTCAGAATTCCTAGCCGCATACTCATATACATTGCTGCATCGACCCGGAAAACAAATCACCCACACAGACGCATTAAGTCGAGCACCATTGCCAACAATAGAAGACGACCCAGCTCCGACTCCCGCCGCACTACAAATAGAGGCCTGCTCTGAACTGCCATTGTCTGCCAATGATTTTCGCTAAAGCTACTGCGAAAGACCCAGTGACTGCCCGCATTTTGAATTGGGTAGATAAAGGCTGGCTGGAAAACCAAAAAACTGAAAATTTTAAATCTTTTCGGACCAGACAGACTGAACTGTCAATTCAAAAAGGGTGTTTGTTATGGGGTGATCGGGTGGTAATTCCTTCCAGACTGCAGAAAGAAGTGTTGGGTATGCTCCATGAAGGCCATCCAGGCATAGTAAAAATGAAAAGCCTGGCGAGGAGCTATGTCTGGTGGCCTGGTTTAGACAAGGATATTGAATACTGGGTAGCTACATATAATAAGTGCCAGAGAACTAGACCCTCTCCACCGCAAGCACCCATACGAGACTGGGAGACCCCATGAGGCCCCTGGTCTCGAATCCATATTGATTTTGCAGGACCTACTAGGGGGCATATGGTTTTGATTGTCGTAGATACATAATCAAATTGGTTGAAAGTTATAGTAATGTCATCCACGACAACCGATGCTGTTATCAAGCAGTTAAACAAATTATTTGCAACTCATGGTTTGCCTGATGTACTAGTATCCGACAATAGGCCACAACTAACCGCTATACAATTTGAACAGTATTTAGCTTCCTTAGGTATACGCCATGCACTAGCTGTGCCAGCCCACCCGGCAGCAAATGGTAGGGCCGAGAGAATGGTCAGATTTATGAAAGAAGGCCTAGAAAAAATGGACCGTGGGGATGTCCAAGACAAGCTAAACCGTTTACTCACACTACAACATATCGCCCCCAGTAGTATAACGAACAAAAGCCCAGCAGAATTATTAATGGGGAGGAAACTCAGATCCCATTTAGATAGATTGCACCCAAATTACACCTGTGAAACCCCCCCCCCCGACTCATCCAGCCAATGCCGCACATTTGAAATTGGCGACCTAGTCTATGCAAAAAATTTCACCAGGGACCCTCTCTGGCTTCCAGCCATAATCACACAAATTAACAGGGCCCCAGTCCTACCATCTAACCGTGGACGATGGAAGAGAGTGGAAGCGGCACATAGACCAGCTTTGTTCCTGAAACATCGAGCAAAATACAACCGCGCAACCTCAAACAATAAAAATCGACGAAAACACAACTGAGGAGGGGGGGAAATACAAAGAAATAAAAAAGAGGGTGAAAATGAACTATTAAAAATAAATCCAGAACATCTAACCAATCAAAAAGAGCAAAAAGAACACTTACGGTTAGATGAGACCAGCAGAAATAATCCCAAGTGAAGAGGAATCTGTCCTGGAAGGGGCCAGCCCAGCCAGCTCAACCTGCCCAGGAAAACCAGGAGGGAGTGGCAAAACCACCGGCCTGAGCAACTCAAGCGGTAAAAACAATGCTGACCCACCCTTCCAGGCGGTTCCATGGAGAACAGCCAGAGAGACAGCGAACCCGACCGAACCACTCAAAGTCTCCAGCGAAAATGAACCACACAGGTCAAATAGAACTAGAAGAAGCCCCACCTACCTGCGCGACGTCACTCACATAGGACTAAAGGGGGAGGGGTATTCTGTATAACTTGGAAGAGTCCAAGTTGAACATTCTGATTGGCCAGAAAGGCCGAAAGCAGATTGGTTCGCTAGGAAGCAATCCAGGGAGCCGCTTAAAGGCGGCAAAGTTAAAGAAACGTCATTGGCTAGAAGACAGCAGGCAAGCCTGTATAAAAAGGGCTGCCGCGGCTTTAGCCACCCGTTCCGTTACTGTTGCTTGTTTGAAATAAAGGCTTGTTTACTGGAACCCGGTCTACCGTGCGTTTTTCCGGACGGAACAATAATGACTTTCATCAATAAAAAATAGATCTTGATTTTTTTTTCAAAGCACAAATTCATCAATCTATTTAGTATTTGGTGATTCCCTAGAATACTAATGCAAACAACAGCAGAAACTGCACTTAAAAGCTCTTGGTTTCAGAATGAAAATATATATATATATTTATATACCATGTATGTATACTTTTTTGAACTGTAGTTGATCCCCCGTCTAAGTAAATCCAACCACACAACAGCTTTGACAACAATTCAAATCAATTAATCTAAAAAAATAGAATAATTGTGTTATAATATTAGAATGGAACTATCTACTAAAACAGAATTACACTGTTCTAACTCTTCTGAGATTGAGATTTAAATACATTCGAAGTGCTCAGAAGCAAAGTATTTAAGCAGAAACAAACGGATGACTCCGGAGGGTTGAAAAATATGCACTATGAAACTCTCTCTCTCATCTTTGTATACACATATAGGCACAAACACCCTATCATAAACACCATTAAAGGTCAATAACTTAATTGTTCAATAAAAACATAACTGTATTTTACACTCTGGCATGCAACGTATAAAATAAAGTGAGCACAACTCACAAAAATGTGAAATTTTGCAAATGCACCTTAGATTGCCCAATGGAGCTAGAAGGAGACAGAGCAATTCAGCCAATGGTAGCTGCAATTAAGAATTACAATTGAGTGAGCCACAACCGGATATGCAAATTAAATACAAAAGAATTCAAAGAGCACTGATGAAGGTTTGCAAATGACTCACAGAACATAAAAGAAGTCTTGAAAACACCTGGTTGCCTCATGCAAGCTACAGAATTACAGATCATATCTATCTGAATCTCTAAAAATGCAAACATTACATTTTTGAATATCTATTAGAACATGATTGTATTTGGGAACAAATAAAAAATTAATAAAATAAAAAACAAATAAAAGAAATTCAATTGAGAAGACCACATGCAATAACACATTACCAAGAACACTGCATTCATTTTTTCCCTAGTTTTAAATAGTTTTAGATATCATCCCATGTCAGGTTAATGAGCAGTGTGGGAATTGAGAGAAAATAAAAAAGTTGAATGCATGGGAATATATCACTAAAGTTTTTCTGAATGAACAAGAAGTGATAAGGTACATGTGACTAGGTGACGAATGAATGTGAGCTGAATGAAAAAGTGAACTCATCATACACCTTATATACCACTGTGTGAGAGAAAGAGATGACGGTTATAGAGGTAGTCCTTGACTTACGACCATAACGGAACCCAAAATTTCTGTTAAGTGAGACATTTAAGTGAGTTTTGCCCCATTTTACAACCTTTCTTGTCTCAATTAATAAGTGCATCACTGCAGTTGATAAAGTTGGTAAATCCGTTGTAAAGTGAATCTGGCTTCCCCAGACTTTGCTTGTCAGAAGGTCATAAAAGGTGATCACATGACCTTGGGAGACAGCAACGGTCAGAAATATGAACCAGTTACCAACCATCTTAATTTTGATCACATGATCATGAGGTTGCCGCAAAGGTCGTAACTGTGAAAAATGGTCAATCAGTTACTTTTTTCAGTGCCGTTGTAATCTTCAACAGTCAACTAAATGAACTGTTGTAAGTTGAGGACTCCCTGTTTAGCAACATACTGCAAATTGCAATTGCAAAACAATTACATGCACGAAGACTAAGCAGGTTGAGAAGGAGGAGGGGACTGAAAAAACTATGGTTGAGTAAGAAAAAAATGAAATATGGTGTGGAGGGTGGGGTGTGTGACAGAAGCTGAGATGGAGTGTAAAAAAAGATGTAAATGATATTGGCAAAAGTTAGATCAGATTTTCTTTCTGTTTTATTTATCACCTGCCTCCAATTTATTTTCATTCACTAGTTTTTATTTTTTTGCATGTCACAAATGATGGTTTACCCTCAATGAGAAGCGAGTGATTTGTACTGTATGTTGGTTGTTATGTATGTTCTCTTTAAAAAAATAAACTCACTAAATTGCAGCAGTATCACCTGATAAAGACTGAGGGTGCTAAAAAGCTCATCTCAAAGACTAAGCTCTGTATATAGCACATCATTTCAAGCCTCCTAATATAAGAGTTCTCAGAAGCAAACCACAGAGGGCAGAGTTGACAGGAACATTTATTTACCTATAGTTTTAAAGTCTGGCGATTCTCCTGTCTTTAGATTGTTCCCACAAACCACTGTGACTGATTTGATCCCAATGGATGGGGTGCAATCATTTCTCAAGTTTAGGCATTGAATCTATTTTAGAATTATAAAAATAAGTAAGGTTGGTATTGATAATTCCCAGAATTGCCTCACGCTTAAACATTAGAATCACCCATATTGAATGCAGGGCACATATCCACACCCACAGAATTAGGATCCTGACATCCCCCCCCCCCCCAAAAAAAAGCCCTTTTGGAGTCAGACTGCAAAATCACTTTTAATCACCAGCCATCTTTTTTATCCCTTCCAGAATAGATTCTGACACTACAAGACGCCAGGAAGACTTTTACAAAATGGAAAGCAGAACAGAGAAGAAGCCTTTTGCTTTTCAATACTCTCAACCAAGCTGAAAGGGCCGTTGCTGCTCAATAAAGTTTACAAGAGTTAGTGCACAGAAAGGAGGTCAGCATGTTATTAATCAGCTTGGAAAGGAAGGGGGGCTTTTCACATGAATAAATGTAATGCTATTCTTGGAGTGAGGGCGAACTTGTCATCTATCTGACACTAAATGATTCTTGCTGACAGGAAATCCTTGAGGTGGTTTGATTCTTTCTGGGCACAGCAAACCAAAACATTCTGCTTTCTCCTTCTTACCCTACAGACTTTACTGTAGTCAAGTCCTAGCCCCAGCCCCCCCCCCCCAACTCACACACATACACATACTCTGATAAGGCCCACTCCACAGACTTTTCCACTTATTACCAATGTATTATCAGGCAGCCTCCCTGCTTAAGACTCTCCATACCTTTAAGGCAAACAGATGCGGCAGGAAATGTGGTGGAGCGCTTTGATAAGGGTTCTCTCACCGACTGATGGAAATTTCCAAATGGTTCAGTTATGAAAAGCAGGGAAAGCAGTGAAGCCCAGCAAAGATCAGAGCCCATAGCCTGTAACCAACAGCAATATAGGAAGGACTAAGCATCTTGAATATGAGCTGACGGATGGTGGGGCCTGCTGCCTGAAATGAATGGGCCCAGTTAATTTGGATTATTTATCAGTCTGCTTTTTAGTCACGTTAATTTCCCATAATACCAACAAGCCCTTGATTTTGCAACTGGCTGTGGTTTCTTAGAACCATATCCTTTTGGCCACCAATAAACCCAGTTACCTTTTGGAAACTCCTTCCTGCTGCTGGGGCCCAAAGAGCAGTTTAGTGAGGGTGGGGGAAGGGTGTCAGAGGGTGGAAGAGAGCAGCAACTTTGGTCCTCTCCCCTCCGGGTTAGGGTTAGTGGGGTTATTATAGCAGGCAGCTGCATAGCGGTGCAGCTCTACAATCTCCCAGGTCTGCAGGTTTAAAGCTAAGCAAGGAACTGCAAAGAACGGGGGGGGGGGGGGGGAGTGTGGCTGCCACAAGATAAATGGGTAGCCCATACACCAACCAGGAATCAGAAGCAAACGCCGTTGACAAAATAATCTTCAAGTAGAAGTGAATCCATGACTTCTAACTTTTTTGCTGCTTATTCCGTGAAACCACCGCAAGTAAGGGAAGAAGGTGGTGAAATGAAGCGTTCCTTGGCGAAGAAATTAAGCTTCGAAGGACGTCTCTTCTTTCCTGCCGACCGCATATTTTGGGTAAGGTCATCCAGTAGCACAGCCAGCCAGCCAGCCTCCCTCCCTCCCTCCCTCTTCCCCCGCCCTCAGCTTCAGGCGCTGCAGGAGGCAGGCATGGAAGCGCCAGCCAGGCTCGCCCACTGTCCGGCAAGACCTCGCGGGGAGAAGCGGAGGCGAAAACAGCTGACAGCCCCTGCAGAGGCGCTCCTCAAGGCTCGGGCGCCTCTCTAATCCGGCCGCGCCTGCTCGCACAAGCAGAGCAAGGGACGACGTGGTGGGTCAGCCAGACCCAGCAGCCTTCAACGCCTGGCTGGCTAGCTGCAGACACTACGGCTGTAACCTGGGAAACGAACCACCGATTAGGCGGCCCAGGGGGGGGGGGGGGGGGGGGGGGGGGGGGGCGCCGGTAGACATTGGGGGGGCCGACCGAGAGGGGGGGGGGGGGGGGAAGAGAGAGAACGGAAAGAGACCCTGCAATAAATCCCGTGCCGCTGAAAGCTGGCAGCTGTCGCCTTAAAGGAAGGGAAAAGCGGTGGGGGGGGGGGG
>BLBF01000031.1:5057415-5075741 GCA_015471245.1 Laticauda colubrina
CCCCCCCCCCCCACCCACCCAATAACCCCAAGGACCAGGAAAAAAGGAGAATCACCCGAACCTTCGAGTGGCGGCTCCACTCACAGCCTCGGCGGACAGTTCTGGCCGCTTCGCTTCCTGCCGAAGCAGAAAAAGGAGCCGAGGTCTCTGGCCCGGGTGGGTTTTCGGGATCGAGGGAAGAGGCCGCCCTCTTCAGGGGACCTCCCGAAGCTGCTCTTTCGCCGCTGGCGCTGCTCAGACTTCGCACGCGGCAACACACCCCAAATCCCCCCTCGCTTTTTTGTCTGGAGCCACTGATCTGAGACCAGCGTGGATGTGCTGCTGCGGCAGCAACACCTCCCCAGAAGGAAAGCAAGGAGGGACGGAAGGAGGCGGCGCGGGAAGGTGGAAGGAAGCCAGAGGGACTTACGCCATCCACTCGGCAGCCGCCGAAGGGAAGGGAATTACTTCACCGCCGCAAACTTTTCCGCAAGACTTTCCTCCTTCCCGCCCTGCATCTCCAAACGGAACACAGAGGAAAGGCCTCTTCGGAGCGTTGCACCTACCAGAAGGTCAAGAATAGCAGCCGTGAAGCCGAGGGAGGAAGGAGAGTTGCACACCCGCCGCCCCGCGCAGTCCGTGTGAGCGTGTTGCGCGCGCGCTGGCGCTAGCCGGATTAGAGCCAAATCCAGATGGTGCCCAGCGGCGATGCTGACGACCTGAACAACCTGCCCCCGAGGTATCCTCGCTCAAAAAAGGGACCTCAGCGAAGCGGACTCCCCGCCGGACACATCCAAGGAGCGGCAGCGAAGCCAAAGCCGGGCATATTAAGAAAGAGGTCGGAGCGGGCAAAGTCAGAATTGCAAATAAGTTGATCGCGCGAAAGATAGCTGAGAACAGTTCTTGCCCTCCCCTCCCTCGATCCCCGCCAGCAACTCCACGACAAACCCACCTCTACATCCTCGCTCTGCAAGTGCCGAGACAGGCGGACCACATTGCAAAGGGCTGCCTCTTGCTTCTGCCGCCGCTATTGCTGATGCCCGGGGCTGTCAGCAAAACCCGGACCGGACTCTCAGAGCAGGCTCCTGTTCGGGCTGCCTGATTTCTCCTCCCCTTCTCCTGCAGCTCGCGGTTTCTCTGCCCTTTTTCTTTAGCGCTCCGACGGCGAGTACCCCGCTCGCCTTTCGAAAAAGCCACAAGTCGACAATTTCGCAGCCCTCGTTGGCCTTCAGAAGCCGGAGGACGACCGCTTCGTCCAAACAACGCCGCTCTCCCTCCACCCGATTCCTTGGCACCTTCTTCCCAATGTTATTTCTGCGGCGCAACCTCCTTCCCCATCCTGAGAGGATGCCGACAGTAACGCCGTGGCAAGTTCTTTCCCTTTAAACACAACGCGTTCGCACGCGACCCAAAGGAGAGATGCAAAACTTTGAAGTGTGAGTTGCGGGAGGTAGCTGGGCTGTATTGCACCGCATTCGGCGTCGCTTGACGTTGTCGAGTCCACCAAAAAGCAAAGCGAGTCTATTTTTGGAGAAAGGGGATGAAGTTTCCAGATCTTCGCCGGGGAGGTTGGTTTCTGCCACAAGTAGGGGCGCGTCTAACGCTCTGTTCGGTGAAAAAGGGATAGGCTTGGAGTAAACAACGAGTATAAAACAAATAAATTAGCGTCAGATCGAAACAAAAAAGCTTGCTTAAAGTTTTCACCTCGGCCTTTAGGAAGAAATCAAATTTTGTTCACGGAGAATGGGAATGTGAGCTCAACAATTCAGAATACTACTAATTTTTATAGTTTTTTTATAATTTTTGTATAATTTTTATATAATATAGTTTTATATAATTTTTATAGTGGCAGGAAAATAAAGAGGACGGCGGGGCCAAACCCTCCCCTACGTACCAGAATCAGGCAGGACCCAACCGCTTGGGTCAGCTTTTGGCTGGACTCCCCTCAGCTGTCATATTTCCATAGCGGCGACGTGGGCGGACCCTTGATCCCTTTAGATTCCGGGAACCGCGTGACCCCCAAAGACGCGGACTTGAGCCATTTTCTCTTCCTTCCACCGACGAGAGGTGCCCCCTCTCCTTTCTCGCGTAAGGCTACAGGGCAAGCTGCAAATAGCATGGCTCCTCCCTCAAGGCTGGGACGTGAGGAGCGCGGTATGGGTGGGCTCGGAAGAACCAGACACCCTTTCCCACATAACTTTGAGCACGGGAGGTGGAGCGGGAGCCTTCGCAGCGGATGAAGTGCGCGATTCGCCCCAGGGTCCGTGTGGCATGAGGAGGGAGAGGCAGAAGCAATTTATTTTCCGCAATGTGCAGCGCCGTGTGACAAACGCCTGAGAGAGAACCGCTGAGCTCAGGCGAAAGAACAGCGTGCGGCAATTAAGGAGCCAGTCCACCCAAATTTACTTTCAATCCCCGTTGCTTGCGGGACCGAAAAGTAATTTTAATTCGGAGTGATATCGATGAGCCAGTGTCGTTAAGCTTAAGCGCTAGAAACCCTTTAGGGATTCCAGTTTCTGCTCCTGAATAACTAATAGAACGTACGTTAAATGCATTAACAAAGCTGACCTAAGTGCTACAAAGAAGATCCTCATTTTAATACAGGACTTCTGGTGGCCATGATGCGTGGCTATGTAACAGATGATGATCACCCACGGCCCTTCTTTGCTTTTCCAGATTGATGTCACACTCAAGGAGAGATTTAAGTATATTATGTAATGCTTCTTAAAGATTTGACTTGTTAAACTGTCTTATTCAATGCCAAATTTTAAATTGTCTTTTAACTTGCCATTTGAGCCTTTTGCTCAAATAAATTGATTGATATTACTGCTATCAATTTGATTTTTTTAAACGAAAACATTTATATTTTGTCTTTTTTTTTTTCCTCCAAGCTATCCAAACAACATAATAAATATATTTTAACATGCAGTGAAAACAGCCAATTAATGAAAATACCACATGAAACAGAAGAAAAACAAGGTTAAAAACAGCCAGTAGAGGAAATGAGGCTCAGGCATTATGTGAAAGGTAATGACTTGGCCTGGCCACAAAAAGGAGTGGAGGGAGAACACCACGTTTTTTTTTCCCCTGGGAGCAAATTCCAAGGCTGAAGGCAGCTATCAAAAGACCCCATACACCTATTCACAAGTAAACACTCCACATTCTTCAAATAGTGGTGAGCAATAAAAAGGGCTTTGGTTAAGAACCCAAAGTTCTCAGTGTTCATATACAGGAATGGAGATAGATCACCTAGCTATTTCCCAGAATGACCAGCCAGAGACTTGTAAGGAAAGGGTTGACCAAGGAAGGCACAAACAGCAATTTCCTGTGGTTTGCCTTAGCATCTGATAATTGGAACCACATTGCTGCTGAACTGAAAGTTAGCTGTTGTGACTAACATCGAATATTGTTTGCCTTGCATAAATGTACTCCATTCTTTTGAAGAATATTTAATGCAGTATTCATGTCCTTGCCTTATGACAATGACATCGACATGAATTAAGTCAGTTAAATTCACTTGATGACCCTGAATTTTACTTTTTCCCCATTGTTCTTAAAATAATATTATTTGCAGCACTACATTTTAAATTCCCACCTCATTTTGTAGGGTCAGAAGGTCATAGGGAATCCTCTAAGCAAACCTGGAATCAGTCAATAAAGGCTGGTGCCAGAAGTTATTGACTTGACTGAAAAAGAAAATGTACCAAATTCTCTTTAGGTTATGTGAGCCTTTCCCTATTATATTCAGAGAAACAATGTCTTCGGTGCTAGACAAAGACAGAATTGCATGTATGCTTTTCCACAGGATAATGTAGAATAGCAGTGAGAAGTTTAGAAAATAGATATCACAAAACTACAATCCCCATTAGCTGGTCAGCAGTGAGGAACTGTGGTTCAATAACACAAGAAAAGCCACATTCCTTCATTTATACTATAGAACGTGCATTTAACAAATGGCAAACAACTAAAGTAATATAAATTCATGAACATAAATCTGAATAATGCTGGGGATGGAATACCTGTCCAAATGAGAAGAGGAAAAAAGCAGGGAGACGGGATGAATTGGCAAAGCATAAGCCAGGAAGAGATTGGAAGAATTAAAATATACACATCAAAATAAGAATGGAAAACATGGAAGTCACTAAATCTAAATTAATTTGCACCACATCACATGGAAGCAATAGCTGTATATGAGCTAGATTTTATTAATGGGATTTATCTGCAGATTTATGATATGGAGAGATGATAATGACTATAATTAACTGAGAAAGGGAAAGAATAGATGGAACTACATAAAGTTGTTATTATAGACATAGGTATAAATAATAAATGACAGCATAACCACCCAAACCATCCATTCTGTTAAGGTAGCAAAACAAGAAATTTGCATTTGACACCTGTCTAGATTACTAAGCTAAACTAAAGAATTCATGTTGGACCAAAGTTTAAAAAAATGGTGTTGAAAATAAATTGTTAAGAAATAACAATAATGAAAGAAGGAATGTGATAGCATATGGCTTGTTTGGGATAATACTGTTGGGGATTTTTTAAGGATGTACATCAAACAGCAAATATTTTCTTTTGAACTTAGAACAAAACAACATACAACACATAAAAATGTATCACAATAAAACTGGAAACACCTTCAGAAAAGAACACAAAGCATTTTAAATTTTCCAGTTATAGGTAATAGCAACACAGAAAAAGCTCCTTTTTTAATGCTTCAGAGTAATAAGTCTAGATTATAAGTTACTGACTGCTAACAGCCAGACAACTTGCAGAAAAAAATTGAGAAACATTATTTTAAAACATTTTTAAGAACTCCCAATTACAAATTTGATAAGTAATTTACCCTGATGTGGGCACTGAGGCCAGCTTGAATGCAAAGGGAAATAAGATTCTTGTTAATTTGTTAATTATATTTGTTGTATTCTTTCCATTTTCACCAGAGCACAGCATCTCAGGATGGGAAGAAAAGCTAGACGGAAAATGAATCCTAGTTAGTCCATGCCAAGAGGAGTACTTTCTGAGATGTTTATTAAATCACACTCTTTCCCCTATTTTACTATAAGATAGTTTGTAAATAGTCATCAATTTTAGACTAGTTGTTTTAGTACTCAATTTATAGTTGAACCACCAGATACAGGAGGTTCAGGAGACTATGTTTGAGAAATTTTGCATCTTTCCAATGAATGGTTTTGAAATAGTTGGAGCAACAGCTTCTGCTTCCCAGAATGAACTTGACAGACAGACAGACAAAATAAACGTTTCTATCCAGGAAAGAGACCCTACGTGGGAAATACAAAACTCCCTGTCCCAATGCTTGCACTTATATTCTAAAAACTCAGCGATGACCAACATAAAAGATGAAGTGTAAATCATGGACAATTCACTTCTGAGAAAAAATTAAACAAACCCACTTCACCTTTTGTGCACCTGAAATGCACTTTAGGAGACAGGCCAGTCAACAAGTTAAAACATGTCTTTGTGGAAAAGTGTACTATGGACTGCATCAATTATGCACAAAAATATACTATTGTAAACATATCCCCCAAAGCTCAACAAATCAACCCTAACCATCTAGTAAAGTCTTTGCATTCTACCAATAATAGGGCAAAAGATAATGTAATAAGACCAAACCAGCACAAAGCAAAAAAAGAGATTACGGTTTTGCTTTAACTTAGTGTATAAGTGGGAATTTTTGAATGGTTCTGCTGAATGTAGCTTTCAGAGTGCCTTTGAAAATGAAGCTTCATCTTTAAAGACATCTGAAATCTTGTCATGTTAACAGTTGTTATTAGTTTATAATATAAAATGCAAAAGCAAATTATAGGAAAAATAAGAAAGGGAAAAGGGAAGGGAGAAGTTAGAAAAAAAGGGAAAAAAGGGCATTGACTTTTTTTCCCTCTAGTGCAGTAAAATAAAACAGTAACATCAAACCTCAACTTTTTATTTTTCCATAATAGTATAAACTAGCCATTTCTATAACAACAAATCTATCTAATCAATAAAACCCAAAATCAAAGTTTCATTTTTTTCCACCTCGAGCACAAATTTCAGAAGCAGTTTCCAAGTAGAAACAAAAGTACTTATTTTTTTTTTGATCAAAGCAGTCAATTTAGCCCTCCCTACTAACTCCATCGACTTTTGCAGCCATCCATCCATTGTAGGGATTGAAAAGTCCTTCCATTTTTGTGCATAAGGTAGTCTTGCTGCAGTCAGCATATATAACATCAAAGGTCCAATTTTTTCCCAAGGAATCTCAACACCAGATTATTAAAGCATGCACAGAATACATATGTATATTCAATAACCTATACAAGTAGTATTTGTATTTATATTAAAAATAAAATGACCAAAATATTTGCGTGTACGATTTGTGTGTGTGTGTATGCCATATTTCCTCTCTCACTACCAATGATAGTGCAGAGAACAGACTCACATGAAATCTGACATTATGTGAACGTCACTCAAATGCTGTTCACGGATTAGAGTCTTCCAAGTAAGCCACGTGGTATCTGTAGCCAGCTGCATTGCTCAGTTAATGTAAACGAAAGACTCATCCAGAAAGGCTTTTCAGGTAAGTGTGATCAGATGAGCTGTATGTTGGAGATAGCACTTAATCCTGTCCAAGGACAAACTGGACAGAGGGCAAATCTCCAGAAATCAGATGGATGAAGTCAGAGAGTAGTCCCTGTCCTCAGCCTATGAACAAGATGGGAAAGTTTAGCAAGAATAATTGTACATTTAAAACACCTTGCTGTATCTCAGCATGAATCATTTGTGTCTCCACAAATACCTGCTCTAGAGAACATCCTTTCACCCTGGATAATAATTATATTACCTTGACATAGTTGTGGAGTTGTATGCTCTGAGAAAGATGAGAACTATGCCAGAGGTTTAACCATGCTGGTCAGGTCTCATCAGAGGAGCCAGACAAAGAGTGTTTCTTCTATAAATAATATACCTAATTTACAGAAACCTATACTGAATCAGTCATTGCCTGGGTCAACAAAAACCATGCTAGGTGTTGAAGTTTCTGGACATCTGATGACAAATGGGCTACAGGACATAGTACTATTGGCTGAGCAACCAGGACCAAGAGGTGCAGGACTATAGGAAAAATGGGCTTGCAAATATACAAAGATTGAAAACAAACGATCTGTCATTACAAATCTAGTCCAGCAAGAAGACGATATCTGAAAAGAATGCACCAATTCTGGCAAGAACCACTCCAGAACCAGAAGTAACAGAACAAGAACAATGAATACAACAAGAATAATACATCAATATAATAACCAGAAAAAATTGGATTGATGGAAAGTTAGGGAGCAAGGGAAGGAGAGGTAGACTCTGCCATCAATCAAGCAGCCGTCTCCAGCTTTTAACACCCCCCCACCCTCTCCCAATTGTCCCCCAAGCAAACCGGCACAACTAGGTCTTTGGGCTCTTGTGAAAGGACAAGAAAGTGGGGTCAGATCTAGAGGATAGGGCAGGCGTTGCAGCAGAGAAGGCTGTTCTTTTGGATCCCGCTCTCTTGACAGCCAGGATCTGAAGTAGGCCCTCTCTGCTGGCATAAGTAGGATGAATTATGATTATAGAATGGTTGAATCTTGTCTTTTATGTATTCTAACATTTCTTAAAGAGCTCTGTGGATAAAGGATAGCGAGAGCAGACAGTACGGTGAGAATATAAGGCAAGCATTACAGCAGATGTTTAAATTGTTTTGAAGGCTGCACTTGCTTAAGTGAATGAAGAAGTAAATTGTCATCTGTTTTTGCCTCCTCTTTTCAACAGAGGACCAGCTGGCCTTTTTTTTAACAACTGTGAGTGGGGGAGAGCTGAGAGCAGTTTCTTTCCATCCCCATTTTGAAAGATAATTTTTCCACTCCATGATTTAATCTTCCTCTCGCTCTCTCTCTTCCCCTCCCTCCCTCCACCCCTGCCCTGTCATCATCTTCCTCTCTCCAGCCAACACAGCAGCATGCAGCCATGGTTACAGTTATTGGGACAAGTATTTGGCTATAAAAAATTAGGGCTACCAGATCTAATCTGCAAAAACCCACATGATCACGACTACTATGACTACTGCTATGATTTAATGGTTATTTACTCAGTATCTGTAGTCGCTTGAGTATGGGCACTGATATATAGATATAGCATTCTCTGGTTGGCTGGAAGAAGAACATTTCCTGAAATATGGTGTTCCATGCCTATTTTATGCTTCAAGACTGACAAGCAGGCAATTTCAGGTCTCATTCAAACTGGTTTATAAAGGATTGGTAAATAGGAAAAATGTACAAGTAAATTTAGAAAACCTATCTTGTAAAACCTAATGACTGGACAAGTTCATAACAAGATAGACGATTCAACACCACAGATAGCTAAGCATCAAGGCACTTAGAACATTAAAATTTAAAACAAATATTTGGAGTTTGGAAACCAAAATTTTTTATCAGCTTATATCTTTCAGTATTAGAACCTGTTTGGTGTAATAGTTAAGGTATCAGATGAAAAGCTGGGAGATTATGGATTCTAGTCTTACCTTAGGCACAAAGTCAGCTGGGTGACCTTGTACCAGTCCCACTCAGCTCTAGGAAGGGGGCAATGGCAAACCACTTCTGAATAACCTTGCAAGGAAATTGCAGTGACTTGTCCAGGAAGTCTCTGAGAATTAAACCCCTCTGAACCTAAGTGTAGGGGGGAAATCTTTTGATATAGCTTTGATGTAGTAATAATAGTGTCAATTTTGTACCAATCAATCGTTTGAATATTCTTCTGAGGTAGTCCGAAATACAAAGTGTTGCAATAAGTTCCATTCTTGCTTCCTTCACTGTGTTATTTAAATTTGCAGTTATATCACTAGATATGATTTGCAGTGATTTGAGAAACATTTTAAAATAGTTTTAATAAAAAGTGTGCCTGCTATGGCAAAATGAAAAAAACTTCTGATTTGGGGGGGCTTCCTATATCTTATATTAAAAATATCTTACTTGTAATTATTGCCCTTTTTCCTCATGATGAAGGAAGTAATATTTCTAATATAAATTCTGCTGAAGAAAATTTGATGCCTTTGAACTATAGAACTGAGGGGAAATGTTGAGAATACCTTGGATCTCAAGAAGAACAAATTGCTAATAGATGAAATAAAATCTGAACATCCCCCTCCCAAAGAACTCACAACAAAACTAATATTTTAATATTTTAGACACATAATGCAAAGATGGAAATTGTTTGGTAAAAAAATAAAGAATTGGAAAAGAGGCCAAAGGAGACAAAGAGGAAATAAGACAAAAACCATGAATATAGAAGACTTTGAAGAAGCAGCTACTGACAATTACTCCTGATGAAATTTTATTCTGTGGGTCATGAAGAACCAAAAGTAGCTGAACAACTGAGCAATCACCATTCCAGCAGAATATTGGAATATTTTGCTGGCTAGAAATGTGAAGAAAAATTAAATAAGTAATGAAAGCCCCCTACTCTAGCAGGAATAGAAACTCACAGTAAGAGTCAATTAACAGAGTCTATTCATGGAAAAATTAACAAGCAATTTATTTGCAATCTTGCTCCCTTGCTCATCCAGAAGCAATAAAAAGGTAATAATACATAAGCAGGAAAGTTTTAATTAAAGTTGCAAGAATCCTTTCCTAAATGGTCTAATTTTTAAGCAAATTGTAAGGAAGAATCCTGATTATGCAAAAAGGCATTGCTAGTGGCTGCAGTGGTATATTAAATACTGAGCAAAACTTAATTTCACCTGTAAATGTTGCAGACGGAAAAACTTCATGTCAAGAGATCTTGTGTTTAGAGCAGAGGTTCTCAAGCTTTTTGTGGCATGGCAAAAGAATACAGATGTAAATTGTACGATCAAGAACAACTATACTCAAATGCAGTTATAAAAATATTTTAAAAGAAGATATATGTAATCATGTAAAACAAGAGCCAGCTCGGTGCATGGTTAAGGCACCAAGCTAGAAATAAAAATTCTGTGAGTTCTAGAGCTGCCTTAGATATGCCTTAGATACCTGCTGAGTGACCTTGGGCCAATCATTCTCTTTCAAGAAGGCAATTGTAAATCACTTCCAAAAATTTTCAAATAAAACTGCAAGTAAAAGTCCAGGCAGTCACCAGAAGTCAACAATGACTTGATGGAACATGTACCATATATACTGTATATAAATGTACACTCTTCGTTATCAATCAAATCAAGTACAAAGACTGGCAAGTTAAAGAAAAGTTTAAAAAATAAGGTAAACTGTAGAATGATCTTTGACCAGGGAACATGCATGTCATATTGGACATGTAAACAATTTCAATTTTTTGTTCTGATGGTTATAAATATTGAAAAATCTGTTTTACAGAGATACGTTGTTGCAAATGGAATTAAAGTCTCCATAGCATTTTAGAAGGCAAAGATTGGCTTTTTTCATGAAATACTAGAATTCTCTAAAACACAACTTAACACAAATTATATTAAGTTTCCTATCCTAAAATCCATGAATTCATATTTGCTGAGGTCGGCATTATTGAAACAGTTTATGACAGAAAGAAAAGCATTTTATACCTCTTGTTGAATGTTAATACCATCAAAGTGCAAACAACTTTGGAAGAACTTTGAAACACTCAACCAAGCTAGATGGTAGTGAGTTAAGTCCCCAAAGAGTTTAAATCAGGGGTAGTCAACCTTTTTATACTTACTGCCCACTTTTGTATCTCTGTTAGTAGTAAAATTTTCTCTGACCGCCCACCGGTTCCACAGTAATAGTGATTTATAAAGTAGGGGACAAAACCCCTTCTGCCCACCATGAAAGTTGGAATGCCCACTAGTGGACGGTAGGGACCAGGTTGACTACCACTGGTTTAAATCATAATTTTTTGTTTTGTTTTGTTTTGAATCTGTCCTTTTGCAAATACAGAGACTGCCTAGTAGTTGATCTGTGTTCTGTTCTCCATTACAGAGGGATCTTCATATCCGAGACAGGATGGAAACAAAGAGAATTTTGGCTCTTATATTTTGTATTAACAAAAGTAGGGCCTTTAATGAATCAAATGTTTTATGACAATCTCTCAGTATTCTTGCAGAGTCCCTTGTTGTAATTTAATTACATTTTACATCTATTGATACTAGTCACTATGTTGTATCAGATAATGTCTAAACAGCATTCCTTGGAACTTTCTCTTACTACACTTAAAAATGCAAACAGTGTAGCAAACATTTGTAACCTCAGCCAAAATTCTCCTCTCCCTTTTTTAAAAAAGCATTCATTTGATAATAAACTTGAAAGTTTCCAACTATTTTATCAACATTTGTTGGCATAGTAAACAGGGGTGGGATTCAAATTTTTTTAACAACTAGTTCTGTGGGCATGGCTTAGGTGGTGGGCATGGCTTGGTACTCATATGACTGGGTGGACATGGCTTGGTGGTCATGTTATTGGCTGGGTGTGGCCAACTCAATACCACTCACATCGAGGCACGCATCTTCTCTCCTGGCCTCTCATAACTGTGGGGATGCTGCAACAGTTGTAAGTTTGAAAAATGGTCATTAGTCACTTTTTTCAGTGCCACTGTAACTTTGAATGGTCACTCCACACAAACAAAGTACCAGCAAAGGAGGAAAAAAACCTCCAGAGAAGTTCCAGGGACAGGAAGTCTAGTCCTGCCAAGAATGTAATAAGGATTAACGGAGAGGCAGTTTCTGTAAGCAACATCAGAATGTTTCCTTCCTGCCTTCCTTACAGGATTAGGCCAGTAATTTCTTTTAACAACTGATTCTCCGAACTGCTTAGAATGTTAACAACCGGTTCTAGGGAATAGGTGCGAACTTATAATAAAGGTAATGCCCCTTGTGGATTTGCAGTTTTCAAATTTTCTCATGACCATGCCTCCATATTGCATTAGTCAGCCAAAACAAATCTTTCTCGGTGGATGTGTGCTTGATCATTGCCATCTTTCCACCTTGATTACGTCCATCAGTTAAAACAGTCATCTTGCATATTTTTGATGTTCAGTTTCAGCTCTGTTCTGTTTTTGCTTCCTCTTTTTCAAAGAGCTACTACTTCTGAATTCATATTCTTTCCTCCCTTCTTAACAGTAATATTTCTTGCAGTCTGTGCTCTAAACTTGCATTTTAATACACTGTAATACATTCCTATTTCTTGCACTACCTCTTCATAGGTTTTTCCATCTGTATGCAACCTTCCTACATATTTTAGCTCTCTCAGAAAACCTAAAATAATGACAGCTGTAGAATGAATTCAGACTTTATACCTGACCTCACTTTTGTTTCTATCTCTTCCTGTCACTTATTCTTCCTTATTCTCCCTTTTTATCATTAGTGTAGTACAATCATTTCCCCCCCTCCATGCCTCTCTCTTATTAATGATACCTCTCCCTCTCTTCTGTCTTTTTCCTCTGTTCTAATTGTTATGAGTAAATTAATCAGTTTTTACATTTGATGTAAATATGTCAATAAAACATTGGAAAAACATATTCCAGAAATAATTTAGAAATATTAAAAAGTACATTTGTACTTTTTGGAAGATATGAAAATATCTGTATTCCATATTTTTATCCAAATGGATGAAGGTAATATATTAGAAATTGTTTTGCTAATATAAGTCTATAATAAAAACCAATTTTTAGTAATAATTATTCTTCCCTAAATTTTGCTTTGAAACTCTTTATTTGAAGCTTTTGAAACTTTTAACTCAATGCTATTTCCTACAATTTTAAGTAACAGTAATCTAAAGAAAGAAGTATTTTAACTTCCCAGTGTTTCCATTGGCTAAATCTTGAAGACAACAATAACACATTATTTGATTTCTTATGTGGCAGTGGTTGCCAACCAGTGGGCTGGGGACCAATGGTGGTCCGTAAGAAAATTTTGGTGGTCCGCAGAGAAATGTCACACCCAAAGCAGCCCCCCAAAGCAATTAATCCAGGCTGCATGGGAACACAAGTCTTGCGTTGCTTGCATTGCAAACAACTTGAGGTAGTGAGGGGAGGGGGGAAAGGGCAGAGTGGGGAGAACTTGCCCCACTCACCCCATGTGCCTCACCTGGCCACTAGGGTGCTTCTTTCTGCTTCTTTCTGCTTCTGCTTTTGGCTGCACACAAGGAAAGCAGGAAAAGTCTTTCTTTCTCTCCCCCAAACTCTACCAGAAGTGAGTCTTTGGGACCCTGCCAGGCTTCCTGCTCCAAGAGGCTATGCCGGCGTGACAAGTCTCACAAACACTCATTTCTGGCAGAATTTGGGGCGGGGGAGAAAGACTTTTGCTGCTTCTGCTGTTTTCCTTGCATGAAGCCAAAAGTCTCTCTGTTAGGGATAACATTGTTTACCCTAACTGGTTTAGGTGAAATAATAACTATGAATCATAGTTAGTGTATGTTAGAGTGTATGCAGCTTTAACTGTGAAATAGCAATTAAAGGAGGGGTTATGAAAACAATATAAAAGTAGCAAGTCTACAGCTTGCTCTCTCTCTCTGGCTTTGATGATCCCTGATTACTGCTTGGAATCAAGACTGCATTGCTCGAACGGGAGAGAGAACAAAGGACTGATTTGAACTGACATAGGATATTCTACATGGACTTTGCTAACTGAATATCCCTGAATGGACTGACTACATGATACATGACTATTGGACTGTTATTTGACTATGCTATTAACTTATAATGGAATAAACTATATTCTTGATAGCACAAGCGTATCTGTTATTTTTACTGTATGTTAATAAACATACAAGCTTAGCTCACTCATTTATCTGTGTGCCTATCTGACTAACGCTGCACATTCTGTTTAGCTTGTCTACCTAACCCTGGTTGGGGAACCCAGGCTTAACACTGGTTATGGGCCCAGAGGCTGCAAAGTCAGTTTAACTAGGTTAAACAGATTTATGTAAAAAGTGAGAGTTTGTGTTGTTATACATTACAGTAAAACAGACAGCTGTGTTTTATTAATTATATTTTTATATTCATATAAGAAAACATGGCACAAGTCAATCTACAAAGTTTGTCCCTTATATCCAAGCTGGATGGAACAAACTATGTATCATGGTCTACAAAATGTAGTCTACTTCTACGAGGAGAAGGTCTGTGGAACATAATTGAAAATCCACCAAACGTAGAAGAATGGGATCCAGAGGATGAGGAAGACAGACTAAAGATAGAAGAATTTATGCATAAAAATCAACAAGCCATTTGCATAATTGCGTTAACCTTAACTGATCAACAGCTTGTTTATATCCACGGAGAGAAAACGGCTTTTGGGTGTTGGCAGAAGCTGAAGAGAATTTATGTTCGAGATAATATTGGTGCTCACATAAATCTAACACGGAAGCTTTTCAGGACGCATCTCCAAACAAATGGTGATATGCAGAGTCATTTAAAAACTATGCAAAGCATTTTCCAAGAATTACACAAGAAAGAGCTTATATTCTCTGAACAACATCAAGTTTATATAATTCTATCTTCCCTTGATGAAAGTTATGATAACTACGTAACTTCACTTGAAATTTTGCCAAAGGACAATTTAACTGATATAACTGGCAGATTGATTGAAGAGGCCAGAAGAAGGCATGAAAGAGATGAATTAAGGAGGGAGCAACCTCAAAAAGAAGATAATAAATCTCCTACTGCATACGCAATTAAAAAGTGTTTTAATTGTGGAGGAAGAGGACATTTGGCAAGATTTTGTAAAAAGGCAAAGCGCCAGAACGCTGGCCAGAATACTAAAAATCATCAAAAAATAAATAAAAATTTAGAATTAGCCATGAATACTAACGGAGCTGTAAAAAATAATTTATGGGTGGTTGACAGTGGGGCATCCCATTGTATAACAAATGATAACAAAAATTTTATTAAAATGTCCCAGAGTAAACAGCAGATATTGTTAGCCAATGGCTGGAAACTGAAAGCTAAAGGTGAAGGTATAGCATATTGTTCTTTTATAAAAGAGAATGTAAAAATGTTATATGTACCACAACTTAAGTTTAATTTAATTTCAGTTAGAATTTTGGTTAAACTAGGATATGTAGTTACATTTAAGGGAGATAACTGCATACTTGAAAAAGAAGATAAGAGAATAACTGCATCTTTAAGAGATGGATTATATGTGTTAAATGATGATGGTTTAAAGGTGGCTAACACAATTTATGAAAATAAGAAACCTCATGACGAATGTATTCACTTGTTACATAGAAGGCTAGGGCATTTAAATTTTAAAATGCTTAAGAAAACTGTTGAACTGTCTAAGGGAATAAGTTTGAAATCTTGTAATAAGTATTTGCAATGTAATGCCTGTAATCAAAATAAGAGCAGGGTCATACCGGCTAATAGAGTTGATGGATTTACTACTAAAGAGCCTTTAGAAGTAGTATTTGCTGATTTAATAGGTCCGAAAAAACCAAGTGTAGGAGGAGCTCGCTACATACTAAGTATAATGGACCACTATTCTAGATATGGGTTTTGCTATTTAATGAAGAACAAAACTGAAACATATCAAAATCTATTTAATTGGCTAAAATTCGCTGAAAGAAAAACTAAAAAGAAATTAGTAACTCTCATCACAGATAATGGTACAGAATTTACAAATAATAAATTTAAAAACAGACTTAGAATGTTAGGTATTCAACATAAAATGTCTGCACCATATAGGCCACAACATAATGCCTTTATAGAGAGAAGAGGCCAAACATTACAATCAATGGCACAAACTATGATGTCTGATTCAGGATTACCTGACAATTTATGGGGAGAAGCAATAATGTGTGGTAATCATGTATTAAATAATGTTGTTAATTCAACAACAGGTGAATTACCATTCACACTGTGGCATGGTACAAAACCTGATTTAAGTTACATGCACACATTTGGAGCACCAGCATGGGTGCATATCCCTACACAACTTAGATACAAAGGACAGCATAGAGCTAAAAGATTGATTTTTGTAGGTTATACATCTAATCATCGATCTTATAGATTCTGGGAACCAGGTACATCTAGAGTTTACACCAGTGCTAGTGCAAAATTCCTAGAACATGTAGGATGGAATAGATTAGAGCAAGATTTAAATAATGAAGTATTTATTGAACCCTACAAAAGGCAGAAAGATGAGATTAGCTATAAGAAGAGTCCAATTAAAGAAGAAGTCCACGAAGAGCAAATAGGACCAGAACAAGAGGAAATAGTTGATCAGGAAGAGTTACATGATCAAGAACAATTAATAGAGGAAAGTCCACCTGTAAGTCCTATAATACCTAGACGTACTACATGTGTAACTAGACCACCTGATAGGTATCAAGCAAGTATAGTTTGCCAAGTAACTAAAGTTCCATCTAGTGTAGATGAACTTAGGATGTATCCTGCTAAGGATCAGGAGAATTGGCAAAAGGCAATGGAAAAAGAACTAAATTCATTAAAGGTAATGAAAGTGTATGAAGATGACAAATTACCTCCAGGAGAAAAATCCATTGGGTGCAAATGGATATTTAAAGTAAAAACTGGAAATGATGGGACTGTTACACATAAAGCTAGGTTAGTAGCTCAAGGATTTAATCAAACTGCATCTGATTACGATGAAGTTTTTGCACCAAGCCTTAAAGCTACATCTTTAAGAGCAGCATTAGTGTGGGCAGCTAAGAAAAACTATGTCATTAACCATTTAGATGTAGAAACTGCTTAGTTTCTAGAAACACCATTGCAGCACACTATATATTTAAGAAAACCAATTGGTATAAATGAAAATAAAGTAAATAGTGATGATTGTTGGAAACTCAAAAAGAGTCTTTACGGGTTGAAACAATCTGGGTTTGAGTGGAACCAATATATTGTAAAAGAGTTAAACAATATAGGTTTTAAATCTGGATTAGCAGATCTGTGTGTGTTTAAAAGAGAAAATAATGGAACGGTATCATTATTATTATTATTATTTACTGATGATATTGCTTTAATAACTAAAACTAATAATGAAGCTAATGAGATTATATCATTATTAGCCAAAAAGATAAAAATAAAGCATTTAGGTGAAATTAAAAGGTATCTAGGATTGACAATAAATAAAACAAATAATGGTTTTAAGATATCTCAAGAAGATAAAATTTGCCAATTAATTAAAACGTATAAAATGGAACTTTGTAAACTGGCAAAGACTCCAATGAGTCAGGAAGTTTGCCAAACTAATGATCAAAGTCCCAAATTTGATAAGTCCATATATCAATCTTTGATTGGTAGCTTATCATATATAAGCAATTGGTCAAGGCCAGATATTGCTTATAGTGTAAATCAGCTGGCACGTTTTAATTCAGATCCAAAAGAATATCATTGGAAATCCTTAAAAAGAATTTTAAGATATCTTAAAGGAACAATGAACTATGCATTGTATATAGAACCAAAGGGTGATTTGAGTCTTAGTGCCTATGCAGATGCAAGTTTTGCAACTGATATAAACACTAGAAAATCAACATCTGGGATGGCTATATTATTTGGTAAGACACTAATAGGGTGGAGGTCAATCAGACAACAGCATATTAGCTTATCCACGATGGAAGCTGAATTTTCATGTCTGTCATTATTATGCACTGACTTGATTTTCTACAAACAGTTATTATTAGACATGGGTATAACTGTAAAAGATTCCATTATTGTGTACGAGGATAACCAAGCAGCTATAAAGTTAGCTACTAGTATTGCTGTAAAAACTAGATCAAAACATACTGACTTAAGATATTTGAATGTAAGAGAATCAGTGAAAAATGGAATAATAAAATTGGAATACTGCATGTCAGAAGAAAACATTGCAGACCAATTTACAAAAGCTCAAGGAGCAATTAAGTTTAAAGAGAGTTGTGAAAAATATAATTTAAAGATGTAAATGATTCATAGTTATTATGTAACCTAAAAGGGGAGAATGTTAGGGATAACATTGTTTACCCTAACTGGTTTAGGTGAAATAATAACTATGAATCATAGTTAGTGTATGTTAAAGTGTCTGCAGCTTTAACTGTGAAATAGCAATTAAGGGAGTGGTTATGAAAACAATATAAAAGTAGCAAGTCTACAGCTTGCTTGCTCTGGCTTTGATGATCCCTGATTACTGCTTGGAATCAAGACTGCATTGCTCGAACAGGAGAGACAACTAAGGACTGATTTGTAAGTGAACTGACATAGGATATTCTACATGGACTTTGCTAACTGAATATCCCTGAATGGACTGACTAGATGATACATGACTATTGGACTGTTATTTGACTATGCTATTAACTTATACTGGAATAAACTATATTCTTGATAGCACAAGCGTATCTGTTATTTTTACTGTATGTTAATAAACATACAAGCTTAGCTCA
>BLBF01000031.1:5080741-5109276 GCA_015471245.1 Laticauda colubrina
CTTTACGGGTTGAAACAATCTGGGTTTGAGTGGAACCAATATATTGTAAAAGAGTTAAACAATATAGGTTTTAAATCTGGATTAGCAGATCTGTGTGTGTTTAAAAGAGAAAATAATGGAACGGTATCATTATTATTATTATTATTTACTGATGATATTGCTTTAATAACTAAAACTAATAATGAAGCTAATGAGATTATATCATTATTAGCCAAAAAGATAAAAATAAAGCATTTAGGTGAAATTAAAAGGTATCTAGGATTGACAATAAATAAAACAAATAATGGTTTTAAGATATCTCAAGAAGATAAAATTTGCCAATTAATTAAAACGTATAAAATGGAACTTTGTAAACTGGCAAAGACTCCAATGAGTCAGGAAGTTTGCCAAACTAATGATCAAAATCCCAAATTTGATAAGTCCATATATCAATCTTTGATTGGTAGCTTATCATATATAAGCAATTGGTCAAGGCCAGATATTGCTTATAGTGTAAATCAGCTGGCACGTTTTAATTCAGATCCAAAAGAATATCATTGGAAATCCTTAAAAAGAATTTTAAGATATCTTAAAGGAACAATGAACTATGCATTGTATATAGAACCAAAGGGTGATTTGAGTCTTAGTGCCTATGCAGATGCAAGTTTTGCAACTGATATAAACACTAGAAAATCAACATCTGGGATGGCTATATTATTTGGTAAGACACTAATAGGGTGGAGGTCAATCAGACAACAGCATATTAGCTTGTCCACGATGGAAGCTGAATTTTCATGTCTGTCATTATTATGCACTGACTTGATTTTCTACAAACAGTTATTATTAGACATGGGTATAACTGTAAAAGATTCCATTATTGTGTACGAGGATAACCAAGCAGCTATAAAGTTAGCTACTAGTATTGCTGTAAAAACTAGATCAAAACATACTGACTTAAGATATTTGAATGTAAGAGAATCAGTGAAAAATGGAATAATAAAATTGGAATACTGCATGTCAGAAGAAAACATTGCAGACCAATTTACAAAAGCTCAAGGAGCAACTAAGTTTAAAGAAAGTTGCGAAAAATATTTTCTAAAGATGTAAATGATTCATAGTTATTATGTAACCTAAAAGGGGAGAATGTTAGGGATAACATTGTTTACCCTAACTGGTTTAGGTGAAATAATAACTATGAATCATAGTTAGTGTATGTTAAAGTGTCTGCAGCTTTAACTGTGAAATAGCAATTAAGGGAGTGGTTATGAAAACAATATAAAAGTAGCAAGTCTACAGCTTGCTTGCTCTGGCTTTGATGATCCCTGATTACTGCTTGGAATCAAGACTGCATTGCTCGAACAGGAGAGACAACTAAGGACTGATTTGTAAGTGAACTGACATAGGATATTCTACATGGACTTTGCTAACTGAATATCCCTGAATGGACTGACTACATGATACATGACTATTGGACTGTTATTTGACTATGCTATTAACTTATACTGGAATAAACTATATTCTTGATAGCACAAGCGTATCTGTTATTTTTACTGTATGTTAATAAACATACAAGCTTAGCTCACTCATTTATCTGTGTGCCTATCTGACTAACGCTGCATATTCTGTTTAGCTTGTCTACCTAACCCTGGTTGGGGAACCCAGGCTTAACACTCTCCCCCCCCTCTCTCTCTCTGAGAACGGAGCTAGAGATGGTATCCTGCAATCCCAAATAAAGAATGTTCGATCGGTAGGAAAACGGGGCGGGGAATTTTCCTGTAGACTTTTTTGGGGATTTTCCCAGGATCTCTGATCCATGGGATTTAAAATGATGAGTATGATGGTCCCTGAGGTCCAAAAGGTTGTCGACCCCAATCAAGATCACAAGAAGTGATAGTCCTATTTTATACTGCACTAGTGAGACAAACTTGGAATACGGTGTCCAGTTCTGGTTACCATGATACAAAAAAGATACCAAGACCCTAGAAAGTGTGCAGAGAAGAACAACAAAGATTATAAGGGATCTGGAAGCTAAACTAAGTGATGAAAGGTAAAGGGAACTAGGTATGTATAGCCTATCAAAGAGAAGGATTAATAAGCTGTCTTCCAGTTCTTGATAAGCTATCACAGAGAAGAGAGAATCGACTTATTCTCCAAAGAACCTTAGCAGCAGGACAAGACGTAATAGGTGGAAGCTCATTGAAGGGAGATCCATACTAGAAGTTATGAAAATTTCCTGACAGTGAGAACGATTAGCCAATGGAACAGCTTGCCTCCTGGAGCTGCAGGTGCATCATCACTAGAAGTTTTGAAGAATAAATTGGACAACCATTTGTCCAGGATGTTATAAGGTCTCTTGTTGAACTAGAACAGATCCCTTCTAACCCCTGATTCTATGATTCTAGTTAGCAAAATTGTAAGTTTTCTCAAACTCTTTCCACCAGAATAAATATCTGGATGAAGATTGTCCCAAATGAGGGTAATATGCACTAACAGATGAACTGAGTTGAAAGGGACTTTGTAGGTTATCTAGTCCAACTCCCCACCCAAGCAGGAGATCCTATACCAGTGATGGCTAACCTTTTGGGCACTGAGTGCCGAAAGCACTTGTGCATGTGCGCATCCCCAAAATGCAATACACATGCATCCCCTGTGCATATGCGTGTGTTCTCCATGCATATGCCTCACCCCCACCTATGCACATGTGTTCCCTGTGCAATGCGCATGTGCCCCACCCCCCACATACACCCCATCCCCCACGCATGGATGGCAGAGACCCAAAGACCAGCTGGCCAGTGGGAGGCGCATGCATGCATGTATGGAAGAACTGAGCTGGGGCAATAGCTTGCGTGCCCACAGAGAGGGTTCTGCATGTCACCTCTGGTACGCGTGCCATAGGTTCACCAGCACGGCCCTATACCATTTCTGACAAATGGCAGTCCAGTCTCTTCTTGAAAGTCTCAAGTGATGGCGTTCCCACAATTTCCAAGTGCAAGCTGTTTCACTGGCTGATTGTTCTCACTGTCAGAAAGTTTCTCCTTATTTCCAGGTTAAATCTCTCCTTGTTCAGTTTCTATCCATTATTCCTTGTCTGTCCTTTGGGTGCTTTGGAACAGGGGTCGCCAACCTTTTGGACCTCAGGGACCACAAAACTCATAATTTTTGATCCCAGGGACCACTAACTGGTTCTGTGGGCATGGCCTAATTTGTGGGTGTGGGTTGGTGGTCATGTGACTGGCTGGGCATGGCTTGTATGTAAATATAAATATTTATATAAATATTGAATTTTTTATAAAAAAGAGCAACTTTTACCCAAAATCAGGCAAAGCAGGCAGGCAGATTGAGTTGCTCACAAAATCACAGAATCATTCAGTGATCTATCTATCTGCCATTGGATAGCTCAGTCTGTCACATAAAATTTGCTTGCAAGCAAACTCATAAAATTAACTTACAACACACCATGTATGTAAATATTGATTTTTTTATTAAAAAAGAGCAATTTTACCCAAAATCAGGCAAAGCAGGCAGACTGAGTTACTCACAGAATCAATCAGTGATCTATCTATCTGCCATCAGCTAGCTCAGTCTTTCAAATTTGCTTGCCGTGAGTCTGCACTGAATTTGCTTGCAAGCAAAGCTTCAGTCCTAAGGGAAGTTCAGCAGAGCCGAAGTTCTAAAGACTAGCTAGAAAGCAAGAAATCCAACCGTTTCCTGCTTCCTAGCTAATCTAAATCTCCTGTACAGCAGAACAGATGATGGTCGAAAAAAGGAAAAATAGCAATTTTAGCAGCAAGTTTGCCAGGTAAGGAGTGAATGGGAGGGGAGTGTTTCTGTGGGCCATGTGGGCTGCACAGCCTTGTGTTTCTGCGTAGCCTGGATTAATTGCTTTGGCAGGGTGCTCTGGGGGTGAGATTTCTCTGCGGCTCACCAAAATTTTCTCAAGGCCCACCCACTGGTTGGCAACCACGGCTTTAGAAAATAGCTTGACCCCTTCCTCTCTGTGGTAGCTCCTCAAATATTGGAAGACCTCTATCATGTCTCCCCTGATCCTTCTCTTTACTAGATTAGCCAAGCCCAATTCCTGTAACTGTTCTTCATATGTTTTAGTCTCCAGTCCCCTAATCATCCTGGTTGCTCTTTCTGCACTTTTTCTAGAGTCTCAACATCTTTTTTATAGTGTAGTGACCAAAACCAGATCCAGTACTCTTGGTGTGGTCTTACATCATCTGGAAATACTCTGTTTAATATAATTACAATTCCAAATGTAACACCTTTCATGAATTATTTTTTATTGATTTTTAAAAATATAATTCACCAAAGTTGAATTAAAGTTGTAGAGACAACCAGTGTGATATGGTAATTACTAGAAGCAGGGAGATCCAAGTTATAGACCTCTCTTAGCCACAGTAACCTCAGGCAAGATTTTTCTCTTGGCCCTAATTAGTATCAGGCTCTGAAAAAGGCAGCTGATAAACAAAACCCCTCAATGCATCATAGTCATTCACTGATATTTCACTGTAGGAACCAAAGAAGTGCAGTACAAACACAAACAGACCTTGAAAGCAGAGGTGGTATTCAGCAGGTTCTGACCAGTTCTGGAGAACTGGTAGTAGGAATTTTGAGTAGTTTGGAATACCACCTCTGACTGGCCCGGCCCCCATCTATTCTCTGCCTCCCAGTTCCCAGCTGATTGGTTGGGTCTTCTTTTGTTACCTTGCACAGGAGAACAGAGCTGGAAAGCAGGTTAATGTGATGGGGAGGGAATAGGGATTTTGCAGTATCCTTCCCATGCCATGCCCAACAAGCCACGCCATGCCCAACAAGCCATGTCCACAGAACTGGTAGTGAAAAAATTTTGAATCCCACCACTGCTTGAAACCTTTGTTAAATAAATGCTCAGAACAACAGCAACCACTACAGAATTTAATGGAAGGAACACCATAACGAATTCTAAGATGGCCAAATTATTTTTTATTCAGAAGAAATAGTTTTTCATCCTAGTCACCTCTAATCCTATAAAATTCCCTTTTGTCTCATGCCCAGAACTTATCATATTCATCATGTATTTAAACTTAAATACTCAAGGAGAGAAGAAGAGGGAAATATCAGAATCTATGAAAATTTTACTAAATGTACTTTTCTTCTCTCTCTCTTTGTTTTCTCTTGTTTTTAATTTATTCTGGTTACTAACTCTTTTCTTTGTCTATGTTTGCATAACTTTGGTGGGTATGTGTGAAGTTTGTTAGATACCGCAGTGAAGAGATCACCCGGCGGGAACTGGCAGAGTTTCGACCACCCGCCTAGGTGACCGGACCTCGCATCGATTAAGAAGAACCACATGGACACAATGAATCTTCTTGATGAGAGCGCCCAGAGGACTGGTCACGTTCTCTTTTATTGAGTAGTTTTTGAGACAAGGATGTGTATTGGATTAGAGACAAGGATGTGTATTGGAGTTTATTTGTTCCTGCCAGTTCCTTTTGCCTAATATGGAGTTGTTTATTGCCTTCATTTTCTGCTACGTGACTATGCACAGGAGTACCTTTAGATACTGCAACATCTCGTCTGTTTTTATTTATTTATGATATTATTCTTACTAATGGCGAGCGGTACGTCCTCCGACCCATCGCTCCCCATGTCCATAAGAGAGATCATATCTTCTTTCATGATATCAGGTTCCTCATAGTCACTATCAGAAAATTGTAACAAGGCTTGTTTTTCCATATTGCATGTAAGGCTATTGATCTTTGTGTGAGTATCTGTGATGACTTCATTCATGCTATATAGTCGATTACGCAAAAAGTTAAGTATTTTTGAAAGCATGCAAGGTCCAATAGTACACAGTAATATTAGCAATATGAGTGGTCCTATAAGTGCAGAAAGCAATGTAGTTAACCATGGTGATATTTGAAACATGCTTTGGAACCATCCCATCGACTGTTGCACATAAGCCTCCTTGTTTTAAAAATAACAGATCAAGGCCTCTTCTATTTTGTAGTGCAACTTCAGCTAGGGAAGTGAGTGATTCCTGCATAGCTGAGATGGAGACTTCTAAGGTTTTTAAGTCTTCATCTATTTCAGCCGATAGTCTACTTATTTGATCACTTCCTCCGGGTTCAAGTGAGGCATGGCCCATCTGGTCATGCCTGAATCGCCTACGGACAGGAACAGGACGATGCAAAGTCCTCATGCAGAAATGGGGCTACAATAGGGATGGAGAAACTGCTTGCGATTGTGGGCAGGATCAGACAATGCAACATCTTTTGGTCTGCCCCCTCCTACCAGAGCCATGCACTGTCAATGACCTGGAGACTTTCAACACCAAAGCCAGATCCTGCGCTCTGCACTGGACAGGACTTGTGTAGTGACTCGAGAAGAAGATTGGTATTATGAATGAGAGCGCCTATGCCTGTGCCAGCTCCTACTGTTCCCAAACCTAGCAAAACCGATAATGTAAGAGCAGTTACAATTTCCCTTTTGGCTCTAAGAAGCATCTCAGGTTCTAGAAGGGAGACAAATTCGGGATCCTTATATAATTCAATTTTTGGTAACAAAATTACTTGTATGCAAAAGGCCTTTTGTTGTATAAGTACATCTCCGGATACACAGGTGGTAGCACCTGTGGAACATGCCCAAATAGAAGTGTTTCCGGCTACAAAATATTGTCCTTTTAATCGATCATTAATGTTCCCTCCCAATCAGAAGTGTAGACCTGATTATATCCTTCTCCAATGCTGGTTCTTCCCTTTCCTAAGTAGATCTGGCATTTATAGTGAGTAGAACCATTATGACAATACTGGGAATAATTGGAGGGAATGTTACCTAAACAACATCCAACACCTATAACAGAGGTAACAGTAATGGTAGAGTTCTTCCATCTACATTGATGATCGGTGGTTTGGTTTGAAAAAGCCTCTGATGAGGCTACTGCCTCGTAAAAGGGTGGAGTGGAAGATATGCAGAGCCAACAGGGTTGATGAGTAAAATTGGAGGTGGCGTTCAAAAAGGCATATGATGAAGAGATTAAAGAGAGAATTGGATTAGTAGGATTGCTTAACGGTTGTAGAAAGGAAGATTTGATATTTGAATTAGGTCCTATAGGGTTAGTAGATGGTAGGGTCACATGTCTTTGGATATAAAATACATTGCCATAATCATAACCCGAAGGATCATACATCCGTCCCCCCCATTTCATGCCTTGATCCCATAAGGGAGAGTCCTTGCCCTTTGATAGAAAAGTTATAGTGATGTTATTACATCGAGTGTTCCGGGAAGATGTCTCTCCAAAATCGCATTTTTTCCTGGTGGTAGATCTTCCGATGGAGATGTAGGTATCAGGCTTGTGTGGAGTCCATGACATATAGCCGGTCGTTTCACATCCCCAATTTTTACAGAATGTGTCCGCGACACCCCCACATTGATATTTATCATCTGCTGTTTGAGAGTGTCCAGGACAGAAGTAAAAATAGCAATTATATACATGTGAGGGATAGGGTTGGGGCGGCCGGGAAGCAGAATTAATAAAGTCTTTATAAGGAATAACACCATGAAGCATTTCCGCAAAATCAAACTGCAGCTGCGGGAAAAATAGGTCTAAACGAGTCATATTGCAAAGTTGAGTTAATAATTCACCCTGAGAGTCTTTGACCGTCCAGCATATTGATAAAGCGCGGTGTGGGTTGAAATTATGTGCCACCAAAAAACCAAACAGGGATAACAGTATCTGGTTGACAATCAGATGCTTCATTGCGTTTGTCGTGGGAAGATGGATGGAAAGGACGAACGCAGCGGGCTGGAATCCACAAAACTTTATCAGGCAATTGGATAGCGGCGTAGCCTCGACCCCATGTTATAAGCTCTGCTGGTCCTTTCCAAGCAGGATCTGGTAGATGCCTGTAATAAACAAGGGGTCTGGAAGTGGGAACAGGAGGTTTTGAAAAATGTCGAGATGCTGGGGTGAGAGGAGGGGTTCCAGTGAGGTTCAGAAAGTTCAACGTATATAGGCATACGTTGAGAATGTTTTGCAGTGCTGGGAGGTTGGGGGGCCTCGGGGGGCCATTTGACCCCATATACCTCTAAAGAGCTAACTTCAGGGTTTGGTTAGCTCTTTCAACGATAGCTTGCCCTTGACTATTAAATGGTATACCAAATTTGTGAACAATGGACCACTTATGGCAAAATTCCGCAAAGGCGGTGCTAATATAAGCTGGCCCATTGTCTGTTTTTAGCGTGTGTGGACATCCCAGCACTGTAAAGGTTCGAATACAATGATTAATTACATGTTTGGTGGATTCACCTCTTTGTGGAGTTGCCATAATAAAACCCGAAAAGGTGTCCACCGATACATGCAAATATTTCCAAGGTGCAAATGGGATAAATTGAGTAACATCCATTTGCCAGGTTTCACATGCTTGAATCCCTCTGGGGTTGGTGCCTTGAGCTAAGCCTTTACTCTGCTTACTACAAGTAGGGCATTGTTGAATAATGGCTGTTGCTTCAGCCATTGTAATTCCAAATTGTTTTACAAGGGCTCTTTTGTTTTGATGGAAATATTCATGGCTCTGAGAAGCTGTGAGTGCAATAGGCATAGGTGCTTTAATGGTAATTGGGCATGCAATACATGCTTCATCGGCTCTTTGATTGCCTTCTGATAGGAACCCAGGTAGGTTTTGGTGACTTCGTATATGGGCTAGAAAGAGGGGGCATTTGCGTTTATTCAGCAGGACCTGTAGATCACTTAGTAAATCATACAGATCATGCGGAGTAGCAGGGGATATATATGCTTCAAAGATATTATTAACCAGCTGAGTAACATATAGACTATCAGAGATCACATTAATTGATTGGTGTGGGAACAGGGCAAGGGCCATATTGAATGCAGCCAATTCCGCCTTTTGTGCAGAGGTTTGTGGAAGAGTTAGCCTTTTATGCCAGGTGTTAAGATATGTCCTTGTACATGCCCCATGGGTTTTGGACCCGTCTGTAAAAACCGTGAGAGCAGCAGGAATGGGGGTCGAGGTGATGGGACTACTGAAGGATATAGGGATGACTTTTATGAGTTGAAGCCTAGGATCAGAGGGGAGGTGACACGACGTATGTCCTACCCAATCAGCCAGGGCATCCTGTATGATGGCAGATGACTGATATAGTGGCTCCCATTGAGTTAATTTCATGGGAACATATAAGGTGTCTATGTCATATCCAATTAGAGTTTTTGCCCTGTGTCGTCCCTTTTGTATAAGCTGTGCAATTTGTATGTGGCGGGTAGAGATAGTGACACAAGGAGTATGGGGTAAATGTAACCATTCTATAATGTGCAGGGATTTCTTTGGCGAGGGTGGGATTTGTAATAATATACCCGTAGTGAGCATTGGAGTGTTAAGGAGAGCAAGGGATAGCGGGTGATTGTCACTTACTCGATCCACCCATAGATGAGTTAATGTCCTGTTAACTAATTGCAGGACATCCTTATGATCCTTGGAGAGAATTACTTTATCCGAAGGATGTTTTAGACCTATTAGAGCATTAAAGAGCGGAGAGAGCTGAGCAGTGGTAAGACAGAGATATGGTCTGGCCCAGTTGAGAGTGCCAAGATATTGCTGAAGCTGTACTAATGTGGGGTTAGAGGGTAATGACAATATAGGCAGCGCGGGAGTAGCAGCAGCCTGTAAAAGCTTATGACCTAAATATGTGAATGGATATTTGCGCTGTATTTTTTCAGGTGCTATGTAAAGTCCTGCCGCCTGTAATATAGTTGTCAACTGGGGTAGGCTCTCTTGTATAATGCCCTTCTCACCTGCAGTTGCTATTAGTATATCATCCATGTAATGATATACAAGATAGTTGGGATAAAGTGCTCTATAAGGTTGTAATGCCTCTTTAACATAGGCCTGGCACATAGTTGGTGAATTAAGCATGCCCTGGGGTAGCACTTTCCATTGATATCGTTGGGTGGGTTGAGAATTGTTTAATTCAGGTATAGTAAATGCAAATATTTGCCTGTCTTGTTTTTGAAGGGGGATAGAGAAGAAACAGTCTTTTAAATCTATGATCACTAGATCATCATCCGAAGGTATGAGATTGGGGTTAGGTAGTCCACATTGTAAAGCCCCTATTGGTTTTATAATAGCATTTATGGTGCGTAAATCCTGTAATAAGCGCCATTTGCCGGATTTTTTCTTTATCACAAAAACCGGTGTATTATAGGGGCTTGTGGACAGCTCAATACGTCCAGCAATTTTTTGAGCATGGATCAATTCTTTTAGGGTATTCAATTTTTCTAACGGGAGAGGCCATTGATCAACCCAGACAGGAACAGAGGTAGTCAAAGATAGCGGTAGCGTATGAGGCATAAGGAAGATCGTCAGGGAAAAGAAATGGTAGCTTGCAATTGCGATAGGAGATCCCGTCCCCACAGGTTAAAGGACAGCGGAAGCACATAGGGTTTTATGTGCGCGATAGTAGAAACCCCAGCAATAGAAGCAGGCAACCAGTTAGAGCTGACCTGAGCGGCTTGAGCTCCTCCCACACCGTGAACTGCCGGCGAAGGGTCGAGCGGCCACTCAGGGGGCCATTCAGAGGCAGAAATAACAGAAGCGTCAGCACCCATGTCAACGAGACCTGAAAAGGATCGGTTGTTGAGAATAACCGTGAGTAAAGGTTTCGAGGTCTGTACAGGTCGCTGCAAAGCCATAAAGGAAAGGGAATCGGAGGAGTGCAAAAGAAGTATAAAGGTAGCTACAATCATGCCCTTTTTTAGAAAAAAGGGGCGATCTCCCATTACTGCCATGGACAAACAATTTATAGAATAAACATTGTAAAGAAAAGGAGCGGCTATTACTCCTTCTATTATCAGAGCAGAAGTGGGGATCAGCAAAGCAGGACAGTCAGATGCAATAGGGTGTTGTGTAGTTATAGTGAGGGGAAGAGTAATGACTGCCCCTACGTCCTCATAAACTACATCTTCTGATAATTCAGCAGGGAATGCATTCCGATTTGCAACCTTATTGTCGGGGCTAGTTGCCAACCCCGCAACTAGTTTTCCGAAGCCTGTCCTTGTTGAGGATTGGATCGGCATTGGCTCGCCCAGTGATAGCCCTTACGGCACCTTGGACATATGGTTTTAGGCTTGGTGGTTTGGGCAAAGGTTTTTCTTTTTGGAGCATTTCCCCCTCCCCGAGCCCTGCATTGACTTTTAAAATGACCCGGTTTTCCACAATTATAACAGTTTCCTTGACGAGGCACAGTCATAGGGAAGGTGGAGGATAGCGCAGAAGCAAGGGCAGAAGCGTTAGAACGGGCACGATGTGCTTCCGTGCCAACATCCTGACAGGCTCTGATATAATCTGCCAGAGTTTGATGTGGTATTGATTGCAGCGGTTTTAGTACCGCCTGACAGTCTGCATTAGCGTTAGAGACTGCTAATTTTATTAGTAATTCAGCCTGTGCAAGCGGATTGTCAATTTGTCTGTCTATAAAGGTAGAGTAGGGCTCAGAAGGTCCCTGAAGAATCTTCGCAAAGGACAAAGTAGGTTGTGAAGAATCGGGTATGCGGCGGAAAGCATTTAAAGCAGCATTTTTCATTAAATTGTATCCTTGAATGCCAATTGTAATTTCTTGCTGAGGAGTAATTATAGTATTTTGGCATAATAAATGGTCTATTGTTACATTCGGTGGTAAACCAGCAGCCGCCGCGGCTTGGATGGCTATTCTATAATCATTATGCCATGAAGCCAATTGTGAGGAAGTGAGTAACATATTAGCCATAGCTTGCCATTCAGAAAATAAGATACGGTAATTAGTTGCCATATTTTCCATAAGTGTACGGACATATGGTGACTGAAGACCGTATTTAACTGTGGCAGTTTTCAGTTCCTTCAATATGTCCCATTCCATTGGAACGTAATGAGGAAAGGGAGCGTTAGCCCCCGCCGGAGTGTGTAATACCATAGGAAAACAGGAAAGGTCTTCCAGCGAAACCTTCCCAGTTTGTATTGCCTTTTGAAAGGAATTCAGGATAGGAGGTTCTGTCAAATTGGTTTTGTCAGGGGTTTTTAAAGGCTAGTCAAAGGAAGTTAGAGACGGTGTGTTAATCAATTGATAGGGGGGTGGACAATTTAAAGATGTTAGCGAAGGATACAGAGAAGAGGGGTTAGAAGAGGTATTAAGGGGAACAGAATTTGAAACAGTGTCAATTTTGGAAGACGATGTATCTTCAAGGGATTGTTCCGTTTGTGGATTAGTTGAATTTGGAAACATCGTCGTTATGGCAGTCCTTAGGGCTTGCCACGTACACAAAATGTCTGGAGGAGCTCTGGGGGGATTACGGAGCCATTTGCCAATACGTGCCCATGTAGAAGACTTGAGAGTGCCTTCTTCAGGATAAGCGGGGCAATTTTTTTGAAGGTAAAGGAGAAAATGAGAAATTTGTCTCTTCGATAGAGGATATATAGTTGTGCCGTTAACCTTTTGCAGGTTGTTAGCTTTCCCGACTATAGAGGAAAGTTCCTCCACATGTTTGGAGAGAACTTTGGATTTTGAGGAGCCCATACTTACGAAGCGCTTGCCTTCCCGGTGCGTAGTATAGGAGTCGGGCGACGTATCCCTGGACAAGAATCACATCGGAGTCACCAGTTGTGAAGTTTGTTAGATACCGCAGTGGAAGAGATCACCCGGCGGGAACTGGCAGAGTTTCGACCACCCGCCTAGGTGACCGGACCTCGCATCGATTAAGAAGAACCACATGGACACAATGAATCTTCTTGATGAGAGCGCCCAGAGGACTGGTCACGTTCTCTTTTATTGAGTAGTTTTTGAGACAAGGATATGTATTGGATTAGAGACAAGGATGTGTATTGGAGTTTATTTGTTCCTGTCAGTTCCTTTTGCCTAATATGGAGTTGTTTATTTCCTTCATTTTCTGCTACGTGACTATGCACAGGAGTACCTTTAGATACTGCAACAGGTATGTATATATGTGCATGTAATATAAAGGTAAAATTGTTGCCCTAGCATAGTAGGCTCCAATGTTTTCTTTGCCACATGGAGAGTGGGTGGAGGAGGGATTGTGATTAAAAAACGATTTTTTATTCTTTGTGAACCCCAGTAATAGCTAAAGGAATTAAAAGTGCTTGAAACAAGAATAGAATTTCTTATATGATGATAGTATAATTAATAATAGTTTGTCCTCTGTTGGTCTAATTGGGAAATAGTTTATACACACTATCTAGATCTGCTTCAAAATAGAATGGTCTAAACCATGTTATGACACCATGTTCTTAACCTTCATCTATCTAAAAAGGACTTTAAATGAATGAATAAAAAAAACCTAGCCAGTAAGTTTAAAACAATAAAAGGTTTGATGGATGTGCTTTCGTCATTTGTTGTTACAGTTACAGCTGGAATTGATAAAACAGCAATTATCTTCCAATTTGTGGAAAGACAAACAGCTTCTGAAACTGCTGTAAAAACATGACAAAAAGCTGATGAAATGCTATAATCCAAGCTTTTGACTCTGGAAGCATAATTGTACAGGAGCTACATAATATTATTTACACTACTAAAGAGTCAGAAAAAGAAAGTCTAGGAGTCTTTACAGAAGCATCTGTTTAACTCCTTCAAAAAATTAAATATAATAGATATTGTGTTTACCATAAACCTATGTAGTGTATGAATGTAGCTGTTAAAATATTGTCTGGGATTCTTCCTTACCAGCTTCTGATTGTACTAGCAAACTTGGCATTTCTTGATCAAGCTGAATATATTTGTCATCCACAAGAATCTAATATGAGATTAGTAGATACCTTGTAGATTTAAATAATGCTAAAATAAATCCAATTGTAATTACTTCACTAGATGCAGAGGAGGATGAAATTAATTGGAATCAACTAGTACTATGGGCTTCAGTAAAAAGGATTTGGGATAATATTAATATTTTACAAATGAATAATCTGTCATTGTTAATTGATATCATGTGCAGTATTCCTTCACATATTCATAAGCTATATTATCAAAATGTAATGAATGGTTGTGGGTGTTTATCTGAAGAATTGTTTCTTTGTTTTTTCACAGGAAGGTTCAATTGCCAAAGAAGGAGGTTTTCATTCTCTTTGTTTAAGTTTGTATTTGAACTTTTTTTCTAAAATTAATGAATGGCATCTTTTGCCTTCTAGAAGTTTGCTTCGTGGACCATTTTGCAATTGCTAGTAGATCTTTTTAGGAAATTACTTTAGAAAGTATTAAATTTCCACTCCAAGTATATGTAGTGTTAGTACTAGAGTATTTATATGCCTATAACAACTACTTATGAATTACAAATAGTTATTACAAATAGTTCTTATCTTACAACCACACTTTCTGTTGCGAAGCACGATTGTTGCTAAGTGAGTATTGTCTTATTTTGTGGTCTTTTTTGCTATAATTGTTAAGTGAATCTCTGGAGTTGCTAAGTTAAAGGCCCTGTCACACTGCCCAACAGATGCAAAACATTTGTAAAAAGGACACAGCGGACGAGAAAAATCTTCCATCCGTTGTTATCCGCTCTCAAAAGGGGCAAAAATGTGCATAAACAGAGCGGATAACACGGAAAGGAACGGACGGGGGGAGGACGCAGAGCAGATGGAAAGCGGATGTGGAACGGAAGCCTAGCGGATGGAAGTGGATGGGAGCGGATGGCACATCCGCTGGGCTTCCGGGGGACCTCAGCAAAACGGACGCGGAATGGATACAGCGGATGCAGAGCGGACGCCGAGCGGATGAAGCGGATGCACAGCGGATGCACAATGGATGAAGCGGATGCAGAGCGGAAGCCTAGTGGAAGCCTAGCGGAAGCCTAGCAGATGCTTTGCATTAATTGCGCAAGCGGGGGGGATTTATTGCGTCAGCCCCGCGGATATAAAGGGAAGCAGCTCGGAAGCAGGTCACCATTCAGAAGAAAGACCTGCTGCCAGACGCATTGAGTGCCTTGCCTGCTTGCCTTGCTGCCTGCCTGCCTGCTAGCCTCCCTGCCAGCCAGCAACCCCACAACCATGGGGGAAAAGAGAAAGCCTCAGCCATCTGCTGCCAGCCCTGGCAAGAGGGACAGGGCCATCCTCCCGCCCCCTGGCCCTCACTCTGCTTCTGCTGGGGCTTCTGCAGCATGGGCTTGCTCTTCTGCGGCTGGGGCTTCTGCTGCTTCTGGAGGAGCTGATACTGCTGCTTATGGCGGTGGTGCTTCTGCTCGTGCTTACTCTGCTGATGCTGCTCCTGGCGGTGGTGCTTCTGCTGGTGCTTACTCTGCTGAGGCTGCTCCTGGCAGTGGTGCTTCTGCTGGTGCTTACTCTGCTGAGGCTGCTCCTCGTCCTGCTGGTCCTGCTGGTCCTGCTCGTGCTCCTGGACTTGCTCGTACTGCTCGTACTGCTCATGCTCCTGGTCTTGCTCGTCCTGCTTGTACTGCTGGTCCTGCTCGTGCTCCTGGTCCTGTTCGTGCTGCTGCTGCTGCTGCTGATGATGATGATGATGATGATGATCCTGCTGCTGCTGCTGATGATGATGGTGATGATGGTGATGATGCTGATTATGATCCTGCTGCTGCTGCTGCTGCTGCTGTGGAGGAGCAGCCCCTACAAACTGGAAGCCCCTCTGATGAGGGCCCATCTGGTCCTGCCAAAGGGAGGAAGAGGCATATGTGGGAACGGGAGAGGAGGCAACACTCCATTGAGGAGGAACACGAGGATGAGGTGCTGGAGTGGCTGAGAGAGAATGACTATCTGTGGCGGAAGGGACACCGGCTCTACAGGGACACCCAAAGGAAGCAGGCTGCTTGGAGAGAAAAGGCGGAGAGTCTGGGCTTCACATCAGATGTGCTCCTCGGCTGGTGGAAGCACATGCACACCTGGTATGGGAAGCTGCACCTCAAGAAATCTGGCCAGGCCACGGTTAAGCTGACGGACAGAGAGACCTATTTCATGGCCAGGTGCAGCTTCCTGGAGGGTGAGATCCGCCACTGAGGAGCAGCAGCAGCCCCTCTCACGACCCTTTCTCTCCGGCAGCCTGCTGAGAGCCAGTCCTCTTCTGGCCGAGAGTCAGCTCCTGTCTCCAGGCAGGTTTCTGTGGAGAGTGCCACGGCGGAGAACCCACGGACAGTTGTTTTAACCATGGCGGAGCGCGTGGAGGACTCCCTGGTGCAGTGGGAGAAAGGAGACGGCACTTCCACCACAGCCCTACCCGCATCCACCCCCAGCTCCACTTCCACAGAAAGGCAGAGAGCCAGACAGGAGGGGCAGAGCCACACTGTCCTGCTGGAGATCAGGGACACCATCCGGAGCAGCATAGATCTCCTCTCTCAGCTGGTCCACACCGACTCCTCATCCTCCAACCGCAAGCCCTTCCTCACCTATGTCAACCAGACCCTCACAGACATGGCGGAACCCCAGTACCAGGTGAAGGACTGGATCACTGAGCTGCTTCACAACCCTCCAGATCCAGAGGAACCTGCTCCCACCCAGTCCAGGTCTGCTCCTCCACCCCAGGTGATGTCCCTCCCATTCCAAGACTTTCCACAGGCCCTCACCTACCAGGGCTACGGCTACCAGGAGGTCCAGCAGCACAGGCAGCAGCCCTTCCCAGTCCAGGCACAGAGTCATCGGACGACACCGTTGCCACCGGTTCCACTGATGCCACCGATGCCACCCATGCCAATGATGCCACCGATGCCACAGATGCCACCCATGCCACCCATGCCACAGATGCCACCCACATCAGTCCTCACCCAGCTGCAGACCAGACAGCCCCACTACACTGTTCCTTCCTCCACCCCACAGCCAAGCCCGGCCTCAGTACATCTGTCCTCGGTACTGGGGCTGACACCCCATGGCATGGAGGAAGGAGCTCTCAACATCACAAGGCTGAGCCAGCTGTCCGAGAGCTTCCTCAACACACCGTCACCTGTTGTCCTCTCGGGGCCAGGCACCCCAGTGGCACTTCAGACCAGCACTCCAACAGCAGCCACCTCCACAGCACCTGGACCCTTCACCCCTGAGACTGGGCACACCTCCGAGTGACCAAGAGGAGTGCCAGAGACTGGGTGGCTACCTGTAGTCTTTATTTGGACACTTGACTTGGATCATTTTTCTTTTACAGCTTGTAATTAATAAAGTTTATCTTTGCTTCACACACTTGCTTCATTTATTTATGTCAATAAAGTCTTGGTGGAAACTTTTAGAAATGGTTTAAGCCTTTGCATGCTTGTGGGATGGTTTAAGATAGTAGTGGGATGGGCAGGGATACCTGTGGGATGGGTAATAGCTGTGGGATGGGCAGGGATACCTGTGGGATGGGCAGGGATACTGTGGGATGGGTAATAGCTGTGGGATGGGCAGGGATACCTGTGGGATGGGTAATAGCTGTGGGATGGGCAAGGATACCTGTGGGATGGGCAGGGATACCTGTGGGATGGGCAGGGATACCTGTGGGATGGGTTAAGATAGCTGTGGGATAGATAAACCTCCAGTGCAAGCATAGTGGGACTGTATGGTCCACCCTCCCAGGTGCCACACCTATGGCCCTTCATTATCAATACTAATGTAATCATTGATCCACACATGTCAACATAAACAGAACTCTTTATTAAATGCCCTGTTCATTTTAGGCCCACCCAACATACATGGCCCAATCTCATCAGTGTGATGAGACAGGCTGAAGGAAGCATCCATTAATCATCTACCATCCTGTCTTGCCACTCCACTGCTCCAGCTGGGGAGTTGCACCAGTGTTTCAGGAGATTGCGCTGCTTCTCCCCTTCACATGAGGCTCTGTTGGGGCCTTGCACATCCTCAGTGTCTATCAGGTTTCGCCCTTGCCTCCATTCCCCAGGCTCCATGTCCCCATTGCCTTGTTGGAGGTCCACGAGCCTGTTCTGCAACACTGGGTAGCGGGTGCGCATGAGATTGTGCAAGATGCAGCAAGCTTCCACGATCCTCCTCACAGTCTCTGGGCGATGCTGCATGGTGATGAGAAGTACCTGGAACCTGTTGGCCAGGATGCCAAAGGCATTCTCCACCACCCGCCTTGCCCTGGACAGCCTGTAGTTGAAGATCCTCTCTTCACTGGTGAGGAGTCTGGAAGTGTAGGGCTTCATGAGGTAGGTTCTGAGGGAGAAGGCGTCATCCCCCACAATGAAGTAGGGCACATCTTGCATGTCATTGGGCAGGGGGTCTGGATCTGGGAAGCCCATGATGAGGTTGCGTTCCAGCCCCTCCTTGAGGTCACTGGTGTTGTATACCTGGGCATCTGAACATGACCCATTGCCTGAAGCATCGATGTACATAAACTTGTAGTCAGCATCGACCATGGCGAAGAGGACAATACTGAAGAAGCCCTTGTAGTTGAAATAAGTGGACCCCAACTTGGCTGGAGCTTTGCAGGCCACATGCTTGCCATCTATGGCTCCAACGGTGTGTGGGAAGTTCCACCTCTGATTCCACTGCTCTGCAACTTTCTTCCATCCTTCTTCAGTGGAAGGGCACTGGAGGAGCTCCTCCATGTATTCTTCGATGATGGCCTGCACCACTTCTTTGACCACAATGCTGATGGTGTTGTGTGGCACCCTCCAGCCGTACTGCATGCTCCTGTAGGTGGTCCCTGAGGCCAGGTGGTGCAGAGTCAGTGCCACCTTGAGCCCAGGGTCCAGGCTGGGCCAGAAGTTGGTGTTTGCCTTGGTCAACCTGGGTGTCAGCCACTCCACAACTTCGTCAAACATGGCTGGAGGCATCCACATGAAATTCTGGAATGCACGAGGGTCTTCGTTCCTCAGCTCCACCATCAGCTTGTTGTACAGTCCGTATTCTGCTCTTCTCGTGATCCATCTTCAGACCCAGACGCTTCTTGGCTGCCTCCTTTTCTTCCCGTAGAAAAGTTGAAAGAGCCTGTAGATGGCTTCGCACTATTGCAGAACGATGGTAGCTACCAAAAGGACTGTGTTATGATCCATGGTGGACATCAATGGATGCTGTGGAAGAGCAAGAGCCAGATGAAGGGTGCAGATGTCTGCACAGCAGGGCTGCTGGACTGAAAGTGAGATCCAGGTGAGTTCCTCCCCCTTTTTATAGGCAATATAGGTTTTCCCCTATGTGTCCCTTTGCATCCTCTAGGCATCCTCTAGACATCCTTAATATCCGAGATAGGTCCCCTCTGTGAACGTTTTTTCCATTTTAAATGCTTTGTATGCATGCTGCATCCGCTTTCATCGTTTCTCCGTCCGTGCTACTAACGCTGCACGTCCGTTCTGCTTCCTCCCTGTGTCCGAGCGGATTCGAGTTGCGTGGATGTGCAGCGGATGCCTTGTGGATATAGCGGATGCGTAACCGATGCAGAACGGATGTCCCCCGTATGCCTAGTGGATGCAGAACGGACGCATTGGATACATTTTCCGCTCAAAAGTTTTGAGCAGCTCAAAACCCTCTGAGCGGATGAAACGTCAATAGACGGATGCTGGACGGATAGTGAGGAAGCAAAACGGAGGCAGTGACTACAGAACGGAAGCATCGCGTTAACCAACGGATGGCAAGTGTTTTTCTCCATTTTACATCCTCTTTTCATCCGTTGGTGCAGTGTGACAGGGGCTTAACATCACACTTGTTAAATAATTCTGGCTTCTCCCATTCATTTTGCTCATCAGAAAGTTGCAAAAGATGGTAACATGGCCCCAGGACACTGCAGTTGTCATAAATACAGGCGTTGCCAAGCCAAGTATCTGAATTTTGATCATGTTACCATGGGGATGCTGTTGTAACAGTTGTACATGTGAAAAATGGTCATAAGTCACTTTTTTCAGTACTATTATAACTCTGAATGGTTGCTAAACAGACGATTGTCAGTCAAGTATATGTATTTCTCTAAAATTTGTATAATGGCCTGAGAATTCCTCTCCATTTCCATATTTAGATATGCATTTTATCAACAAAGTCACATGTGGAGGAATAATTTAACATTCAGATTGCATATACTAGTTTGCATTTAATTTCCAATTTGTTTCCTATTGTTGAATGACTTAAATGCTAACAAAGTACCACATGGTAATTAAAATTCTATTCATTGTAACCTCATATGCACCCCTTTTTTCAGACATACGGTAATTTAAATTGGCAATTTATAATATATCAAATTAAAAAATTAAATTTTGGCACTAATATCGAAAAAAAATACCAAAAATATATTCAGATCAAAAAGTGAGTGTTTTGTTAAATGGAGACTGCATGGAAGATTTTGAAATTGTGAAACGAGTGAGACAAGGGTGTCCACTGTCGCCTTTGCTATTTATCTTGTCTTTAGAAGTATTGCTAGCTGCAACCAGACAAAACCCAGAGATTCAAGGGATTAAAATTAGAAATGAGGAATATAAAGTTCAGGCATTTGCCAGCGATTTGGCATTTTTAATTGAAGACCCAATAAACATGGTACCAATATTGTTGCATCAAATAGAAAAATTTGGGGAAGTGGCAGGATTCAAAATAAATAAAAATAAAACTGAGATGATAGTTAAAAATTGTATAACAAGCAGAAAATAGAATTTGAAAACACAATGGGACTGCAGATAGTAAAGAAGGTAAAATACCTGGGTATTTGGTTATCACCCAGATGTTCATCATTAAAAGAGGATAATTATGTTAAATTGGTAAACAATTTAGGAAAGAATTGGAACTATGGGTGAAACTGAAACTATTTTTATTAGGAAGACTAGCCACATTGAAAATAAATACCTTACCAAAATTAATATACCTATTTCAAATGATCCCAATTAAACTAGGGAAACCCTTCTTTACAGAATTAAACAAAATGATGTCTAAGTTTGTCTGGTTGGGCAAGAGGCCACATATTAAAATGAAACTATTACAAGATAACAGGAGCAGAGGTGGTCTTGAACTAACAGAGTGGGACCTCTATTAATCAAGCAGCAGTGCTGAATTGGGTCAAAGATTGGGTAAAACTAAGAGATAAAAGAATTTTAACACTAGAAGGACATGACCTCCAGATAGGTTGGCACACATTCTTGTGGGAAAAGAAAAGTAATATACATACCTATTTTAATAAGGGATTCACTGATTACAACATGGAAGAAAATCAAAAATAAACATTATATGGAAATACCACAATGGCTGTCAACCATGGAAGCCATGATCTACCCAAATAGATTAGATTTAAAGAAAATGGTAAGCTATGGGGAACTATTAGATAATCAAGGGAAATTAAAATCAAATCAAGAGTTAAAGGAAAATGGGATTATAATTGATTGGTGGCCATACTTGCAAATCCAAAATAAATATAAAAGAGATTTGAAAGATTTTGGATTTGATAAAAGGCAAAAACAACGAGACAAAATTTTAATGGGACCGGAACAAAAATTTATAACCAAAATACACAAATACTTACTAGACTTTAAAATGGAAAAGGAAACAGTGAAAGGTACAAGGATAGCATGGGCCCAGAATTTGGGATACAATATAGAATTAGGGGAATGGGAGAAAATATGGAGCATAAATTATAAATTAATTATATCCTCAGCATACAAAGAAAACATGTATAAAATGTTTCACAGATGGTATTTAGCCCCAATGAGATTGGCAAGAATTTATCACAACACAAGCCCAAAATGCTGGAAATGTAAGAAGGTTGACAGTACATTTTATTATATGTGGTGGCTATGCCGCGAGACTAGGACATTCTGGATTCAGATTAAAAACTGGCTTCAAGAGATTACAGGTTATCAGATTGAGCTCAGACTGGAAACCTTCCTTTTAGGAATTATTAAAGAAAGCATAACAAAAGAAATAAAATATTTATTGCTACATATTACAACAGCTGCCAGAATATCCTTTGCACAGGTATGGAAAACTTCCAATATTCCTAAAGAAGAATCGATATTACAAAAAGTAACAGAAAGTGCGGAAATGAATATGTTCACATAGAAATTGAAAGAAAGAGATGACTCTGATTATTATCTAATCTGGAATAAATGGTATGATTGGTAAGCAAACAGAGCAAAAAATAAGACAAGAAACTTAACTGTAAGAAACCTTAAGAATGTAAAATGTAAATTTGTAAATTATGTAAGAATATAGAAATAATGATTATAGTGAAAGTTATTAATTAATATTAGATAAATATAAATAAAATGTGTTAAGATATTTATGATAAGAATGTGTACAGATGTCAAGAATGTTGTTGAAACTATGAAGCTTTATGTTGAAAATTAGAAATGAAATAAAAACATAGTAAAAAAATACATCCCCTTTTTCCTTTCTTTTTTTGCAACACAAAATATGTAGTTTACTGTTACACTCTTCCAGGAATTTTTCTCTCAACTGTAAGCTGTATTTTCTATTATTTTCTGGTGGTTTCTAAATCACAAATTATTGTGTTAAATATATAGGATAAAGTTTGGAATTTTACGAGAATGCATGATAATCAGGGAAAGGTAGAAGATTAAAGCCTTGGGCAAGAAATGATTAAATGCAGGGTTTTATCATCAGAGATGAAAAACAACAAACAGTTTCTTAAGAATGTTAATAAACTAAAGAAAACAAGTAAAGGGAAATGACATATGTTTTTGTCATGAAAAATGTTTCTGAAAATCAGAGAAATTCTCCCCAAATTTATAGTTAAGGGAGAAATTATTCAAGTATAATCATAATAGAGATCTAATTACCAAATGATTTTAAATGGGGATGGAATCATTATACTGAAAGTCTTAAAATGGATTTGTAGAACAACAAACCAGAGGTCAGGAGGGAATCTATTCAGGAATCATCTTGAAAGTGAAAGTGAAATACAAGAAGCAATAAAAAATATATTGGACTGTTCAAACCTGCTGAAAAAGAAGTAGCTGAAATGCCATCAATTCTGTATCAGCCAACAGGAAACAAAATCCATACAGATTGGGAAAGTTTGTTTATATATTACGTACATGTTGAAATGACTGAGTAATTCCATTCCATTTTCAAATAAGTAAAGTTTTGTTTAAGATGCTAAAATAATAGAGCCCCATATAGAGGGGAAGATACAAATAAACAGGCAGGTCCCAGGGAAAGGAAAATTCCAGATTGGATGCAAACATAAGATAGATAAAGGAGAGAGCAAGAAAAAAAAGCAGGCACGTCTTTGTTGTATTGACTATAGTAATACTTTTGATTATGTAGTTATGCCAAAATTCAGAACATATTAAGAATAATGAGTGTGAATGACCAACCCAAGAAATTTTATAATGAATAACTACTGTAATGTGGAGGAATAGAATACAGTAGTTTAGAGCAGAGAAAGGAATTTGATAAGAATGCCTATTTCTTCATTGTACTGTATTAGAATTATAAGAATGGCAAAACTGGAAGAGTTACTTCCCCTTTTAATTGTTAATCACAGACATTTAGCCTAAGTCACTCTTGGAATTTTATTTTCCAGTAAATATTCAATTAAAAAATTGAGTCAGTCTACCTGGCAATACATGTATATATGTAGACAATCTATTATTGGCTGATTACATATACAAAACACAGAACAAAAGATGTTCTTCAAACACAACTTCCTCTCCATTGCCTGGACAAGCCCTCAAACAGTGGACAATCCCAGTCTATTCCCCATGAGTCTTTAGTGGGAGAAGTATATACAATATAGTCTTGTCCAAACTAAAGCAATTAAATAATTGACATGACTTAAACTGATTGTAGTAATAATTTCCAATGTTAAGGAAATGTTATGTTATGTCCAAGTATAGCACAAATATTTAAGTAGTGATCAGCAGTTGGGGAAATGAATGCAAGGAAATGAGGAAATGGGTTACCAAAAAGGAGGGGGGATTGATATTCTTTTATTTGTATTTTGTTAATAGGCATCTGATTTGTTTTTTTCTGTGAAAAGAAATTTATCTTGTCTCTGTGAGATATCTGTTTAATCTTGTCAAAATATGTGCATTTTATGTAAAAGAAAGAAAGAAAGAAACTTTGTTGAAATAAGGAACTAGCCAAAAATAAAACAGCAGAATTGCATGATAAGCAAGAAGAAACCACATAAACATGATCCAAAACGTAACATTTCACAGTCTTTATCAGATATACTCATCAGATAAAGCAATATGATGACCCAGGGTGGGATACAACATAACAAAATCCAAAATGTAAATAAATGTCCTTTAATGCCTCCAACTTGGCCCCACTGTTCAATAATACCCAGTTGGAGATAAAACTTACTCAAAAATAGTCTTCAAAAGAAAGCAATACAGTCCAAACTTAATGAGCAGATAGAGGTGAAATAAAAAACCAAATGACAAAATTTCCACAATGGAACAGAAGTATTTACCAAATTCAAGGAGATAACAAGGCACAGTCTGTTGGAAGGACACCAACCAAGATAACTTCAGACTAAAATAAAACACACTTTGCTTCCAGCGTTTGCCAATACGCAGGGCCAAACTCTTATTCGGTTCTCACAGCTGCAGCCCATGAAGAGGATCAAGGCCCTCTCCTCCCAAGGAGACCACATCTCTCCCTTATCATCTCCTCCCTGCGTGCCCTAGGATGGATAGGGGATGGGCCTGGGTCCTCCTCTGATGCTCAGCCGGCCTCTGCCCTTCCCAGCCTCCTCCACAACCTCCAGAGCCACACTTCCACTCCCTGTTGGCTGTTCCTCTTCTCCCTCAGAGTTAGTCTCCACCAAGGGCATGACAAGCAATACAGGAGATATCCTGTACCCTGTAGGGTATCAGGTCAGGGATACTTAAGAGCAGAATTGTCCTAAAGATGGATGGATCGATAGAAGTAGAGAGAGATAGAGACAAAGACAGAGATAGAGATAGGCAGGTAGATAGAGATAGATAGATAGCTAAACAGACAGACAGACAGACATTCAACCAAAATTGCAGGGCAAGCAATTTCACCCAAAATTCAACAGCAAGCACCTTGAAAGACCTTATCCTGCCACTAGGAAAATAACAATGTATTGCTAGTAAGAAATTGACTTGTGCAATGTGAATGCTTTAAATTCAGGGGTTATCCCCTTGAGGACTGCAGAAGTCAGCGTATCTAGGGTAAAGGTTTGGCCACAAACAAAATTTCAGAGTTAGAATGGAGGAAAGATGGGATAGTGGCACACATCCATCTGAGAAGAATCTATGGACTGTGAGACTGGATACTATGCTTACAGTGGCTTTTGAAACCAATATCCCACATATGTTGCTTAAGATGACTCCTGGCATTTCCAAACTTTAATGAGCAGTGACTCCCTAAAGACAGACCTAAGGACTGGAGTTTGCTCACCTGGCTGGTGTAAAATGCCCTCTGAAAACCAGTAGGGCTAGACTCACTTGGGGGGGGCGGGGAATAAAATCCTGAATTATCCAAATGCACATCCAAAATGTAAGCTCAGGACTGCTGCTGAAGGAATGTCAGATATCCTATATTGAAAAATATGGGGAAAATATTGCACCAATTTAGAAATAATAATCCTTGTCTGAACTAGATTGACTAACTTCATTATTCTAAACAATTCTGACTACAATATTTCTACAAGCATAAATTTAATCCATCCACAATATTTTTCAACAGACATACCTCATGATTTAGGGGCCTGCACTGGAATAATATTATACTAATAGTGGAGAATAAAATTTTACTCTTCAGTTATCAATCCTGGTATTACTGCTATCAATTTCTTGCTCTCCCATTGTACATCATAATATTTAATATTCTGTTTCTCTTTTCTTGTTTTAGCAAGAGCTGAAGGTAAGATTTCTTATTGCCATTAAATCAACGACAGTAACAATCATGGCTAAAGTTTAGGAAGAACATTTTCTCACAACTCAGTCAACATTCATGCTTCAGGTTTTCACAGAGTGGTACCAAAATCTACCACGATCACTGACTAATATTAATCAATTTATAGTAGTAAAAGTGCAATAAGTAAAAATGGAATATGTTTTAATATTTGAGTTAATGGGTTAATTTAAGTGAAGTTAATTTAAGTGAAGTATACTTTCACCTTTTTAAATGTCATGAATGTAACAGTTTATAATCTCAGAAAAGTAAAAATTGTGCATAGCATTGTGTAATGCTTTCATTACCATATATTGTTGAATATAACTTTCACATAATTAAACCCAATTTTTGTGCAATGTAACTGTATGATTGCCCTAGGCATCTATTTGTGATGTTCTGGACAGTCCTTGATATTTTCATTTTTTAAAAGTTGTTTTCTACATTTTCTGTTTAAAGAAAATGTAACCCTATGCATCCTAAAGTACCTGTCACCCACCAGTTATTGTAAATTTAAAGCACTGAAGAATTACCATTAGTGTTTTCCTCTAATGAGATTGTCACTGAAGAATTGTGACTGATGTAGTGGTAGAGCTATGGAAGCAGTTTAAAAGGATGCATCCTTTGGTAGAACTGTTATGAGTTTGGAGGATTGAAATCCAGCAAGCAGGCCCTTTCTTCTAGAAGTTCAGCCAAAGAGTCAAGTAAAAAATCATTCTGATAACCTGCTACCAATCAAACTGAACCTCCCAGCACAACCTAATCGTGTTAGTAGTAGAATGTTTAGCCCTTCTCCAAGGACTTCTTCAATCAGTTTAGCGCAAGTAAAAACAGAAAGGTAGGTATATCTTCCTGGCCAATTCCAGTAAAGAATGTAGCAAATCTGCCAATTTGGAAACACTTGGGGAAGTTGTATAATTGAGCAGCTTCACATAGGGAAGTCTTTAATGAGAAATATCCTTTATTAAACCACTGTAGCCAAATTTCTAGCAGTAAAAAGTAGTTGATTGGGAAAAGGGGAATATAAGAAAATCAAAGGATGCCAATAGTCACGCACTATAAGAACTACAAATAAAATTAATGCAACCCAACTAAACTGGTTATCTGCTTGAATAAAAATTCATGCTTTGACATATATTCAGGGTCCATGAAAGAAAGATCAACCACTTGCAAGATATTCCTTCTCTTTCTCTGCTGTCTTCTGTACATTATTCTAAGTCTCACAGAATAAGGAATACAATTGAAACACATTCTTTGAAGAAAGGAACAATTACTTTGCCCATCTTTGATATCATATTCAAATGTTGTCATATGGTATATATTATAAGAGAAGAGCAAGCAGAGCTAGTGGGCAGAGTTAAGCAATTCATCAGCCTAGAGTCATTATGTTCCCACAAACAGTCTAAGTCAGGGGTGTCAAACTGGATTTCTTAGAGGGCCAGGTCAGCATTGTAGTTCTCCTCCATGGGCTGGTCAGGGAAAGGAGGGGGAAGGAAATGGGATGGACATTTCCTGCAGCTCCCTCCTGGACATAACAGGCCGTGCAGGCCACATGAGCACCCCCATTTTAGCTGCCAGAGCACCAAGGGCCGGTCCTTTGATATTTCCAGGCCAGTCCCACAGGCCAGATCTAAGCACCGCATGGGCTCAGAACTGGCCTGTGAGCCTTGAGTTTGACACCCCTGGTCTCTCCAACCCCTCTTGAATTCTGTTGGCCCTTATCCAACACCACTTTAGTATTGTATGTTAGTTGACTAGATTCTTATGTATATGATGAGCATAAATCTTCTGAACTGGAATTTATGTATGACCCTAAGCTTTTGTCCCTGAAAATATACAGCAAAAGCTTGCTATTGACTAAATTATTTTTTTCTTCCAGTATGTCAAGTCAACAGACCAAAGGTTTTTCCACACCGCTGAGTTGATTAAATATTTATCTATTTACCCATCCATCCATCCATCTGCTGAAGAAAAATATACCAACATTAAAAGTGACTTTCCCCTTTGCTGATCTGCCTCTATTGCCTCTATTTCCAATGCCTGCTAGTCAATTGGCTTCATCCAAAATAACAGATTTGATACACCTTGGATGGTACTGAAATAATTGGGAAAATACTACTTTAACCTTGAAGAATGATTTGAGACCATCTCAGTCATGAACTAGGGACAAGATAAATTTAGTCTCATGAGGATGTGACAGAAAAGAAATATTGCCAGGATCTTTTTGTCCCATTATAGATGCATATAGACAAAAGCTTTTAGTTAAATCTGGGAAATATAAACAATATTTAGTTTAATAGAAATAATAAATTATTTATGTATTTATTTATTAAATTTCTTTGCTGCCTATCTCACTGCAAGGCAACTTATGAGGTCAGAGCAATAATTTAACCAGGAAAAAACACCATATAAATCATATGACCTCTTATCATTAGCCAAAAAAATGTAGAAATCTACTGGTTTGCAATAGAAATTGAATAAATAAAATAAAAATATTTTAATGTAAGAAATCCTCAGCCCATGCTGTTGATAAATAATGTCATGATTAGCTGGCCTTCCTTTGTTAGAAAGATTATTGAGCCTTACTGCCCAAGACGGCGATAGGTTTTGTAGAATAATTTTATTGTCACTTTCAATGTACATTAATCGGCATAAATTAAAATGAAATTTTGATGTATACAGCTCTCATAGGGTCACCACCTCCAATATACATCTTATAAACATGACAAATAAATAGATAGATAGATAGATAGATAGATAGATAGATAGATAGATAGATAGATA